>CM056056.1:150908799-152108799 GCA_029574335.1 Rana kukunoris
AGACCCCATAATCTCTGTGTTTCTATAGAGTAACTGGTGGCTCTGACCTGAGTAACCTCCGCAGCTGAGATCCAGACCACTATCCAGTGTCCTAATATCTCGCAGGGTCATAACATAATAAACGACCCCAAAAGGAAAATGGATCCAGCGGAGCTTGCAAACCATTTGGTTTGGACTCTCACAAAGGGTAGATACCCTTACCAACTCCTTAGCCGAGTTACGTTTAGAGAATGATGCTCTTCGCAACCAAAATTTAGCACAAGCCAGAGAGAGACCTGAGCCCAAAGTATGCCCCCAAAAACTTTCTCTGGATAGAAAAACTTTTTTCGACAGTTTAAGTTCGTGTCAACTAATTGTTCGAGTTCTGACGGCCCCGCACCTATTTCTCCGATAGGGTCAAAAATCCTCACGCCTAGTCTCTTACCTTAGGGGTGAACCTAGAGTCTGGGCTGACTCTTACATAGAAGAACATGGAGACCTCCTGGGTGCTTTTGACACTTTCCTGGAGGAGATGTCCCAGCTTTACGGAGATTCAAACAAACAGCTGACTGCTGAGAACTCAATTAGGAATCTCAAGCAGGGAAGAAGACCCGTCGAAGAACAACATAACAGAATTTAAATGTTGGTGCAGAGAGACCCAGTGGTCAGATGTTGCCCTACGCAACCAATTCCGGTTAGGCCTAACGGAAGTAATGAAAGATGAGATTGCCCGTGTCGAGCTTTCCTGCTTCTCTAGAGGATCTTATGCATCTTCTATTGCTATTGACCGATGCGTCCGCATCGTGAAAGGAAAGCAAACGTGCTGTCACTTTTATCCACCTACTCCTTCAAGAGAGCCAGTCTCCTCCCAAAGATGTTCCAATGGAACTTGGAGCAATCAAGGGACCATTTATCTTCTGCTGAAAAACAGCGCCGCAGAGCACAAAACCTATGCCTGTATTGTTCAGCTCCTGATCATATTGTCTCCAACTGTCCTCTTCTAAAGAGGAATTCTGAAGGTAAAGATGTCCCATTAATAAGCTCAATACCTCTGGTTCTATCTCTAACCAATACATCTTTATTGCCCTTACTTTACAGTGGGAACAAGAAAGGATTACCCTTACGCTATGGTCGACCAGCGGAGCCTGTGGAAATTTCATAGACTCAAAAATTGTAGATTCCAATAAAATCCCCTGTGTGTTAAAGCAATTTCCTGTGTCACTCACTTTTATTGATGGTTCTTCATCCCCTTCTGGTCGGTTTCTCGTCAAACCTCCCCCCTTTTGGTTCTAATAGTTCAGTCACACTGAAACCCTTGTTTTTGACAAAATCTCGTCGCCGATATTCCCAATTGTTCTAGGTCTACCATGGCTTTGTCTTCACCAGCCCACTTTTCATTGGGCAACCAGTTCGCTAACACTACAGTCCAAATTTTGTATGGAGACTTGTTACTCCAATTATTCTATCTCCTTTATGGAGTCTCACCAGGCTCAACTTCCAGAACACCTACTTGACTTCACGGATGTCTTCAGTAAGACTAACGCAGATAGACTTCCTCCAAACCGCATTTATGACTGTCCAATAGACCTCATTCCCGACAAACCCATCCCGATTTATCCGTTGTCGCAACCGGAGCTTGGACATCTCAAGATTTACCTGGACGAAAACCTCAAGAAAGGTTTTATTAGACCTTCCACCTCTCCAGCAAGTGCTGCAATGTTTTTTGTTAAGAATAAAGATGGTTCACTCCGACCAATAATAGATTACAGATCTCTCAACAACATCACTGTGAAGAATAGATATCCCTTACCACTAATCCCAGAGCTAATTGAGCGTCTCCAGACATCCAAGATTTTCACTAAATTAGATCTTAGAGGTGCCTATAATTTATATAAGCCGCCCAGTATGAATGGAATACTGCCTTCAAAACTCGCTATGGACTATTCGAATACACTGTGATGCCATTTGGCTTATGTAACGCCCCAGCCACGTTCCAGTGGTTCATTAATGATATCTTTCGAGATTTACTTGACATTTGTGTCGTAATCTATTTGGATGATATCTTAATCTATTTCTGACACTCCTGAGGAACACACCAAACACGTGTGCTGGGTTTCTGGCTAGGCTCAGAACACACTCCCTGTATGCAAAGCTTGAGAAGTGTGTTTTCAGTCAATCCAGCATCTCTTTTCTCGGATATTTAATTACCCCAAAGGGCATTCAAATGGATTCTTCCAAGGTAGACTGCATTCTCTCCTGGCCAGTACCACTTACTAGGAAGGCCTTACAAAGATTCCTTGGGTTTTCAAATTATTACAGAAAGTTCATCAAGAATTTTTCCGCTATTGTCAAACCACTCAGTAGTTTAACTAGCACAAAAACTCCTTTCTCTTGGTCAAGAGATGCTCAGAAATCTTTCGAATGCTCAAGAAAGTTACATCTCCGCTCCCATCCTTCCAACTTCCCAATCCACTTTTCCACTTCACACTTGAAGTGGATGCTTCACATTACGCTCTAGGTGCTGTTCCTCCCAGCAACCAACCCTATCCGAGCCTCTGCATCCTGTAGCTTCTATTCCAGAACTCTATCTACAGCAGAAAAGAATTATCCCATTGGAGAAAAAGAACTCCTTGCAATCAAGGATGCCCTCAGTAATTGGAGACATCTATTGAAAGGTTCCACCCCACCCAATCACCATCCTTACAGACCATCGCAATCTGCAACACCTGAGGGCCTGTAAGACACTGTCTGCTCGTCAAGTTAGGTGGAGTTTGTTCTTCGACAGATTCGACTTTGTCATCTCCTACCGCCCCGGTTCTCAAAACCTTAAGGCGGACTCCCTTTCACGTATCTATGAAGACCAGACCACGGAGATCCTCCCCAATCTATTATCCCTTCCAACCGCTTTGTTGGAGTTTCTGCTTCTTTCAAGCATTTACTTACTCAAAACTATGCTAAAGAGATTACGCAATTACCAAAAGGTCTCACTAGACACCCTAACGGTCTTTATACCTTCAATAACAAGATTTATGTACCACCTCAATTACAACTCTTGCTTCTTAAACAACTAACATGATGCCCCTTTAGCGGGTCACCTTGGCATCAGTAAGACCATGCCACCTATTTAAACGTGATTACTGTAGGCCCCACTTATCCAAGACAATCCAAGATTACATTATTCCTGTGTTACTTGTGCCACTAACAAACACTCAAGAAAACCTCCTTTTGTCCCTGTCTTCCATCCCAATTCCTAAACAGACCATGGGATGTCATTTCAATGGACTTCATAGTCGATCTTCCCCGTTCCGAGGGGGCCACACCATCATGGTCACAGTTGACGTTTTAACGAAGATGGCCCCTTCATCCTTTAAAGAAATTACCCACATCTCTTGAAACAGCAAAAGCTTTCATACTTCACGTTCTTAAGCTCCATGGCTTACCCTCTCAGATCATCACTGACCGTGGTTCTCAATTTGTGTCCAGTTCTGGAAAGCCCTTTGTCAAAACTTAAAGATTAATCATAAAATGTCCACCGCTTACCACCCACCAAACAAATGGACAAAACGAACGTGTCAACCACCACACTTGAACAGTTCTTCGTTGTTACTGTACCCATCTACAGGATGATTGGTTTCATCTACTTCCCTACGCCGAATTTGCATATAACAATGCCAGGAGTTTCTTCCTCTCATCTCTCACCTTTCTACGCCAACTATGGATTTCATCCTAACAGCTTACCATCCTCTTTTCCCACAAATAATGTTCCCTCTGTGGATAATTACCTTACCACCTTGAAAAAGAATCTGAGTATTCTCCGTTCCAACCTTGAAGCTGCCCAACAGAAACAAAAAAAATATTATGATTCTCATAGGACAAGACCTCCTATATACAAGGTCGGCGATATGGTTTGGCTCTCCACTCGCAACTTACGTCTTAAGATTCCTTCAAAAAAAACTTGGTCGTCAATTTGCTGGACCCTTCCCAATCTCTCATGTAATTAACAAGAATGCGGTTAGGTTACTCCTGCCTCCAGATTGGAAGATACATCCCTCTTTCACGTCTCACTTGTCAAACCTTTCACACCAAACCCGTTCCCTAACAGAGATCCTCACCCCCCTCCTCCTATCGAGGTTTTGGGTGAGACAGAGTATGAGGTTGAGAGAATTCTCGACTCCAAAAAGAGAGGTTCTACTATTCAATATCTTATTCGCTGGAAAGGTTATAGTCATCTTGATGATTCCTGAGAAGATTCCTCACACATTCATGCTCCCCGACTCATTAAACAGTTTCATCACAAACATCCTGATCGGCCAGCCCCTATTGGGTACTCTGTTGGTACCCCCCTGAGGAGGGGAGTATGTAACGCCATCTGCGTTACTCTTGATAGAACGAGCGCAGCTGTACATTGTATTGACAGCCGCGCTCCGTTCTACATCTCGTCCGCGTCACTTCCGGTGCGCGGACGTCTGCGCTCCACGCTGGAACGCGGAAGTGCGACCCGCACAATTCCGCGTTCCCGGCGCGCTATTTAAATCCCCTGATGTGGCGGCAGGGTGTTCGTTTATTCCTGTTGGACGCCTGCCGCCACCAGGGACCCGACACCAACCCTAAGAGAACCAGGTCACCCAGCACCTGTACCTCAGCAATCTGTCACAACCTACTGACCGCAGCTCCAGCCAGCCTGTAACCATTGCACCGCTTCCAACCTGCCTACACCCCCACAAGCCTACATGGACCTGAGTACCCAGAAGAAGAAGGATTCTAACTACCTACACTTCAGTACCGCAAGTACCCCATGTGGCTAATACTGTGTTGTTAAGCTTTGCCTATACTGCAGTATCTTTAGGACTGTGATCTTTCTGTTTGTGCTGTCATCTATTGCTGTAAGCTGTATCACCATAAGGATTGCAGGCTGCCCCTACTGTTTACATATAGATCTATTCCTCTTGTAATCCACACACCATCCCAGCCTCTTACAGACCATACAGTACAGTGCTTCGCTCCCTATATCTGCATGTTGCTTATATAGCTATCCTAGTACAAAGGTTGTTTCTCTTTGGAGGCTGTGATGACAAAGACCCCATAATCTCTGTGTTTCTATAGAGTAACTGGTGGCTCTGACCTGAGTAACCTCCGCAGCTGAGATCCAGACCACTATCCAGTGTCCTAATATCTCGCAGGGTCATAACAAAAACATGTCTTTTTGAAGACCTGACGATCTTTATATGAGTTTGGAAATAAATGTAGCCGTTTGCTAGCAAATGTGGGCCAAACAATCTTGTACATTTGTATCCACTTTATCTCCCCTCCCCCCGGGGCTCAAAAATGTACGCCACTCTAAAGCTAAAGCATTTAGAAACTTCTACTCTGCGCTCTATAATCTATGCCCAACATCTTCACCCTCCCTCCTCTAGTTTCCCTCCATTTTCTGATGTGTAGCAATACATACAAGAAGAGACACTCCCTAAGCTTACCAACAAGGATTGAGAATCCTTATCCCAACACATATCAGTAGAAGAATTTGCTGCTGCCATAACAGCCACTCAATCAGGCCTGGATAGTTTTCCTGTGGCCTATTATAAAACTATCAGACAATACTTACTTCTCACTTCACCAAGTCCTTCAATGTCATTACGGAGGGCATGGACGTTCCACTGGACATGCTGCATGCTAGCATTTTGGTCATCCCTAAACTGGGTAAAGATCTATCACTCTGTGCCAGCTACAGACCTACCTCACTCCTGAACTACGACGTGAAACTCTTCACCAAAATCCTTGCTACAAGAATGGCCTCTTTGTTACCACGTGTTATCTCCTTGAACCAGGTTGGATTTATTCAAATGCAAGAAGCCCAGGACATTGATAAGGTACAGAGATCCCATACCCCCTTCTACTTTTATCTACTGATGCTGAAAAAGCATTTGATAGAGTGGAATAGAATTTCCTTAAAGAAACTTTGAGGTGCCGTACACACGGCAGAGAACCTCGACGGGCAGAACACATCGTTCCGCCCGTCGAGGTTCTCTCCCGGCCGTCGGATTCGGCGACCCGCCCGTCGGGAATGGCAACCAGCCATTCTTCCAGGCGGGCCGTCGAGGAAATAGAGAGCGTGCTCTCTATTTCGGCTCGACGGGCTTCCCGACGGGAAGCTCGCCGAGACCGTACACACGGCCGAGGTCCTCGCTGGAATGTGCATTCCAGCGAGGTTCTCGCTGATTTTCAGCGAGAACCTCGGCCGTGTGTACGGGGCCTGAGGCAAGTGGGAATGCCGACTTCAATATTGTCTTGGGTCTCTGCATTATATTATAACCCCTCCGCTACTGTATACGTAAATAGGTTTGACTCAGAACTGCTTACAATATACAATGGCACGAGGCAGGGCTGCCCATTGTCGCCTTTACTTTTTGTCTCATTTTGGAACCATTTCTTCAACATGTCAGGAATGTTGTAGGGCTCTGGCAGTGCTCATCCTGTTTCTCCTTGCACAAAGCAACAGATACCGGTCCTGCTGATGAGTTAGGGACCTTCTACGGCTCTGTCCAGCTCTCCTAGAGTAACTGCATGTCTTCTGGAATCTCCTCCATGCTCTTGAGACTGTGCTGGCAGACACGGCAAACCTTCTGGAGGATTTGGACTGCCTGTGCCAACTTTATAAGGTCCAAGAATCGCCTTGTGCTATAAGTAGTGACACTGACCCTAGCCAAATGCAAAACTAGTGAAAAACAGTCAGAAAAGATGAGTAGGACACCTCCACCTGAAAAAACATTCCTGTTTTGGAGGTTGTCTCATTGTTGCCAATCTAGTGTACTTGTTGTTAATTTCAATTGTGCTCAGAGCCTGCACCCGGATAGTAACCAGCGCCCCACCTCCACCCTGGCGACCTGAGGTGTGCCGTGGTCGCCCGTGTAGGTACACCTAAAAGAGGGCATACCCTATGAAGAAGTGGTTTTAAAAAGGGGGCCCGGGTGGGGGGGCACCCGGAAACCGCGCCGACGCCTGCTGGGAGAAGAGGGGAGGCATAAGAAGCCCCACGCTCCTCCCACAAACCCAGGCAAGCCAATAGCTAGCCTTCCA
This sequence comes from Rana kukunoris, assembly GCA_029574335.1. Classification (NCBI taxonomy): domain Eukaryota; kingdom Metazoa; phylum Chordata; class Amphibia; order Anura; family Ranidae; genus Rana; species Rana kukunoris. The sequence goes on from CM056056.1 coordinate 150,915,853, forward strand.
CTTGTGCTCAGAGCCTGCACCCGGATAGTAACCAGCGCCCCACCCCCACCCTGGCGACCTGAGGTGTGCCGTGGTCGCCCGTGTAGGTACACCTAAAAGAGGGCAAAGAGACACCAACTTAGGTATAGTAATAGTTTAATGAACATGCCAGAAAAACACACTCAAACCAATAACACAGAAAACGCCTGCCTGACCTCTGCGTGGGGATACGGGATATACTGCTGAAAACACGATGATCGCCAGCGGCCCATGTACTTAATAACATGGGCCGGGACCCCCTGCCTAGAAGCTGCGGACGCTGCACCAATCCTGAATGAATGCCCTGATAACCTGCTGGGGTTGAACCCCAACCTACCAATCAGGATTCTAACGTGGGAAATGAACTGGGACTAGGAGAGGGCCAAGGTAGGAAAGGGAAGCAAGGGACTCTCAGGAGGGGCCGTGGACCACGCACCCACGAGCCGATCCAATACCTTCACCGGACACCAAGCCATGTTGGTACTGTAAAACTTAACCACGAACCCTTGCCCCACCTGCCGGGTCTTGTTATTGGGCAACTGCAAGGCAAAATGATCATGCCACCTGGTAAGATCCCCCCTGCGTAGAAACGGGGAATGGCCCCCAGCTCTAGCCACCTCCCCTGGTCTGAGAAACCCGAAGAAGCAGAGGAACACTGCAGCTTCCAGAATCAGGCTGGGCCCTACCCCAAACGGCGCCAGGGCGAGCAAGTCCGCCAACCCCCGCATCATAGACCCGGAAATTGGCAAACGAGTCACCACCGGCCTTCCCTGCACCTTCTGAATACCCCTGAGCATGGCTCTGACAGGATAAGCCGCAAAAATGGACGGTGCTCCCGGCCGTGCCAGGGAAAAATAATGCTGAATGCCGGCTAGGTACACCTTAATGGTGCCGTGGGACAGACCTAAATTATCATGGCAATAAGCCATGAAAGCCAAGATATAGCTGATATTATCCCCCCCGCTGTTGGGGTAACGGGACGAGAAATCACCAAAACACCTCCACGCTGTGCCATAAGCCCTGCGCGTGTTACAAGCCAATGAACAGTGGATAAGGTCAGCTGCACGAGCCCCTAGAGATTCTAGTCCAACCTCAGCTGGGCAAATGGCGGTACTGGAACGCCCCTCCGATTCGCCTCTGGATGCTGTTGGAAGAAACGAGGGAAATCAGCCCTGGACAAAGCATCTGCCGCCCCATTATCCACTCCCCTAATGAACTCCCCCTGAAAATGGAAATTAAACTTAAGACCTAACCATGTCAACCTGCGCATGAAGGCCATGATAGTGAGGGAACCAGACCTCCCCTTGTTAATGATCGCTGCCGTGGCGGCATTGTCGGTGAGGAACACCACCGTATGCCCAGACCACAAGGGGCCCCAAGTATATGCCGCTGCCACAATAGGGATAATCTCGAACAATGCAGATGTCCGGGAAAACCCAGGAATATCCGCCACCTCCGGAGGCCAGGGCCCGGCGAGCCACTGCCGTCCGAAAATGGCCGAGAAACCCACCGAGGCGACGGCATCGGAAAACACCCTGGGAGATGCTGGCGTGGGGAGTCGGATAAACAAGGACACCCCATTCCAGTCCCGCAAGAACACATCCCACATGAGTAGATCCGCCCTGGCATCAGCTTCCAACCGCACCCTAGCGTCTGCGTCCTGGAAGAGCGGCAGAAGCGCCAGCAAGCGTGAAACAAATGACCTACCCTGCGGGATAATGCGCATGGCGAAATTCAGCGTGCCCAAGAGGGACTGCAACTCCCTCTTGGAACACACTGGGGACCTAACCACGCCATGGATGACCGCGCGGATCCTGACTAGCTTGTCCTGTGGCAAGCTAGCAACCATCCGCACCGTGTCCAACGTGATCCCCAGGAAGGTAACCGTGGCAGCTGGACCCTCCACCTTGTGGGTGGCCAAGGGGACATTCAGATCCCTGAACAGCTCGGTGAGTGTAGCGAGATCCCTGGGAGCCCGAGCTGGGCTTTCTACCAGTAAAAAATCATCCAGGTAGTGAATGAATCCGCTACACCCCAACCGTTGAGCTAAAATCCACTCGAGTGCCGAGGCAAAAGTGTCAAAAAGCCATGGGCTACTCTTGGACCCGAATGTCAGCTTGGTTGCAAAGAAGAATTCCTCCCGCCATTTGATGCCGTACCACTGCCACAGAGACGGCATGATAGGGAGGAGCTTGAAGGCGTCGGAGATATCCGCCTTGGACAACCAAGCCCCTGTGCCTAACTGCAAAATCATCTGGATGGCAGTGTCAACGGAAGCATACTTCAACCCAAACTCCTCAGACGGAACGAGGGAATTTAAACTGGGCACGGGTGATGAATGAGGCGCAGACAGATCGTACACCAAACGAAATTTATTAGAAAACTTCCCTTTCACCACCCCAACCGGACTCACTCTCCACATGACAAATGGCGGGGATGAAAATGGGCCAATGACAAAGCCCTTGGTCAACTCAACCCTTAACAATTCATCCACTATCTCAGGGTTGGTGGTGGCCGAAAGTAAATTACCACACTCATGCGACCGAGAAGGCAGGGTGATAAGGCCCGTGTGGAACCCTACCTCAAACCCCTCCACCAGAAACCGCCTGAGCGCCGGGGAAGGGTGCTGAGCCAGCCAGAAGTCCAAGCGGGGAATGTTCACCTGGCTTAGTCAGGACGCCCCGGAGGGCTTAACCGGGCAGGCAGTTTTGGGGTGCGCCCTAAAACAATTTGCGCAGACATGCAACAACCTACACTGATTGTAGTTGCAGGATGAGTAATTAAAATTATTGCATAGCTGTGACTTCCCCAAAACATGGATAGGCCTGCCAAGTTTGTCCACCAGGCCCGACGGCCCAGAAGACGACCCGCCAGACCCAGGCCTGCTGGCCCCACCCGCCCCCAAATTATCAACATTTGGACACCAGTTGGCGGTGTGGGCGGCAGATTGACAGGTGGCACATGTGGGCGACTTCTGGCTTGCAAAATGCCTGCAGAACAGCTCCGTATCCATGACGCTCCAGCATGACACCACCTGAAACTGCGCCCACATGGCCGCAACTTTGGCGGAGAAGGATCTGTGGTAATCGTAAAATGAACTACCGCCATACTTGTGCGCCAGATCCACGACTTTATGTAAATAAAGATCCAGCTCCTCCCTCCTGGCAGGACTAACACTACATATGATGTCCCTAAATATCCCGAAGGCAAGGACAAACTCGGCAATGCTGAGCTTGCGATTTAGCCTGGGATCTCGGGTCCGTAGGACCACCGAGACCTCCCCGCAGGCATACGCCTTGTTCTCCACTACGTCTTGTGACGCGATGAGGAGCGAGGCTAGATTAACGTCCTTGCCCTCCAGGATATCCTTCCTGAGGTTGGCCGGGATAAAGTGGGCCGGGGAAATGGCCGGAACCGTACCCGAAACTGCGGGAACAGTCAGAGGAGACGGCCCACTAATGACCGCGGCAGGAACTGCTGCTGGCGGCAAGACTGAGGCCACTGCTGGGACCAGCGCACCGCCTGGCCGGGCCACCAATGCATCCATCCTGTCCTGTAACAGTTGAACTGATGACGACAGGGTATTCAAAACTGTGTGAATCTGAGTCAGGGCGGTGAGCACGGACGCCTGCTCCGTGCTGGTAGATGGCTGCGGCAGGGACTGAACCGGAAAGAGGAGTCTGAATAACTCTGCTTTCCTGGCTGAGGCTGTGAACGGAATACCCTTGGAACGGAGCTCGGCCATGAGCCTGGGAATAGTCCAGTTCCTCAAGGACGGAGAACTGCCATGCTCCGAGCCCCTAGCCGGTGTAGATGGGACAAATGCCAGATCCTCGCTTTCCGACACGTGAGACATGTTCAAAATCTGTGAAAACACAATCAACGCGTCAACCAACACGTCCGACCCGACAACCCCGCCCCCCTGCAAGAACTTAGTGTATGGTGCTGCCATAGAAACAAACGCATGAAACTAATGACCATGCCCCCCTGAATGTATGTAGCGCGAGCCCGAGCACCTGCGGCGCTACACAGGTAATTACAAAACGAACACTCAGGGCTTGTAACCTACAGACCGTGGTAGGCAGAAATCAGCATGTCAGTGAGGTGCATCGTATGACGTATGAAAGTACAGACGAGCTGATTGCGAACAACCAATTAAAAACGAAAACTCAGTCCGTACGGATCCGAAGACGTGACGAATCCAAATATGTAACCCTAATTAAGCCCCTTAAAAAAGAAAACACACACACCTTGCTTTCGCCGACACAGCTGAATCCACCTGCGAAAAGCCATCACGAATAATTAGCGACAAGATAACCCCGACCTACCGCCACCCCTCAACCAGAGTGAACGTGCTCTGAGGGTGGAAAGGAAACGTGACCCTGTGCAGGCTCCTGCGCCCGTGCCTGCGAGGAGGCGACCCATAGCTGCGATACAGCCGCAGAGCCTATGCAGGCCAGCCTGGTATAGATATGCTAAGACACATCTTACCTAACAGGCTGTGCAAGAAGTGAGGTGAACAGTGTAGAACCCACGACCTGCACCCCCTGAACCTGACGACCAGGTACCGTGGCCTGCGCCCCCCTGCCGTGCCTGATGAACAGCCCCCCCCTCCCGCAACTCCCCAGCGTGACCAAGCCGTGCGTCAGCCTCCCTGATACAGACCCTGTACACCCCCACCGTGCCAGCGTCCCTGGACCAAGCATGTGTCCCATAGGCTCCCATCACCACTGCGCTTGTGGGATCATAGGTACCAGCAAGCCATATGCTTGCTGACAGGGAATCAGCCCCCCCCGCCCCCCCAGCGCACCATCCGAAGTAGAGAACAGCCACCAACACCATCCCCACCCTGCCCCCCCCCCTTCAAGCGGCAGTCACCTACCTTGTATACCTGCCGAGATGCTGGCACCTGCAGGGAAAAACACAAGACACCCTGCACGAGGGGTGGAGGAGACACCATGAACACTCCTAACCATGACCACCACAAGCCCCCCCCCATCTGATGCGCCCCCCCCCCCAACCCCCGGCCGCCCCCCCAGACCTACCTGACCCGCCGAAATTAGCGCGATAGCGTGCGCCCGGAGGTCGTGCCGCCCGCAGTGAACCGAAGGGGGGAGCAACCCCGCACACACACCTCGATCGCGGCGCCCGTACGATAGCCGCCCTGGATGCTTCTCGCGCCGACCGGAAGATTCGCCCGGAGGTTCACCCGGAAGCGGAAGTGACGCGTGCTGACCCGGAAACCGCGCCGACGCCTGCTGGGAGAAGAGGGGAGGCATAAGAAGCCCCACGCTCCTCCAACAAACCCAGGCAAGCCAATAGCTAGCCTTCCACTTAACAGCAAAGCAGCTGAAACTGATTAACAACCCCCTCTGTATACACCCCTACCCCTCTACTACTTAACTGACCAGATCAATATCCCAGGAGTTCTGATTCAAAAGTGTTCCTTTAATTTTTTGGAGCAGTGTGGTGGCCTGGATTTATGGGAGGAGTCCGGGGGGTATTTAAGCACACCACTAACCTGTGGTCTTTGGTGGTTCCAGTGCACGATTTGTTACCAGGCCGACTCATCCCAGGTCACTTCATGTTCATGAGTCTGTGTTTCCAAATTCAGTGTGTTGCGGTTGCTCTATTCGTGGATTTTTCAATCGAGTCCTGCTTACTGTTGCAGGTAGGATTTGGAAACATTACTTGTATCAAGCATAGTTTTTTTTTTGATTCGTTATGTTCCCCATTTCATACTTATGGCCTTCGCAACGGAACTTACATTGTATTGAAATTATGTACCAACCATGCGTGGCCAGTCACAGGCCTTTAAAATCACTTAATTTCATGCACTCCATAGCCCAAATCTAGTCGCATCAGCAGCACAATGATTCGTATTGGATCCATTTCATTTACTTCCCACCAATTCGTATTGGATTGTTCTCATGCACTCTACTACCGATTCATATTGGATTCATTTTATGCACTACAACCGATTTATATCAGATTCATTTCATGCACTACAACCCATTCATATTGGATTAATTACATACACTTTACAACTGATTTGTATCGGATTAATTTCATACACTTTGCAACCAATTTGTATTGGATTCATTTAATTTACATTCATACATTCATTTCTATTAGATCCATTTCATACTTTTTCAACCGATTTGTATCGGATTTATTTCTTATGTTTTTACAACTGATTCGTATCAGACTCTTTTCACTTAACAACCAATTTGTATCGAATTAATTTCATACATTTTTCATACATTTTACTACCTATTTGTATCGTTTCATGCCCTCCCAAGCATGGTTACAATAGTTCATGATTATAGTTTATTCCTACATACTTAATTTTCTGCTATCCTTTTTCTTTTTCGCCTGCCAATAAGGCTACTTTCTTGCAATCGTTGCAAGCGTTTCTCTAGTGGCACACGATCCGGACACTTATCATTTATTTAATCTGTGGCACTCAAAACGGCCACACATCATGTCACCAGTGGTACACAATCCGGCCACACATCGGGCCAGATTCACGTACCTGGGCGCATCTTTATTCTGGCCTAGCGTATCTTGTTTACGCTACGCCGCCGCAACGTTGAGAGGCAAGCCTGGTATTCACCAAGAAAATGCGCTCAACGTTGCGCCGGCGTAGCGTATAGTTGTCGGCGTAAGGTCACGCAAATCAAAGCGTGACCCCATGCAAATGATGGGCTGAGCTTCAAAAAACTAATGTCGGCTCTTGAACGCATCCCAGTGCGCATGCTCACAGTCACGTCGAAATAGCTGCCTAAGATACGTCAATACACTGCCTACGACCTACGCACAGCCCTATTCACGTAGTACTACGTAAACAACGTAACAAACGACGGCTGTTCCATGGTCCATACCTTTAAAAGAGTTGAGCCACCTATATGTGAAATAACTTTACACCGGACGTATCTACGAAACCACGTATCTTTTCCGCCTGGTGCATCTACGTTCGTGAATCAGCGTATCCTACTCATTTGCATATTTAACATGGGAACGCCGAATGCGTACAGCGTAACTGTGCACCTACCATACGCCGGCGTAGGCAAGTTACATCGGGCGGCTGAAGCCTTGTTTTACGACGTATCTAGCTTCCGGAATCGGCGTAAAGATACGATGGCGCACATTTGTACTTATGACGCCGTATCTCTAGATACGCCGGCGTAAAGCTTGCGTGAATCCGGGCCATTGTCTCCAGTGGCATACATTCGAGCCACTCACCGTATTCTGTCTGTCATTTCTCATTTAGGGCAGTCGAGTTCAGGTTCCATCCTGCACCAGCTTGGACATTATTTTGTCAAATAAATAAAAAAATTAAAATAAAAACAACACAGGAATCACATCTTCACTAGAGCCAAAAAAAATACTTTTATATCACCCTTTCAACAGGTTCCAGATTGACTGAGTTTTCAATCTCAACTAAGAATTTACTACTAGGGAGCCAGTCAGGTGTGTAGTACATGGGTTCCTCTCCCACATGATCCTGCAGCACCCTATAAGCTTACTTCACATACACGATTGGGCGGCTCATTGGGTGTTAGAGTGACATGCAAAAGAAACGTGTGACAGTAACTGGTTTTGAAGAGCGACACTTCAAATACGCAGTAAAGGTCACCAAATGACTGAGCTTGTTGACAAGCATTGGCAGACCGAGCACATGTCACAGACGCAACATTCCTACTTACGCCATACCAGACTTCAGCTTCTTGCCCCAGGGGTCTCTGGTCCACAGGTTTTTGCATAGCACAGACGGGCACCCAGGCTATCGGTGACCTAGCCAGTCACCTCCTGGCTCACCTCGGTTATCGCACACTTGTTTAAGTTTCCTAAATCTACTCAACAGCGTTCAACGCTTCAGAACTTAAACCGGCTTCCCAACTGTGCCTGTCATTCCTTTTCCTGTCCTTCACATCTTCCTTCTTATCTTAATTTCTCTGTATACCACTCTGCTCACTATCTTACCGCTACGACTCCTCTTAACACATGAAACCCCTCTTTTTTTCCTGTCTTATAACAGGAGCCATTACTTCACACCTGTCCTTCTCTCACTCTCCATGGGTTCAGAGGGCGGCAGTGTCAAGTCCCTCAGGGGATGGACCATCCCAAAGCCAATAGCAGAGCTCAGGTGCAGGGGCACTCCCTACCCTGCTACATCCAGGAAAAAGCCAAGGTCTTCAAGCGGCTCTCCTCACAGCTAGCGGTTGTGCTCAATTTCACCATAAGGATTATCCCTCAGGGGCGATCTTTAATTTCATGTTTCTTAGCTTTCCTCTCTCAGGTACAACACCTTGATCAAATTTTCAGGCAGGACCCAGCAGCGATAACAGATTTAATAATGTTGGATGAGTTCCTTACAAATTGGAATGGCACATCAATGTTCATTCCATCAGCATCAGCTCCGTCACCTCAGGTAGTTACAGATGCTGCAGCCTGCACAGGTTTTGCTGCAATTTTTGCCCATCACTGGTTCTCTGTGCCTTGGCCTCCAGAAATTTTACTCACTCATCATCATTGTTCCAACTGTATCCCATTATGGCAGTGGCTCAGGTCTGGGGCCATTCTTGGACAGGATACATGGTGGTCTTTGCCACAGACAACTTGGCTACGGCCAAAATCATATACAAGGGTAGGTCCAAGTCACTCCCTATCATGTCCTTCCTATGCAGGCTGGTGCAGTTGTCCCTGCAGCACCAATTCAATGTTGACTGCACTTATTTACCAGGCAAGTGCAACGTCGCTGCAGACGCACTGTCCCATTTCAACTACATTTATTTTTTCCATCAGAAACCTGGAGCCGACCCAACAACAACACCTATCCCAACTTGGTCACAGCTGATGATGGATTAAAGTCACACCTTCTCAATGGGACTCAGCTCATTAATTAGTCACTGTCCCAAAACACACCAAAGACCTAGCGCACTGCTTGGAATACCTACTGCAGATTTCTAGCTTAATGCCCCGGAGCAATGACAGGTGACATTAAGCATGTCCTAGCCTTCATATCATATTGCCACACAAAGCTGTCTCACAACACCATCAGGCTATACTTAGCCGTCATACAGCATTTCCTGCACTTACAGGACTCCGGGAAGCCTTCCTTTTTTACAACCCATACTGTCAAATCCATCCTACATGGCATCCAGAGATAGCAGCCCGTAGCCAACTGCAAATGCTTATCCATCACAAGAGCAGAGCTCGATGGGACCAGTAACAAAATAACTTTTGGCAATTGTAGTGCTCAATATAGTTCATTTATTGTTTGCACACTTAAGTTAAGAGACAACTGTCAGATGAAAATGATGTAATTGAAAATGATGTAATTAAAATCAAACAAAATAATATATATATATTGTGAGGGATTTAGCTCGGTAGCGGGTGTGTGTGACCCCCTGGATGGGTTTACTACACGCTGAACTGTACAAAAAGGCAGTTGAGGATGATTGAAAACAAATGATATGGTTTATTTTTCCATATTGCTGGATACACGTGCAAGCATCAAAACAGCATAAACAAAACAAAACATAAAATAAACCCTTGCCACTTGGGGCGTCTACCTTCCCAACACAGGAACCTACCAATGGAGTCTGGCACAGCCTACTGCTGGGCAGACACTGCTGGTCCTACAGCAGAAAACAAAAAGTCTCTTTGATATTTCTCACACAGAAATATCCATCAGCACCTCACCTCTTCAGTACTGTTTGTGACTGCTCCTTACCTCCCCAAAGCCTCAGGATGCAGCAATCAGTCGTCATCCTTAGGCTGTCTTTATAGGGGCTTTAATTGCTTAATTCTGAACAGCTGAAACCTTTTAACATGCTGGGTTTCCAGTGTGCTCCTGTTCCTTTACAGGGGATTGGGCTGCCTCCAGGTCCACCTGCTCCTCATATATTCATTGAATGCATGTGCTCCCACTGTGGAGACGGTCATATATTCAGTAGCGTTTAGGACTGCAAGCATACACAGAGTGCCGTGAAGAGCAAATGCGCGCTAACTAAAGCCCTGTTTTTAACATAGTCTGTTGGACAGGTTAATTTGGTTGGTAAGTTGAGCTATGGAATCTTCTGTTTTTGTCTTTTAAAAGAGTTACTCCCCTATCCAAGTTTTTTGCCTCCTTTCTTGGCATACCGTCCAGCAGACCAAAGCACACCTCAGGTCTATGTTATGTTGTAAGTCTTGTATGCCGTATGTTTATGTGGTTCATATCTGTCTCAGTCAAAGGGTTTCAACCATAAATATATATATATCCTTTTTTCTTTTTGAATCCAATACTTTTATTTGGGATTAGGTGCCTTACTGTGTGAGTGATTCTATTAGTGCTTGGACAAATTATACATAAATATATATATTTTGTCTATAATTCTAGTTTTAGGTGGTAAGTGTGACTAACTTTGGTTAGCAATGGAAACGTTAATTTTAATGAACATTTGTTTTGTTTGTTGTTTCTATCTGTCAATTTTTTTTTTTACTTTAAATATGATGAGTTGCAAAAGAACTGCTAAAAACAAGAAACATTTTGTAAATAATCACACAAAAATATTTAAGGCTCTTAGTTACATTAATGAAACTGCAAATTATCTGCTCCCCTGTAGGGTGGTTGCTACTATGAGTGCATTATACATTAGAATATTGCATTCACTTGGGCTTGAATGAAAATTATAATTTTCTCCCTTTAAACACCAACCAAAGTCATGTAAATGCATGAGAAAACTAAACGCAGTTTTATTCTTAAAATACGTTTAAAATAAATTTTCCATCTAAAATTGTCTTCACTGTAAGACACATTAGTATTAAAAGCAGCAAGAAAATGAATAGATGTGTGTTCTCAGCTGGGGAGAAGGCTTAGGGACTATACATACACACTCATACATCATTGCTTAATTGAGTCAAGTTAATAGACTCTCTAAAGAACTAAATTATTGAAGTATGAAGTGAAATGCTTTTGCAAGGAGAACCTGGGAAGAAACTTATTTTAAAAGTGTGTGTGCAGTTGATAGAAGCTCTTTGCATCTTAATCTTTTTATGTTTTTTTCTTACTGCACAATACGTTTTTAAATCAGGATGGCAAAACAGATTACACTTTAAATGTGTAAAGAAAAAAAACAAGAAACAAATATTTAAAATATTTTCAGCCATGAAGGTTATTTTGCGAAATGAAAAGCAATTCATCAGAGAATGAGTATAAACATTAAAGGAATAAGTACCTTTGTAGTTTTCCAACAAACAGATATTGCAGTTTGCCTTGATGTCAAGCTGTAGTTTAGTTAGAGGAACTCAAAGTATACCTTTTGGGTGCAGATCATTAGGAAGCTAATATATGTAAATCTACTAACATTCTTATGCCCCGTGCACGCAATCGGAATTTCCATTGGGATAAACTCCAATGAATCCGTTTAAGCTGTCTTGCATACACACTGTCACAGCAAATTCCGACTGTCAAGAACGCGGTGACTTGCAACACTACAACGAGCTGAGAAAAGTGAAGTTTAATGCTTCTGAGCATGCGAGAGAACATGTTCTCTTTCTAAGTCTGTCGGAATTTCCGAAGGAAAAACTCCAATGGGGCACACACACGGTCGGAATATCTGATGAAAAAATTCCATCTGACTTTTTTCATTGGACCGTGTGTACGCGGCATAACAGTCAGCCACCAGTCCAGGCTTCTTCTGTGATCTGGTTTGCTTCTGTGACTCATTCCCCTACTTTTGGAATAAATGTACATATAAGTTTTTCATATTGCATTTTGGAATACAGATTCCAGTGGTAAATACCCATACATTATCTGCCTTATTTGCTCTGAAAACATGACAAATGGCTCCTTTGAAACCTTTATGTTTGGTGTATGTAAATGTCATACCTTTGATTGCAATCATTGTGCTTTTCATTGATTTTTATAAGCATTCAGTGGAATTTGCAAATATATAGTACCTGTATGTAAAAACAAGATATGGAGTGGGTTTGTAATGGACTAAGTTTAAACAGCATGATATGACAGACGTCTCTTGATATACAGTATATTTAGTATTTATTTGGATGTGATTTTTGTAGTATGAAGGGTGATTGCTTTGACGTTTCAAACTATTTAATTAATGATTTTGCTATGGTTATTGTGATGAGTAAATTATGTATTGTTTAATTATATATATATATATATTTTTTTTTTTTTTCTGAGTAGCCAATTCCTCTGTAGTGTTATGTCCAGATGAGGAAGATGTATGTCTATATGCTAATTCCATCTATCTTGAGTGCCCCATTCTGCCGAGATGTATGAATGCAAAGTTTCTTGTGGTAATATGGTGAGGGGATTTAGCATCACGGTTCCTATGGTAACTGACTCTACGAGGAGGTGTTTCCTATATGTAGCAATGGGTTGCTACGTGTTACAACATCCACACATTTCACCCTGCTCCCAGACATCCATTAGACATACTTTTAAGTCAATTAACAGTCTTTTGCATGCCTTTGTTGTTTTTATTAGGGGATTGAACTTGGTTGGGAAAAAGGGACATGGGATGCCCATAGAATAAATTATTACTTTGTAGAATAATGTAACTGTGTCATACTTCTTAGTAGAACAAGATGGCTAACCCTAAACTTGACAGTCTTTTCCCTCAGAAACACTTCTTTCTCAGCACATACCTCGACAGACTGTTAGCTCAGAACATTTCTTCCTCCAGCACACTACTTCACTGTCCAAGTCTTAGTAATCCTGTCACACCATCAGAACATGACTAGGCCTCACTATGAATAAGTTTAAGTGTATTTAGTTGACAACCTTTTGTAGGTCGGGCCTGCAGTACACCTTTGTAGCAGCAACCGATTTACTTTAGAAGAATAAATGGTGATGGATTGCGGAACCCAGCAAGTCTGACTTGCAAATCCTGCCCGCCCTCATGGCTGCATAGATTTAACACAAAACTCCCATAGTCTCTCCCTCTGGCTCTACATCCAGCTCGCTTGGCATGTCTCTTCCAGATCTCTCCTCTGTGCTTTCCACTCAATGACACCTGCCCTGGATCTTTCCTGAATGACTTACTCCGGACCAACCGTCTCCTCCAGCTCCAGTTCCAGGACACCTTTCCATGACTGTGTAAGGAGAGGCCTGCCAGCTACCGAGCACCCTGTCTGAGGTACACCCCCCAGAAATGTGTTCCCTCAGGCATGACAGTCCAACACTCCATAATCCAGTTCACCCAGCCGACAACTCCTCCCCCAGCAGGCTGACCATGGGTATATGTAGGAGGCCTTCCCCCTGCCAATACTAGTTGGGGATCGGTCAAAGCTCCTCACATGCACCCCATGTTACTCCAGCTCTCTGCCTTGCCCCTTTTCCAGAGCCTTCTCTTTGGAGACAGAGGAGGTGCCCAAGAGCTGAAGTACATGTCAGTCACCTACTGCTACACTAAATAACTCCCCTGCCCCCAGATCAAAACAAACAGGACTAGCCCACAGCATAGGCCTGCCTAAATTTACCTGCACTGGCAGCTTACACAAAAACCCTTACACTTAGAACCTATCTAGAGGGTGCTACAAATATGTCAGGCAATTGGATGGTGAATAAAAAGGTTGGAGGACTCGTGTCAGCTGCAACCACTTCACCTTATGTCTTGCTGAGACGTTAAACTGAAATGCTTTCATACCTAGCACTGGGTCATCAGTGCTACATTTGTAAATAACTTTTTAAATTAATAAAATGCATTAAAACCATACAGAGAGCATTATGCACGTTTTATTGATTTTACATGATGCAACGATTCTATCTGGTCCTCAATGTGAGATCTGGCTGGCGATCTGGAGCGGTGTAGACCTATTGCTGTTGGATCCATGCAGAGGCATTAATTATCACTTACACCCCTTATAGGAAGGCTCGTTTGACCTATCTGTTGACTCAGAGGGTCCACGTAGTGAGCTGAGCGGCTTGTATTGTCTGTGGTTGAGGCATTATCACGAATACTCACAGCTGAGATTACTTTCTGAGCACAACAAGCAAAGCTGAGGATATTTTTTCTATCCATTCTCAGTTTCTGCTGCTTTTTCTCTCTTCAATGTGGTGTGATAAAGTCGCAAAATTAGCGATAAATGTAGAGTTGCACAGTCACTGGTCTTCAAGCAGAAATAGCAAAAAAAAACACGGTTTTATTGCATCCAACAGAAAAATATACATGGGTTTTCACAGTCCATACAAAATGGTACCTTCAGCCTCCTGGCTTACATGTATAACGGTAAATACCGAGCCACCTGGCTATCTTTAGCAGTAGCACCACACTGCTCAGGCTCCCTTGTGAAGCCTTCCTGACTCCTGTCAGCCACCCCAGACTCACTCCTGTCAGCCACCTCAGACTCAGGCCTCTGGGTATTATAGTGCAGCCTGCACTCTCTAGCTTCTCTAGCTTCTCCAGCTAATTTAGTGCACACCTGCACTCTCAGGGTTCTCCCTTCCAGACCTGGACTCCTCAGGAGGGTGGAGCCCTGAGCCACAGCCAGGCCAGCACTAAAAAGCTGAACACACAGCTGTGCAATCAATGGGCCAGATTCAGGTAGATGGGAGCATCTTTGCTCTGGAGTAACGCTTCTCATTTACGTTACTCTGCCGAAATTTTAGGAGCAAGTGCTGTTATTCATGAAGCACTTGCTCCTAAAGTTGCGGCAGCGCATCGCAAATGAGCCGGCGGAATTCAAATTGGGCGGGTACGGGGCGTGTATTATTTAAACTAAGCGCGATCCCGCGGCGAACGTACTGCGCATGCGTCGAGTGTCAATGCATCCCAGTGCGCATGCTCCAAATTCTGTCAGTGAACGTCAATGACGTCACATCCCCATTCATGAACGTTTTAAGCAAGCGACGCAAAAAATTTTTTTCCGACGCGATGACGACAGCTATACTTAACATAGGATACTCCACTAGGGGGCTGCTTTATCTTTACGCCGCGTATCGCTTACGGAAACGTCGGAAAGTCACTGCGTCGCGCCCGAATACGATCGTGAATTGCCAATTCCCGCTGATTAACATATTTTTTGAGCGTAAATCAGCCCGCCCCCCGGCGCCCCCCGGCGCCATTTTTAAATTAAATTTGTGATGCGATGACGAAATTCAATTGCGCCGATCGCATCGGAACACCAACCCGGCGTTTCTTGTTTTCTGGTTACAGAAAACAGAAACGCCGGCTTAAAGTGACAGTTAGGCTGGAGTATCACAGATACTCCAGCCTAACTCTACCTGAATCTGGCCCAATGTGTCTGTCTCTCCAAAATATGGCGAAAACCAGCCATCCATCCGGCAAGACAGATCCAAACCATCACAGTGGATATATGGACTGATCTGTCTCAATATGGATCATTAAGGCCACGTACACACGATCGAATCTATCTGCTGGAAACGGTCTGCCAGACCGTTTCAGCAGACAAATCCGATCGTGTGTACGGGCGGACAGACAGATTTTGCCAGCAGACAGATTTTAAAGCATGCTTTAAAATCTGTCTGCTGGGAATCCGTCCGTCCGATATGTCTGCTGGTTAGTACGCTATAGTGTTTGTTTTTCTGTTTATTTTTCACATTTACTTATTATTTAAATGGCAGCTAGGTCCTGTACATTTATCTCTTTGTGCGCAGCGGTGGATGATCAGAAGGGGAGCGCATTTTTTCAGATCATTCAATTTTTACAGCAGACATATCTGCCCGCACATGCGTCGAATGGATTTGACGCATTCGCGGAAGTGTTATACTTCCTGGTGCGGTGATGTGGCGGCGTCAACGTCATCGCCACGTCGCCGCGCTGTCTGCCAGTGGGGATTTTGGTTTGATCATGTGTACAGCGATCAAACCAAAACAGTCCAGCAGACAAATCTGATCAAATCGGTCTGTCAGACCGATTTGAACAGATTTATTTGGTCGTGTGTATGCGGCCTAAGTCTTAGGCCGCGTACACACGATCAAATCTGTCTGCTGGAAATGGTCTGCCAGACCGTTTCAGCAGACAGATTAGATCGGGTGTACAGGCAAACAGACGGATTTGGCCACCCGACAGATTTGAAAGCATGCTTTCAAATCTGTCGGCTGGGAACCCGTCCGCCCGACATGTCTGCTGGTTAGTATGCTTACCAGCAGACATATCTGCTGGCACACGCGTCAAAACCATGGTTTTGACGCATGCGCGGAAGTGTTTTACTTCCTGGTGCGGTGACGTGGCGGCATCAACGTCACCGCCACGTCACCGACACGTCAGCGCGCTGTCTGCCGGCGGGGATTTTGGTTTGATCGTGTGTATCGTGTGTTCAAATCGGTCTGTCCGACTGATTTGAACAAATCTATTTGCTCGTGTGTACGGGGCCTTAAACTGCATTTTATGAAATGTATATATGAATTTTATTTGAAATTTTATAATAGCGCTGCACTATTTTATTTGTGAATTTGTATTCTGGATTTCATATATTGATCTTGAGTGTTACAGCTGCTTTATGGTTAGGGATTTTTTTTGTCCTGATTGATCCCTGTTTATTTTTGGTATCTTAATATATAGCCTGAGGGTAGAAATGTTTAGGTCCATCCTGAGAAAGAGGTTTTACAACACCTGAAAACATACATTTAGGGCCTAAATAAGGTGCTATGGGCTATGGTACCACATCCAAAAATGATATATCCCAGAATTTGTTTTTATATTAAACTTTATCTATACTACATTTGAGACATGAGATCTTACCATTTCATAATTTTTACTGATATCAATCTATCAAACATGTTGAACACAGTATAAATACATTCCATTCCCAAGGAAAGCCTAATATTTGTCACAAGCTATGTATCTTATTCAAACAACAGCTACACTTGTAACAGTGTCCAGTGTGGATTGCTTTACAGTGTAGTGACAAATGAGATGGCTTTCCACAACTTTGACATCTTTTGCAGACAAAGTCTGCTCCTTTAGAATGGAACGGTATTACAATGATTACATGCTATATTTTATATGTCTACCAGTGGCGGCCCATCCATAGAGGGCGCCTGGGCGCCGACACCCCCCTCCCCCAATCAGTAAAAAAAAATATATATAAAAAAATAAAAAAGTTTTTTTATTAAAACATGTCCCTTTAAGATTTCCCCCCCCCCCCAAAAATGGTCCTTATGTGCACTGTGCCCGGCGCTGGGCACAGTGAAGTACGGGTAGCACCACGTCTGTGCAATCATAAGATTGCAGACGAGGTGCTACAAAAAATGCCTTTGTGGCGCTCTCCATCCCGCCACAAACTTCCGGGGAGATGGACTTTACTATGGCCGAGCGTGTGCACACGCTATAGGGATCTGGCGTCACTCGATGTACAGGAAGTGACGTCGGAACACTCTGCAGCTCAGCGCCCGTGTGGTCCCGACTCCCGGGACATTAAGGTATGCATCCCCCTCCCTCCGCTCCTGTGCCTGTTATCTTTACTCCCCTGAGTGCTGAAATAGTAGCTGCCACGATCCCCCAGGCCCCCCCTCCTCGCTTACTGACTGAATCATGGCTCCTCTGCTTATTATTCTTATGTGCCGCCGAAATAATGGCCGTCACCCCCCCACCCCCCGCTTATTAACTAAATGTCTTTTACTGTAAAAGACATTTAGTTAATAAGCGGGGGGGGGGGGGGGGGGTAGGTGGGGGGGGGTGACGGCCATTATTTCATTATTTCGGCGGCACATAAGAATAATGAGCAGAGGAGCAGAGAGTGGAATGTACATGTAACATGTACATTCCCCTCTGCTCGTTATTCTACATGTACATCACTGCTGGGACTTGTAGTCTCATAGATGGTAGATTGCATGCACCTGAGCACCAGGAGAAGTCCCAGCAGTGAGAGAAAAACTGGACAAAGATGGTGGATTGCATGCAACTGATCCCCAGAAGACAATGTAGAACTACAAGTCCCAGCAGGTTATAATATAAGGCTCCGAGGTGGATGGATGTCTGGACACCCATCCACCTCGGAGCCTTATATTATAACCTGCTGGGACTTGTAGTTCTCCATCGTCTCCTGGGGCTCAGGTGCATGCAATCCACACCCATTCAACTCAGAGCCTTATTGTATGTATAACCTGCTGGGACGTGTAGTTCTCCATCATCTCCTGGGGCTCAGGTGCATGCAATCCACCAGATGGTGAATTGCATGCACCTGAGCCCCAGGAGACGATGGAGAACTACAAGTCCCAGCAGGTCATAATATAAAGCTCAGAGGTGGATGGATGTCTGGACAGTGACAATTGATGGGCACAGTGGTGACAATTGGTGGCACAGTGGTAACAATTGATGGCATGGCACAGTGGTGACAATTGATGACATAGTGGCTGTGTTTGATGGCATGGCACAGTGACTGCATTTGATGGCATGGCACAGTGGCTGCATTTGATGGCATGGCACAGTGGTTGCATTTGGCATGACACAGTGGTGACAATTGATAGCACAGTGGCTGTATTTGATGGCATGGCACAGTGGCTGCGTTTGATGGCACAGTGGTGATAATTGATGGGCCCAGTGAGGCTGCAATTGTTTTTTTTTTTTTCGTTTGTGCCCCCCCCAAAAAAATTTGAGCACCAGCCGCCACTGATGTCTACAGCAACCAGCATTCAGGCTTCAGCCACTCCTTGCGTGGGCACAGAGGCAGGCTGTCAATTAACCAGGGACAAAGAATAAAAATTGAAAAATTACCTCCATAAACTTGCACCATAAACTAGAGAGCTGCATACTAAAAGCTTGTACCTAAATTCAGAGACTTCATTAAAGTGTTACTAAACCCAGAACCCTGTGTTCACTATATCTGGTCTCCCAGAGTACACAGTAATGGAAATTCAATAGTTTTAGTAAATACAAACTGTGTCTTATTCAAACCTGTACTGGAGTCAGTGAAAGAAGAGGAGGATCTAAACATACAGGATCAAGCAGCCTTTTTATACAATGCAGGTTCCAGCATATTCAGGATAATTTTACTGTTCAACCTTCAGCCTTTAGAAGCACTTTAAGGTATAAATACCTAAAGGTTAAATCTTCATATTTCATTAAAAAATAATACCTTTACATTTACCATATTTTCAGGTAAAAATTGTGCATGTATTACAATTTAAAACAGGAGCCTGCAAATTATTGCACCTATCATTAGCAGATGAGGGGTGCAATGTCTTTCTCCATGGCAGTAAAAGTCGCCAGACAAGCCGGGACAGGAAGCAGGCCATCCTGGAGTCCATTGCTGCCAGGGTGAACAGTTTGGGCTATTCGACCCGGACTGCTGCTGACATCTCCAAAAAAATAAATGATGTGAGGCGCAAAGTCCGGGGCAAGGTGGCCACCATTAGGAGGCATGAGAGGGGCACAGGGGGGTGGACCCCCATGTGCGGTCAGCCTGACCACAGAGGAGGAGGTGGTCGCCCGCTGCCTGGAGAGGGAGCAGTTGGAGGGGGTACAGGGCTATGATTCTGTGGAGGAAGGCTCCAGGACAGGTAAGTGTTTTTTATCCCCTATTTGGTGTGTTGCATGTGGGGGGGGGGGGGTACATGTGCCAAGTGTGTGGGACCACCAACATGTGTATGCTTTGTGTCATCCACAGATGACGGAGCTGGGCCATCATCTGCCGGCGGCCATTCCACCCCATCCCCCCAACTGCATCCTGAGCCTGACCCCCTGGGCACTGAAGACACCGAGGTGGGGGGGAGTGCCCACACCTCACCTGCTGAGGTGGTTCATGAGGATCCGGTCGTTTCTGAGCAGGAGTTTCTTTTATTTTTGGAGGAGTCCTCCCCTTCAGCAGGGCCCTCTCAGATCCCCTCCCCCATCATAGGAAGCCCCTCAAGGGCAACTCCATCCCCCCAGGGACTACCATCTCCTGGCCCCAGGAAGGCGACCCAGAAGACCAGGGGAGTGTCTGACGAGGTCCATGACCAAATGGCGAGGGACCAGGCCAGGCAGACCCAGCAGATGGGGGAGATAGCTGGCCACCTGGACCGTGTGGCTGGCAGCCTGGCCTCCGTTGGACACATGACAGAGGCAGTGCAGGACATCAGCTGCAACTGCGCTGCAGTGGTGACCAGCCTGGGGGAGGTGCAGGCTGATGTTCGGCACCTTACTGCTGCCGTGCAGGCCAACACAGCTGCAATCCGGGACCAGGGGAGGCAGAGGCAGCAGGCCCACCAATATCAAGTGACCCGGCAGCTGAGGATGCAGGCCCAGACCAACTCCTTCCTCAGCCGGATAGCCGTGGCCTTGGAGGGCATGCAGGCCACACCTGCCAGGAGTGGCCCACCAGGGGATCAGCCACCTCCAGATGCCCCCCCACCCACTGTCTCCAGGCAGCTGAGGAGCCAGAGAGGGCCCACTAGAAGGAGCCTCCGTCAGACCAAATGATGGCTTTTTTTGGTTGCTCTTTTTTTTCTTAATTTTGTAATTATGCTCAGGTTTTGAGCTTTTTGTTTTTATTATGCTCAGGTTATGAGCTTTTCGTTTTTATTATGCTCAGGTTATGAGATTTTTGTTTTTATTATGCTCAGGTTATGAGCTTTTTTTTATACAAACTGCACACGGTCAGTAGTGCAGGCTACTGTGTGAATGTTGTGTGAATGTGGGGGTGGCACTCCTGCCAGTAAGGGGTGTCACCCTCGGTAGTTAGGGAGAAGTTATCCCCGTGTGAATGTAGTATGAATGGACAGCGACATCATTGGAGCCTTGGCGCGGCGTTGCTGCTCCCGAGTCCTGCATGTTGGACTTGGGCTAATCCAATGCGATGTGGATGTGGTGTGTGTGATCTAGGGACCTCAGTGGTGTGCATGCGTGCATTGTCAATGTATTTGTTTATTGTCCGCGAGGACCCTCCTGACTGCTCTACCCTCAGCAGACGGGGGAGCCTCTGGCAGGTGGGGACTGTGTGGGTCGGGGGTCAGGTCATCACGTATGTCAATCTGCAGGCCCTTTCTCATGGCGTAGTTGTGCAGCACACAACATGCACCGACGATCTGACACACAAAGGTAGGGGAATACAACAGGGTCCCCCCAGACTTATCCAGGCATCGGAAACGGGACTTCAAGAGCCCAAATGTTTGCTCCACCACTGCCCGGGTGTGGATATGTGCCGCATTGTATCTTCTCTCTCCTCTGGTTTGGGGGTTCTGGAAAGAAGTCATGAGATGGGGTCCCAGTGCATATGCAGAGTCACCTGGAAGGGAAAAGACAGGAGGATGTTAGTAGTGAATGTGCCCCTTGTGATGTCTGCATCATGGGGTCGGACAGTCATGCCTGACTCCCATGTCACTCACCAACCAACACGCTGTCCTTGTACACATTCTGCTCGAATTCCGTTGGGATGGGGCTTTGACGGTATATGAAGCTGTCATGGCTGGATCCGGGGTGTTTGGCACAGACGTGCCATATGAGGCATTGGGCATCGGCTATCACCTGTACGTTGATGGAATGCCAATGCTTCCGATTGCGGTATATGTGCTCTGTGGCACTGGGGGACTGTAGTGGCACATGTGTGCAATCAATGGCCCCCACGGTGCGTGGGAATCCGGCAATGCTGTAGAAATCTGTCATTGCCTTCTGCCGCAGGTCCTCAGTGGTGGGTCTGATGATGTGGTGGGACATGCGTCTGAGGATTGCAGGGACAACCTGGTGCACACATCTGCTCATGGTTGATTGTGACATCCCAGCCACCACTCCACTTGTACGCTGGAATGATCCACTGGCAAGGAAATGGAGTGTTGCCAGTACTTTCACCAGTGGCTGCACTGCTTGGGAGCAGTGTGTCTTGCTGGTGATGTCATCCTGCAGGGTTGTGGTTAGTTCCAGGATTGCATCTGGGCTGAAACGGAAGAGGCGATACACCTCCTCATCACCCATGCCAAAGAGGCTCATGCGCGTGCGGTATATCCTCTCACGTGCCCGCCTCCTCCGTACCGGGGGACCCATCAGTAGTGCTAAGACCACGGCTGCCCCTGGCATGTTGGCAGACAGAGGTGTTGTCCTGAAAGTGTGGTTGCTCAGCTTGCTTTTTTCGTCGGTAACGCTGCTGCTGTAGCTGCTCTCCTGCTGACCTCTGGCCGTCAGGATAAAGATAAAGCAGCTATTTGTAGGAATATCTTTGCGCCGGACGTACGATGTTCACGCGGCGCACGTAGCCAGAGTCTGGTGCTAATCCGTCCGCGAATCGGCATATCTCACTCATTTGCATATTTAAATGGGAAATCAATAGGCGCGACAAATGCGCCAAGCGAAAAAATGCGCATACGATAGGTTGGCGTAGGAAAGTTAAGTCAGTCGGAGGAAGCCCGTTTTCTGGCGTATCTAGTTTGGTGGGTACGGCGCAGAGATACTATGGCGCATCTTTACACTTACGCGGCGCATATCGATATACTCCAGCGTAAGTCTTTCTGAATCTGGCCCATAGTGTGTAACACCGAAGGGGGTGTGTATGCCCTGGAGTTCAGTAGCGACATTTAGTACATTGGCCGCACAAAAAGAATGCTGAAAATATTTGAAAGGGTTTTAAAGGGTTATGACACACACAGTGTGTCAAGACACTTAGCCAAATGCCACAAGAAAAATCATATCCATTTAAAATTGTGGGGGGAGGGGGTCACAAGGTGAGAACCTTCAGCCAACTTGAATCTAAATGGATCTTTCAAATGGACACTATCGCACCTAATGGACTTAACATCGAGTTCAATTTAAACTGCTTCATCAGTGATTTTTCATAAACAACACGGAAATACAGCACTCACAAGTGTTCACAAATAGGAATAAACATAAGAAAATGATATATAAAATAACTAACTAGTACGGGAGTACATTAGAGGCAATATTTATAATATTTTGGTTATTTGTGTCCATAAAATCTGTATCAAAAATCCATATCTATGGAGAGGTAATCAATTGGTGAGTGGATTTGTTGTAGACAACCAGGGCTGCTTCTCCAAGAGTGAAGTCAACTCCAATATACATGAAAAAATGGAAAAGAAGGAGAAAAGCGCCTCTAGGTTATCTAGTTAAATTTAACAAAAAATAGAACGTATCCAGCACTTACATATAATAAGGCAGCGGAAGGAGATGAAAAAGCTGGCAGTCAAGCTGTGTGGAGCATCAGATCAGAGGCTTGAAGAGTGCCGAATATATCACTGCTGAAGGTGGAGGTGCTGACACTTAAACCAGGACAGCGGCTGATGAGGGATGTCCGTGAACCTTTAATGTTCTTAGCTGAATTGCTGGCAAGGAGCGATGTATACGATCTGTGAGCTGTAAGGCTGTAAAGGAAGCAGCTCGTATGCAGAGTATGTTGGGTGGTGACGTCAGGAGGACGGTGGCCGATCAGGTCCAAAAAACACACAACGCGTTTCAGAGCTAGCGCTGGTCTATTGAGGAAAACCGCGCGCTCCTTTCTCAAGTGTAGAGGAAAGCTGGGATTGGAGAGATTAAGTAGAAGTCATGGGGGGTTCGCCGACCAATAGGAAACCACAAAACACGATCAGCTTACGTGTCAGACGGCCGGTGTAAATACAAAGAAAAAAGGAGAAGATACATACGAGCAGTAAAAAAGGGGGGAACAATAGAAGTAGAAATCAAACGTTGTATCACATATTTAGGATTTAAAAAGGAGGGGACTGTAGTAAAAACGAAAATACAATAGTGAATACCTTTCGCTAAGTGAGTGTTACAATTAGCACAATAAAATGACAACATAGATAGTTGCTTACTATTGGATGCCTAAATATATACTGTACATGTATACATGAATGAATACATGTACCAACATACATACAAGTTAATATGTAAAGTTAAAGGATCTTATATATACCTTATAATATATGATACAGTCATGCAATATAATAAATGAGTAAATAATAGTAATCTCCGCGTTAAGAGAAACCTTGGAGATCACCTAAAAAATTAGAGGAAACGATTATTTGTCAAGTGAAAAAATAGTGTTGGAGGTGAGATTAGTGGAAGATTGGTTGAAAAGGAATATAAACATGACATCTATTATGTTATTTTTATTTTTATTTTTATTTTGTGTATGTATTTGTTTTTTGTTTTCTCAGAGGATGGTGTTAACATCTAATTCCTCGTTGAGGCCAAGTGGGGCAAGACAATTTAAAGTAAAGATCCAGAAAGTCTCGCGTTCACATAGTCGCGAGAACCTCTCAGCCTCAGATAGCCTGTGGGGTATCGATTCTATTACCCATACTCGCAAGCTGTCAGTGGAATAGTTGTGGTGTAGAAGGAAATGGCGTGGTACGCTATGCTCATCACAACTGGCCTCAATGAGGCGTCGATGGGTACGTTGCCTGAGAGGATTGATGGTGCGACCCACATATAGTAGGCCACAAGAACATGTAAGGCAATATACCACATGGTCAGTGGAACAATTATAGAAATTTTCTAGATGGTAAGTTTTTTCTCTATGGGTAAAGTGTTTTTGGCCATGGGTGACAAAATGGCAAGTTTTGCAACGAGATTTGTTGCATCTGTACATCCCTATGAGGGGGATCAAACAGATGGAATTTGATATTTTGGGATCTTTTAATTTACTTGGGGCTATTTTATTTTTAAGAGTTGGTGCCCTCCTATAGGTGATTTTTGGCTTGTCACGTAGGGTGGTAGCTAAGTATGGATCTTGTTTTAAGATGTTCCAATGCTTGGTTAGTATATCTTCCATTTTTTTGTGTAGTTGGTGATATCCAGTTATAAAACGAACAGTGGGTATTTCAGGCGGTGTTTTCTGTGTTGAATTTTTTCTCTTGCGCAGGAATCTGTTATATGCCTGGTCTATTAGGGATTCTGGGTATCCTTTTTCTAGGAATTTTTGTTTAAGATGTAGGCTTTGATTGATATAGTCACTATCTTTTGTGCAATTCTGTCTTAGTCTACAGAATTGTCCCTTGGGTATGTTTTTGATCCATATTGGGTGATGGCAGCTGTTGTAGTGTAAATATGAATTAACCGCAGTGGGTTTTGTGTAGTTCCGTGCAATTACCCTATTTTCTTTGTGACTCAGCTCAAGGTCAAGGAAGGCTAATATGTCTTCATTCCATACGAAAGTAAAGGAGAGGCCTAAATTATTGGAATTACAGTGTTCGACAAATTGTTTTACTATGGAAAAAGGGCCATCCCAGATGATAACTATATCGTCGATATAGCGGCCATAAAATATAATATGCCGTGAGAAGGGGTTATTCTTAAAAAATAGATCGATTTTCCCAAAATCCCATTGTTAAATTAGCATATGACGAGGCAAAATTGGCACCCATAGCAGTGCCGTTAGTCTGGAGGTAAAAGTTCCCTTCAAAATAAAAGTAATTATGTTCAAGACAAAAGGCAGTCGCCTCTAGGATAAAATTCATCTGCTTTGTGTTAAGCAGAGGATCGGATAGAAGAAACTCTTGGACTGCTGCCGAACCTACATTATGAGGTATGGATGTGTATAATGAATTTACATCAAGGGACATTCAAGAATATCCTTCTTGCCAGTTGTATGAGGATAAAAGTTGCATTAGGTGAATAGAATCTCTTATATAGGAAGGGAGTTGTTGGGCTAGGGGCTGTAAAAAAGAATCAATGTATAACGAAAAACCACTGGAAATACTATCCATGGAGGCAACAATAGGCCTCCCTGGGGGGTGCAGGGAATCTTTGTGTACTTTCGGTAAATGGTAAAAATAAGGTGTACTATAATATTCTTTTCGTAAAAAGGAGACCTCGTCTTTGTTAATTACATGGTCTAATAAAGCTTTTTGGATGAGCATCTCTGATTCCTTACGGTAAGAGGGAAGGGGGTCATTAGTTATTTTTTTATATGTATTTAAATCTGCCAGTAATCTTAGTGCTTCCGAGACATAGGTGATTCTATCTTGGATTACAATACCGCCACCTTTGTCTGCTGGCTTAATGATGACATCAGGGTTGTTGAGAAAGCGTTTAAGAGACATTCTTTCTCCCGGGGTCAAATTATAGTTGTATTGTTTGTTGTTAGTGGTGGATTGAAGACAAAGTTGTTGGAGTTCAGCAAAGACTACTCTATAGTAGGATTCTAAATAGGGCCCTTTTGATTTAGTAGGGTAAAACAATGATTTAGATTTGAGTGCAGTGTGTTGGATATGAGGAGAAGTTATGAGGTGTTGGGTCAATAGATTAAATTCTATATCAGGATCTTGTTCGTCTGGATCTGGGAGCAGTATGCTGCTATGAGTAGTATCATGTATGGAGAAATCAAGACATGTGTCTACAGGACTCAGAAGTGGGGACAGCTGGTCGGTGGGGGAAAGGGTTTCTTTGAGGGATTGCATAAAAAAGAATCTCTTGAGTGTGAGGTTTCTAATGAATTTATTTAGATCCTTAAATAGTTGGAAAGAATTGGGTTGTATAGTGGGTGAAAAAGATAGGCCTCTACTTAACAGAGCTGAGTCTTCTGATGAGAGGACATGGGAAGATAAGTTAAACAGTTTTATCGTTTCAGTAGTTTGGCGCTGAAGATGTTGCTTTTTGCGCCCTCCTCTACATCCTCTTCGGTGTACTTTCTTTTTAGTCGATGTTTGTGATGTGGGCCCTTTTTTAAAAAAGGGGAAAAAGACACTGAGGCTGAAAAGGATGGTATCTCGTCTGTGTTGAGATCACCCACAATAATGTCGAAAGGGGCTGAGGGGATATCAATAGAGTTGGCAAGTGTGTTACTAGAATCCGGATAATTAGATTTGGCACTGTTAGTACATGATATGGAGGTATTAGCGACACCATTATTTGAGACATGGAGGGGTTTGGTTATAGGGATGTTTTTTTTATGTAAATCTTTCAATGAATTTACGATAGATGGTGATGCACTGGGACAGGCCGCAAGTTTATTTCTTCTTCCGGGTCCCTGTGTAAGTTTAACCCTTTGAGGTAACGGGCAGGCTGTGGTAGACGTGGTATCGTTACTGGGCATTAGTTTATCTACCTGTAATGGTAAGGTGCATGGCAAAACTTTAGAATATGGATCAAGCGACATTAGGGCTGGTATGATTTTGGTATTTTTCCAAGAAAATATCTTTTTTTGGCGATAGTCGTTAATGTCTCTATGGAATTTACCCAACTTGGTTTTAATGAGGAGGTTTTCGTGGGATTTTGTGTTCTTTTTGAGAGTATCTAACCAAGTGGGGGGAAGTTTTTGTTGAAAGGATATGATCTCCAATGAGATCATCTGTGTCTGGTGTACTAATTCATCGTATTTAATATGTCTTTGGCTGATAAGGATCCCTATTAATTTATTAGTACAAAATTCTGAAATACCCTCCCATTCTGAATTATGGGATGAATCTAGGAAGGAACAAGTTTTTAAGATTCTAAGGCCCCTAGGGGAAATTTTGTATTGCAGGTACTTTTTGAGAAAAAATTTGTCCCACCATTGCGTGTTGGTGGAGTTGATAAGTCTTTCTAGCTTTTTAAACTTGCCGCAGAGTATATATCTATCTGGGCGTGTAAGCTTGGAGGTGGTACAAAACATATCAAAGGGTAAACTAGTATATAGAGAATCAAGTATGTCATATTTATGGAATATGGCCGCTATATCGACGATATAGTTATCATCTGGGATGGCCCTTTATCCATAGTAAAACAATTTGTCGAACACTGTAATTCCAATAATTTAGGCCTCTCCTTTACTTTCGTATGGAATGAAGACATATTAGCCTTCCTTGACCTTGAGCTGAGTCACGAAGAAAATAGGGTAATTGCACGGAACTACACAAAACCCACTGCGGTTAATTCATATTTACACTACAACAGCTGCCATCACCCAATATGGATCAAAAACATACCCAAGGGACAATTATGTAGACTGAGACAGAATTGCACAAAAGATAGTGACTATATCAATCAAAGCCTACATCTTAAACAAAAATTCCTAGAAAAAGGATACCCAGAATCCCTAATAGAACAGGCATATAACAGCTTCCTGCACAAGAGAAAAAATTCAACACAGAAAAAACCGCCTGAAATACCCACTGTTCGTTTTATAACTGGATATCACCAACAACACAAAAAAATGGAAGATATACTAACCAAGCATTGGAACATCTTAAAACAAGATCCATACTTAGCTACCACCCTACGTGACAAGCCAAAAATCACCTATAGGAGGGCACCAACTCTTAAAAATAAAATAGCCCCAAGTAAATTAAAAGATCCCAAAATATCAAATTCCATCTGTTTGATCCCCCTCATAGGGATGTACAGATGCAACAAATCTTGTTGCAAAACTTGCCATTTTGTCACCCATGGCCAAAAACACTTTACACATAGAGAAAAAACTTACCATCTAGAAAATTTCTATAATTGTTCCACTGACCATGTGGTATATTGCCTTACATGTTCTTGTGGCCTACTATATGTGGGTCGCACCATCAATCCTCTCAGGCAACGTTTCAGTACCCATCGACGCCTCATTGAGGCCAGTTGTGATGAGCATAGCGTACCACGCCATTTCCTTCTACACCACAACCATTCCACTGACAGCTTGCGAGTATGGGTAATCGAATCGATACCCCACAGGCTATCTGAGGCTGAGAGGTTCTCGCGACTATGTGAACACGAGACATTCTGGATCTTTACTTTAAATTGTCTTGCCCCACTTGGCCTCAACGAGGAATTAGATGTTAACACCATCCTCTGAGAAAACAAAAAACAAATACATACACAAAATAAAAATAAAAATAAAAATAAAACTAACATAATAGATGTCATGTTTATATTCCTTTTCAACCAATCTTCCACTAATCTCACCTCCAACACTATTTTTTCACTTGACAAATAATCGTTTCCTCTAATTTTTTAGGTGATCTCCAAGGTTTCTCTTAACGCAGAGATTACTATTATTTATTCATTTATTATATTGCATGACTGTATCATACATTATAAGGTATATATAAGATCCTTTAACTTTACATATTAACTTGTATGTATGTTGGTACATGTATTCATTCATGTATACGTGTATATGTTTAGGCATCCAATTGTAAGCAACTATCTATGTTGTCATTTTATTGTGCTAATTGTAACACTCACTTAGCGAAAGGTATTCACTATTGTATTTTCGTTTTTACTACAGTCCCCTCCTTTTTAAATCCTAAATATGTGATACAATGTTTGTTTTCTACTTCTATTGTTCCCCCCTTTTTTGCTGCTCGTATTTACGTTCTCCTTTTTTCTTTTTATTCACACCGGCCGTCTGACACGTAAGCTGATCGTGTTTTGTGGTTTCCTATTGGTCGGCGAACCCCCCATGACTTCTACTTAATCTCTCCAATCCCAGCTTTCCTCTACACTTGAGAAAGGAGCGCGCAGTTTTCCTCAATAGACCAGCGCTAGCTCTGAAACGCGTTGTGTGTTTTTTGGCCCTGATCGGCCACCGTCCTCCTGACGTCATCACCCAACATACTCTGCATACGAGCTGCTTCCTTTACAGCCTTACAGCTCACAGATCGTATACATCGCTCCTTGCCAGCAATTCAGCTAAGAACATTAAAGGTTCACGGATATCCCTCATCAGCCGCTGTCCTGGTTTAAGTGTCGGCACCTCCACCTTCAGCAGTGATATATTCGGCACTCTTCAAGCCTCTGATCTGATGCTCCACACAGCCTGTACATACTTGACTGCCAGCTTTTTCATCTCCTGCCGCTGCCTTATTTTATGTAAGTGCTGGATACATTCTATTTGTTATTAAATTTAACTAGATAACCTAGAGGTGCTTTTCTCCTTCTTTTCCTTTTTTTCATCAGTGATTTTTAGTTGCCAATTCATATGCATCACATCTCCCTTTTAGCAGGTTGTAATTATTAGTGGATTTCCCATCCTTCCTTCCTACTTATACATAGCATCTTTTAGGTATGATCATTTTATTCATACTATTTAGTTATATATGTATTCTCTTTTTCAATTTAGTCTTAAAGGTAATTTTTTTTAATTGTTTCTGCTACCCCTGAGGCTCCAGTATATACAGTGCCTTGCGAAAGTATTCGGCCCCCTTAAACTTTGCGACCTTTTGCCACATTTCAGGCTTCAAACATAAAGATATAAAACTGTAATTTTTTGTGAAGAATCGACAACTAGTGGGACACAATCATGAAGTGGAACGAAATTTATTGGATATTTTAAACTTTTTTAACAAATAAAAAACTGAAAAAATGGGCGTGCAAAATTATTCAGCCCCCTTAAGTTAATACTTTGTAGCGCCACCTTTTGCTGCGATTACAGCTGTAAGTCGCTTGGGGTATGTCTCTAACAGTTTTGCACATCAAGAGACTGACATTTTTGCCCATTCCCACTTACAAAACAGCTTGAGCTCAGTGAGGTTGGATGGAGAGCGTTTGTGATCAGCAGTTTTCAGTTCTTTCCACAGATTCTCGATTGGATTCAGGTCTGGACTTTGACTTGGCCATTCTAACACCTGGATATGTTTATTTGTGAACCATTACTTTGTAGATTTTACTTTATGTTTTGGATCATTGTCTTGTTGGAAGACAAATCTCCGTCCCAGTCTCAGGTCTTTTGCAGACTCCATCAGGTTTTCTTACAGAATGGTCCTGTATTTGGCTCCATTTATCTTCCCATCAATTTTAACCATCTTCCCTGTCCCTGCTGAAGAAAAGCAGGCCCAAACATTTTACGCCAAACATCATTTTGGTTTCATATGCCTAGAGCACTTTCTTCCACATGTTTGGTGTGTCTCCCAGGTGGCTTGTGGCAATTTTTAAACGACACTTTTTATGGATATCTTTAAGAAATGGCTTTCTTCTTGCCACTCTTCCATAAAGGCCAGATTTGTGCAGTATACGACTGATTGTTGTCCTATGGACAGAGTCTCCCACCTCAGCTGTAGATCTCTGCAGTTCATCCAGAGTGATCATGGGCCTCTTGGCTGCATCTCTGATCAGTCTTCTCCTTGTATGAGCTGAAAGTTTAGAGGGACGGCCAGGTCTTCGTAGATTTGCAGTGGTCTGATACTCCTTCCATTTCAATATAATCGCTTGCACAGTGCTCCTTGGGATGTTTAAAGCATGGGAAATCTTTTTGTATCCAAATCCGGCTTTAAACTTTTCCACAACAGTATCTCGGACCTGCCTGGTGTGTTTCTTGTTCTTCATGATGCTCTCTGCGCTTTAAACGGACCTCTGAGACTATCACAGTGCAGGTGCATTTATACGGAGTCTTGATTACACACAGGTGGATTCTATTTATCATCATTAGTCATTTAGGTCAACATTGAATCATTCAGAGATCCTCACTGAACTTCTGGAGAGAGTTTGCTGCACTGAAAGTAAAGGGGCTGAATAATTTTGCACGCCTGATTTTTCAGTTTTTTATTTGTTAAAAAAGTTTGAAATATCTAATAGATTTCGTTCCACTTCATGATTGTGTCCCACTTGTTGTTGATTCTTCACAAAAAACTACAGTTTTATATTTTTATGTTTGAAGCCTGAAATGTGGCAAAAGGTTGCAAAGTTCAAGGGGGCCAAATACTTTCGCAAGGCACTGTATATACACTGTGTATGTATATATATATATATATATATATATATATATATATTTTGTAAGGGGTTAGCTCGGTAGCGGGTGTGTGTGACCCCCTGGATGGGTTCACTACACACTGAACTATACAGAGAGGCAGCCGAAGACAGTTGAAAAGAAAGAGTTTGGTTTATTCTTCCATATTGCTGGAACCAAGTGCAAGCATCCAAACAGCATAAACAAAAAAAAACAGAACATAAAATAAACCCTGGCCACTTGGGGCGTCTACCCTCACTACACAGGAATCAATCTATGGAGTCTGGCACAGCCTACTGCTGGGCAGACACTGCTGGTCATACAGCAGAGAAACAATAGTCTTTTTTGATTTTTATCACACAGAAAGAGAAACAAGCACCTCACCTCTTCAGAAGTCTTTCTGACTTCTCTCCTTAACTCAAAAAGCCTCAGGATGCAGCAATCAGTAGTCATCCTTTGGATAACTTATAGAGGCCTTAATTGCATCATTCTGAACAGCTGACGCCCCAAACCTTTCTGGCTACTTCTGCAGCCGACACATAATAGTAATTGGTGAATTGTCTAAACAAGGCAGAAATGTATCTCCCGGCTGTGACAACACCCACAGATTTACCTGACTTCCTGTCACATACCCCCCCACTTGTTTCAACCCTAGGGTTGGGACACAGGTTGCCAGGCACGCATGCACTCGCGACAACCCATCTGCATTCCCCATTTTAACACCGGGGCAATGCGTTACCACAAAACTAAATTCCTGGAGGGCCAGGAACCACCTATTTATTCTCCTATTGGTCTCTTTGTTCTGTGCCATCCACTTCAATGGGCATGATCCGTCACCAGTTCAAACTGTCTACCCACGAGGTAGTACCGGAGAGAATCCAAAGCCCATTTCACCACCAAACATTCTTTCTCAATGGTGGCATAATTCTCCTCATGGGCCTTCAACTTTCGGCTGAGGTACATAACAGGGTGTTCCTCCCCCTTGATAATCTGAGACAGTACAGCTCCTAACTCCACATTTGATGCATCTGTCTGAACCACAAAGTCCCGTGAAAAATCAGGCGGATTTAGAACTGGCTGATTACATAAGGCCTGTTTTAAAGCCTGAAAAGCTGTTTCTGCTTCGGGAGTCCATTTGGTCATGACAGACTCCTTCCCTTTGGTCAAATTGGTCAAGGGAGCAGCCTGTGAGGCAAAATGGGGGATAAAGCGGCGATAATACCCCGCGATCCCCAAAAATGTACAAACCTGTTTCTTGTTGGTGGGACGTGGCCAATCCTAAATAGCCTCATCTTTATTTATTTGGGGCTTAATTAGACCTCTTCCAATGATATACCCCAGATACTTCGCCTCTTCTAGCCCAAGGGTACTTTTTTGGATTGGCTGTAAACCCGGCTTTCCAGATGGTATCCAACACAGCCTGAACTTTTGGTAAGTGACAACGTCATCAAGGTATGCAGCAGCATAGGCTCGATGAGGCCGAAGGGTCTTATCCATGGTGCGTTGAAATGTGGCGGGAGCATTCTGTAACCCAAAAGGCATCCTCCGATATTGGAAAGATCCGTCTGGAGTTACAAATGCTGTTTTTTCCCTGGCCGACTCTGAGAGAGGAATTTGCCAATAACCCTTGGTCAGGTGTAACGTCGTCATGTACCGGGCAGTGCCTAGGCGACCAATCAGTTCATCTATGCGGGGCATAGGATAGGTGTCAAACTTAGTGATTTTATTTAGGCGGCGAAAGTCATTACAAAACCGCCAACTTCCATCTGGTTTGGGCACTAAGACAATGGGACTGGACCAATCACTATTTGACTCTTCTATCACCCCCAGCTCAAGCATTTTTTTTACTTCCTGGCGAATTGCCTCTTGCCGGGCTTCTGGAATTCTATAAGGCTTCAACTTGAACTTATCCCCTGGTCCCCATGTTCAACTCCGGAGACCCAACCTGGCAGGTCTGAAAACTTCTCCCTATTACGGAGCACAAATTCTTTAACCTCCTGTTGCTGGGTTTTGGACAGAGTCTCCGCTATCCCAACTTCAGGGACAGCCAGGTTAAATGGAGCAGAAAATTGGGTAGTCTTAGTGACCAAGGACTCTCTATCCTTCCATGGTTTCAACAAGTTCACGTAATAGAGCTGCTCAGGTTTTCGTCTTCCCGGTTGGCTAATTTTGTAATTCACCACCCCCATTCTCTCCAACACTTCATAGGGACCCTGCCATTTGGCTAGGAATTTACTTTCGACCGTGGGGACCAGCACCAACACCCTATCACCAGGTGCAAAGGAAAGGACCTGGGCCCCACGATTGTAAATCCTTTTTGAGCCAATTGGGCTTGGGCTAAATGTTCCTTCACAATCGGCATCACTTGGGCAATTCTATCTTGCATTTGGGCCACATGTTCAATCACAGTTCGATGCGAGGAACTCTTACTCTCCCATGTTTCCCTGGCAATGTCCAGTAGGCCTCAGGGGTGCCTCCCATACAGTAGCTCAAATGGAGAGAACCCTGTGGACGATTGGGAAACATCTCTTATTGCAAACATCAGATAAGGGAGCAGATAATCCCAATTCTTTTCGTCTTTATCCACCACCTTCCTCAACATTTGTTTTAAGGTTTTATTAAACCTTTCCACTAACCCGTCTGTTTGAGGGTGATATACTGTATGTAATTGGGTCACTTTCAGGAGTTTACAAAGTTCTTTGGTCACTCTAGACATAAACGGGATGCCCTGGTCAGTTAGGACTTCCTTAGGAAGACCCACACGGCTGAAAACCTGAAATAACTCTTTGGCAATGGTTTTAGCAGAGGTGTTTCAGAGAGGAATTGCTTCTGGGTAACGGGTGGCATAGTCCATTATTACCAAGATGTGCTGGTGCCCTCTAGTGGACTTCAGTAAGGGGCCAACCAAGTCCATGGCGATCCTCTCAAAAGGGACCTAGATAATGAGCAGGGGTACCAACGGACTGCGAAAATGTGGCATAGGTGCAGTAATCTGACACACTGGACAGGAAGAGCAATACAATTCCACTTCCTTAGTGATCCCAGGCCAATAAAACCTCTGGGTGATCCTCTCCAGGGTTTTGTCTTCTCCCAAATGTCCCCCAAGAATGTGCCCATGGGCCAGTTCCAAAACCATCTTGCGGTACGGTTTAGGCACTACCAGTTGCTCAATGGTGTCCTCTATCCTCTGTCACACTCGATATAACAAACCCCTTTTAATAATAAAGTAAGGGAGGGCAACCCTCTCATCAGGGTTAACTAACTCCCCATCTATCTTTACAATATTCTCCCGGGCTCTTAGCAATGTGGGGTCTCTCAATTGCTCAGTGATATTATTTTCTCTGTGCACTTCGAGGTCATCAAACCCTATCGGCCGCTGTTCCTCTTCTGAGGTAGCAGGCTGGTGTTTCCCCTGCTAATACTGAGAATGGAAACTCAGCAGAATCCTCACAGTTAGAGGATTCTGGAGTAGATGTTTCAGGCTCAGAAGAACCACCTACTGGGGAATCTGGGCAGTCCCAGAGTTCCCAGAACTTTGGGAAATCCCTTCCCACAATGGCGTCATGTGGCAGTTTGGGAACTAAACCCACCTGGTGACAAAAGTTACCGAGGGAGGTTTCAAAAGAAACCGTAGTCACCGGATATTCTCGAGTGTCCCCATGTACACAAACGACAGCCATTTTCCTAGGATGTAAGATTTTTCCCACCAGGTTTTTTAACATTTGAAAGACAGTCAGACACCATAAGCCTTCAATGACAGATTCAACCTTAATTCGTTCAAATTTTCGGACAAATGCAATTTCCAACGAAAAACTAAATAAATAAAAACACATTTCGGGAGTAACTAAATACATTTATTTTTTGGACGAAAATGAAAAGCCGAAACAAAATATTTCAGTGTGTACATGTCTAAAATTGCACAATCAGTAGTGCATGTTGGAGTTTATCACATTGTTTATTTATTTGTTCACTGATTTGCTTGATGTCACATTTTGTTATATAGATTTCACATATTTGGTTTAAGACCCTTGCTCATCACCTTTTTTTCATCATATGGTTTTTTATATATTCTGTATATTGAGTTGATACACATTTGTATAACACACACAGCGCAACGCCATCACGTATACATTTATATATTTTTCCTGCTTAGGATCAGTAAATCAAGTGCTTAATGCAGTGTATTTAGCCCCCTACCTTTACCTTCATCTTGACAGTACAGGAGTTACTTACCTTTGCATCTAGGTGTCTTACAACAGCAAATGCATATTCACTTTCAAAACACTGATCCTCAATCTGGCCAATTAGAAGCAGGTGTGAGATCCTTTTTTCCGATTGGCCAAAAAGAGAAGACTCCTGATTGGCCACTGAGGAGGTGGGAGGAAAGGGAAGCCACCATTGCCATGATGACTCGTGGAGAGCAGGAGAACGGGTGGCCGCTGCCACCGAGCAAAGGAAGCCACCAGTGATAGGGTAAGTGCAACAGACAGACCGCCCGGGGGGTGGTTGGCATACTGTTTTCCGCCCCCCTAAAAAAATAAAAAAACTGACTGCCACTGGGGACTTGTATTTTCTACATTCACAGATTCCTGTAAATGAATAATGCAGCTTTATGGGTGAAGCCCAGCACAGGCATGCTGTTTTCAGTGTTGACAGTGAGTTTGGGGAGAAGAACCTCTGCCTGCTGTCACACTGGGAAAGGGGGGTGCTCAGGGGGGGGGGTGCTCATCTTTTTTATTATCTTGTCACATTCTGCATTCTGTCTCAATTTTATAAGCTGCAAAAATGCAAGTATTCAACTATCCCATTGTATATCGATATATCCCCCCATTAAACAGCAGCATATAAGGAAACCCAAAAGGAGAATAGACTTAAAGGGGTTGTAAAGGTTTGTTTTTTGTTTTCTAAAAGGGTCCCTTTAAGCTAGTGCATTGTTGGTTCACTTACATTTTCCATTAATTTGCCTTCTAAGGGCCAGATTCACGTACCTGGCGGTGTATTCTCCAAGCACTTGCTCCGTAATTTGCAGCAACGTAATGTTAATGGCCCGGCGTGTCTCCGCGTAATTCAAAGGGGGCGGCCTGTATTTAAATTAAGCACGCCCCCGCACCGAACGAACTGCGCATGCGCCGGCCGTAAACGTAGCCCAGTGCGCATGCTTCATAGTATGCCGCAAATACATTGGTTTTGACGTGAACTTAATTAACGCACAGCCCTATTCGCAACGAGTTACGTCACCTAGTGGCCAGTGTAACATTGCAACTTAGATCCGACGGTGTAAGTGACTTATGCAAGTCGGATCTAAGCAAAATCAATGCGTAACTGATTCGAAGAATCAGTCGCATAGATACCCAGATGAAAAAAACAGAGATACGACGGCGTATCTGGAGATACGCCGTCGTATCTCCTTTCAGAATCTGGCCCTAAATGTTTTTTTTTCTTTGTTTTCTTTGTCTGAATTTCTCACTTCCTGTTCCTTCTCAGTAAGCTGTTCGGTAAGCTGTTCTAAATGACTTTCCACTGCTCGGATGATGGTGGAAAGCTTACTGGAGGAGAAACAGGAAGTGAGAAATTCAAACTAAGAAAAAAAAAACATTTAGAAGGGAAATCGAAAGAAAAAGGTAAGTGAACCAACACTGCAGAAGCTTAAAGGAACCAATTTAGAAAATAAAAGACAAACATTTACAACCCCTTTAAGGTACTGCCCATAAAGTAAATAATTCTGGAAAAGCCCATATAATATTTGGTAATTAAACTTAGTCGACTTTAGATTGTAGCTGTAAAATGGTGTTAAGTTGTAACAAAATTATCAGAAAACATTTAAGAAGATTAATATAACAGCAAGTAGGCAGTAATCTTAAAAATCAAAGTTAATTTCCAAATACAGATTTATAAGATTCTCTGAGAGCTTAATTTCTTACATTTCTTTTGATAGAGACATTTCAAACAGAGAAAATTATAAATGCAAAAATATGGTCTCCTTAGCTGGATTTCTAGAAAGGAAGCTGAAATGTAACACAATCTTTAGTCTTGGAAGTATACAGAGATTATGGCTGCTTGCTGAGCATGTTTTGATTGATGGTGCTTAGATGCATGAATTATGATTGGTAAATGTATGTGCTGCTGAAACCTTATGGCACTAATGTTTGTTGGGTATGTTATTTTATATAATACACAACAACACTGTGTACATCTTCATTGTAATATAGTACAGCTATGAACTTTCACAGAAGTACTTCTTACGTGGGTGGCTTAAAATGTTTTTTTTTTTTTTTATTCTCATTCATTGCTAGTGTCTCAGGAGTTTCAACACCTTTACTTTGTAACAAAAGTTCAAAGTGGTTCTAAAGGCAAGAATTTTTACCCTAATGCATTCCATTAAGTGAATCAAACCCTCAACTTGCTATATACTTACTTGAGTCATATAGCCACCCAGTGCTTTACCCATCTGTATTGGTTCCTGCTGCTGTCAATCAAATCCTGTTAGGAAGGAGGATGGGTGGGGCTGAGCTCTGCTGTGTGTGTCCATAAACGCACACAATTGGAGCCGTCAGGTGCAGCCCTTAGAGGAAGCAGCTTTCTTACCCCAGAAGAGGAGAATTGGAGCCACTCTGTGCAATACCATTGCAAAAAGCAGGTACAGTAAGTATAACATTTGTATTATTTTTATTAAAAAGGAAGCAACCACTTGAACAATTTTTTTCTAGACATTTTTTAAGATATTTTTTTTCCCAAATCAAGCGACGCGTTTATTGAGCTGGTCTCTTTATGCAGCTATCTGCATCAGCATATCCTCTGTGATACCTTTGGAGGCCATATCTAGACCTCGTTGATCTGGAAAACTGCAGGACCTGTCTGGAATAGTTTCCCAGTAAATAACATAAAAATGGATGCCATAGAGGCTCTAAAACTACAAAAACTTTTCTGGTGCACTCACTATGCCTACACATCCTAAAATGGAGACAGGGAAACTCCCAATAAGTTGTTCATGGCTCTAACATTTTTCTGTACAATACCTTTTTGAGGAGTCCTTTATTAATATACCCACAGATAAACACTTGGATATTCTTCATTAAAAATTGTTTTCTCTGATAGGTCCTGCAACTTAGTCTGCCATGATCATGATGGCAGTCCTTGAAACAGTAACAGTAGAGCATCTAAAGCTCATGCCGGCACCCCTGGACTACTGCATAGACAGGATAGTGGATGTTTTCCATCCTATTTCCTATCGAAGAACATGCAAAGGACTACTTGGTTGAAATATAGGGCTGCAGAGCAGGTATTATATTATCATTATTTGTGCATGCACAATAACTCTTCAGAGCTGTCTTGGACACCTTCATTAAGGATGTCACTTGGGGTAAGAGTATTATTCTATCCCAGAAAATAAAGTCTAATCCTAAAGCTATGAAGAATCCTCCTCCCCCTCCCCCTTTAGACCAAGACAATTCCTTTTGCTACAACCTTTAAGGCCAATTTAAAGCCAGAAGCCCTGTTCAATCACAAACCATGGGCATCTTAATCTCCTAAATCTTTAGACAAGTCCTCCTAGGCACAGATAGAGGGATGTATGTTAGCCTTTGTGGATGCCTTTGGGAATACCTGGACATACAGCATCACAAATGCTTAGGTGTGGTAGGTAGCTTCCTGTTTTACCAAAATATTGTCAGACCTTCATGCAGCTTTAGCAGTTTTTTTCTGGATCAAGGGATTTTTGCCTCAGTTCCTGTGGCAGAAAGAATTAACAAATTTGTTCTCAAACTTTTCACAGTATGCTCTCAGAACTTTCTCATTATGGGATATCTGAATAACCTCCTGCCACGGAAAGAGTCAGCACAATGTGATAGTTCAGACCCTAAAATGTTTCAGTTGGATCCTGAACCCTCAGAAGTCTGTGTTGGACAGCTCAAGTTTTTCTTTTCCCAAAAACTCTCAAACTCTCAACTTCCATATTCATGCTCTTCAATCTTCCATTCTACTAACTCTTCACTCCTGCATATGAGTTATGGGGCTTCTTGCAGTTTAACAACTCTTCACTCCCACAAAAGAGTAGTGAGGCTGATGGCGGCCTCATTGGAGGCAGTTCCACTGCAGACATCCTATCATTATGGGACAAACAGATTTACCTGTCGCTAAAGATAAGTCTGTCTCTGGTCTAGGGGCATAAGAAAATTATCAGGTTGGTCCTGAGACTTGCTGTCACATCCCAAACTAATTTAAGAAAACAGAGAGAACCCCAAGGGATAGTGTGGGCAGGAAGCCAAAACAGGATACCGTGAAAGAGTGCAAAGAATATGTAAAAGTATACATTTTATTATAAAACAAATAAATATTTAAAAGCAATTGTGGAACAACATAATTCATATTATATATGGCACTCAATTGTACTCATAGACAAGTCAAAAAACAGATCGTGATTGCAGTAACAACTCTACATGTTTCGGATCAGCATAAAAGGCATACAATTCCTGTTATGATGGGTACAATTCCTTCTTCAGGAGTTGAGCGTGAGTTGGCTGTTATATTTCTATAGAAACAATATATGTAAATAAGCAAATATAAAAATAAACAACGATATTTCATTATTTGATTTTTTGCAGATACATGGAGACCGCAACGTCCTGTCGATGGTATACGCAGTGCTGGTCTTCAGAAATATGGAGACTCACTTACAGTGCAATGGAATTGAATGGCAATCAACATGGACATCCCTACTGCAAGCTCATCTTATTAAGATCTAGCCAGACAACATCAAAGCAGTTTCTTACTTTCAATAGTTTTTTTTATTAATAATCAGAAAAAAATATATATTGACAAAGTTGCCAGCAGAGCCATCCATTAACATCAGACAAAACAATAAGTCAAAAGACACATTACATGTTGAAGATAAGAAAGAGCAGATGTATCTCAGCAAGTTATTGCGGAAGTTCCAAACTCCCGAGGGAGGAGGGAACCTGCCAACCCCAGCACCCCTCACATGATCTAGCTGTGCTGGGCAGGTGGGGCCCGTCTTCCCCCAACGGAGTACAGTCATGAGTACAAAAATCTGCTACAGGCAGGAGGAACCATGAGAGAGATAGATATATAAAAATTGCAAAGATAAAAGAAAAATAACAACTCTGCTAAAATTGTAATAACTCATTGAACTGCTTTGTTAAGGCATGTGGGTGAATTATTATTGGTGGACAAAGTACATACATTTGGATGTCCAATGAGCAGGAGGTATCAGGTAAAAAGGGCCAAGAGGTGTTCCAACTGCTAACGGTAGATGAAATAGTCTGTCTTTTACACAGTGGAGCAAAACAGAAAATATGTCCTAGAGGGGAATACCTGCAAACGTACCTATATGCAAGCAGTTAGAAGAAGTGGAAAAGAAAGAGAACCCGAGTCAGCAAGGCATGGCAGAAGTCTGAGATAAGTATCTGGTCCATGGTTCCCATGATCCATGATATCTTCTTTTTGACCAAGAGAAAAGACACCGTGGGTTGCTTCCAAGCGTGAAAAATCGTCAGCTTGGTCCCAAGGAAAACAAACATGATCAGGCGTTGGGCTAGCTTAGGAACCTTGGGGATAGGAAAGTTTAAGAGGGAGTAATGAGGAGACTGTTGGGCCGGAAAGCCAGTAATTTTCCTAATGATGTGGAATATTTTTTCCATAGGCCCCTGATCCTGGGGCAATCCCACCAAACATGAAGTGTCGACCCAATATGTCCGCAATTACAGAAACACAGAGGAGAGGCGTTCGGATAAATTTTGGCAATTTTCAGAGGAACCATATACCACCTTATTAGGACTTTCAAATTTGCCTCAATTAAAGCTATGTTTAGAATGCCCTTAGATGCTGCAGTCGAAGTCCAATGCCATTCCTCAATACTTCAAGTATGTTGCAGGTCCTTTTCCCATTATCTCATATAGAGTGTTTTGATGTCAGCCCTAGCAAGTGAACGGTAAATCACAGATATTCCCCCCCTCTGCTCCATGGCTTGACCGCACCACATTTCGTATTCCGTGATCGAGAGTGGGGGCGTTGTGGAAGACCGTAAGGACCAGATAAAATGAGCGATTTGGTGGTATCTAAACCTTTCCGAT
Source organism: Rana kukunoris (assembly GCA_029574335.1). Classification (NCBI taxonomy): domain Eukaryota; kingdom Metazoa; phylum Chordata; class Amphibia; order Anura; family Ranidae; genus Rana; species Rana kukunoris. Next base: position 150,957,495 of record CM056056.1, read on the forward strand.
GTAGGCATGTCGAGTCTGCTAGTACAGTGGGCCAGAGTGAGAGGCCCCGCTGGGTTGACAAAGTGTTCTATCCTATACAGTCCTTTATTCAACCACCATCGGAAAGCTGTAATGTCTAAACCAGGAGGGAACAAGGGGTTTCGAAAAATATGCGACAGTGGGTGCCAATGCGAGATTAGGAGTGGACTCGTTTTGAGAGAATCCCATAGTGCTAGGAAATGGGAAAGCATGGGCGCCATAATAGCAGGTCTGGATTTAGCGGGACACCAGAGAATATAGTCCAGGGTGTATTGGGGGATATGAACACAAAAATGATGAGCACTGCCTCATCGACAGCAAAAGACACTATCCCACAGATAGTCACTCCTCCTGAATGGAGGTCACCACCATAGCCTAAACATGTGCATAAGAAAAAAGAGATAATCCTATGGAAAACACCTGACTGGGTGCCTCCACAGATAAAGTGGCTGTTAAGGCATACACATCAAAGAGGAGCCATAAGTTGTGCTGTGGCTAGAGAGGTAGAAATGACTCTGTCTTAGGTAGAGCTTTTCCTTACAGCTATATCCACTTTTTACATAACAGAGGTGGATGATTGGCATTGATTTATTTATCCGTCAAAGCCTGGATCCAGAGGAATGAGCACTACACCTGGAGGTGTTCCAGGACCTGTGTCACAGGTAGGGGGATGTTGGATGTGCACCTCCTAGCTTCCAAGTTCAACAACATTACTGGATTCATCTTCAGGGACAGAGATCCCCTGGCAGAAAGTGGATAACAAGCTATCCTGGTGGAAAGTGGATATTCTGGTGGATCTGCAAGATCAGTAAACCTGATCTACACCATTTCTCCCTGAAACTTCCTTCTCTGCTTCACTGGTTCAAGATGGTGGGCATTCCATTGGTTATCATAGCTCCAGACTAGACAGGCAGATGTACTGTAGTACTCCAAGCTGATTAGACTCTATCTGCTAAAAATTCCATGGGCTCTCCCAGACCTTAAAGACCTTGGGGCAGATTCACAGAGAATTAGATTCTCGTAGAGTATCAGAAATACACTACGCCGCTGTTTTTTACCTGGCTCTACGTGGAATCCAGGTAGATTTTGTCCAGTAAACGACGGCGGCGTAGTGTATTTCTCCCGTCGCAATCCATCTGCGTGAGTAGGGGGCATGAAGCATTTAAAATAGGCGCGTTCCCGCAGCGATCGAACTGTGCATGCTCCGTTCGCAAATTTCCCGCCGTGCATTGCGCGAAAACACGTTGTCACGTCGTAGTAGCGTCGTTTACGTACATTCCTATTCCCGAACGAGTTACGTTAAAAAAAAATATATATTTTCAAATCGACGCGGGAACGACGGCCATACTTTAAATGGGTTACGCACTGTTAGACCAGCAAAAAGCTCCTCTAACATTACGTAGCCAAAAAATGACGTAGGCGATTGCGAGGGACACTCGTACCTTCATGGATCGCCGTAAAAACTCATTTGCATATCCCGACGCATGAAAACGACGCAAACTCCTCCCAGCGGCCGCAAAAATATCGCAGTGTAGATCCGAATGCTTACGAGGACGTAAGCCTCTCGGATCGAAGCCCGAAGCCGCCGTATCATGGTTTGAGGATTCAAACTAGTGATACGGCGCGCGAAATTTGAAATTACTCCTGTCTAACACCAATTAGACAGGCGTAATTGCTCTGTGAATCTGGGCCCTTCTGTCCCAGAGACTGTCCTATCTCATGGATGCAGGCTTTAGTGATATGGCACAGGTCTTGAAGCCCAGGTCTTGAGGGACAGGGGCTTTTATGAATCAGTGATTCTCATGAGGGTAAAAGCTAAGAAGTCAAGAACTACCATTGCATGTGGAAGGCATACTTTACTTGGTGCAAGGAAAAACATTTTAATCCCAGGAAATACTATGCACTGTCGCCGAGAATCAGCGCAATGCCGTCATGCTGGAAACACATTCTTGCATACAGGTACTGTACGTGGGCCATCCCAATATCGGTGGCTTGTGGGCAAGACAACCTTTACCTCTTATGACAAATAATGGGAGGTTCCCTTGCCAGGTTCATACGTGCATGCCAAGTCATACATGTACTAACCTTTTTTTGACTCTGATTGTATCTAGAAAGCATGTAACAGGCTGTGGACATTATATGGTGATGGACTCTGTCCTTCCTTTGGGGACCAAAGGTTGTTTGGTGGGGGAAGTGTGCAGCAGGCATGTTGTCATGGACCAATGAAAGACTATTTTTTTTTTTACTTTCAAATATTTATTGCGATTTTGCAAGATTACAAGAAGATAATTAGGCAATCAGTGAACATATCATAAAGATGACAGCAAATAACCTCGTCCATGAGATCACAAGAAAGCGAGCAGAGCAGTTGTTAACTATAAACAAATAAAAAGTCAGGAGCCCGTGCCCCAGTCTCCCCCACACCCCATAAGGGATCAAGCTGTGTGGGAAGCTGACGGGCCGGGCCACCCCCAAACCAACACGTGCTCCAAAAAAAATAATCAAAATGAGGTCAGGTACGCGCAGATTTGCTTAGCTAATTTCAGTAACAGGGGTTGAAAAAACTTGAGGATCACAAAAAAAAGTACAAGAGCCAGTAGAGGAGAGAAAACTCAAACCTCCCCTGGCTCTAGCAAATAGTGTCCGAAAGACCCACAGTACTTAAAACACATAACAAAACTGTAACTGGGGAATATCAACAATGGTACCATCGAGGGTACAGGTTTGCCTCATGTGCTGAAGTAGCTAACCTAGAATAAAGAACAAGAGAATAGGAATAGAACAGCAGAGAGAGAAGATGTGGAAGGATAGAAAAGAGAAAGAGGGTCAGGAGATAAGGAGGTACACGGAAGGCCAAGGACTAAACGGGGACGTATACCAAGAAGTTGAAAGAAAGCCCAAATCTCTGATGAGCAACGGAACGTGATCAAAGTGGGACTCCAGAATAGGAAGCCCAAGGTTCCCAGATGAGCTTGAATTTTTCCACAGTATCAAGGATAATGTTGGAGATCTTCTCATTCGACATTATCCATGATATTTTTCTTTTGGCCATTTGAAAAGAGACTGACGGAGACTTCCAGGCTCTGGCAATAGTCATCTTGGCTCCTAAAAGGATGAAGTGAATCAGAGTCTGGGTACTTTTGGGGGTTTTCGGGACGGGTTTATTAAGTAAGGCAATAGCAGGATCCCGACCTACTCCTACCCCCGTGATCTTCCGAATCAGGTTAAAAATGTTGTACCAAAAGATCTGATTCTAGGGCATTCCCAAAGAATGTGGGGAAGAGAGCCCAAGAAACCACAGCCCCGAAAACAGAGAGGGGAGGATTGTGGATAACATTTTACAAGGCGGGTGGGTACTAAGTACCAGCAAGTTATGACCTTAAGACTTGCTTCTGCCAACGATACGTTCAGGATGCCCTTAAAAGATCGTGCAAAATTCGAGTGCCACAAATCCAACTTCCAATCAAGGTCTAGGTCCCGTTCCCAACTCCTCATATAAAGCGCTTTCTCCAAAGGCTCAGCTAAAGCCAAGTAGATAAGAGAAATACCTCCTCTCGTGTCCATGGCTGAGGAACACTATTGTTCATATGGGGTTACCGACGGTGGGCCCACACAAGTTTTTTTAATCTGGTTTAAGAAGTGAGAAAGTTGGTGGAACTGGAAGTTCTCGGAGGGGGGCATTTTGAGACTAGAAATGCAGTGTCCCAGAGTGAGAGGACCATTCGAGTTAAAAAAGTGGCCTATTCTGTAAAGGCCTTTATCCAGCCACCACTTAAAGGCAATGATGTCCATCCCTGGGGGAAACTGGGGATTACGGAAGATGTGGGCCAGAGGGCGCCAGTGGGTCATAAGGGGTTTTAATTTGTGTAAGGAGTCACATTAAGTCATAGAGTGGGATAGTGTGGGAGCTAGGATCGGGGTCGCCGTTTGGGATGGCTCCAGAGTAAGAAGTCCAGGGTATAACCAGGAGTCGCCTCTCTTTCCATGGAGACCCAATCGGGTTTAGGTCCTTTCAAGTAAATAACAGAGAACTGACTAAGTTTGGCTGCCCGATAATACCACAAAAGATTGGGTAGGCCTCCCTTCATTCTGGGTCTAAAGAGGATGGTCTTCTCCTTTATCCCAGATGAAACGGAGAATTGCAGATTGTAGGGTGCAAATGTAGGATTTAGTAACAGGAATAGGTAAGGATCGGAAAAGGTACAGGATTCTAGGGAGGAGGGTCATCTTAACTGCGTTAATGCGACCCAGCCAGGACAATTTGTAAAGGGACCATTGGCGCAGATCTTCCGTAAGTTTTTTGACCATGGGGGGTAGTTATGTTTGTGAAGCAGTTCAATGCGTGAGGTGAGATTTATGCCTAAATAGGGTATGGAAGTAGAGTTCCAGGAGAAGGGAAAGTGGTGTTTTAGATTATCTACCTGATCTTGGGGGGTCGAAATATTAAGGGCTACTGATTTAGTCATGTTAACTGTAAGGCCAGAGATGCTACTAAAGTCTTTAAGGAGTCGGACTACATTGGGGGTTGAGATAAGAGGGGAGGAAATAAAAAGGAGGATGTCATCCGCAAACAAGGCACATTTTTGCGTTGATTGCCCACAACGTACTCCCTGAATGTCTGGCTGGATCCTGATTGCCGCAGCCAAAGTCTCAATGGCCACCGCAAACAAGAGAGGGGATAGGGGCCAACCCTGCCTCGTACCCTTCCTGATGGGGAATTGTTCGAAAACGTGGCCATGAAGTCTGACCTGTGCTTAAGGTTGGAAATACAGAGCCTCAAATTTTTTTATAAAGTTGGGACCAAAGCCCCTTTTCTGGAGCATAGCAAAGAGGTAAGGCCAGGCCACCGAGTCAAACGCTTTTAGTAAATCGATGGAGAGTAAGTAGCCTTTTTGGGGTCGCCCGCCGTCCCAGCCTGACCTCATAAGGGAGATAACAGCCACCGCTCTCCGAATCTGATCCGGACCCTGTCTCCCCGGGATAAACCCTACCTGGTCCTTGTGGATATACGTGCCAATGAAAGAAGCCAATCTATTCGCTATAATCTTCGTCAATATTTTTAAGTCATTATTAATTAGAGAGATTGGTCTGTAATTGCTTACTTCGCTAGGGTCCTTACCCAGTTTGGGGATTACTGAAATATAGGCTATGTTCGCAGTTGGGTCAAGGGGGGAATCTTTACGTAAAGAGTTAAAGAACCGGGCCAGATAGGGAGACAAAATGTCTGAGAAGGTCTTGTAATAATGGTTAGAAAAGCCGTCGGGGCCAGGGGCGGAGTCTTTTTTTTCCTTTTCAATGTTTATAATGTCCGCTTTACGTTCTCGTCTCAGCTGTGACGAAAGTTGAATGATTTTTCCCCTCATCACTGCTTTGTGGGCGCCCCACAGGGAGCTAGGTGAGATGTCATCCTTATCGTTATTCCCGAATCTCCCTTTTCAACATAGTACAGTGCACCGGGTTGGATAGGAGCGTTGAATTTAGTCGCCATAGGCGACGCCCTGGTGAATGTCGGAGGAGGGTAGGAAGATATGATCTATTCTGGCGTAAGTTTTATGAGGTGCTGAATAATGTGTATAATCCTTTGCTGATGGATTAAGTTCCCTCCAGGTATCAATGAGGCCTAGAGAGTGGAGGAGGCGTGCAATGCGGAGGCTCTGCTTAGGTGGCCTTTTGAGGTGGGGTATGCCATGGGATGATTTGTCTAGGATACTGTCAAACGTGATATTGGAGTCACCACCTAAAATAACCCTGTCCTCAAAAAGAGGTGAGAGAGTGTGGAGCATGGTGGAAAAGAAGGCAGCTTGGCCTCGATTAGGGGCATAATAAGAGACTAAAGTGAAAATCCTCCCTTCTATCAAGCCCTTGACTAGGATGTAGCGCCCTTCTTTATTTGTTACTGTCAGAGAATGTGTAACAATTTTTTTTTTTCGAAAAAAGTATTGCTACCCCCCCTTTTTTTGGTGTCTGCATTCGCCAGGTAAAAGGACGGGTACCCTCGGTGGAGAAAGGAGGGTTTGTAGCTGCTGGGAAAGTGAGTTTCCTGGAGAAAAAGAACATCAAAACCTCTTGAGTAATAACTCTGGAAGGCTTTACGTCTTTTGACGGGAGAGTTAAGGCCTTGGGTGTTGTGCCATCCTAAGGGCAGCCTGTAGAGGTGATGCGTCAGCAATGGACAAGAAAGGATGAGCGCGAGAGAACTAGAGGTGGGCCTACCTTGATCCTCGAGTGGCTGGGCATGTAATGAGAAGATTCGGGTGAGAAACAAAATCGTAGCCTAAGGGAGATGGCAGCCTTCCGTGTAGGATCCTGGAGAAAAGGATAAAAATAACAAGAAAAGCAAGGTAAGTAAAAGTCAAACATAAAAAAGAAAGGATAAAAATAGAACAGATGGAAGTGAGGAGAAAAGAGAAGAGATCTAGACAAGTACAACAAAGAAGGTGAAAAAGCAGGACTGGGTGACCAAGTCCTGTGCTGAGACCCGATCAGAGATTGGGCTCAGAAAAACAGCAACCTCTAGGGGATTGCTCTCCTGAAGTCACAAGGGGAGCGAGCTCCTGCCCGTAACAACAGGAACAGTGGCATACATGTTCGCCCCAGCCGTTCGACCCCCAGTAATACGAACAAGCAATAGGTAGGAGACCCCGAGGCTTAAGAGCTAACAGTCAAGCAGAGCAATACAGTACCTGCTAAAAATGGTTGAAAAACAAACTAAAGGCCGAACAGTGATTACAACATCTAGTGAGCCTTGGTTTTGCCCTGGGAGGGAAGGGGTGGGGAAGGGGTAGGGAGACATAGGTATGGGAACAAGGAAAATGGTGACATTCAAACCACAACAGATAGTAAAAATTACCTACATGACAAAAGAACAATCAATAAAAGCCATAAAGAAAAATACTTATGAAGAGAAGTCCTTGAAGTCTGCAGGAGAGAATCTGAATGGGCAAAATGGGAAAGCAAAATACGAGACCATCCGTGTAACCCCTAAAAAAAAGAGGAAAAAAGAAAGGCCCAAAAAAATTCACATTGTAGGAACTTGGTGGGTATAGTTGACATCACTATACCAACAGGGGATAAAACACCCGAGAAAAAAAGATAATGCCATCCCGAAGGGATGGGAGGGGGGTGAGGAGTCATCTGGGGGACGAGAGTCACGATGTCTCTTTGGTTGTTGTTTGTTCCACAGTGGAGTGATGGGGCTGCCTGGAGGAGGCCTCTTGGAGGAGCTTGATCGAAGAGAAGAGTCGTGGGGAGGCAACTCCTGGGTTATGAAGCCAAGATGAAGTAGCAACTGTTTACCATCCCGGAAGTTTGAGAAGCTGTACGACTTGTCCTTGTACTTGAACTGAAGGCGAAACGGGAAGGACCACCTGTATTTGATGGATTTCTGAGTGAGGACTACCAAAAGGGGCTTCAGGGACCTTCGCTTTTGAATCGTGGTAGGAGAGATGTCCGCAAAGATCTGTATTTTGTGTCCCTGTATGGTGAGGTCATCGAGATTGCGGGATCTTCGCATGATTTCCTCTTTAACACTATAATAGTGGGGCTTAACCACCACATCCCTTGGGAGACCATCCTGACGAGGGGGCTGTAGAGCTCTATGGGCCCTATCCAGCTCCAGTTTGTGGTCCGGAATATCTGGGATTACGTTTTTGATGAAAAGTTTAACTGTGTCTGGGACATTAGTGAATCTCCTGCTGCGATTTTCCAAATCGTCAATTTTAGCTAGTGAGATTTCAAGTTGGTCTTGCAGAGATTGTATACAGTTTGTGTTTTGGTTGGTACGGGCTGCGGTGTTATCCACAGCCTGTTCAATGACATCTATGCGGGCCCCTATGTTTTGCAGGTCTGCCTTGATAGAGGAGGTGATCTGAGCTGCTGTTTGCGTTAGACCTGCTGCTAGCATATTAGAGAAGCAGTTCAATATTTGGGCCATGTCATTTTGATGAGGCTGAGGGAGGGGAGAGGGCAGCTGGAAGCTAGGGTGTCCTAAGGGAGATTGCATCATGGGGGTGTTCAGGATTTCAGCCATCGTTCTGCTCAGTAGAGATTCGGTGGAGGCTGGGGAGACTAGGTGAGGGGGAGCGTTTCTCACAGGAGTTGCCAGCATGAGATCAGCATGCTGGATTGGAGATGCGGGATCCGCAATAGAATCCTGGGCCGTTGTATCGCCTTGAGGAAGATCTGCGGTCGCCATCTTGGAGGCTGCGGGGGCCACTAGGCCGAAGTCGAGCTGCCTGCTGATCCCCTTCTTATCCCCGGATCCCTGCATCCAGAATGGTGCTCCGCACCCTCCACTCACTAATAGTGCCGTCTTCGGCGCCGTTCCAATAACAAAAACTAGCCTGGGGGCCTCGTTAGGCTGGGGCGGCACGGAGCTCACGGCTAGAGCGTCTCGCCGGAAGTCCTGCGCATGCGCACCTGAAAGACTATTTTTATGCAATTTCTCCTTTTGGCCACAAGATGCAGATAGGGAGATGCTAACGTGTCCTTCCAGAAAACTCTTCCAGGACACTGGGAAAAGGGGGGGTTTCAGAAAAAGCTGGAGAGGTTGAGGTGATTTAAGAGAGAGAGAAAGATAAAGATAGTCTAGGAGCCCAGGAAAAGAAAGGGCACTGACATGACAGTACAGAGACAGTGAGAAGAGAACAACTGTGCCCAAGATCGTCAGCCAGAGAAAGAGAGAGCCTGAGTGGGCAGAAATCCACAGCCTTTTGTACTTTGATGTACTATGCTACGAAAAGCGTCTGTAGGACTCCACTGTTGCCACAAATACTTTGATAAGCTCTATTTATCTTCCATAATGTAAGTGTTCCTACTACATTAAAGTTCCTTAATTATACAGTATTGCTCCATGTGCCCTCTATTTCCTTTGATCTTTTGATTCACATCCTGCTATATCACTTTGGGACCATCTGGACCACTGCTCTTTATGAGAACATTCTACAAGGATAGCCTTCCCTCAGAGGTTTGAACTTCAGTTTCCAGTGGCCATTTCACATAAAGCCTTCTGACCCAATGAACGTAGGTTCTTACGGGTTCAGACACTTCAGTAAGCCTTTTACCTACCGGTGGCGGTTTTTCTTCATAACATCGTGCCTTCATTCATTACTTTTCACTTATCACTTTATAGACATTCAGTTGTCCATTGGTGTACCATTCCCTGGTTTACTTACAGACTGTTGTTTGTTTTTTGCTCTATTTTTACACCATTACATTTATTGGGATTGTTTTATTTTTGGCACTGCTTTCATGATTATGTGCACTGTATCATTTACTTAGCGCTACACTTTTTTGGTTTTATTTGCAGCCAATACTTGTTACCACTGCTAGGGAATAACGTCACTAGGAGCTACTTAACCAGTGACCCCATAGCTCTAATACTGCCCGAAGGCCTTACTGATGGCCAGAACATGTGCCAACAAGCTCAAACAAAACGTAAAACTAAGGACTGCCCCAGTTGTAACTACCTTGGCTAGTTTATAGGGGTACTATACCTATGTCTATTCGTACTCAAAACCTAGTGTGGATTTGTAAGTACCTTTGTTGCATTTAAAGTTTATATGCATTGTTTACTGCCAACCTGCCTGCTGAGTGTGTTCAATTTGGTTTAACTGTTATTTACGCTATAATAGTCAATAAATTAAATAAAGCATATTTACTACTAAACAGGTGTGTGTGTATTTCTTGCCATATCCTACAGCCAGGCGAAAGGCATTTCTCACTTGTGTTGTAAATTGTGCTTGCAGTAATTGTATTTAACCCGGTGCATCGGGGGGGCTGAGGTTTTTCTTGGAGTAGAAGCGCAACATCCCATGGTAAACACAAGGTGGCACCATAAGGCCACGTACACGCGATCAGACTGGTCCGATGAAACTGGTGCGACGGACCGTTTTCATCGGACCAGGCTGAAGTGGTCGGATGTGTGTACACACCATCGGACCAAAAAAATGATCAGACCAGAACGCGGTGACGTAGAACACACCGACGTGCTGAATAAACAAAGTTCAATGCTTCCAAGCATGCGTCGACTTGATTCTGAGCATGCGCGGGTTTTTGGTCCGATGCTTTGGCGTACTAACCATCGAATTTGTCCGACGGACAGGTGTCCGTCGGACAGATTTTAAAGCAAGTTTTAAAACTTTGGTCGGACGGACAACGGTCCGATAGGCCGTACACACCATCGAATTGGTCCGATCATGTGTACGTGGTCTAAGAGGTTTAATCACTTACCTACTGGGTATTTTTAAACCCGTTCTGCCCAGGCCAATTTTCAGCTTTCAGCACTGTCACACTTTGAATGGCAATTGTGAGGTCATGCAACACTGTACTTAAACTACATTTTTATGTTTTTTTTTAAAAAGATAGTACTTTCTTTGGGTGGTATTTAACCACTTAAGGACCCCTTCACGCCCATATACATCGTGCACGCGACCCGGTCCGAAGCTCCGTGACCGTGGGGCTCACAGACCCGATCGCCGCTGGAGTCCCGCAATCGTTTCCCGGAGCTGAAGAACGGGGAGAGCCGTGTGTAAACACAGCTTCCCTGTTCTTCACTGTGGCGCCCGCATTGATTGTGTGTTCCCTTACATATGGAATCACAATCAATGATGTCACACCTACAGCCACACCCCACTACAGTTAGTAACACAAATGAGGTCACACATAACCCCTTCAGCGCCCCCTAGTGGTTAACTTCCAAACTGCAATTGTCATTTTCACAGAAAACAATGGATTTTAAATGCATTTTTCGCTGTGAAAATGACAATGGTCCCAAAAATGTGTCAAAATTGTCCGAAGTGTCCGCCATAATGTCAGTCACAAAAAAAAAAATCGCTGGTCGCCGCCATTAGTAGTAACAAAATAAAAAATAAAAATGCAATAAAACTGTACCCTATTTTGTAAACGCTATAAATTTTGCGCAAACCAACCGATAAATGCTTATTGCGATCTTTTTTTACCAATAATAGGTAGAAGAATACGCGTCGGCCTAAACTGAGGAAAAAATATGTTTTTTTTATATATTTTTGGGGGATATTTATTATAGCAAAAAGTAAAAAATATTACATTTTTTTCAAAATTGTCTCTCTATTTTTGTTTATAGCGCAAAAAATAAAAAACGCAGAGGCAATCAAATACCACCAAAAGAAATCTCTATTTGTAAGAAAAAAAGGACGCAGGAATGCAGATAACTGTCAAATCCTGTATACACTGTGATCAGCTGTGATTTGACACATCTGATCATGTGGCAGAAAGCCGCAGTTATCGACTTTTTAACATGATCTGTGATAAGCTGTGTTTCAAGAGCGCACAAGAAGCACAATTATGGGAGCAGCTCATATGAAGCCCTCCTGGCAATGTGCAACCATGCTGTAATCACCATTTTGCTTTAACATGGTCATGAAGAGGTTAAGTGATATTGCTATGTTGAGATTTGTTTGTTAAAGCCATTGCTTGAACAATTTAGATATTGTAAGATTGATGCAGCAGTTTCTCATAGATAGTGAAACTAATTGTTTCTGACATCCCAGAATTAGAAATTTGGTGGCTTCTGTTTGTTCAAAAATGATAGAATAACAGCTATAAAGAGAACATTTAGAAATGATGCTTACTTCAAATTTAGGTTTACTACAGCTCCACACACCTTCCTTCTTAAAACATATCTATTCATCCTGTTATCCTTAGAGATGTGTCCCATATAAGACTTTACCCAAAGATATAAGCAATTGGTAATTTGTGTGTATGATTTCAGGTTTACCAATTGAAACCTATTGCGGCACATTTTTGTATATCAATGCTAAGTTAGCATTACAGTTGGAAATAGCAGTTGGTACAAAATCATTAACAATCTGGATCTTGAATTTAATTAGACAAGCTATTCGTGTGTGGAAGCATTTTAAGAAGCCACTGAAGAAAAGTTTAGAGAAGCAAGGTCAGAGACAGAAAAAGAGGCTATGCTGTATAAAAGCTGTCATAAAATAAAATACCTACCAGTTTCCTTGCTTGATGATTTGTGTTTTTAATTAACTAATTAGTAAATGCAGAAAAACAAATATGGTACCTAAGTATGTACATGCCTCAAGGATTGCGAAAAATATTTGGAAAAAGAAAATCCCTATGAACTAAGATTTCTATGCATTTGCAGGATAGCTTCAAGGATTAATAATAATAATAATAATAATAATGATAATAATAATAATAATAATAATACTTCCTACTGTATACATGCATGTTAAATATTTTCTTCTACATTTCATTAATTATAGCAGACCACAACTTATGAGATTCATATCTACATTTCAAAGAACAGGTTGTGGAAAATGTCACAGTTGAGACCAATGCGATATCCCTTTCTATTTGGAGTTAATCCTTGTTTGGTGTGTTACTGCAGCTACAAGTTGAATACTGTCTACATACTTTGGTAAGTGTTTTTAAATACACAACTCAGCTATTTAGTTATTTTCCATAGGAAAGATGGTTTCATAATTTTCTTTGTCAAAAATATTAATTGATTACACAATAAGTACATACATTGGTTATTTATGCAAGGATACAGATAATGGCATTTATATAAATGTTGTTTAAATAAATAATGCAAAACATAGAATATTTAAAGATAATTAATTAGATCTTCACTAACTAGATAGCCGGTGAGTAGCATTGTATACTTGACTACCGTGCCTTAAAGTATAATTAAACCACCATCATATTAACTACATGAATTGTGACCTAACAACTTTAACTTATTGAAGTGAAGAACAATAGATCTATAATAAATAGGGAGAGTAAAGAAAAAAGTAGTGAGAGAGAAAGTCCACAAATGCGTTTTTTTTCCTACAAGAGAAAGACATAATCAGCTAGTATGCATAGCATGTAGAATACTAGCTCATTTTGAATGACTTACCTGAGATCGAGGCCCCCAAAGCGCTTCTAGTTCCCCCTCCTCCGCTGCCGCCATGTCCCCTCTGTGCTTCTTCTGAGTATTTCCGGGTATGGCCGCTCCGGCGCTGTGATTGGCCGGAGCGGCGATGACGTCACTCCTGCGCATGTGCGCGGGACCGGCACGGGACGGCATGATCCCAATCATAATACCGGGATGCTCAGTGCGCCTGCGCCATTGTGGGCATGCGCCATAGACATCGGTGCAGTGTTTTCTGCAAATATCTCCTTAACTATGTAGGTTAAGGAGATATTTCTGGCACCTACAGGTAAGCCTTTGACCACGTACACACGATAGGTTAACCAGAGGACAACGGTCTGATGGACCATTTTCATCGGTCAAAACCGATTGTCTGTAGGCCCCATCGGTTACTTAACCTTCGGTTAAAAAAAAGACTTAGTTAAAATTTAACTGATGGACGGCTAACCAATAGGTCAAAACCGATTGTTAGTACGCACGATCATCGGTTAAAAATCCACGCATGCTCAGAATCAAGTCGACGCATGCTTGGAAGCATTGAACTTCATTTTTCTCAGCACGTCGTTGTGTTTTACGTCACCGCATTCTGACTCAATCGTTTTTTTAACCGATGGTGTGTAGGAACATCAGACCATCAGTCAGCTTCATCGGTTAACCGATGGACTGATCGTGTGTACGAGGCTTTAATCTAGGCCTACCTGTAGGTGCAAGTTGTCAGAGTGGGTTTACAACCACTTTAATATTTGGTACCATTGAAATCATGGTAGGAAAGGGGATTTTAACTATTGTTTTAACATTAAAATAACTAACTTCTAGACTAAAGTGAACCTCTAGATAATCCAGTGACAGGATTTAAATAATTTGTTTGCTAACACAAAATATTTACTACCTGTTTTAATTTATGTAGGATAACGTTAAGTTATCAATTATGACAACCTTTCCTTATAAAGTAACCCTAATTTTCCAGGGAATATGGGGAATAACCACAACTTTACGAGTTGAGGGATGCAAGTAGGGGGCAGTTGCATATGCCTCAAACCCTTCTTCAACCCTACAGTGAATATATCACTGATTATTACTTTGAGTAAATAGATTCATGGGAAGGAGATACCCCTCAGGGACATTAGGGGACTTAAAAGAGGTTAACTACATTAAGACCTTGGCCCGGATTCACAAAGCACTTACGCCGACGTAAATCACGTTATGTGTGCGCCAGAGTCAAAAACCAATATACGCCTAAATACTGGCCACCCTACGCCAACATATCTTGCACACGTCGGTGTACCGTGGGCGCAAATATGGGCTGGATTCATGGTGCTTCTCCCATTGATTAGACATTAAAATATGCAAATGAGGGAAATATGACGATTCACGAAGTGCGTGCGGCCAGTGCATGCTATGCTGGGAGCATGTAAATTGTCCGTCCGGCGCAAAGTTATTCCCCATAAAGGAGGTGTAACTCAGCAACAGACGTCCACAGGTCAGCTGGAGAGCAGCTGCATCAGCACCGTTATGGACGAGCTGAGCAACCACACTTTCAGGACAACACATCTGTATGCCAACATTGCACGTTAAACACACACACATTCATCATGGCACAAGGACAATGCACGCATGCACACCACTGTGGTCCCTAGCTCACACACACAGCATCCACCTCACATTGGTTTAGCCCAAGTCCACTGCGAGCAGCAACGCCACGCCAAGGCCCCAATGATGTTGCTGTCCATTCATACCCCATTCACACGGTCGTGGGGATAACCTCTCCCTGACGAGGCCAAACCCTGCCCCTGCAAACTGGTGTCCAGTCACCACTTCTGCACTCCTGACCGTGTGCAGTGACGAAAAAAATATATAGGGATCATGCCATTGTCTGACATGGCATGCCCTTACTGGAGGATGGCACATACATCTGTGCACGTCCAAAAAAATAATCTACAAAGCTCATACTCTGAGCTACAAACGTTCAGAGAACAGTCATTTGCCCTCTCGTGGGCCAGGCCTTGTGCCAAGGTTTCGGCTCCTCAATTGTCTGGGTGACGACTGGGGTGGGGGTGGGCATCATGAGGAGGGTCATCCCCTGGTTTGTCACTCCTGAATCTGATGGCAGATGTTGCCTGCATCCCCTCCAATGCAACGGCAATGCGTGTCAGAATGCTGTTGATATCTGCCTGCATCAGCAGCTGGCGGGTGTTGGTCTAGCGCTGTAGGCACCTGTTCTGCCGACCCTCCATCTGGATGACGGCAGTGTTGGCCTGCACAACCTCCACCAGGCTCTTCACCTCTGTCAGGATCCCTGATGCTGTGGCCTGCAGCTCCACAATAGCCGCAGTGTGCCGGTCCTGGGTGGCCTGCACGTCCCCAGATGACGAGGGACCCCCTGCTAACATCTGGTGACACATGGCATCGAGGGTCTGGCTTTGTTCGCAGAGGCTTGTGGCCATGGCTGTGCAGGTTGCATTCACGTCCTGCAGGCAGTCCGATATGGCCTGGGTATGATCAGCCTGTTGTGTAAGACACTGCTGCATAGTCGAGGACCCAACAAACAAGCCCAGGCTTTTAGCCACTCTGTGCAAGTCGCAGGCAACATCTGCCATGTGGCACGTCTGCCGTGCCTGCTCCCTCTCAAGCCCTTCTTGGAGGGATCCGGCTACACCCCTAGTCTTGGCCAGAGCCTTCCTAGGGGAAGTAGCCGGTTGAGTCCGTCTGGACGGGATAGTCCTTAAGGGGGTTCTCCTGGATGGGGTAGCCCTTGAGGGGGTCAGGGAGGCCCCTGTGTCAGAGGGACCGGCCAAGATGGAATCCTCTTCTAAATATACACAATCCTCCTCATGTACTGTATATCCAACTGCTCCTCCTCAACGACCTCAAGACCAGCAGATGTCACATGGCTTGGCAGGGGGCAGACTTTGGAAGAGGATGTTCTCTGGATTGCGTGGGTCGTCCAGCAGCAGAGGATGGCCCAGCTCCCTCCAGCACATCTGTGGATGACACAAAGCATTCATATGTTGGGTAGCCTTCTTACCTTGGCCAGATTCTCCCTGACCCGCCGGCGCATATCATTAATTTTTTTGCCAACCTCCTTCCAGTACTGGATTCATGGCCAAGGGCATTGATATCCAGGATGACCTTTTGGAGGATCTCCTGCTTCCTAGCCTTGCTGGTATTCCTGCTCTGCTTACCCCCTCCATTGGACTACAGGACACCCACTAACACACAGCTACTTTCTATATCTGAAACATAGAGAGCGTCCTGAGTCTCCACACCAGGTAGAAAAACTTGCATTACTTTACCCCATTTTTTTCCCTCCACCTTTCAGCTATTCTATTTTGGATATAAATCTTTCAGCTCAGACTAATCTATCTACCCATCATGCTGAGTCTGGATATTCCCTTCTGACTGCAATCCCCCTAAGGTTAGACCTACAAATTCTCTCAAATGTTTATCCTAAAATTTTACCCTTCTCCGTCTTTTTAAGGACTCTTTTCTTGTTTGTTAACCACGTGGCAACTCCGATTGGAGTCCTCTGTAATTAACCTTGGTTCATAAGAATCTTATTGGTTCCTGGATCTCATCTACCAACAATCTGCCAAGTGTGTCAAATTAACCCACACCATGTAACCTTTCAATGTTATTTTATGCCTTCTGTTTTTTTTTTCCTCTCTGTATCAGTGGCGGCCTGTCCACTGCCAACCCGCAAGCTGTTAAAAAAATTCACTTTAGGAGTGACCGGGTGCCGAAAATACAGTGGTCTATGGGAAGCTTTCCAGCTGATTGCAGGCTTGGAAGCTGATTTTCCCAAGTTTAGGGTGTGTGCAGGGTGCAAGCTGTGCTCCCATACACACTCCCACTCTACTGGGATTCATCAGTATGCCTATAGTAGTGGATTGGCGCGCCAGGGACCGGAGGAGAGGACAGTGGACGGTCACTGTGGGGGTGGAGTCGACTGATAGAGGACAGCGAGTGCCTGGGCGGTGGTATTTTCATCATTTTCGGTTTCCACCGTGGGGTGGGGTCAGTGTGCGTGCGGTAAAGGTAAGTGCTGGCACACTGGGACTACCAAGAGGGCCAATGGCACAGTGACAGCAGACCACTGCCTCGCTACGCTCCTCTGTTCCCCCTGCAGCACTCACCTCCTCTCCCTATCTAGTTATACAGTGCGACTGAATACAGACATGATTCTCAGGAGTCGGCAGCACTAAGAAGCTCATCATAAGATCTGGAAGGAAGGCAGCCACACACAGCTGTGACATAAGCTTCCTCGGCACTCGTTCTCCTGCTCTTTCCTTCCCCCGCTCTCCATCCTGTCTGCTGCCGTGGAGAATCTTGATGGAGAGCGGGGGAAGTAAAGAGCAGAATAAAGAGTGCAGAGGAAGCTTATGTTACAGCTGTGTGTGGATGCCCTCCTTCCGGATCATACAACAAGCTTCTTAGTGCCGACTCCTGTATTCAGGCGCACTGTATAACTAGACAGGGAAAGGAGGTGAGTGCTGCAGGGGGAGAGGTGGGAAAAGCAGAACATATGGCCAGAGCAGCATAGGGGGGTGAGATGACCATAATGAGGGACCAGAGCAACATTGGGGGGGGGGCCAGAGCAGCATGGGGGGAGATATGAGAGATGAGCAGCATGGGGGGAGAGATGAGCAAAATGGGGGACCAGAGCAGCATGGGGGGAGATATGAGCATAATGGGGGACCAGAGCAGCATGGGGGGAGAGATGAGCATAATGGGGGACCAGAGCAGCATGGGGGCGTGTAACGGTCACCACCGTTTACGATCTTCCATCAACCCAAGACAGCTTATCCGACAGTCTGACAATCCATGTAGACACGATCCATACTATTCCACAGAATTAATTCCTTCGTCAGACGTTCGGGCACCGAATTACAGGAGTTAATTACTACAGCTGACAAGACATATTCCACATCTATTATCAATAGAATTCACACAAAACAGCATCACACAATGAGTTCCCCTCAATTCACATCTTAGACAAGCTTAATTAGCATCTCAATAGCCTAGGTTAGCATTGAAGGAGACACTCTTATTGACCGGTTGTGGGTCAGCATGAAATCACCTGTAATATGTCCAGATCTCCTGCAATACATGAATTATTAGTAATGTCCCATCTCATGTAATTTATGATATAATTTCTCAGTCACCCTATGCCCAAAGGGCCACAGGGTGACCCTAGACCCAACAGTCATTAGTGACTGGCACAGGAGTATCCCCCCTTCCTCAAAAGTCTCTGGCTGTCAAGGGCCATTCTGTTACAGGGGGGGACGAGCATAATGGGGGAACAGAACAGCATGGAGGGTGAGATAAGCATAATGGGGGACCAAAGCAGAATGGGGGAGAGATAAGCATAATGGTAGACCAGAGCAGCATGGGGGACTGGAGCAGCACGGGGGAGAGAAGAGTATAATGGGGGACCAGAGCAGCATGGGGGGAAGATGAGCATAATGGTGGACCAGAGCAGCATGGGGGAGAGATGAGCATCGGGGACCAGAGCAGCAAGGGGGGGAGATGAGCATATCGGAAAAAATGTGTAGCACTAAAATGGTGATGAATGATGAAACAGTGATGAATGATCAACACAGAGAAAAAAAAATATATAAACAGAATTGCCACCAATAGTGTTCAAAAGAGTGTCTATTGTATTAGAATAGTCTCTGAAGGATCCATCGGGATCAATGAAGCCATGACTTAGTGTTCCCAGATAGATGATCCACCACCAGTGAAAATGATGAAAGGCTTACCAGATGTTATAGACCAAAATAAGCATATACTTATTAGGTCAGACACGCTTAAAAGGACATCAAAGATTTTTTGCAGATAGACTCCAATGTTGGGACCGTGTAATGACACACCAGACCAGGGTTGTAAGAGACCAGAAATAACATCCAAAAAGGTCATCCAATGAGATGGATAACTCAGAAGACCCTTTATGTCTGATTTCTTCCGCTGTCACCCAAGGGAAATTCTCAATAAATTCTGGGCTTCAAGAGGAATTGTAACACTGCAAAACGTGATTGACAAATTGGGAAATCTAATATTTTCTCCAGCTCTGCGCCCGGTAGACCCTTTAATTTGCAGTCTCCAGTGCCATCACATGACTTCTGAGAGTAAAATCAGCTGAGCATAGGGGAGACCAGCGCAGCATGGGGAATATAGGAGCATAGGGGGGACCAGAGTAGCACACGGAGACCAGCGGAAAACATGGGGGACCAGAGGAGCATGCGAGGGATCAGCGGAGCGCATTCAGGACCAGAGCAGCATGGGGGGAATAGAGGAGCATAGGGGGGACCAGTGGGCAATAGGCTGCATGTGTTTTATTCATCTCCCTCATGTCAGTGAGAACAGGGATGTTAAAGTCTCTCCCACACTGCTATCTGCATAGTTCCCAGCAGGAGGTCTGGCTGCTGTTTTACCCAAATGCAGCTGAAAACCTATTGGTCTGCCGCCCTTTCACTCAGCTCTGCACCTGTCTCCTCATTAAGTCCAGGCTGTGGGGAGTACAATGTGCAGCCTGGAGAATAAAATGTCTGCTGGAGCAAGAGGGGTTAGAGCCAGTGGCCCCTCTTGTCACAGTTGTGTCCACTGATACCTGTTTACCATCAATTGTGAACATGAATTCAGAGGGGGTGAAGCAATGCAACATGTGTGATGGAACATAGGGGGTAGAAGACCCTGTATGTATGTGTGTGAGGAGACTTTAATTCATTTAATGGAGCAGTCTATGTGTTTCCTGAGCAGGAACAGTGTACTCACAATGGGGGAGCCCCTGTCATGTAAATTAGGGGGACTGCACTCATGGTAAGAGTCCCCTGTGTGCCTGGATGTCATGTGTGTGTGTGTGGGTGTGTATATAGCTAGCTGTTTACACTAAAAACACACATTGTGAGTACATCTGTCCTGTATAAAGGAAGGAAGAAGGTAGGTGTATATAGCTATACACTACACAGGACAGATGTACTCACAATGTGTGTATATTATCTGTGTAGTAGTGTATACACAGGGGTGGACTGACAACTCATGGGGCCCCTGGGTAATAGAAGATTATGGTGTCCCGGGCTTACAGATGGCCACCATGTCAGGAGGCATTGTATTGACAGGGCAGCTAAAATCTCAGGATTTTCACATCAAAAGCATGTTGTTTTGGACATATCAGGGACAGATGTAAAAAAAAAACCACAAATTTTTACATACTGTCCCTGGTTTTATTGAGCCTTGCAACCCTGATGGGGCCCCCTAGTGGCATGGGGCCCTAGGGCAGTGCCCGAGAGTCCCAATGGTCATTCCACCCCTGTGTATACAGCTATATAAACCCACACCTCCTTCCTTTCTTTATATAGAGACCTTGCTCCATCATCATTGACTGTAGATATACACCATTTGTCATGTTGATGATGTGTATCTGCAGTCAGTGATGATGGAGGAAGGTCTCTACAGTATATACAGGAAGGAAGGTGGGGTGTATATATAGCTGTATATGAGATGGCACTGGTGTTCACCGATGAGACAGCACTGGTGGGCACAAATGAGACAGCACTAGTAGGCACAGATGAGACTGCACTGGTGGGCACAGATGAGACGCGCTGGTGGGCACATATGAGACTGCACTGGTGGGCAGAGATGAGATGGCACTGGTGGACACAAACGAGACAGCACTGGTGGGCACAAATGAGATGGCACTAGTAGGCACAGATGAGACGGCACAGATGAGACTGCACTGGTGGGCACACATGAGACTGCACTGGTGGGCACAAATGAGACGGCACTGGTGGGCACAAATGAGATGGCACTAGTAGGCACAGATGAGACGTCACACATGATACGGCACTGGTTGGCACAGATGAGATGACACTAGTGGGCACAGATGAGACGGCACTAGTAGGCACAAATGTAAGGGGGACCTATGTAAGTTCACCTTACAGATTTTTCTGTAAAGGTGATCTTACACTTTAAGTAGCAATGCGACAGACTCAAGCAGAAGGGGAGACCAATGAGAAATGCTATATACCAGGCTTTGTGAGACATGCTATATACCAGGCTTTGTGAGACATGCTATATACCAGGCTTTGTGAGACATGCTATATACCAGGCTTTGTGAGACATGGTATATGTCAGGCTTTGTGAGACATGCAATATACCAGGCTTTGTGAGAAATGTTATATACCAGGCTTTGTGAGAAATGTTATATACCAGGCTTTGTGAGAAATGTTATATACCAGGATTTGTGAGAAATGCTATATAATAGGCTTTGTGAGAAATGTTATAAATCAGGCTTTGTGAGAAATGCTACACACCAGGATTTGTGAAAAATGCTATATACCAGGCTTTGTGAGAAATGCTATATACCAGGCTTTGTGAGACATGGTCTATACCAGGCTTTGTGAGACATGCTATATACCAGGCTTTGTGAGAAATGTTATATACCAGGCTTTGTGAGAAATGTTATATAAAAGGATTTGTGAGAAATGCTACATACCAGGATTTGTGAAAAATGCTATATACCAGGATTTGTGAGAAATGCTATATACCAGGCTTTGTGACACATGCTATATACCGGGCTTTGTGAGACATGTTATATACCAGGCTTTGTGAGACATGCTATATACCAGGCTTTGTGAGACATGCTATATACCAGGCTTTGTGAGAAATGTTATATACCAGGATTTGTGAGAAATGCTATATGCTATACTCTGCGGTGAGTCTGGGCTGTATACTCTGCTGTGAGTCAGAGTAAAAGGCCAAAATCATGGATGTTGTCATTGCTTCTCACACTAAGCCCCCTGTTTACACCAAATCTGACTTTGGAATTTTGCGACTTCACTTGAAATATCAGCCACATATCAGTGCAATGTCAGATGGGACTTGGTTGACATCTGTGCGACTTGCAAAGATGTCTATGAAATTTTCACCTAAAATCATCAGAAATAATGCAGATAACTGTGTGACTCCCCAACATTGCCGTTGCACTGATTTGAACAGTTCCATGGCCAACAATAGGGTGCGACTTATTATGCAATTTGGACCTGCCAAACACATCACAATTTGCACCGGTACATATCATACACAGTGCTAATTACTAATCACTACAACAATGGTGCCAAAGGAAACAAATAAAGTCTAATGAAGCTGCATTAGTCTCAGGATAAAACCACTGCTCTGGGATATAAATCTATCACATTGTTTCCCACACAAAATTTTAAAACCCAAACCAGCTTATGCAGCACTGGTAAGCCAAAATATGGTGTAAAATCATTAACCAGCTACTGAAAGTTATTCAGCCCCAAACTCTTTATTTTACAAATCACTGGTATCACAGAGAAATGTTTTTTTTTTTTTTTGTTTTTTTTATAGGGACTCCCAATAGCTTGAAAATACATTTGCTTAGAGCTTCACTGGCTTAAAGAGAAGTGAAAATAAAACATTCTTATGCAATATTTCTATTTATTTGACTAAATAGTATTTCAATGTTCAAAATTTGAGTTTAGTGCAAATTATATATACTGTGTATATATATATATATATATATATATATATATATATATATATATATATAAATGCTTTAGCTGATTAAGCTCCCTGAACCAATACAGCGTACAGTACATATTTGTCATAGACACGCAGAAACCAGGTGTTCAGGGTCATACTGTGTCTTGTCATACTGTGTTCCAGCTAGAATGGAAGATATGTTTGCTATAAACTTGGAGTGATTCTATTAATTTTATTGACTTGTGTTGCCTGTGGACAGCTGCAGCGGCAAGAATCAATATTTTTTTATAAAATATGTTTTCTAATTTGGAATTAAAAGTTTTGTTTTTGTGCAGAGCTGTATATTGTAGTCTATTGAAGATGTCCAATATACAAGCCGACCTAGATACTCTAGATCAGTGATGGCAAACCTTGGCACCCCAGATGTTTTTGAGCTACATAATGGGAAATGTAGTTCCAAAACATCTGGGGTACCAAGATTCACCATCACTAGATGATTAGGCAACAACATGGCAAAGGGATTTCAATACCATATATTATGTACTATTCCCCATGGAATTTCAATGCAGAAAACATTATACGTAACATGCAAACAATTTATATATGTAAAAAAACAAAAGCATTATTACACAAAAGTTAAGATACATAACACATTAAAAGAAAACCATGGGCTCTGGGCTCTGTAACCCCTTTAGTCCAAGCAACCAATATGTGATCATTAATAAATATATACTCTTCCTATCTCTACGGACTCCCCCTCCCCTCTGGTACCAAGCTATCCGTTCATCTACCGTTTTCTCCAAAAACATCTCTCACTGGGAAACCGTACTGAAAATTCTCTATAGATGGTATTAAATTCCTTTGAAAATGTCTCAAATTTCCCCGTCACACTCTAGCAAATGTTGGTGAAATTGCGGCATGGATGGCCATATATTCCATATCTGGTGGGAATGCCCATCTGTGGCCACTTTCTGGACAGACATCTACACCCTCATCCAAGAAATTACTAACCTACCTGTTGAAGTAACCCCGCGAGTGTCTCTCTTCGGACTAGGCCTCTCATATTGGCCCTCAAAATTCCATCCTATTATCACACATATATTTATTGCTGCCTGTTTTTTTTATTGCCCGCTTATGGAAGCAGCCTTGTGCAACCTCACTTAGTAACACCATTGATATCCTAAACAACCACTTTTCAATGTAATACATGTTCTAAAAGGCACAGCTGACACTGGGAAAATTCTATTACCACTGGCAATTATGGTTATTTGATCATAGAGCCTGTCCTTGCCCATGACTAAACACCCAAGTGCTATTTCCCACAGTAGGCCTCTCCCCTCAGATGAGATCCTACAAGTCTGTCTTTTCCTGGAACAAACTGAGCCTTTCACGTTTGGGTCTAGTTGATAAGCTTACTAAAGTATGTTTTCATAAAATATTGACTAATAGCCTCCTCCCTATCTATCCCCCCACATTTCTATACTTTCCCCCTCTCTTCCCCCATCCCTCCCCCTCTTTGTGTCCCCTGCCTGGTGCCATAGAGAGGACCAGAGCTACATATATTGCTTTACACCTGATATTACGCACCATTGCCTTAATGTTGATGTAAATTACCTACAAGTTCTTGTACACCGCGCTATTTTTTTTTTTTCTCAATAACATTTTTGAAGCCACAAACAAGATATATATACTCAAAACATGTGCTTGTTAGGCCTGATGTGTTGCGATCATTCCATTTTAAAATCTTACTCGGGGGGGGGCGTAAGAGAAGGGGCATATCTAAATGTTAAAATGCATAATTATTTAGTTGTCTTACGCACATTCATTGTCATTTTATGATGCACTCAAATGACTGAAACACATACACAAAACGGACAAACAGCAAACATGAGATCAGAGCATCTTTAAAGAAAAGTTTCTTCCAGACCACTGGGCCCAATCATCTTGGGGTAACCTTCTTGAAATCCAGAAATGGTCACTTAGAACACCCCAAATCCTCACCAAAAAGGAAAGGGAAATATAAACTGGAGGTGAAACTGCTAATGGTGCTTGAAGCTACACATAGCATATATATATTTATGTCAGTGTGAACAGCATATGGACAGGGGGGGGAATAGTGTATGTAATGGCAAGTGGTCCCAAACTGATATAACTTACATGGTATAATTCACTCAGGGAATTCCACAAAAATTACAAAGGGATCATAGAAGGTACCTTTCCCAGATGACTTAACACGGTTGGTATGGAACAGGGCAATTATACTTATTCCTCTCTGTATCTATTATTACTTGTGAATTAACAACCAGATTCAGTAAAACTTGAGGGGGGGGGGTTAAAATAGATCACCAAGCTTGATGTTAAGACCTGTAAAACATATATATAAGAATAATAAAATGGATGTTATAGAAGAGAGTAGAGGCCAAACGTCCACAGGGCCATTGCATATGTCTCATAACACAGGATTATTTCCCATAACCTCACCACTGTATGTTAAAGGCAAGAAAGAGGATTGCACCACAGTCGGTCCAGAGAGAGACTGAAGTCCCCAAACCAGTATACAGTATGCGTGTATCTAATTGGCAAGTCCAAAACAACCGCCACCTTGGCCATGTGAATGCTGTACTTTTTATGTTGCTAAAAAAAGGATTTTTAATAAACAGCTTACCTGTAAAATCCTTTTCTTGAAGTACATCACGGGACACAGAGCGCATAGCCATTACACTTGGGTTATATGGGTACCTTCAGGTGTGGACACTGGTGTAATCAATTTCACAGGAAGTTTCCTCCCTATATAACCCCCTCCCACTGGGAGTGCTTCAGTTTGTAGCAAGCAATTCTCCCGAGGTTACACAATGTTCCCCAAAAGAGGGGTGGGAGCTCTGTGTCCCGTGATGTACTTCAAGAAAAGGATTTTACAGGTAAGCTGTTTATTAAAAATCCTTTTTTCTTTATCGTACATCACGGGACACAGAGCGCATAGCCATTACACTTGGGATGTCCTAAAGCAATGCTCTATGAAGGGAGGGAGACCGTAAGGCCAAGAATAGCCAAATAAAAACATTATCAGGAGAAAAAATAACTCCACCAACAGAAAAACAAGGGGGCGTGAACCGGGCCAGAGGATTCTATACTGCTGCCCGTAGGACCGCCTGCCCAAATGCTGCGTCCGTAGCTTTTGCGACGTCCAACTTATACAATTTAATAAACGTATGTACAGAAGACCAGGTTGCCGCTTTGCAAACCTGTGCCATAGAGATCTGATGGTGTGCCGCCCAAGAGGCACTCATGGCCCTCGTAGAATGGGCTTTAACTGATAAGGGAGGTGGAATGCGTTTCAGACCATAGGCCTGAAAAATCAGCTGCTTAATCCACCTAGCCAAGGAAGACTTGGCAGCCGGCTTACCCTTTTTGGGGCCATCCGGAAGAAGAAAAAGCACATCTGTTTTCCGAATCTTCTCTGTAGCCCTGAGATAAACCCTCATGGCTCGGACCACGTCCAAAGTATGAAGCAGTCTTTCCTCTCTGGACTGGGGAGTAGGAAAGAAGGATGGTAGGACTAGGTCCTGATTCAAGTGAAAACTGGATATGACCTTAGGAAGGAAAGAAGGTTGAGGCCGCAGAACCACTCTGACTTTATGCCGAATCAGGTACGGTTCCCTGCAAGACAAGGCTGCCAGCTCGGAGACCCTTCTGGCCGAAGCCATAGCCACCAAGAAAACCGACTTTCGGGTTAGCAGCACAAGAGGGATTTCTGTCAGAGGTTCAAACGGTTGTCTTTGTAAAGCTGACAAGACGAGTTTTAAATTCCAGGGGCAGAGGGGAGCTCTAATAGGGGGATTTACATGCAAGATCCCCTGCAAGAAGGTTTTCACAAGCGAATGCGCGGCCAAAGGCCTTTGAAACCATATCGATAAGGCAGACACCTGCCCCTTTAGAGTACTAAGAGCTAATCCCTTATCAACGCCAACCTGGAGGAATCGCAAGATCCTGTCGATAAAACTTACGAGGATGCCCTCTTTGAGACTCGCTTCACTCCCCATAGGTCCTCCAGACTCTGTAATAGATATTTCTAGAGACTGGTTTCCTAGCCAGAATCAACGTAGATATGATCTGGGCTGAGAGGCCTCTGCCCTTAAGAATTAGGGATTCAGCCGCCAAGCCATCGAATCTAGCTGCTGTGAAGCAGGGTGGCATATCGTGCCCTGAGATAACAGGTCTGGGCGCAGGGGGAGTAGCCCCGGTGCCCCTACTGACATCCTCACGATGGGCACGTATCAAGCCCTCCTGGGCCAGGCTGGGGCCACCAGGATCACAGGCCTGCGCTCCACCCTGATCCTTCGTAGAAGGCGGGGAATCATCTGCAGTGGAGGGAACGCATACAGGAGAGACAACTGGTGCCAGGGGCAAACCAACGCATTGGTCCCGTAGGCCGAGGGATCCCTGGCTCAGGATACGTATTTGTCCAATTCCTTGTTGACTCTCGTTGCCATGATGTCTACATCGGGAACTCTGAATCCTTGCCAAATGTCTTGGAATACCTGGGGGTGAAGAGACCAATCCCCCGGGAGCAACTGTTGAAGATTCAAAAATCTGCTTGAGAATTGTCTATCCCTGGGATGAACACTGCCGAGATGCAGGATACATGGGCTTCGGCCCATGAGAAAATCAGGTTTACTTCCCTTTGAGCCACTAGGCTCCTCGTGCCCCCCTGGTGGTTTATGTATGCCACCGCCGTGGCATTGTCGGACTGTACCCTTACTGGCAGACCCTGAAGGGGAGAGTCCAGACGACCAGGGCCAACCGAGCAGCTCTGATCTGTAGGATATTACTGGGAAGCAGTCTTTCTGCCTTCTATCACTGTCCCTGCTGGGTCAGTCTTCCTAACATTTTCCATGTGATGGGGCAAAAGGATTTCCCCTTTGACAAATATTGAGGGACCAGCCACCAGAATAGGCTGCGCCGGACCCCTGAGAGAACTAACCGGCGGTCTAGTGCCTGCATGGACTTGTTTCAAGCAAGCAGAGAGAATGGCTGCCTGGAGGAGAACTCTGGTATGGATCTGGGCATAGGGCACTGCTTCGAAGGCGGCCACCCTCTTCCCCAGCAGTCGTATGCCTAGGCGAATAGTTGGCCTCTTCTTGCCTAAGACTATTTGAACTGTTTGAGTCAATGACCTGACTTTTGTTTGAGGAAAAAATAACCTCTGGCCGACTGTATCTAGCCGAAGGCCTAGAATTCTAACTGTTTTGTGGGTTGCAACCTCGATTTTTCTTGGTTCAAAATCCACCCAAACTCCTCTAGATGCCGAACTGTGCGGACTACTGCATGATTGAGGTTGGAAGCTGATCTGTCGATAAGCAGGAGATCGTCCAGGTATACCAGGACCAAAATGCCTTCTGTCCTTAGGACGGCCAGCACCGGGGCTAACACCTTTGTGGATACCCGCGGAGCTGTTGCCAACCCGAAAGGGAGGGCTACGAACTGGAAATGACGTTGATCTATCATAAAATGAAGAAAACTTGTGATGTGCCGGGTAGATTGGCATGTGCAGATAAGCATCCTTTATGTCTATAGATGCTAGAAAGTCGTCATGATGTAGGCTGGCTGCCACCGAACGTATGGATTCCATACGAAAGGTCTACATCTTAGAAAGCGATTTAGGCGTTTGAGGTCTAAGATAGGCCTGACGTCACCATTGGGTATTTATGAAAAGGGTTGGAATAGAATCCCAGACCCCATTCCTGGGTTGGTACTTCTACAATTACTCCTTGGAGCCAGAGGCGATTCAATGCCTTTACGAGAGAGGCCCTCTTTAATGGGCCGCTTGGAAGACTTTGACCCCCGAAAATGAGGAGGGGGGACTTCTCGAAACTCTAGTTTGTAGCCCGTGGCTACCACGAACCGAACCCAAGAGTCGGGAATTCTGGCTTTCCACACTTCGGAGAAAAACCGAAGTCTTCCGCCCACCCAAGAGAGTGGGGGCGCCCCTTCATGAATCTGACTTGATGACAGGTTTAGCCGGCTTGCGAGACCATGGCCTCTTGTTTGCCGCGGCTTGTCCCTGTGGGCGGCTATTAAATGTTGAACGCCCGGGAGGCCGTCGATACCGACGGGAAGCTGAAGGGGCCGAGCCAGTAAAAGGCCTGTCGCTTAAACGCGGGCCCGCGCGGTCTTTTCTTGACCGGTAAGGAAAAACTTTTACCACTTGATATGGTTTGGATATAGTTATCTAGGTCTTCACCGAATAGTCTTCCACCCTGAAAGGGAAATCCTGCTAAAAGTTTTTTGCAGGGTGCCTCTGCTGATCAGTTCTTTAGCCACAAAAGACGACGCATATGAACCAACAGCAGAGATAGACGGGACGCCCGTTGAACGGAGTCCTTAATAGCATCTATTGCAAAGCAGAGAGCCCTTGGGAGGTCTGCTAATTCACGAGTTTGCTGAGCCGGCATGTCCTTTTAAAAACTGTTTCTTTAAAGCCTGACAAACGCCAATGGCTGCCACTGGTGGCTGAACCACGGCACCTACTGTGGTAAACGAAGCAGGGTCTCCAATTTTTTGTCGGCCGGATCTTTGAACATCTGGACATTTCCAACCGGACAGGTCAGGGATTTATTCACGCAGGAAATGGCCGCGTCCACAGTAGGGAGTGCCCATTTCTTTGCAAATTTTTCTTCCATAGGATAGAAAATAGTGAACCTTTTAGGAGGGAAAAAGATCCTATCAGGTCGAGCCCAATCCTGAACAAAACACGCTCTCCAGAAGGGGGTGAATTGGAAAAGACACCCAAGTTAATGGTGCCTTTAAAGAACCTAATGAGGATACTGCAGGGGCTAATAGTTCTGACACTGGACGTTTTTTAAAAGCAGTGCAAACAATATCTGTCAGAGACTGGATCCACAGGCTCTCCGCTTGAGAAGCCGAAAAAATGTATCTAGAGTGGAACCCTCCATGTCTGACCCGTCGGGACTCTGGTCCGATTGATCCCCTTGTGGGTCCTGTTCCTCCGGCGAGGAGACCCCGCATCTGAAAACACCAATCTAGTTGACGGGGATCTAGCCCGTTTGCCACCTGGCAAAGAGCGGGCAATCAAAGCCGTTAACCTTTCCTCTAGCCCACCCAGGGTGGTCGCTAGCATTTCTTCCGTTACGGGAATAGGTGGATTGGGGGCCGTCTCTGCCCCTAGCACCCTCAATGGCTCCTGTAAGATGCTACTCGGTGGCCTATCTAGCGAGGGCGGGACCATCCTGAACCAAATCCTCTGACCCCGATGGAGACTTGTTCTTTGGCACCCTTTGCAGCCTTAGCTGGTCCTGATCCCTTGGGAGCCATTGCACAACCTTGAGACACTCCTGTAGCCAACACCCGACTGTTGTAGCTAGGAGTGAACAAATAAGAACAGGCTATGGAAAAAAAATATATATTTTTTTTTTAAATTTTTCCACGCTCTAGAATGTGGCAATACCGAGGAAAACCTGTGAGTATTGCAACGCCAATGCCCGTTAGCTGGAGCCCAAGGTAGACTTGGATGCTGCCGGATCTAAGGCTGAGTCCCTTTAAGAAAAAAAAAACCTTTTTTTTTTTTTTTTTTCTTGGTCAAAGTGGACTTTAAGTCCAGACCTGAAGATCCACCAACCGCCACTAGGTGTCACTGCATGCCAAAAAAATGGCTCAGCTGCGCGCTCTGTGTCCTTTCTCCACCGCTCTCAGAAGGGAAAGACCAGCCGGCCCGCCCCCCCTATGCACGAGGACGCCATAAAAGACGGCGCGCACGCGCGCACATGCGCGCGCACCCTCCCCACGCTGAAATCAACATGGAGGAAGCAGGGAGCAGAGGAGAAGCATGGACCAACGCCAGTAGCCCAAACTGACACCAGGTAAGCACTAATTCTCAATGTAGTGCACACATAGAGGAAGCTGTCCCCATAGGCTTCCTAAGAAACAGGAGTTTCACCAGCATTCCCTCTTTATAGTACGTGGGGGCTGCAGTATCCATGCTAACAGGCAAATCTGGGGGGAGTAGCAAAATATATATCTTAAACAAGCATACATATATCTACATGTTATCTGGGTAAACATTAGTACATCCCATCCTGCCTCAAAAGACATAGTGGAGATAGTGGCTGATGCACAAGCATACCATTAGCCAACCCAGAACCCCCAGGGGGATACCTACTGTCGAACCAAGTCCCGCAGGTTCCCTCTTACCTGCTCCACGCCGCAGGGTATTGCAAACTGCAAGAGGCCCAGCCTTACCCCATCTCCGTGGGTATTGTCTTGGACCTTCAGGGACCGGGGTCCTGTGTTTAAGGAACCCACACCCCTGGACCTATATAGCATCCTGGCATCAGTGGCGTTTAGTTCTTGGAAGAGACTAAGGCACTGGAGCCCAGAATCCAGCCCTCCAAGGAGAGGCATTATAGGCAAAACCCCACTCCAGCAGGGCCCGGGTACCGTACACCTTGGCTTTGAAGCACTTCGGACGGATCCGGCTAGCTATCCTGGGTCCCGAGACCTCCGAGGGACAGCTAGACATGACCAACACCTAAGACACTGGCAAAAAAACTGAAGCACTCCCAGTGGGAGGGGGTTATATAGGGAGGAAACTTCCTGTGAAATTGATTACACCAGTGTCCACACCTGAAGGTACCCATATAACCCAAGTGTAATGGCTATGCGCTCTGTGTCCCGTGATGTACGATAAAGAAAGATCTTTGCAAAGCTTATTTCATTTTCCAAATCTTCACATTGCAGTATTATTTTATTTCTCTGATATTCTCCACAAACGATTCTTCACATCCTTACCCCAGCCACTATGTTAAGAAAGACATAAACATGAAAATAAAAATTGGGTGTTTAGTTTAAAAAAAATTACATGTAAGAGAAAGTAAATACACTTAGCCATCTTTTGGTAAAATGTAATTCTCAAGCTTCTGGTCATAGTGATTTTTTGTTAATATAGATATTGTCACTGCTACCTACAAAGCTGGATCAAATACTTGTGATGTCCTGGTGAGAGCTACATATTACTAGGAAGTTTGTGAAGTTTTGATGAAGTTGTGATGTTTTTTTTTTTTTTTTTCAAAAGAATTTATTGATAAAATCCAACATACAATGGAGATAATTTCACGCAACGGGAGATCCCTCCACGTCGCCAAAAAGAATATTTTTACAACCTGTAAAGGCATATATATAAGGATCCAATAATAACCAGAGACATATGAAGTCGGTACAACAAAAAGAACGGGAACTGGATGGATCCCTAAATTAGCTAAGTATAGTTAGAGAAAAAAAAGAATCAAGGAGGGCAAAGATGAAAGTACTGTAGAGTAAGGTAAAGAAAATTAAAGAGAGAAGAAAAAAAGGGGGGGTGAACAGGGGGGGAGAAAAGAAAAGAAAGAACCTGCATCCATTTCCATCGTGTATACAATAGTAATAAATTGATCAATAAGTCACACCACAATTAGAAGATTATTTCAATCGTGAGTAGCGAGCCTGAACCGAAGGATTGATTGAGAAGGTATGGGGGTGAGGGGGGGCGGAAAAAAACCAGGAAGATCAGGCTAAGGGTTCGTTGTCTGGACCCGTCAAGCGACTTTTGTAGTAGACAAAAAGAGTGTGGAGGGACTTGTGTGGGTCTGCCTGATTTGTAGCAGCCATGAATGCTCCCCATCTTGAGAGGAAACGTTGCTTTGCTCTCGTATTGTTGAAATCTGTTGTGATTTTTTCCTTGTGGAGCTGCATGTGGAGTTCTTGCTTAACGAGAGATATCGTAGTGGAGGAAGTGGTAATCCAGTGCTTCAGGATTGCTCTTCTTGCTGCAAATAGGGTGATGAGGATCCATTCTTTGTGACGTCGGTCAGAGTTGGAAGACCAGGTTAAGAGCTGCTTGTCCCAGTAGCCAAAGATCAGAAGTAGAGGGTCTTTGGGGAGGTGCAACAGGGTGACTCCCTCGATGAAGGAAATGACTTACTGCCAGAAGAAGGAAATGAATGAACATGACCAGAAGCGGTGAGTCAGAGAGGGTTTAGGCTGGTTGCAGAGTGGACAAAGAGTAGACTGGGGGTTAGTTATGTCCTTGAGGAAAGGGATGTGTGCGCGATGTAGAATTTTCATCTGGGTTTCTCTCCAGTGTTCGCAGGGTATCAATTTGGTGAGTTTGATGTAGCCTTGTAAGGCGGCGTACAGACGATCGGATATATCCGATGAAAACGGTCCGCGGACCATTTCCATCGGATATGTCCGATCGGGAGTTTGATCCGATGGCGTGTACACACCATCGGATCAAATTCCCCGCCGCCGGACGGCGCGGTGACGCGGCGGTGACGTTGACGCCGCCGCGTCACCGCCACGTCACCGCACCAGGAAGTAAAACACTTCCGCGCATGCGCCGAATCCATTCGGCAGCGGCGCGGCGGCGGTGGGGGCCGACATGTCTGCTGGTAAGTGTACTAACCAGCAGACATGTCGGCCGGACAGATTCCCACCGGATAGATTTCAAAGCTTGCTTTGAAATCTGTCGGGTGGAGAAATCTGTCCGCTAGCCCATACACACGAGCGGAGATGTCTGCTGAAACGGTCCATCGGACCATTTTCAGCGGACATATCCCCTCGTGTGTACGCGGCCTCAGAGTTTCTCGGTAAGTTCCGGATCGGGGAAATCTTTGCCCCAGTGCGAAACAGAAGAGGACGTTAAGGGGGGGGGGGTAATCTTGTGAAGCAAGGGATTATAAATACAAGAGATAGTGTTAGAGCCCGACTGTAGCAGGCCATCAGTAATGGACGCTCTGGTGGTTCCTTCCCTGCAGGTGGTACGTATAAAGTTAGTGCATAAAGTTAGTGCATTGCCAGAAGTAAAATAAGTGGGCATTCGGTAAGGAAAATTTACTGGCTATGGCTGAGAAGGTCAGAGGTTGGCCGGAGCCCAAGTCACAAAGAGAGGAAAATAGGTTGATTCCTTTCTCAGCCCATGTGTCATAGACGTTACAATCCATACCGGGGGAGAAACAGGGATTCCCTTGAATAAGTGTGTGCCTGGATAAGAAAGGACAGAGTTTCTCGCATTTTCTTGTCTCTCTCCATGCTATGACGGTATCCCTCAGGAGAAGATTATGTTGCAGGTTTGGGCGAATAGTTTTCCAAGGGGAATGCAAAAGTGCCACTAAAGAATAGGGATGAGCCATTGCCGATTCAAGAAGAAAATTGGAGTATCTAGAGGATTTTTGAATCCAATCAAGGCCTATCCTCAACAAACAAGCTAGGTTATACAACCTGATGTTAGGCAAACCAGCGCCACCCTCGCCCCTGGGAAGATGCAGCTTAGTCATGGCCATGCGGGGTCTCCTCTGTCTCCAGATAAATTTAGATGTGGCTTTGTTCAATATCTGAACGTCTTTATGTTTTAAAAGTAATGGAATTGTTTGGAGAGGATAGAGGAGCCGCGCAAAGCTTACCATTTTGAAGAGGTGGCATCTTCCCAGTAAAGAGAGAGGCAGATCCATCCAGTTCTTAAGTTCCAGTACAATCTTGTCTATCAGAGGAGGGTAGTTCAATGTGTATAAAGAGGAAGGGAGTTTACCAATTTTGATACCTACATAGGTGATGTGGGATCTAGCTATGGTAAAAGGCGAGTGTGCAGCCCAGGGGGGGTGTGGAGTAGGACCTAGTGGAAGAATCTCGCTCTTACTATAGTTTATACGCAAGCCTGAGCATAGTCTGAAATTATCAAAAAGATTTTTAATAGTGGACATGTCTAAGGTAGGGTTGCTGGTGAATATGAGTACATCATCTGCAAATAGGGCAGATCTCAGCTCCTGGTCACCCAGACTAATTCCATGTAGCGGAGCCTTAAAATTTAAAACTCTGGAAAGAGGCTCTAGTGCCAGATTAAAAGGCAACGAAAAATAGAGGGCATCCCTGCCTATTTCCCTTGAAAAGGCAGAATTCATCAGAGAGGAGATCCGCCACTACCAGTCTGGCCGCGGGAGCAGTGTACATTGATGAAATAAGATGAAAAAAGGGACCTGCGAGGCCCATTTTCGAGAGAACAAGCTTGATCCAATCAAAGCTGATGTTGTCAAAAGCTTTCTCCGCGTCCAGAGTGACTATGGCAAAATCCCCCCCCCTGTGTTGAATCGCATGGTCTAATACTAACAGAACCTTGCGGATGTTAAGCGAGGCTGTCCTACCCTGTACAAAACCCGACTGTGCTGGGTGAATTAAAGAGGGAATGATAGTAGCGAGTCTGGTGGCAATAATTTTAGATAGAATTTTAACATCTAAATTCAAGAGAGAGATGGGTCTATACGAGCCAGGTTCTAAGGGGTCCTTTCCTTTCTTCTAAATCAATTTTACAATGGCTTGGTTGCCAGAAGGGAGGTATTGTCCACCGTTCCAGATGTGGTTGTAAACATTAAGGAGTACTGGCACGAGGGGCTTATGGAGAGTCCTATAGAATTCTCCAGAGAGGCCATCTGGGCCCGGGGCCTTACCAATGGCCGTATGATTGATAGCTTGGGAAACCTCCGAAGAGGATATGGGCTTGTTTAGGGTCTGAAGTTGGGAAGGGGTGGCTACAGGGAGGTTGGCTTTGTTCAGAAACCAGTGGGCAGTGCAATGGAGTCTTTCGCATATAGGGAGGAGTAAAACTCCTGCATGATTTTATTAGCCTCTTTCGGTGTCTTTTTAATGGAGCCTGAGGGGTCCCTGAGGGAGTGTATATGTGTAGGTTTGTATGGGCCCTTACATAGTCTAGCTAGGAGCTTGCCCGATTTATTTCCGAACTTGTACAGGTGCGCGTCGACATGGGCTCTTTTTGTAAGTTCCATAATATCAGCCCAAGTGTCAAAGGCATTTTTGGCGCTGCGCCATTCCTCTCTGTTACTAGTGGAATCTGAAGCAGCCAGGACATGTTGTGCAGATTTAAGACGGAGACTGGCGGCCTTGTAGCTGGCTAGGGAATGCTTTTTGTAGGAAGAAGCATAAGAAATGATTCTTCCCCGTAGATAAGCTTTTCCAGCATCCCAGAATAGATTGGGGTTAGAGACGTGGGCGGAGTTCGCTTCGGCGTACTCCCCCCAGGCCCCATCAACATAAGACTGGAAGTCCGTGTTTTTGTATAGGTAGGAGGGGAATCGCCACATATGAGCAGGAGAATTAGAAGTCATGTCTTTTAGGTCAACAGAAATTGGAGCGTGGTCAGATATAGCTATTTCATGTATTTCAGTTTCCGAGATCCAAGGGATTACAGTGTCAGTGCCGAAAATAAAATTGATTCTCGTAAACACCTTATGGGGGATGGAGTAGGAAGTGAACTCTCTGTCCAGGGGGTGAGATAGTCGCCACAGGTCAGTGAAATGGAGAGATTCCATGGTAGAGGCTAACTGAGTTTGATCGGAGTTTGAAGTGGTTTTAGGTGATTTTTTTGTGGCGGACCTGTCCTCCAACAAGTGCAGGGTAGAGTTGAAGTCTCCTCCAACAAAATGTGGAATGAGAGGTTGTTGTAGGAGTTTGGAGGACAGTTCAGCCAGAAAATGTCTGCCAGGGGAGTTGGGAGCATAGACGTTGGAGATCAGAAATTCCCTTTCACCCAATTGGATATGAATAGTGAGAAATCTACCCTGATCGTCTGTGGTAGTCGAGAGTATTTTGCAAGCAAGGCGTTTGTGGATCAAAATGAGAACCCCAGCCTTTCGGCCTACTGCGTCGGATCCTAAAACTGAACCCTCCCACAGCTTTTGCATGCGGTGAAAATCTGCATGAGTCAGGTGAGTTTCCTGAAGTAGGGCTATGTCCGTTTTGAGTCTCTTAAGATGTCTCAAAATTTTGAGCCGTTTAATAGGGGATCGAAGCCCTTTCACATTCCATGATATTAATCTCATGGGGGGGTGTAAAGTAAATGAAAATATGCAGATGTAGTATCTGTATGGAGTAGGCATGAAGGGGCTGACATTTGTGAGGGAATGGATTCATAAATCCTGGGCGGTCTGTTATGTGTTAGGCTTGTGGATGTAGGAGTACGATGGAGGCCATGTGGGATGAGAAAGGTGCAGGGTAACAAACAAGAAAGAACAACATTATAACCATAAGAACCAACAAAATAGGTAAGATAAACAGCAGGAACAAAGGACTTCGCTTTTTTCCTCATGGGGACCCAGTAGAGGCCAGCTCCCTACCCCTAAACCTCAGGCAGAAGTAAACGATTGCCTTTTAGGTATAAGAACACAGTGTGGCGGATGACGCCCACCGGCAGGGGAGGGTGAGCAGGACAGGAGCCGGGTGTCCACGGTCAACTCAGCAGTAAGCACATATGAATTAATGCCTGTGAGAAATAAGACTTAGATGAGATCAAATAAACACAGCTCACAACAAAGGCATGTGTAGGAGCGATATAAACATACCAAGGGATAGCAAGATCAAGGTGGAACATAGAGTCACCACATTGGGGAAGGGTACGATGTCAAAGTCACTGAGGAGCATGGAGGGCTTGCGGGCCTGAGGGTCTGAGGCGTTTGGGGGAGTCTTTGCGAGGGCTGCGTTGCTCCAGCGATCTGGAGAGTGGAGCCGCCTTGGCTTGAGAGGAAGAGTGTAGATCTGTGCGCAGGAATTTTTCAGCCTCCGAGGGGTCTTGAAAGGTGAGTTGGTCCCCATTAGGTGCTTTGAGGCGCAGAATAGCGGTGAAAGCCAACGTGAACTTTATTTGACGTTGGAAGAGGGTCGAGCATACATGCTGGAAGGCTTTCCGTTTTTTGGAGACGTCAATCGAGTAATCAGCAAACACGAGGATTTTAACCCCATCAATCTGG
Source organism: Rana kukunoris (assembly GCA_029574335.1). NCBI lineage: Eukaryota > Metazoa > Chordata > Amphibia > Anura > Ranidae > Rana > Rana kukunoris. The sequence continues at coordinate 150,994,734 of CM056056.1, forward strand.
AGAGATCTAGCTAAGCGATATTTCTGAAGGATAGCGGCCTTATCAGCATAGTTCAAATATTTGGCAATAATCGTGCGTGGAGAGGAACGTTCAGGGGCGTAAACCCCTATGCGGTGGGCCCTCTCAACTGTACAAGGTCTGGGTAAACCCAATGCCTCAGGTATGCGATCAGAGCAGAGATTCACTAGGGAGGAGGACTGCATTGATTCGGGAACGCCAACGAAACGCAGATTCCCCCTTCTAGCTCTGTTCTCCAAGTCCTCTAATTTCTGCATGATAAATTGATTAGTTTTATCTTGAGCCTCCTCAAATCCCTGGGCCTTGTATAAATCTTCTTCTAAGTTGGCAAGTTTTTCTTCAGCCTCATTAAGGCGAGCAGTGTGTTCATTCAGTTCCCTTTTGATTGCCTGCATGCCTGCAGTGACTGCCCGTTCCACAGAGGCAGAAATGGTGGGGGCCAGGAGTGCTGCAACAGCCTGTGCTATGAGCTCAATTTCAGAGCTGTCTCTCTGAGATGCTGGAGGGGGCTGGCATGGAGGTGCAGGCTGGTGTGGAGGAGAGGGCTGGCTGCCGCTTACCTCCATGTCGGGTACGTCCGCTGCGGTCGCCGCGCTGGATGACAAGGCCGCATCCCCAGCCTCAATTTGGCGCTGAGCCGCCGAAAATCGTGGGCCGCCTTTTTCGAGAAAACGGTCCATTTTCAAGTTGACCGTGGGCAAGGGGGAGGTAAGTGGAGCGTCTGCCGGGGGGGGGCAGATTTATGGCGGGGATAGCGGGGGCTGAGGAGATCACAGCTTCCCCATGAGGCGCCTGACCCGGAAGTCGTTATGTTTTTATATCCTGTATTTGCTTTCCCTAAAGGTATACAAAAAACAAAGTCCCTTAGTAGTGCTACAACAATATAAAGTGAAAAACAGTGCAACCTGTGAAAAATAAAATATATACAATACTCAGTGCAGGTGCCAACCATTGGAGGATGGACACAAGAATACAAGAACAGAAGAAGCAGCGCTCTATGAGTTAAGTCATAAAACTTTATAGTTTAAAATTATAAATGACATAGGTATAAATGTATGCATTTATACCTATGTCATTTATCATTTTAAACTATAAAGTTTTATGACTTAACTCATAGAGCGCTGCTTCTTCTTTCCCTAAAGGTATGAAGGTTTTTTTTTTTTTTTTAAATAAGTGAAGATATTTACATATTAGAAGATGTCCACCAATAATAAATTAATAGGGAGTAGTGATGACCTTCTTATACCTCCCCATCTGGGTGTGAGGGATATAGATGTACCCACAGAGTAACAAAGGAAAATCTTTTAACAAATTGCTGCAAATGAGGTTTTGCCAGGATCTAGTACTGGTAAGTAGGGATGAGCCGAACACCCCCGTGTTCGGTTCGCACCAGAACTTTCGAACGGACCTTAAGTTCGTGCGAACGTATCGAACCCCATAGACGTCTATGGGACTCGAAAGTTCGAATCCAAAAGTCATCATTTTAAAGCCCAATATACAATTTATTGTCAGAAAACATGTTTTGGGTCCTGGGTCTTGCCCCAGGGAACATGTATCAATGGAAAAAAAAGTTTTAAAAAGGGTTGTTTTTTCTGGAGCAGCGATTTTAATGATGCTTAACCACTTTAGCCCCGGACCATATTGCTGTCCAAAGACCAGAGCACTTTTTGTGATTCGGCACTGCGTCGCTTTAACTGACAATTGCGCGGTCATGCAACGTGGCTCCCAAACAAAATTGGCGTCCTTTTTTTCCCACAAATAGAGCTTTCTTTTGGTGGTATTTGATCATCTATGCGGTTTTAATTTTTTGCGCTATAAACAAAAATAGAGCGACTATTTTGAAAAAAATGCAATATTTTTTACATTTTGCTATAATAAATATCCCCAAAAAAGATATAAAAAAACTTTTTTTTTCCTCAGTTTAGGCCGATACGTATTCTTCTACATATTTTTTATAAAAAAAAATCGCAATTAGCGTGTATTGATTGGTTTGCGCAAAATTTATAGCATTTACAAAAAAGGGGGTAGTTTTATGGCATTTTTATTAATATTTTTTTTTTACTAGTAATGGCGGCGATCAGCGTTTTTTTTCGGTACTGCGATATTATGGCGGACACATCGGACACTTTTGACACATTTTTTGGGACCATTGGCATTTTTATAGCGATCAATGCTATAAAAATGCATTGGATTACTATAAAAATGCCATTGGCAGTGAAGGGGTTAACACTAGGGGGCAGGGAAGGGGTTAAGTGTGTTCCTATTTGTGTTCTAACTGTATGGGGGGGGTGGACTCACTAGGGGGAATCACTGATCTTCCGTTCATACATTGTATGAACGGAAGATCAGCGTTTCCCCCGCTGACAGGAACGAGCGCTGTGTGTTTACACGCACAGCTCTCGTTCCCCGCTCTGTAACGAACGAGCGCGCGTGCCCGGCGGCGATCGCGCCCGCCGGGCACGCGCGTGGGACTCGGGGGCGAACGGGTGGCACGCACACGCCCCCTAGCGGCCGCGAAAGTCCCGACGTAGAGCTATGGGCTCTCGCCCAGGAGAGCCGACCTGCCGCCGTAGAACCACGGCGGCTGGTCGGCTAGTGGTTAAAGTGAAAAAAAAATGAAAAATTTATTAAAATATCGTACCTGCTGGGTGTCTATAGTAGTGGCACGTGTTTAGTATGGTCCCTGCAGAAAATGAGACTATGAGCAAAAGGGAGAGTATAGCCTCATATAGAAATAAATAATAGGAGATAAAATTGTACCATCATCCCAGTTATGTTAGAAAAAGGGGAGAGTGGGGGTAAGGGAATAGTAGCTGAAGCTAAACCCAAAACTACCCACTCAATTTGGTTGGTGGGGACTATCTCGGTACAAATAAAATGTGGTTAACAAAATATTATAAAACATATTTTTATTGATATAAAAGCATTTTGTCCATAAAATTGCAAAACAAACAATTAATTGTACACATCAATGATTGGTCACAGTCGACTAGTTTCGCGGGAATTGAAATACCGCTTCATCAGGACAGCCAATCTATAGAATGATGCAAAGAACATTATACAATAAACATAAATAAATAAATAAAAGGAATCAGCAATACAATATAACTTCCAAAGGAAATTATAACAATGGTGATATTAGCTTACCCTAATATCACCAACAAAAAAAAAGGGTTGTTTTTTCTGGAGCAGCGATTTTAATGATGCTTGAAGTGAAAAAAAATGAAAAATTCTTTAAAATATCGTACCTGCTGGGTGTCTATAGTAGTGGCACGTGTTTAGTATGGTTCCTGCACAAAATGAGACTACTATTAAAAAAAAGTAAATTGGTTGCGGCTTTAATGTAATGTTTGGTCCCTGCAATATGGATAAAAATCACTGAAAAAATTAGCATGGGTTTTTTCCGCCATCACTCCCCCCAGGTCATTAGAAGCCCCTTTGGCCCTATATACTTTGCACAGCAGTATACAGGCGGTACAAACAAGACAGGGACTGTAGGTTTGTTGTTAAGTAGAATCTGTTTGTAATTTTCAACTGGTACTTCTTTAAAGTGTAGCTTCAGCTATAAAATCTTTTTTTAAGTTTTTCTGAAAACATAGAGAAGGGTTGTTATCACCCATGTAACATTTGTTTTTCTGCCTGTGTGCATCTGTTCAGAAGATTGCACCTCACTTTCTGTCCCAATGAAAAATTATTTTTTTAAACTTTTTTTTTTTTTTGTGAAACAAGGATTGGTGACAAGCATCAGTGGACAGGAGACACCTTTTACAGAAGAGAATTTCCCTTCCTAGGGGTAGATTTCCTCTCACTTCCTGTTGTCTCCTTCCGTTTGCAACTAGGAGTCGTTTGTAAGTTGGATGTTTGAAAGTAGGGGCCTGACGTATATACTGTGCAGAAATTTGGGCCCTAGGTGTTGGTGTTGCCACAACACTAAGCCCTCACAGTTAGTCTTGGTGGGCCCTGAAACGCCCAGTTGTGAAATATTAGATCAATAGTTGTAATTACACGCCGCTGTTGAACAGGGGCATAAAAATTGTGCCTTATGCCCCGTACACACGATCACTTTTTGTCTTGAAAAAAAAATGTAATTTTTCATCATTAAAAATTATGTTGCCCACACACCATCGTTTTTGAAAAATGATGCACAAAGTGACGGCACTCTAAAGGGGAAGTTCTATTCGCCTTGGGGCTGCTTTTAGCTGGTTACTTGTTAGTAAAAGACGATTCATGCTTTTTTTGTTTGTGCTTTGATGAATGTGCTTACTCCATTATGAATGGTAGTTTTACCTCCCGTCTCCCAACTTGCTTCTGGGCATGTGCAGGTTTAAAATGTTGTTTTTGCCCACACACGATAATTTTTTATGACACAAAAAATTACATTTTAAAAAATGACATAAAAAATTCAAGCATGTTCGGATTTTTTTTTTGTCGTTTTTCACAAGACAAAAAATGATGTAAAGCCCACACACGGTCATTTTAAATGACATTTTAAAAAATGTCATTTTTTTTCATTACAAAGATCGTCTGTACGCGGCATTAGGCACTAGTGCTGGTGCCACAACACTGCAACCCCTCACAAATACTGTAATTGGAGCGCAGCAAAGAGCCACATGCAAAGTATTGCATCAAAAATTGTTATTACACGCCCCTGTTAAACAGGGACAGAAAATTGGGCCTTAGGCACTGGTAGCGATGCCCAGTACCAACAATGTTCATACTAGCTATCAGCAAGATCATTGAGGAGGAAAAGGATATTCAGTCAGCATAACAGGATAGTCACTCGGCATTAGCATAAGCAGTCTCCAAGGGATCTGAGGCGGCGTACACACGAGGGGATATGTCCGCTGAAAACGGTCCGATGGACCGTTTCAGCAGACATCTCCGCTCGTGTGTATGGGCTAGCGGACAGATTTCTCCACCCGACAGATTTCAAAGCAAGCTTTGAAATCTATCCGGTGGGAATCTGTCCGCCCGACATGTCTGCTGGTTAGTACACTTACCAGCAGACATGTCGGCCCCCACCGCCGCAGCGCCGCTGCCGAATGGATTCGGCGCATGCGCGGAAGTGTTTTACTTCCTGGTGCGGTGACGTGGCGGTGACGCGGCGGCGTCAACGTCACCGCCGCGTCACCGCCACGTTACCTTGCCGTCCGGCGGCGGGGAATTTGATCCGATGGTGTGTACACGCCGTCGGATCAAACTCCCGATCGGACATATCCGATGGAAATGGTCCGTGGACCGTTTTCATCGGATATGTCCGATCGTGTGTAATGGGGTAAAGGGAATTTCTACGCTTGGGGCGCTTTTAGCTGACTTGTTAGTAAAAGAATTCCAAATGCTTTTTTTGTCTGTGCTTTGAAATGCTTACTCCATTATGAATTAGTTACTCCCGTCTCACTTGCATCAGGTGCTTGGTAGCTGGTTTAAAATGTTGTTTTTTCCAAGCCTGATTAATTGTTATGAAGGTCAGTCGATCGATGGAGTCGGTGGAGAGGCATACCCTGTGATCGGTCACAAAGCCTGCAGCAGCACTGAATGTGCATTCTGAAGAACGCTGGATGCAGGACAAGCCAGTAGCTCAATTGCGTACTGTGCAAGCTCTGGCCAGTGATCCATCCTCAAGACCCAGTAAGCCAGAGGATTTTCAGTGGGGAAGGTGTCCAAGTCTGATCTTGCCCCTAAGTATTCCCGCACCATGTAAACCAGACGCTGGTTGCTGGAACCGGTCATACCTTGGGGCTGCGAACTAAAAAATTGTCTGAACGCATCGGTCAGAGGGCCACCTTCTCCACCTCTCTTTCTGTTACTCACTGAAGCCTCAGCAACACGTTGTCCAGGACCAGGATTTGGTAGTCCCCCAGGTTCTGGGAACGCGTTGCACAGACCTTTCTGCAAGGCCTCCCGAAGATTTTTCATCTTCTGCTCCCTCTGCGACGGCAAGATAAGGTCCGCAACCTTACCCTTGTAACGTGGATCAAGGAGAGTTGCCAGCCAGTAATGATCCCTCTCCTTGATATGCCATGCAGCGTAGATTTGCTGAGGCATTCTGGGCACAGTCCTCTGGGTCACTGAGGACGACAGGATCTGCAGCCACCTCATCCCAGCCACGTAAAAGTCCATGGGTTCCTTGGAAATGTAAATGATCCCTTGAAGACTGCTGGTGCTGATGCTGAGTGCTAGGCTCCACCTCCATGCTGATGATACAATGCTCCTCCTCCTTCTCCTCCTCCTCCTCGTCCTCTTCCTGTGTGCTAGGCAGGCAAGCAGGACAACTGTCTGGATAAAGGGGGCCTTGAGAGGTAAGGAAGTCCTCCTCTTCCTCCCTCTGTTCTGCCTCAAGGGCCCTATCCATTATTCCATGCAGCGTATGCTCCAACATGTGAAGAAGAGGGACAGTCTCACTGATGCATACACTGTCACTGCTCATCATACTTGTGGCCTCCTCAAATGGTGACAGGACAGTGCATGCATCCCTGATCAAGGCCCACTGGTGTGAGGGGAAAAACAAGCTCCCCTGACCCAGTTCTGCTGCCATATTGGCACAGGTACTCATTGATGGCCCTCTGCTGCGTGGCCAATGTAGAGTTCCATCTGGTGGGCATGTCACAGATTAGGCAGTTATTGGGCAGGTTGTATTCCCTTTGGAGGTCTGTCAGCCGAGCACTGGCATTATATGACCTTTGGAAATGCACACGAACTTTTCTGGCCTGCTTCAGGACATCCTGTAAGCCCGGGTACCTGCCCAAGAACCGCTGCACCACCAAATTCAGGACATGAGCAAAACAGGGCACATGGGTCAGTTTTCCATGTCGCAGGGCAGAGAGGAGGTTGGTGCCATTGTCACTAACCACCATTCCAGGCTTAAGCTGGCGTGGCATCAACCACCTCTGAGCCTGCCCCTGCAGAGCTGACAGAACCTCAGCCCCAGTGTGGCTCCTGTCTCCCAAGCACACCAGCTCTAGCACCGCATGGCATCTCTTTGCCTGTATTCTTGCGTAGCCCCTCGTACGCCTATGGAGCACGGCTGGTTCCGAGAACACATCAGCACAGGAAGAGGCCACAGAGGACGAAGAAGAGGAGGGGGTGGAGGAGAGAGGTGTGTCACAACCAGTAGTGGTGTTTTGGAGGCGTGGTGGCGGAACAACCTCCAACACTACTGTACCTTGCCCTGCGTCCTTTCCAGCTGCCAGCAGAGTCACCCAATGCATCGTGAAAGAGAGGTAACATCCCTGTCCATGCCTGCTGGACCATGCGGTAATATGCACCTTACCACTGACCGCCCTGTCCAGCGAGGCATGGACATGGCTTTCCACATGGCGGTAGAGAGCCGGAATCGCCTTCCGTGAGAAAAAGTGGCGTTTGAGAACTTGCCACTAAGGTCCCGCACATTCCACAAACTCACAGAAGGGGGCAGAATCTACCAACTGAAAAGGCAGCAGTTGAAGTGCTAGCAATTTCGCTAAGCTAGCATTCAACCGCTGTGCATGTGGATGGCTGGAAGAGTACTTTTTTCAGCACTGCAGCAGCTTGGGCAGGGAAATTTGGCTGGTACAATCTGACATCGGTGTACCGATAGTAGATTGCCTGCATGCACTACTAGGTTGTGACACACCTAATTCTACACCTTCAGTCCTATCAGTGCAAGCTTCAGAGAGGACTGAGGGTATAGTGGGATTGGATATCCCAGCTGATAAGGGGCAAGGGGAGGTGCGCTTTGATCTTTGGTGTGGGTCTTTCAGGTATGCTTGCCAACGAACTCCATGGCAGGTCGACATATGTCTGGTCAAGCATGTGGTGCCCAAGTGGGTGATGTTTTGGCCACGCGAGATACGCTTGAGACATATGTTGCAAATAGCAATGGTGTGATCTGATGCACATGTCTCAAAAAAGCCCACACCAAAGAACTTTTTGCAGTAACGCTGAGACACAGCAGCGCCCTGCACAGGCGTAGCTCTGTGATGTAATGCAGTTGGTGTTCTGCCCTTAAGCTGTGCCCTGGAGGGCATCCTGCCTCTTTGGAGATGTGCCTGTGCCTCCTCCTCCTCCTCCTCCTCCTCCTCCTCTCTCCTATCAGGCACCCACGTAGGGTCAGTGACCTCATCATCCCCTCCCTCCTCATCACTGTCAAAAACCTGGCAGTATGCTGCAGCTGGGGGAACATGACTGCCAGATTGCTGTCCCTGTCGGGCACTCCCTCTCTCTGGGCTCACAATACTGCCTTCCTCTATCTGTGTTCCATCATCGGAGCCTTCAAAATGCTGCGCATCTTCAGGCAGGATGTACTGTACCCAACGCTGTGTTGAAACAGTTCGGGGGACTCCTCAGGAGGACATGGTGGGAATAGGGAAGGAGTAAGTGATGCCATTGAGCAGAGGGAAGAGGATGCCTTGGCAGCTAATTTGCCAGACAAAGATGCCTGGGTGAGAGAGGATGAGCAGGATGAGGATTGAGCTGGGTGAGAGAGATGAAGAATGAGGATGCTTGGTGCCTGCAACGGCCATGCTTGCTGAAGAAAACTCTCTGCCTCTCTGTGTTGCACCTCCAGACAATTTGCCTGCAGACAGAGCCTGCTTGCCCTTGTGACTCTCTGCCTCTCTGTGTTGTCCTTCCAGACATTATACCAGAGGACTCAGTATACACATCTTGTGCAGAGGACACTGGAGGTAATTTATGTGCAAACTAAGAGCACACGTGGCAGTACACACCAAGTAGGATTTAGGTGCAAACTATACAGCAAACTAAGTGCAGTCAACACTTGTACATTTAAGTATACACCAAGCAAACTATACAGCACAAGTGCTAAACACCTGGTCGTTTAAGTGCAAACTATACAGTACATTTAAGCAAACTATACAGCACAAGTGCAGTAAACACCTGGTACGCAAACTATACAGCACAAGTGCAAACTATACACCTGGTACGTTTAAGGCCTGTATACAGCACAAGTGTAAACACCTGAAGAAAATGCACAAGTGCAAGTGCAGTAAACACCGTTTAAGTGCATTTTAGTGAAAACTATACAGCACAAGTGCAGTAAACACCTGGTACGTTTAAGTGCAAACTATACAGCACAAGTGCAGTCAACACCTGGTACGTTTAAGTGCAAACTATACAGCACAAGTGCAGTAAACACCTGGTACGTTTAAGTGCAAACTATACAGCACAAGTGCAGTCAACACCTGGTACGTTTAAGTGCAAACTATACAGCACAAGTGCAGTCAACACCTGGTACGTTTTAAGTGCAAACTATACAGCACAAGTGCAGTGAACACCCTGGTAAGTTTTAGTGAAAACTATACAGCACAAGTGCAGTGAACACCTGGTACGTTTAAGTGCAAACTATACAGCACAAGTGCAGTAAACACCTGGTACGTTTAAGTGCAAACTATACAGCACAAGTGCAGTCAACACCTGGTACCGTTTAAGTGCAAACTATATACAGCACAAGTGCAGTAAACACCTGGTACCGTTTTAAGTGCAAACTATACAGCACAAGTGCAGTAAACACCTGGTACGTTTTAGTGAAAACTATACAGCACAAGTGCAGTAAACACCTGGTACGTTTAAGCAAACTATACAGCAAACTATACACACAAGTGGTCAACAGTACGTTTAAGTGCAAACACACTGGTACAAGTACAGCACAAGATCAACACCTGCAAACTATACAGCACAAGTGCAAACTAAGTGCAAACTATACAGCACGTTTTAGTGAAAACTCAACACCTGTACTTTAAGTATACAGCACAACACTGGTACTGGTAAGTGAAAACTATACAGCACAAGTGCAGTAAACACCTGGTACGTTTAAGTGCAAACTATACAGCACAAGTGCAGTCAACACCTGGTACGTTTAAGTGCAAACTATACAGCACAAGTGCAGTAAACACCTGGTACGTTTAAGTGCAAACTATACAGCACAAGTGCAGTCAACACCTGGTACGTTTAAGTGCAAACTATACAGCAGTGCAGTAAACACCTGGTACGTTTAAGTACAGCACAACACACTGGTACGTTTAAGTGCAAACTATACAGCACAAGTGCAGTCAACACCTGGTACGTTTAAGTGCAAACTATACAGCACAAGTGCAGTAAACACCTGGTACGTTTTAGTGAAAACTATACAGCACAAGTGCAGTGAACACCTGGTACGTTTAAGTGCAAACTATACAGCACAAGTAAACACCTGCACGTTTAAGTGCAAAAACACCTGGTACGTTTAAGTGCAAACTATACAGCACAAGTGCAGTCAACACCTGGTACCGTTAAGTGCAAACTATACAGCACAAGTGCAGTAAACACCTGGTACGTTTTAGTGAAAACTATACAGCACAAGTGCAGTAAACACCTGGTACGTTTAAGTGCAAACTATACAGCACAAGTGCAGTCAACACCTGGTACGTTTAAGTGCAAACTATACAGCACAAGTGCAGTAAACACCTGGTGTACGTTTAAAGTGCAAACTATACAGCACAAGTGCAGTCAACACCTGGTACGTTTAAGTGCAAACTATACAGCACAAGTGCAGTCAACACCTGGTACGTTTAAGTGCAAACTATACAGCACAAGTGCAGTAAACACCTGGTACGTTTTAGTGAAAACTATACAGCACAAGTGCAGTAAACACCTGGTACGTTTAAGTGCAAACTATACAGCACAAGTGCAGTCAACACCTGGTACGTTTAAGTGCAAACTATACAGCACAAGTGCAGTAAACACCTGGTACGTTTAAGTGCAAACTATACAGCACAAGTGCAGTCAACACCTGGTACGTTTAAGTGCAAACTATACAGCACAAGTGCAGTAAACACCTGGTACGTTTAAGTGCAAACTATACAGCACAAGTGCAGTAAACACCTGGTACGTTTAAGTGCAAACTATACAGCACAAGTGCAGTCAACACCTGGTACGTTTAAGTGCAAACAATACAGCACAAGTGCAGTCAACTACAGGTAGATTTAAGTGCAAACTATACAGCACATGGGCAATACAACACGTTAGAAGACTGCAGCTAGCACAATCAACTGCCTGACAAATAGGAATAGCTGATCTAGCTAAATTATACAGTGTATAAATATATGTACAACTCCTGGGATGTATATATATCCTCTACACACTGTAAATTTAACTAAACTAACTAGCCTGCCTGCTCTATCTATCTATATATCTAGTAAAAAAGAAACTGTCTCTCTCTCTCTAGGACTGATCTTTTCGTTAACACCGCCGCAACACACTGCAGTAGTGGCCTTTTATAGTGTGGGGCGTGTGCTAAAGCCCTGAGCCATAATTGACCAATTATTGCTCTCCGTTTTTTTGCGCGCTGTGATTGGCCAAGCATTCGGGTCATAGTGCATGCTTGGCCAATCAAAGTGAAGCGTTACTCGAATTTGGCGCAAACGAGCCGTTTTGTTTGAATTTCGACAAACAATCGAACAGCCAATGTTCGATTCGAACATGGGTTCAAGTCGAACGCGAAGCTCATTCCTACTAGTAAGCACCCAGGCATTTTAATTTCAATTCTTGAAAAAATGTATATGGTGTGAATCGACTTGAAATCTGCAAAGAAATATAATGTCAAATCTGAGTCTAGTTGTATGTACTTTATAAGTTTGTTAGTACCAATATTGCAACATTTTATTATAACTTAGGGTTTCAATATATAAAAATTTTAGGGCGATTTATAGATCTGCTAAATTAACCGATTCCTGACCGCCTCACGTAGATATTCTGCGGCAGAAGGGCTCTCCTGTGCAAAATCCACTACATATATGGCTTTGCCCAGGAGAGCCACCAGAGGGTGTGCGAGTGCCGCTGGAGGCACATGCCCGCTGCACAGCGGGGAACCCGATGTGCGTGGCTGGCGGGTGCTATCACTGCTGGCCACGTACTATCGCATGCAGGAGTGCCAGCTCACACAAATCTCTGTGCTTTCAGAGGAGAGGAGACAGATTGCGTGTTTCTACAAAATAGAAACCATGATCTGTTATCTCTCTTAGCTAGTCCCATCCCCATACAGTTAGAACACAATGAGGGAACACACACTTAATACCTTGATCACCCCCTACTGATAACCCCTTCCCTGCCAATGACATGTATACAATAATCAGTGTATATGTATAGCACTGATCGCTCTATAAATGTCGATGGTCCCAAAAATGTGTCAAAAGTGTCCAATCTGTCTGCCGCAGTGTCGCAGTATGCTAAAAATTGCAGATCACCACCATTACTAGTAAAAAATAATAATAAAAAACACCATAAAAATTCAATAAATATTTTTCATAGTTTGTAGACGCTATAACTTTTGCACAAACCAATTAATATACGCTTATTGTGATTTTTATTTATTTTTTACCAAAAATACGTAGAAGAATACACATTGGCCTAAACTGATGAAGAAATTTGTTTTTTAAAAAACATTTTTGGGGATATGTATTATAGAAAAAAGTAATATATATTTTTTTAAATTCATGCTCTTTTTTTGTTTATAGTGCAAAAAATAATCAACGACCACCAAAAGAAAGCTCTATTTGTGGATAAAATTACACAAATTTTGTTCGGGTACAGCATTGCATGACCATGCATTTGTCAGTTAAAATGACGCAGTGCCAAATTGTAAAAAGTGCTCCGGTCAGGAAGAGGGTAAAATGTATATTTGTACTTACAGTAAGTGTATATCTGTCTCCTGACTTGCTGATTTGTGCAATTAATGATTTGTTTTACCCCCCCCCCCCCACACACACAAAATGCACATAAAATCAGAATACTATAAAAAGTTGGATGCATATATGAAGTATCGCTTCTTCTCCAAAATGTTAGCGTCTTTTAAATGAAAAGAAGGTAGAAACACAGAAACATAGAAACGTGACCACAGAAAAAGACAGAGTCTGCGCATTTTTTTTTTCATTAACTTTTTTTTTCTGGAGTATTGATATATGTTTGTCCCAAACATAGGTATCTGACAAACAGATTGGTTAGACGTTTTGTCCAAGCATGCTTTTATATACTGTATGTATACTTGGGGGCTGATGTTAACCACTTAAGGACCGCTTCACACCGATATATGTTGGCAGAATGGAACGGCTGGGCACAGGCACGTACCTGTATGTAGCCTTTAAGAGACCAGACGTGGGTTGCGAGCACGCCGCCGGAGGTGCACTCGCGACCTGGTCCTGTTCTCCATGACCGTGCCCATGGGACCCGTGGACCCGATCGCCGCCGGTGTCCCGCGATCGGGTCACAGAAAGGAAGAACGGGGAGAGGTGAGTGTAAACAAACCTTCCCTGTTCTTCCTAGTGTGGCTGTCAGTGATCGTCTGTTCCATGTGTTAGGAAATGACGATCAGTGACGTCACACGCACAGCCATGCCCCCCACACTAAGAACACTCCCTCAGAACACACTTAACCCCTACAGCGCCCCCTCCTGGTTAACCACTTCACTGCCAGTGTCATTTTCACAGTAGTAGTGCATTTTTATAGCACTTTTCACTCCGAAAATGACAATGGTCCCAAAATAGTGTCAAAAGTGTCCGATGTGTCCGCCATAATGTCGCAGTCATGAAAAAAATGCTGATCGCCACCATTACTAGTAAAAAATAAAATATTAATAAAAATGCCACAAAACGCTATAAATTTTGCACAAACCAATCAATAAACGCTTATTGCGTTTATTTCACCAAAAATATGTAGAAGAATACGTATTGGCCTAAACTGAGGGGAAAAAAACGTTTTTCTTTTATATATATATATTTGGGGATATTTATTATAGCAAAAAGTAAAAAATATAGATTTTTTTTTAATTGTCGCTCTATTTTTTGTTTATAGCGCAAAAAATAAAAAACGCATATATGATCAAATACCACCAAAATAAAAAAACAATATTTGTGGGGGAAAAAATTATGCCAATTTTGTTTGGGAACCACGTCGTACGACTGCGCAATTGTCAGTTAAAGTGGCGCAGTGCCGAAAAAGGGGCCAGGTCCTTTACTGCATATTGGTCTGGGTCTTAAGTGGTTAAGGGAAAGATTGTATCCTAATGGTATTTATTATGCATCTGTGATGTATGTGGACAGGCAGACATAGGCTACAGAGTACATATGTTGAATTATTTATACAATTATTATACAGGATTAAAGGGGTTGTAAAGGATTTTTTTTTCCCTAAATAGCTTTCTTTACCTTAGTGCAGTCCTCCTTCACTTACCCCATCCTTCAATTTTGCTTTTAAATGTATATATTTCTTCTGAGAAATGCTCACTTTCTGTTCTTCTGTCTGTAACTCACCACCGTAATGCAAGGCTTTTTTCCTAGTGTGGAGAAAGCCTTTTGAGGGGGGAGGGGGCGAGCAGGAAAGTCAGGACACTCTCTACTTTGCAGATAGAGAAAGGAGCTGTGTGTTAGTGGGCGTCCTGACAGTCCTGCTCGACCACCTGGAAGTTTCTGGGCTTAATAATTCTTCAATGAGTGGTGGGGAAACCCCTGCAGAAGGTTACTAGCCACTCCCTTTTTTGGCACGGTCATGTCGGAATACAAATTTCTCTCAAAATGAAATATTTGCACTTTGAAAATAATGAATAATTTGATGACAGTTGTCATCCAGCTCCAAAACTCAAATTGATCAGAAGAATTTCCAGCAGACCTATGTACCAGATAGAGACATAAGTATCAACAAAAGTCTAATGGCCTACAAAGGAAGTGTTGGGGATACAACAACTTTCAGCTTAGCCTATTGACTGCAGTTCACAAACAGGACACTAGATGTCGCTAATGCTAAGTGATATGTTATGCATTTTCTATGATGTGTTGTATTTCCTATACATTGGGCTGTACTTTTTCATGCTAGACATGCTTCTGCTTGTTGGTTTCTTTTTCCTGTCTGTGTTTCTTACTATGTGAGGTGACATATTTTCTATTGTGGTTATGTTCCAATAAAGAAGTCAGTTCCACTGCACCCAGCAATCATACTCTGCAACAGGTTATGGGCCCAGTGTCCGAAAAAAGTCTTATGACCAGGTGTGGCCCAGGCAGAACAAAGCCTCGAGAGATGGGAGACAGTGAGGCTGATGCAGAGATCGACATAAGGACGTTTTCCAGTGACATCTCCTATATATATTTCACTTTTATTGTTTCACTTTAAGCATTATTAAAATCACTGCTCCCGAAAAAAAAACAGTTTTTAAAACTTTTTTTTGCATCGATACATGTCCCCTGGGGCAGGACCCGGGTCCCCAAACACTTTTCATGGCAATAACTTGCATATAAGCCTTTAACGGGACCTTGCAATTTATTATAGCCGCAATCTGTTTTAAAGTACTTTTTTTCCTTTAGAAATTTCAATTTGTTCAGGGACTTTTCTAAGCACAGGAAACATGCGCTACTTTACAGGAATACTATTCCCCCCCCCCCCCCCGGTACGAAATTTAAAGGAATATTTCACTTTTATTGTTTCACTTTAAGCATTATTAAAATCACTGCTCCCAAAAAAAATTGCAGTTTTAAAAAAAAAAATTGCATTGATACATGTCCCCTGGGGCAGGACCCAGGTCCCCAAACACTTTTTTATGACAATAACTTGCATAGTAACCTTTAAAATTAGCACTTTTGATTTCTCCCATAGACTTTTAAAGGGTGTTCTGTGGCTTTTCGAATTTGCCGCAAACACCCCAAATCTACTCGAACAGATATCCCATCCCTAGTGTTTAGTGACTGCTATCTTTCTCCATTGTTAAAGGGGCTGCAGTAACTAAAGCTAAAAAAAAATTGTTGTAAAAATATCGAAAGGTAGTGATGAAAATTCTGTAATGCAATAATAGTATATGCCATTTATAATTATAAAGTATGGGGCATGTATAGTAGACTTCATCATATTGTATATTCTTCTACATGTACAGATACTATGTATGCTTTTCATGTTACTTTATACCCCAGGCAAGGAAGGATGTTCTGACAAGATCAATGATCATTGTAGTGGAACATGATATATATTGGAGCAGAAATCAGATTACTGTTGTGCAGCTTTAAGTTTCTAGTGGAATTATGCACTCACCACAAAGTTTCTCAACCAAATCAAACAATATATTGATTTCTCATGGTAAGGCAGAAAACAACCAAATAGAAATGCATGTTTAATTTCTTTAGTATATGAAATATTAAAGAGGTTTGACTTAACAGTAATACAAATTTTTATTCAGAATAATATGAAACTGAGATAAGTATGTTTCAGGATTTCTGTTACATATCGCATCTATGTTATATGGGTTTAAACAGGGACATGTACAGTACATGGGATCTTAGTCATGTGCATTTGACTCTGAAATATGTGAAATTGAAAAAACGTTTTTTAATTAATATCTGTTCTGGATTTTTCATGCTACTTTTGTTTTTTCCGACAACTTCTATTCTTTACTTTCCTGGCTTTTAGGCTGCCTACTAGTGACACTAAGTCACTGACCTAGGACAAGTTTTTAGAACAATAAAGTCATAAGTCTGCATACATACACACGTTTCTTACTTAACTGATTGCAAGGGGGTCAGGCATTTTCCAGGAAGCGTGGTCAGCAATTTTAGTTTCCATGTTTCCCTCATGACAGATTTACTTTAACCAGTTGCCCCCAAAATCTTCAAATTACACAGGACATGCATAGCACATTCAGTCCTTCTATCCCTCTGCCCCCCCCCCCCTCCCAACAAACACTCCCCAGTCATTTTCAAATTGAAAATAAAAACTGGAGTTACTGTGTACATACTGCTGCTTTAGCAATTGTCGCTATCAAAAAGTCTAACTCAATGTTTTTCAAAACTGTTCAGAAGCGAAGTATGAATAGTTTTTTGTACTCTTTACTTTACTCTACTTTTCTTTAAGTACTCAGTGATAACTATTACCGATACCTATTGCCTAAGAAGAGTAGGTAAAGGGGTAATTTGGGAGGTGAGGGGGTTAGGGGGTTAGTGAGGTTGGGGTGTAGGAGGGTAAAGGAGGGCAGGGTGGGGGGGGGGGAGCTATAAGGGACTCTGGGAACACAAAGGATAGAGAAAGCAGTGTCATCTAAGTGCAGTATTTAATTTAATGTATAAACCATAAGAAAGGTTAAAAACAATTCCAACGTAAATGATAAATGTGTTGTTCATCCACTCTACTCTTGGGTGGTAGCCGCTGGTGTGTCAGTGGCCAGAGGTCTGGGGTTCTGGTGGCTACCAGCGCTTCTTACTGGGTTACAGCAGTGTTTACATGGAAATCACTAATTCCCTATAACTTTTAAATGTATTATTAAGGTAACATTGAATGTAAAAGCACCCTGTATAAGAAGAACCTTTCTATAAACCTGTGGGTGGGTGGGTGGTGAGAGTTAAATATTTGCTTTCTTGCTGAGCAATGGAGACCCTGTAACCCACACACTTTGGGTTACATGCTCACGCTGGTTTACATGCTGGGCCTGCGGTTTCTCTGATGACCCCCTCATCACTGCAGGACACAGTACCAGTATAGGTGTCAGTATTGGGAGTGCTCAGCTAGTGACACCCTACCTTCTACACTCAGAAGATGTAGAAGAGAACAACAATTGAACTCACCCTCCTCTGGATAGGTAAGTACAGGTAATTGTGGATAGGTAAGTGACAGGTAAGTACAGGTAAGTGTGATACCTTACACACTCAGAAAATGTAGAAGAGAACAAAAATTGAACTCACCCTCCTCTGAATAGGTAAGTGACAGGTAAGTACTAATGGGGTTTGTCCACAGGATGATTTCACTTAACTTTCTAGTTTATGACAGTCTTTACATCCTGAGTAGGGATGAGCCGAACACTCCCCTGTTCGGTTCGCACCAGAACTTGCGAACACACCAAATGTTCGTGTGAACTTTAGAACCCCGTTAAAGTCTATGGGACTCAAACATTTGAAATTCAAAGTGCTAATTTTAAAGGTTAATATGCAAGTTATTGTCTTAAAAAGTGTTGGGGACCTGGGTCCTCTCCCAGGGGACATATATCAATGCAATTTTTTTTTTAAATGGCAGTTTTTTCGGGAGCAGTGAATTTAATAATGCTTTAAATTTCGTACCTGGGGGGGGGGGGGGGTGTAAAGTTAGCATGTGAAATATTGCATGTTTCCCGTACATAGAACTGTCCCTGCACAAAGTGACAATTGTGAAAGGAAAAAAAGGCATTTAAAACCGGACTTGCTGCTATAATGAATTGTCGGCTCCGGAAATTCAGAGAGAAATCATTCATTAAAAAAAAAGGGTCTGGTATGGATATTAAGGGGAACCCCGCCATCAATTTAAAAAAAAAATACGTGGGGTTCCCCCCAAATATCCATTCCAGACCCTTCACCACAATTTTTTTTGATAAATGGTGTGGAGTTCCCCCAGAAATCCACACCAGATCCCTTATCTGAGCACGTTAACCTGGCCGGCCACAGAAAAGAGGGGGGGACAGAGGGCGGCCCCCCTCTCCTGAACCGTACCAGGCCACATGCCCTCAACATGGTGAGGATGTTCCAAGGGCCTCATCCCTACAACCCTTGCCCGGTGGTTGTGGGGGTCTGTGGGCGGGGGGCTTATCAGAATCTGGAAGACCCCTTTAACAAAGGGGACCCCCAGATCCTGGCCCCCCCTATGTGAATTGGTAATGGGATACATTGTACCCCTACCATTTCACAAAGAAAGTGTAAATAGTTGTTAAAAAACACACACAGACACCGTAGAAAAAAATCCTTTATTAATTAAAAAATAAATAAAAATACAGCGGTGGTAATCCACTCTGTTTAGGCTCCCCGCTCCAACGTTGTCTGTATCCAGCGACGTTGATCTCCTCTCTGGTCCAGCGATGAGAAGATTGTCTGGGATCCAGAGCACAGAGCATCCCAGCCTTCTCTCTCCACCGGACACAGCCCGGCGGCGAATGACATGGCTGGAGCTTTGACATTTCTTATATTTGTGAGGCGGGGCCACCGTCACGTGACCCCGTCCCCCTCTGACACAAGGGGAAAGCCTGGACTTCCTCAGTGACATAGCAGAGGGTGCGTCAGAGGGAGATGGGGTCAAGTGACAGTGGCCCCACCTCACAAATCTAAGAAATGTCAAAGCTCCAGCCGCTCATTTGCCGGGCGGTGTCCGGCACAGAGAGAAGGCCGGGGATGCTGCGCTCTGGATCCCAGATGATCTTCTCATTGCTGGACCGGAGAGGAGATCACCCATCGCTGAATACAGGGTGGAGTTCCCCTTAAAATCCACACCAGACATGAAGGGTCTTGAATGGATATTTGGGGGGAACCCCACGTATTTTTTTTTAATTGACGGCAGGGTTCCCCTTAATATCCAAACCAGACCTAAAGGGCCTAAAAATTGAATTTTGGGGGACCCCCCACACTTTTTTTTTATTTTTTATGAATGAATTCTCTCTAAATTGCCAGAGCCGACAATTCATTATAGCCGCAAGTCCGGTTTTAAATTACTTTTTTTCCTTTCAGAAATGACACTTTGTGCAGGGACAGTTCTATGTACGGGAAACATGCGCTTTTTCACATGCTGACTTTACACCCCCCCCTAGGTATGAAATTTAAAGTAATATCTCACTTTTATTGTTTCACTTTAAGCATTATTAAATTCACTGCTCCTGAAAAAACTGCAGTTTTTAAAACTTTTTTTGCATTGATACATGTCCCCTGGTGCAGGACCCAGATCCCCAAACACTTTTTAGGACAATAACTTGCATATTAGCCATTAAAATTAGCACTTTAGAATTCTCCCATAGACTTTAGCAGGGTGGCTTTTCGAATTTGCCGCGAACACCCCAAATTGTTAGTTGTTCGCAGAAGAGGCGAACAGGCAATGTTCGAGTCGAACATGAGTTCGGCTCGAACTCGAAGCTCATCCCTATTCCTGAGAAAAAAATTATCTGTAAGATCATTCTTGGGTTGTTGTGTATGTTAAGGATGAGGTAAGTTCCTACTTATTGATGATTTACTATTTAGATTAAAGTATGCAGCTAGGAGGTGAGTACCTATAATGGATGCAACCCATGTCAAGATGCTAATATGGCTGTGGGTTTAAGAAGTGCTACAATTAGAGTGATATAATATGTGATATTATATAAACCTCTAATAGCTCTATACAGATGGAACTCTTCCAATTAGGAATGATGTTTGAGTTTTCTGGGGTCAGGAGTTCAAGGCAAATCCTGTGGGTTTGATATTTCGGATCCCAGTGTATCTATGTGCATTTTCATCCCTGGGAATTTTTAAACCATATTACACTACAGTGCCTTTGAACTATGGATAGCAAACTTACAAGGGTCAATATGGGGCTTTTGGTTAAGCCAGCCCTTTCAGTAAAAAAGAATATAGATCAGCCAAAGTGGCAGTGTATTGGTGGCTGCTGCAGGGAATGTATAGGGAATAATGACAAACTGGATAGGGTGAGATTAGGAAAAGTTAGTAGACTGTACTTCAATTCTGATTGCAAGCTGTTTGTACAATGAATCTTTTTTTCTTTTTGTTGTTGTTATTATCATTTGGGTATTTTCATAGGCATGTGCAGGAGCTGTGCCAGGCTAATCACCATGTGCAGTGCCCTATTCCCCTATTGCACGGGCTCCCCCCCTCGTGTTGCTCCCTGATTCTCAGTTCTGCTGGCTTCCCTTTGCTCCTCCCCCTCCGGCTGCTGCAGGGGATGTTTCAGGATGGAGAGCGGGGGAAGGGGGTTTGTAAATAGATAAAGGTTTGCCACTTGGAAACTGTGGGCTGACTACATGCACATCTTCCTTAGTAGGGCTTGGGCTACGTTCTCTTGTGTTAAGAAACAGGGTCAAGGGGACCCATAACTTACAATAGGAGCCACACATCAGGTCGGTTCAACATGATCCTCCTTTGAGAGGTGGGATTAAATCTGCCTCTCTCCTCTTCTCTGTCTCCTTTTGACCTTTGAACAAGGTTCTATGTAATGATCAATATGTTTTTTGAATAAATGTTTTCTTGAAAACCTAGTCTACATGCTTAATCCGGCCTGCAGTAAATTCTTGTTATGTTCATATGTAACTCTTATTGTAGTGTGCATATATACCTTACCTTCACGCATTACAATGCAATATAGTGAAGGCAGGCACTATCACTGCATTTACACTACACTGGAACTCTACACTCACAATAGAATCACTATAGTACACTAACTCGCTAGTAGCAATGAACAGAGCCCTGTTCTTTATATCTCCACTCCAATATCACACTGCAAATGGCTGCTCTCGGTAAGAACCTTTTTTTTTAAAGTGGGGTGGGTCTATGAGCAATGAGCCATGATTGTGCACAGTCATTATTACTTTCTCCAATAATAGCTTACGGTGTTCTGTGCCCTGGTTGGGCAAAACCTTCAATGCTTCTGACAATCAGGGCTACCAATGCACTGCATGGCACTCGGTGCATCGTGGGGCATTCAGGCAGGCAGAACAAATGGTTGAACGCCCCAGCAATTTGCCCAACACTACGTGGACTTCAATAGGGTTCCAATTAAAAAAAATAGATAGAGTATCTTATATAGAGGAAAAAATGGAGGAGTGCACAGTGACTGTAAATGATCTGGTTGATACGTGTATGACCCAACAAGACAACACCGATTGGATCAAATTAAAATTAGCGGACCTCGAGGACAGGTCCAGATGCAATAATATAAAGATTTGTATACAGCCACTGGCAGATAGATGTACACAAGGCCTGAGACTTACATGAACCTAAATGTGCAGCCAGAGACATTCCCAAATGTGCAGCCAGAGACATTCCCAAATGTGTAGCAAAGAGACATTTCCAAATGTGCAGCACAGAGACATTCCCAAATGTGTAGCACAGAGACATTCCCAAATGCGTAGCACAAGAGACATTCCCAAATGTGCAGCACAGAGACATTCCCAAATGCTCAGCAAAGAGACATTCCCAAATGTGCAGCTGGGAGACATTCCCAAATGTGCAGCAGGGAGACATTCCCAGTGCATTAGAGACAGCCACAGTCCAGCAAAGAGACCGCTCAGTTCAGAAGAGAGCCCACCCAGCCCAGCAAAGAGATCACCCAGCCTAGTCCAGCAAAGAGACTGCCCATCCCAGCAAAGAGACTACCCAGCAAAGAAATAGCCCATCCAGCAAAGAGACCGTCCAGCTTAGTCTAGCAAAAAGACCATCCAGCAAAGGGACTGCCCAGTTCAGCAAAAAGACTAGCAGCAAAAAGACTGCCCAGCTTGGTCAAGAAAAGAGACAGCCAGCCTAGCAAAAAGACCACCCAGCTTAGTCCAGGAAAGAGCCTGTCCAACTTAGGCCTGCGACTCACATGAACCAAAGCATGCACCCCCATATATTAAGCAAAGAGACATTCCCAAATGTGCAGCAGAGAGACATTCCCAGCAAAGAGACCACCCAGCTTAGTCCAGCAAAGAGACCTCCCAGATAAGTCCAGCAAAAGACAGCCCAGAAAAGACACTGCCCAGAAAAGAGACCCCCCAGATTAGTCCAGCAAAAAGATTGCCCAGCAAAGAGACTGCCCAGATTAGTCCAGCAAAGAGACTGCCTAGCAAAGAGACCACCAAGCAAAAATACTGCCCAACTTAGTCCAGCAAAGAGATCTCCCAGATTAGTCCAGTAAAAAGACTGCCCAGCAAAATGACTGCCCAGCCCAACTTAGGCCTGTGACTCACATGGACCAAAGCATGCACCCCCATATATTGAGCAAAGAGACATTCCCAAATGTTTAGCAGAGAGACATTACGAGCAAAGAGATCACCCCGCTTAGTCCAGCAAAGAGACTGGCCACAAAAAGGCCACCCAGCATAGTCCTGCAAAGAGACCACCCAGCCCAGCAAAGAGACTGTCAGCAAAAAGAATGCCCAACTTAGACCAGCAAAGAGACCGCCCAGCCCAGCAAAAAGACCGCCCAGATTAGTCCAGCAAATAGACCGCCCAACTTAGTCCAGCAAAAAGACTGTCCAGTAAAGAGACAACCCAGCAAAGAGACTGCCCAGCTTAGTCCAGCAAAAAGACTGCCCAGTAAAGAGACTGCCCAGCAAAGAGGGCTTCACAGAACAGCTGAATGTATACTGAGATTGCATTTCACACAGGGGGACTCTATTTACCAATTAGGTGACTTATGAAGGTAATTGATGCCACTTAATTTTAGCTAGGGCTATCAGAGTAAAGGGGGCTGAATACAAATGCACGTCACACTTTTCAGAATGTTTTTTTTTTCGTAAAAAAAAATTGAAAACCATTTATAATTTTTCTTCCACTTCACAATTAGGTGCCACTTTGTGTTGATCTATCACATAAAATCCCAATAAAATGTATTTGTTTTTGGTTGTAACATGACAAAATGTGGAAGCTTTCAGTTAGAGAACAGAGGTAAAAGTGTGAAAAGAAAAGAAAACAGAGAGAGAGAGTGCAGGAAATAGGAGGGGGTCACCGGGAAATTACATACAAGTATTAAATATGCAGCAGGAGGTAGCAATCTGTAATTATTTTTATTTTTTTAATCCTTACATTAAGTAGATTATGAAATGTAGGTATGTTCTATTGATTGAAACAAAATAATTCACAGATTTTTAAGGGTCATATCCTGATAGCATGTGGGCATTTCACATTTCTTCTTTATAGCACATGTGAGTTATATGGCTAAGATAAAGCAAGTTGGTGTTATCACAGACTAACAGAAGTTGCCACTTTAAACTGATACACATCACTTCACGAGTGTTTGTAATGGTTAATCTTAAAATGGAAAAGGAAAATATAAATGCACAATAATTCAAAAGACCCTAGAGGAGACCTCCCACATCTAAGATGTTAATTAGATGAAATGCAGCAAAATAAAGCTCAGGTTTTTACACTTCTACCAATTTATTTTAAATACCTGTGAGGATAGCTTGACATTTACCTGCAATGTAAGTAGAGAATTTGACTGTTTTCATTCCCTCATTAAGAATTAAGCTTCATGACTTCAGTCCCACATTAACCTGAGACCTAAACAACCGGAAGATCCTAACACTCAGCATCAGAGGGCTTTTGCTAATGAAGCTTTTTTTTTTTTTTTTATCTTCTAGGGAGGGTATTGCTCTTTAAATAAAGCCTGCTATTATTTCTCATCTACTGTCTACTAATGTCCAAACTCTCCAAAGATCTAATTACTTGAACATAACAGCAAATTGACTGGAGCAATCATAAATAAACACAATTTATTATACATTTTCATTTTCAGATATAACAATCTGATTTGACTTTTACATAATTTAAAAATGTATACAAATAATTTGTTGTTATAGTAGGGAGGATTTTTAAGCTACCAACAAACAGCACTTTTGTTTAAAATATGTGTTATTTATTCCTTACAAACATGGTGAAATAAAATGGATCAATACTTCATGATTTGAATCATATATCTAACAGAAAGTATAAGATACCTGTATAACCAACCTTACCTATCTACTGCCTAGCTACTCAAGTTACACTGTTTTATAATGAATAGTACAGATGGCAATTATTATTTTTATTTTTTATTTTATTGAAAGAGTAAAACCTTTACAGAAATCTTGAACAGCAAAAATACAATGGAGAATCACAAGGCAGAAGACTACAGTAATATAGAACATTGTACACTACAATATTAGAACATGCATTGTGAGAGGTTAGAAACCATTGAAATAGATTGATAACCCCTGACACAACTTCAGGGCATAAACCATTCTGCCTCTGACTCAAATTATGAAAACATGCAGAAAACTGAGAGGGAGATCTGCTTCTTTCTGTGTTCCAGTGTCAAAGAGAGGGAGCTTTATTGCTACTGCAGATTTATAGACAAAATGACATCATTCATATGAGCACATTTAATTGGCTTAGTCCATATAAGGGTCTTCCTGTTACATGTTCTTCTTAGCACCTCGTGGCACATTCATTCCAGGCCTTCAATCGCCATATTGCTCCTTCGATGGAGGGGGCTTTGGAGTGAAGCTGTTTAGGAGTGCAGTAAAAGGGAGGGGTTGGGGACATTTGTCTTCACTTAATCACTTCCTGAAAGTTTTTTTAACTCTATAATGTCTTTTAAGGAAAGTAACAGAATTCTAATAGTTCAGGAGGAAAGTAACGTAAACACAAAATAATCATTTTATTTAACTCATCACAGTCCCCCCTTAAAATGACTATTTTATCAGTACTGTCCCTATGCTCTCTTTGTCCCTATGCTTGGCCTCCCTACTGGCAACTCTTTCATGTCTTGCATAGCGATCGAGACAGGGCTAATTCGTAGTCCTTCTTCAACGAAACTTCAGGAATCGGTCAAACACTATTCTTTCCCTCACTTGAGAAGGTGGTATGTGTTTTTCTTAACATGTAAATACGGTAATGGAGGATATGGTCAATATAAGAAAACATTATTGTAACCGATATAAGCAGAAACAAAATCGTTATCACCCAAAATACTGTCCCCTGGTAACATTCTCAATACACCCCCTTGTTAGCTAAAATCATGTCTAGGGCCATACAATTTTACAAAGTCATTTGTGAAGTGGCCTCTAGTTGTTCAGCTATACCTTGGAGTGCATCCCTGTTTAGTTAACGAACCTCTGTTGATTATAGTAAATGTAATTAATCCAATCTACATTCTCATTTGAACCCTCTTTATCCCATTACTAAATTAAATTTCGTAAAAGCAACAATTTTACCAGATCACTGTATTTTTCTTCTTACTATACTTTCAATCATAACCATTTTAAATTTGCAAAATAACAATAATTTATATTGGGTTTTCCTAAATATTTTATTTCTGAAAGAAACTTAATTATATTGAATTACACTATTTTTCAGAACCAATCATACAGTATGACCGACTGAACCACATGTGCTCTTGTCACACTATGACTGTTTAAACAAACCCATGGCAGTCTTATGTCATTCTTCAGTGTAGACAAACATACAGGAAGTTCCACTGTGCCCATATATGGATCCATTTATAAAAGCACAATATTCCTCCCCAATAAATACATTCGTCAACCCAAAGCCTGAAAAAGTGACCTTTTTAATTCACCACTGTGGCTCTATCACACTGCATCATTTATTCATAATGGCCCGGATTCACATACATATATATGCCGCTGTAGGGTATATCTTTTCCGCTACACTGACGCAACGTAGAGAGGCAAGTATGGAATTCAAAAACAAACGTTGCGCTGGCGTAATGTAATTTTGTCGCCAGCGTAAGTGTAAGTGGGTGTGACCTTATGCAAATGATGGTCCGAGCGTGGTGCAATGCTTTACGCCCAGCGTATCATGAATGGCGCATGCCCAGTGACACAGACGTACGATTAGCACCCCTATGCGCATGCTCAAAACTACGCCCGGCATAACCACTGAGATACGCCAGCCCACCGCCTACGCCCAGAGCATAAATACACCCAGACATGCGCCCATCAAGCGCAAAAGTACACCAGCACTTTTACTGTAGGTACTTTTGTGTTTTGAGCCATGTCTGCTCCAGTGACTAGGAGGGAGAGAAGAAAAAATATATTTTCACCGGAAGAGAAGGCAATCGTGATCTCGGCCTTGTCAAGGTACGACGTGTACCTCCATGGGGCAGAGAGTGGCATGACCAGCAAAGCCAAAAAAGAGGATATACTCCAGGAGATCACCATGCAGGTCAATGCTCTTGGACATGACTGAAGGACCTCAAGGGACATTACAAAAAAGATAAATTACCTGCGTCGTCTGGTCAGAGACAAGCTGGCCAGGATGAGGAGGCACGCCAGGGGCACGGGAGGTGGACCTGCCAGTGATATCAGGCTCACTGCTGATGAGGAGGTGATTGCCAGATGTCTGGTGAGGGAGCAAGTAGAGGGCCTGGAGGGCTATGACTCAATTGACCAGGCCTTGAGGAGAGGTAAGTGTGTGTTTTTCTCCCTATCTGGTGTGTAGCATGTGAGGGGTTGGAAGGGAACATGTGAAAAGTGTGAGGGTCCACCAACATGTGAATGTTGTGTGTCATCCACAGATGTGCAGGAGGGAGCTGGGCCATCGTCAGATGCTGGACGACCCACGCCATCCCCAGAGGAGATTCCCCACACCTCTCCTCTAGAGGAAGTTTTGGAGGTGCATGTGGACCTTGAGGAAGGTGTATACCACGAGGAGGAGAACATCATCCCTGGACCCTCCCAAACATCCTCCCCCATCAGGTAAAGCTCCTCACCCTCCTCCCCCATCAGGAAAAGCCCCTTAAGGGCCTCCCCAGACGGCCCCAAGCCTCTTCTGCCCCCAGGAAGGCATTGTGGAAGACGAGGGGTGTTTCAGAATCCCTCCCACAATGGCTTGAGAGGGAACAGGGCCACCAGACCTGCCATATGGCTGCTATAGAGTGACCTGTGCCGTGTGGCAGACAGTCTGGCCTCCTCGGCCCAGACCCAGGCTGCATGCACATTGGCTACGCAGCAGTCCCTCACACAGCAGGCTGATCAGAGTACCACCATCTCTGACAGCCTGCAGGATGTGAGTGGCAACTGCACTGCTATAGTGACCTGCCTTGGGGAGCTGCAGGCCACAACATCAGGCCTTGTGACGGAGATGAGGAGCCTGGCAGTGGCTGTACAGGCCAACACAGCTGCCATCAGGGCGGAGGGGAGGCAGACAAGGCGCCAGCTGCGGATGCATGCGGAGACCAACTCCTTCCTTGAGCACATTGCTCTTGCCCTGGAGGGCAGGCAGCCAGCATCGGGCAGGAGAGAGAGAGGAGGAGATGATCCTCCCACCATGCCTGGCCCAAGACAGGGCAAATAAGTGCCCCTTTTTTGGGGTTTGGCTCAGAGCTTTTTTGTTTTAGAGAGACGGGCAAAGAGGTATGTGCCATCCTCCAGTAAGGGCATGCCATGTCGGCCAATGGCATGTTCCTTGTTTTTGTAGTATCTGCAAACGGTTAGGAGTGCAGGCTACAGTGTGACTGGTGTGTGAATGTGGGTGACATTCCTGCCAGCAGTGTGTGTCACCCTGGGTCGTCGGGGAGAGGTTATGAATGGACAGCAACATCATTGGTGCCTTGGCGTGGCTTTGCTGCTCCCAAGTCCTGTGCGGTGGACTTGGGCTAAACCAATGTGAGGTGAATGTGGTGTGTGTGAGCTAGGGACCACAGTGGTGTGCATGCATGCATTGTTCGTGTGCCATGATGAATGTGTGTGTTTAACGTGCAAAGATACGTTCCACGAGGCAACTCCTGACTGCTGTTCCCTCAGCAGATGGGGTAGCCTCAGACAGGGGGGGGCTGTGTGGTTCTGGGGTCAGGTCATCACATATGTCAATCTCCAGGCCCTTTCTCGTGGCACACAAAGTTTGGGGAATACAACAGGGCACCCCCAGAATTATCCAGGCATCGGAAACGGGACTTCAGGATACCAAATGTGTGCTCCACCACTGCACGGGTGCATATGTGTGCAGCATTGTATCTTCTCTCTCCTCTGGTTTGGGGATTCCGGTATGGAGTCAGGAGATGGTGCCCAAGTTCATATGCCGAGTCACCTGGAAGTGAAAAAGACAGGAGGATGTTAGCCGTGCATGTGCCCCTTGTGATGTCTGCATCATGGGGTCAGACAGTCATGCCTAACTCCCATGTCACTCACCAACCAGCCAGCTGTCCTTGTACATGTTCTGTTCGAATTCTGTTGGGATGTTGCTTTGACGGTATATGTAGCTGTCGTGGCTGGCCCCTGGGTGTTTGGCACAGATGTACCATATGAGGCATTGGGCATCGGCTGTCACCTGTACGTTGATGGAATGCCACTGCTTATGATTGCGGTATATGTGCTCTGTGGCACGGGGGGGCCGTAGTGCCACATGTGTGAAATCAATGGCCCGATGGTGCGTGGGAATCCGGCAATTCTGTAGAAATCCTGCATTGCCTTCTGCCGCAGGTGCTCATGGGTGGGTTTGATGATGTGGTGGGACATGCATGTGAGGATTGCGGGGACAACCTGGTGCACACATCTACTCATGGTGGATTGTGACATCTCAGACACAACTCTACTTGTACGATGGAAAGATCCACTGGCAAGGAAATGCACTGCATGTGAGCATTGTGTCTGGCTGGTGATTTCATCATGCAGGGCTGTGGCTAATTCCAGAATGGCATCAGGGCTGAATCTGAAGATGCAATACACCTCCAATTCCCCCATGCCAAAGACGTTTATGCTCGTTTGGTATATCCTCTCCCGTGCCCTCCTCCTCCGTGCCTGTGGACACAGTAGTAGTGCTATGACCATGGCTGCCCCTGGCATGTTGGCATACAGATGTGTTGTCCTGCAAGTGTGGTTGCTCAGCTCGACCGTACTGGTGATGCTGCAGCTGCTCTCCAGCTAACCTGTGCAGGTCTGTTGCTGAGTTACACCTGCTTTATGAGGAATAACTTTTCCCCGGGCGTACAACTTACGCACCACGCGCGTAGCCAGCGTCGGACGCAAGTACGTTCGTGAATTGCCGTATCTCCCTCATTTGCATATTTGAATACAAAATTAATGGGTGTGCCAGATGCGTCCAGCGTAAATATGCGCCCACGATATGCCGGCGTAGGCAAGTTACGTCGGAATTATTTTCAGGCATATCTAGTTTTGTGGGTTCGGCACACAGATACGACGGCGCATATTTGCGTCGAGATACATCGGCGCAAGTGCTTTGTGAATCCGGGCCAATATATCTATACACTATTTTAACTGACCTTTCTTTTTAACATCCAGTTGTCACTAGACAAAGCTCAGTCAAAGCTGCGTATATTGACACCTCATGTTCTCTTTAAAATAACAAAATGGTGCAAAAACCCACACATTTTTATTAAAATACCAATCATCATCCACATACACTTGTTACAATGTAAATTTATGAGAGAGAGAGAGAGATCTCTATATTATTTAAAAATACTAAATTAATAAGGGCTTTCTTTAGATCTTCAAATGATTATATTCAAGTAATCTTTTATTATTAAAGAAAGAT
This sequence comes from Rana kukunoris, assembly GCA_029574335.1. Lineage (NCBI taxonomy): Eukaryota > Metazoa > Chordata > Amphibia > Anura > Ranidae > Rana > Rana kukunoris. The sequence goes on from CM056056.1 coordinate 151,024,724, forward strand.
TTGCCCTATAATAAGCCTTTATAGTCCACTAACATTCACTCAGACAGATATTTTGTCTTTAAAAGTTTCAATGAACTCTCAAGAAAAGTTATTTAGGCTCAAAAATGTTTTAAAACCATTACTCTAGAAAGCCACATCTTCTAAATATATTTTCCTCATTTGTGAACACCATCCCAGGTCTCTGGTTTCAACAATAACATTCAGCATGTCAGGCTGTGTAACCTGATCTCTCTGCTAAGAGCACATTTATTTAATGATCTCTAAAGGAATACATCTGTTAGCTACTGCTAGAACAGATCTTCCAAGTATGTATGCCATACATTGCAAGATCTGTTAATAATCAAATGTTATTGTTTTTCTAATTTTTAACCTTTAAAAAAAAAATAACATATTTGGTTTGTACATCTGCCAAAAATCATGTACATTACATTATAATATGACGTTTCTTGACTACTGTAGCGACAAAAAATTGTTTAGAGGACAAACTCGTGAAATTCACAGACTAGTTCCAGCCTAATGAACTGTGAATTGGCCATTTTCCAGAGAAACTCCTTTTCCCAACCATTGCCTCCACTCTCATCAGAAACATCAAATTACAAAAAAGTTGTAACTTGTTTGTTTGCTTTTTACAATTTTTATAGTTTTTAGATTGAACATAACTTTCATATTTTAATATTTTAATATTTTTCCTGGGTAACCTTAAGTAAATTAGAACAAGCTACTACCTTAATTTATCAACCAAACCCTAGTTTAGAATATTTGCTCAATCCTCAACTTATTAATGTTTTCAACCAAATCTATAGGATTTTCTGTTAAATACTAAATACCATCTTAATCAATAATTTTCTCTTAAAACTTTGTTCTGATCCCATGTTCATACTTTTGAATGACAACATGTAATAACACATTTTCCTGTTTAGGGATACAATATTCATAAACATTTACATGCAGTATTAAACTTATTTTCCTCATTAAAGAACTTCTTTACACTCTGACATTAATTAACTAATTGCCCTATGGAATATATCACAGTGATTATGGGACTCAAAACTTGCAGCTACTTGGTCTCTTGCTTTAAACTTATCTGGGACCCCCCTTGGGACCCCTCTGGTATCTATATCAAAGCCTATATCCCCAGTCATCAACTATATTCCAACCCACATATTCCCAGTGCTCACAATCATCACCCATATCACACATATATATATATATGGTTCCTGAACATATTACCCTGCCAGTCTAATGGGGGGAAGGACATTATAGTACAGTAATTAAATATAAGAAAAAGGATACAGTATATAGTTTCATTCTGATGCGGGTGGCACAGTCCATGATATCTCATCTCCAGAGAATGTTTTTGAAATAACTTCTTAACCATCACCCAATCACCAGGGAGTATACAGTGAATATCTGTACCTAAATCAGGATCTGGAATGCAAGAAAATACTCGTACATGGATATTAGTTAATTATTTAGCCAAGAAAACAAAGTTCACACTGGGCACCAAAATGAAATAGATTGATAACTCCTGACACAACTTCAGGGCATAACCCATTCTGCCTCTGACTCAAATTATGAAAACATGCAGAAAACTGGGAGGGAGATCTGCTTCTTTCTGTGTTCCAGCATCAAAGAGAAGGAGCTTTATTGCTACTGCAGATTTATAGACAAAATGACATCATATGAGCACATTTAATTGGCTTAGTCCATATAAGGGTCTTCCTGTTACATGTTCTTCTTGACACAGCGTCCCCGTGGCACATTCATTCCAGGCCTTTAATCGCCATATTGCTCCTTCGATGGAGGGGGCTTTGGAGTGAAGCTGTTTAGGAGTGCAGTAAAAGAGAGGGGTTGGAGACATCTGTCTTCACTTAATCACTTCCTGAAGTTTTTTTAACTCTATAATGTCTTTTAAGGAAAGTAACTGTATTCTAATAGTTCAGGAGGAAAGTAACATAAACACAAAATAATCATTTTATTTAGCTCCATCACACCATCCTGGTAATTTAACACATTTAGAAAAGTGACTGGTAGCTGCGATTTGCCAAAAGGTTTGGAAATAGTAGTGGAGGGATCTAGTTTCTCCTAGGTAAGTTGAGGTAGGAAATCAAATCTGAGGTCTTAATGTAGTGTACTTTCAAAGGAAGAATTGGGTGGTCGGGAGCTTGGTATAAAGCCTTTGTCTTGGTCTAATGCCTTGTAAGGAGGGATCTGGGAGTGAAGGGATGGGGGAGAAATGGATAAATGGGGGGGGTGTCTCTGACTTCCCATGTTTATATACTTTTGGATGGGGAAATCTAGACAATTTTTTTTATATACTTAGGTTGTTTATTTGCACCTTAAAATTCCACCTATTTTATGTAAGTAAGTAAGTTTAAGGGCTTCCTGCCCATGTTTATTGGTCAGCAAAACAAGAGGATTTCCTCACAACCAGAGTCCAAAACGAAGACCAATATTTTTTTTATGTTATTAAAGTGGTTTTAAAGGCAGAGGGTTTTTAAACTTAAAGGGGTGTAAAAAATACACAACAACAACCTGTAAGCCAAAGGCATAACAAGCTAGTATGCGCTGCATACTAGCTCATTATAAAATACTTACCTTAGAAAAACTCCCCCAGAACGGTGCCCGCACACCGCTGAGACAGATGACATTGTTTCTGGAGTTACTTCCGAGTTCTCGGGCTCCGGCACTGTGAGTGGCCAGAGCTGCAATGACGGCAGAGTGCTCGGAAGTAATGACACCCGTGGCCATTTCATCAGAGCGCATGCACCAGTGATGTGTTTAGGAGATATTTACACTACCTCTAGGTAAGCCTTATTATAGGCTTACCTATAGGTGAATGTCAGCAGAGGAAGTTTACTTCTTCTTTAATGCATTCTATGCATTAAAGTGTTACTAGACAAACAAAAGTAAAATCAGTCTGTATATGCAGCATAGCATGGTTGTTATACTCACTGTGGAACTTAATGGGTTAAACCTCTGCATAGTTTAAATAGGCTGTTTTATCCTGTATGCATAGATCCCCCCCTTCCGCACTGTCTATCTGGAGATGGCCAGCTAACACATGCTCAGTATGTGTCTTTTATGCTGGAGTGAAAAGTTACTTGTTCTCAGAGCTAGTCAGGTTACATGATATTGACATAACACATGTGAGCATGTATACAGGCTGTAGTGAAAATCTCCTCCTACCTAAACTCTCAGTGCTGGAGAAACTGGGCAGTTTATCATTGACCGTGGTATACAGATCAGCCAAAAAGGTATAAAGTGGCAGTATTGTTTATGTAAACTTAGTTTTCGTCCGCGTAAGGTTACCCCTGCTAATATGTGGAGTAACCTTACGAAGTCCCGTCGGATGCCGTCAGATGCCATGTTAAGTATGGCCTCGGGACCGTGTCGTGTTGTGCATCGTTTACGTCGTTTGCGTACGTCGATTCTCAATCGGGCTGCCGTACGCTACGATTACGTCGTTTTCATTAAGAAAATGTGACGTCCTTTGGAGCATGCGCACTGGGATTTCGTCGCGGCCGGTGCATGCGCAGTTCAATCGGCACGGGGGCGCGCTTAATTTAAATACAAGCCGCCCCCTTCGATTTACGTGGGGATATGCCGGGCCATTTACACTACGCTGCCGCAAACTACGGAGCAAGTGCTTTGGGAATAAAGCACTTGCTCCAGTACGATGCGGCGGCGTAGTGTAAATGGCTAACTCTATGCCGCCGCAAATATATGAGAATCTGGCCCAAGATTTATAAGCTGTGGGCACTGTGGGGGGCGGATGAACTATTTTCAAATTACTGGGTTTAGTAAAACTTTACGTTCAATACATTTTTATTGTAATTTTTCATTTAACATACAGAAGTATAAAAGTAACACATTCTCAATATTCATTTCTATACATTTAAACTGTACAGAGATATATGTTTGTCTGAGTTAAATGAAAAACCATACAACACATCTGTGCAATTGTACTGCTACCATAGGATGGCGCCAGGACAGCCACCCCACCCGGACACCCCAAATGGTTAGTAACACTTTAAGGTAAAAAAAAACTTTTGGGTGCAGGTCCTCTTATGCCCTCCTGAGCCTAATCTCCATCCAACAATGTGCATGAAAGCAGTGGCTCTTCCAGGTCTCTTTCTCCCCATTGCATCATGCTGCTGTCAATCACAGCCAATGAGCCAATTGAGGAGAGAGATGGGGGAAGGGAGGGCCAGAGCTGTGATCTGTGTGTGAGTGTGGCTCATACATGAGCCTACTTGAGTGTCCCCTTAGCAAGAGGCTTGCTATTGGGGTCACTTAGCAGGGGGGAGGAGCCAGGACCACCAGAGGGACCCAAAAAAAAGGATTGGGGTTGATCTGTGCAAAGAAATTGCACAGGACAGGTAAGTATGGCATGTTTGTTATTTTTTTAATTATTTCCTTTAGAATCACTTTAAAATTCCTGGCTAGTAAATATAACCTATTGGGTCTGCTTCAGACATGTTATCTCACAGCCTGACTGCATCCTTTTGTAGCAACAACACATTAACACAGGGAAAGACAAATTATACCCCAGGTGGGGAACAAGGTGTGGTCAATGATTAACCCCCTGCAACCTGCTATAAACTGTTCACTGCCATTCATTTAACTCATGAACCACAAAGCCTTATGCGCAGATATACTTCATCCACAACTGACAGGGGCTGTGACTTTTTCCATCGGATTTTCCAATCGTGTCTAGTCCCATCTGAGTTTTTTCATCGGAATTCCATCAGAGTTTAGATATAGAACATGTTCTATTTTTTTTTCAGATGGAGCTCTGTCGGAATTCCGATCGTGTGTATGCGGCGTTAGTTGTTGGACTTATTCTATGTCCACACTATGCAATAATTTTTTTCTAGTTATGCATAATTAATGCATACATATATCAACCAATAATATCCTTTAAACATTTTGGTTTTCAAGATTTTTTTTTGTTTGTTTGTTTGTTTTTGCCACAAAGTTGTTAGATTCTTAATGTTAATTTTTTTCATTGTATAACTAGCTCTGACTTCTTGGTTTCCAAGAAAAACAAAATTTAATTGAGCGTATCAATGTTCTACCTGTCTAAATATCTTATTACAGCCAGAGTTGGACACAAAAAATAAACATATCTTGTGGTTTTACTTTGTAATAAGTTCTCTTATTTAAATTTACCTTTCATGTTTTAATTTTTTTTTTGGCTGACAAAGAGTAAGAAATGGTGACTGCCTCTGGCACCACAGTAAAGGTCTGTTCTTGCCAGAATCCACTCTGTGTATCAACAGGTGCTGACATTGGCTTCTGTATAATGGAACAATAAATGTAATATTTGCAGGCAATTAAAAATATTTGCAGGTATTTATAAAAGTGATTGTAAAAGCTAAACATCTATTACCTTAATGCAATCTCTTCATTAAGGAAAAAACATTTTATGTTAAGCTCCCAAGAGCCCCCCCATAAATACTTTCCTTAGCCCATTCTAGTTCCAGAGTTGTGCTTGAGAACAGCAGAACTGCTCTCTCTCTTCTCAGAGGACTTAGTGGGAACAATGGTAGCCATTGGCACCTGCTGCTGTAAATCAAATTCTGTGACAAGGGGGCAGAGGGTGGGGCTGAGCCACACTGTGTGCGTCAATAGACATACACATTGCAGCTTGGGATCGAGCCTGCACGTTTGCCTTCATAGCAAGTGCTTGCTGTGGGAGCAGATACAGAAGAGAAGGAACCAAGAACCTCAGAGAAGAGGAGGTTCAGGGCCACTCTCTGCAAAACCATTGCACAATGCAGGTAATGTTAACTTTTTTTTATAAAAAATAAAAAAAAACACTTGCCTTTACAATCTATTTTATAAGTACACTGTAATGATATTGGGGCAGATTCACAGAGAATTAGATTCTCGTAGAGTATCAGAAATACACTACGCCGTCGTTTTTTACCTGGCTCTACGTGGAATCCAGGTAGATTTTGTCCAGTAAACGACGGCGGCGTAGTGTATTTCTCCCGTCGCAATCCATCTGCGCGAGTAGGGGGCGTGAAGCATTTAAAATAGGCGCGTTCCCGCGGCGATCTAACTGCGCATGCTCCGTTCGCAAATTTCCCGCCGTGCATTGCGCGAAAACACGTCGTCACGTCGTAGTAGCGTCGTTTACGTACATTCATATTCCCGAACGAGTTACGTTAAAAAAAAAAAAATATTTTCAAATCGACGCGGGAACGACGGCCATACTTTACATGGGTTACGCACTGTTAGACCAGCAAAAAGCTCCTCTAACATTACGTAGCCAAAAAATGACGTAGGCGATTGCGAGGGACACTCGTACCTTCGTGGATCGCCGTAAAAACTCATTTGCATATCCCGACGCATGAAAACGACGCAAACTCCTCCCAGCGGCCGCAAAAATATCGCAGTGTAGATCCGAAGGCTTACGAGGACGTAAGCCTCTCGGATCGAAGCCCGAAGCCGCCGTATCATGGTTTGAGGATTCAAACTAGTGATACGGCGCGCGAAATTTGAAATTACTCCTGTCTAACACCAGTTAGACAGGCGTAATTGCTCTGTGAATCTGGGCCATTGTTTTTTGGATCGTGCAAATCAAACAATTATTCTCATATTTGCGCTAAATGTAATTTACAGAAAAACCTACCATTGTGAAACAAAAATAAAAAATAAAAAGTTTGTTTAATCAACACTAAGATAATTCTAGATAGTTTTCATTATGTAACATTCCATGAAAATTGATATCAGAGTAGCTTCTCTCAAGGAAGCACACTGCACATCTAGCCAACACCAAAGAGGGCTAGATGGATTGAAAGCATAGAAGAACACAGAGGGCACATAGGCCTAGCACATTATCCTCAATACATGCTTTTATTTAATAAAATAGAGATGAATATACTCACAAACTAGTATTTGTGTGATAGCATTATCATAAAATCATCCGCTTCAATCCATATGCGAAAATCCACAACACTTGTAGTCACATTGACTAACGCATTTCAAGGATTCCCTCTTCTTCAGAGCCTACAGAACATGTCCATCTCACAAACTTATATACAGTATAGTGTACTGACACAAATGGTAGTAACCCATTATGGGTCAATCTCATAAATCTCATAAATTTATAGTGCCCAATACAATCAAATGGTGGGTAGATAAGTGAAATAAAATAACATAAAATATCTAGTATATAGTAGCATATAATTAATTCCTGACCGTTATACACTGACTGGAATCAAATATCAGTAAACCTTACAATAAATATCACAATAATAATGGGTAAAAATTAAAGAATAAAAAATGGAGATATACATATCCACACAAATATAAATGTGCATATATGAAACAGATACATAAATGAGAAATTAAATGCAAAAAATGGCATTGTGAGCTATCTTTATACTCCTTAGAGCCCACATACTCATTGAGCCTCTGTACTAATGTGTGGTTGAGGAGTTGTTGATGTCAGAATACCCCAGGAACGTTGATAGTGATAAGGGATAGCAAAAGTAATACTAGCTTGATTCCAACAATCAGGACTACTATACCTATTTGATGGGCATACCTTGTTTAGATGTCTTTTAGTGTTGACAAGGAAGTTTTCAGTCAGGATCAGTGCTTCTCTGTTTAGTGCTGCTGTATTAAACTTCATTGTTCCTGACCTCTGGAGCACACGCCTGCACTTTTATTGGTGTAGCACCCTCTACCATAAGTAGGTGCTAGAAGTAAGGATATTTGGTGTGGTAGCTGCCAGGCAGGTAAATTTAGGCAGGCCTATGCTTCAGGGTAGGCCTGATTGGATTGATCTGGGGGCAGAGAGTGGTTAGTGTAGCAGTGGGTGTGACCACCTGTGTATAAGTTCTTGGGCATCTCCCCTGCTTCCATGGAGAATGTTCTGGAAGAGGGGTAGGGCTGGGATCTGGAGTGACAGGGAGCTCATGTGAGGAGCCTTGGCCAGTCCACAATTGGAATTGGCAGGGGGCAGGCCTCCTTCATACGTTTGGGTCCAGCTCACTGGAGGAAGTTGTCGGCTGGGAGACATGAAGAATAGAGTGCTAGATGGCAGCAAGAGGCCCATTCCCATCTGGGGGGGGGGGGATGCGCCTCGGCGGAGGAGCAGGGAGCTGGGAGGGAGCCTTATCTGTACAAAGTCATTGAAGAGGTGTACTGGAACAGAGGGGCTGGAACGCATGTCCAGTTAAGTTCTTCACCATGGACTCAGGGCAGGAGAAGGTCGGTGAGTGAGCAACAGTGGATATCTGGAGGAGGCATGCCAAGGGAGCTGGGTGCAAGGCCAGAAGAGAGACTGTGGAGCTTTGTGTCAAATCGATGTGGCCTGCGGGTGCAGGATTTTCAAGTCGAGCTAGCTGGGATCAGTAGTCCACCAACTAATTCAAGCTGCTAAGCAACTAGGCTGCAATAAGGGGTACTACATGCCCCTGGCCTATTATCAGTTCAGTAATTCATCAAGTGCCTGGGATCATTCAGAGTGATTCCTGGTGTAATATGAAGATGATGGGGCAGACAGACTAACAGGTTACAGTAAAGTTTGAGCAGGAGGAGAGGAGTCCTTGGAGTAACAGTCTGCAGGAGTTGATGCAGAGAAGGAGCAACGGTCTGCAGGAGTTTATGCAGGGGAAGTGACTGTGAATGTTAGCGTCCATCAGTTCTTTAAAGCTCAAATCATTTAACCAATTCTAAACCATGATGACAAAGTGATCTGTTCTATGGGCATCCCATACCCCCTTCCCAACCAAGTTATATCCCCCAAATAAACAAAACAAAGCAAAAATTACTGTTCATTGTCTCTGAGAGTGCTATATGGAGGTCTGGCAGCAGGGTGATATGGTGGATGTTAGTAACTAGTAGCAACCATCCGCTACATAGGGAAGTGCTGCTGTGTTCCAGGTCAGACTCACTTCCACCCACAAACTTCTGCGGTCACGTGACGCTCTCACCTCCCCATCCACATGCTGGTGACATGATGCAATGTAACCAGCCCTACAGTATGGGGAGGTACCTCCTCCGCTGCTGAAGCCTCTATTATCACTGCTGTAGCCTGTAGAGCTCTGCATAGTATCTGAAACATCCTGCACAGACATTGCTGTACACTGAGGCTGTATATGGCATATAATAATTACCCTTTTTACATTAATTCACATAATCCCTTTATGTTATTGCTCTCTGGTTAGTAAATGATAATATAGAAGTAAAGACTGTATGCTATAAAATAACTCAACTGAAAATCTACACCCTAGAGGAATTGAGCTAAAACTAGATAAATCAAATAAAGTAGCATGGTATTGTATTATGGTATTGTATCATAGTAATATGGTATTTTATGTAATTACGGGACTTATGATACCTATAAAAGGCAATAAGGTTTGTAAAACTTCTATGATTGATCCTCTGCTATGGTATAGGAGAAGATGATATACACATTTATGTGCCCACCAAGAACCATAGAGGGATGGATGTGTGTACCTAAATGCATACACAAATGTGTATATGCATGTACATAAACACGCATAGATCCACATGTATGTGTGTGTGTGTTGTAGAGACCCTAGAATGGTGTCAATATTGTGCACTGATGTACTAACAGTAACCACATGTTTCACCACAGATGGAGTGCAGAGGTTGCCTATCTCTAAACAAGGGCCCGGATTCACATACATCGGCGCATCTTTATGCCGCCGTAGCATATCTTCTTTATGCTACGCCGGCGCAACGCAGAGAGGGAAGCATGAAATTCACAGCTAATGCTCCCAACCTTGCGCCGGCGTAGCGTATATTCATCGGCGTAAGGCAGCGTAAGTGGGCTGGAAGTGGGCGTGATACATTTTAATGAAGCGTGACCCCATGCAAATGATGGCCACAGCTTCAAAAAACGAACTGCGCATGCGTCGGCTCTTGGACGCATTCCGTGTGCGCATGCTCACAGTTACGTCAAAATAGCTTCCTAAGATACGCCTACGACGTGAACATAACCTACGCACAGCTCTATTCATGTAGTACTACGTAAACGGCGTACGCAACATAAAATTTGACGGCGTCGTTCCCTGGACCTTTGCATTACCTGCGCTTGCTATATGAGGGGTAACTTTACGCCGGATGTAAGCCTTACATAAACCACGTATATTAATGCGCCGGGCGCATCTACGTTTGTGAATCAGCAGTGGAGGCTGCTCTTACCCATTTGCATATTTGAAATGGGAATGCCGAATGCATCCAGCGTAACTATGCGCCCACGATACGCCGGCATAGGAAAGTTATGTCAGTCGGAAGAAGCCTATTTTCAGGCGTATCTAGTTTTGTGGGTACGGCGCACAGATACGATGGTGCATCCGTGGACTTACGCGGCATATCAGTAGATATGTCAGTGTAAGTTCTTTCTAAAACCGAGCCTATGTCTTTAATGATTTTCACATTGTAAGGGGCATATGTAATGAGCACTAAGTTGGAGATACCTACTTGATGTCGAGGGGGTGCAGGGTTATGAGTACAAGCAGTGGAGGCTGGTGTTCAAAATTTTTGGGGGACACAAACAAACTGAATAATTCTGAAAAAAAAAACATCAATTGCAGTCTCACTGACTCACATCAAACACAGCCACTGTGCCCATCAATTGCCACCACTGTGCCCATCAAATGCCACCACTGTGCCCATCAAACACTGACACTGTGCCCAAACGCCGGCAGTTTGCCCATACGCTGCCACTGTTCTCATCAAATTCTCCCACTGTGCCCATCAAATGCCTATTGCTCTTTTACAGTGGTGGCCTCTCCATTAGGGACTCAGGGACGCTGCCCCCTAATCTCCATGCAGGGTGCCGGATGCATGGATTCCAATGTTTTTTTGTTTTTTTTTGAAGCATGTGATTTGAGTCAGAGGCTCTAATTGGCTTAACCACTTGACCACTGGGCACTTAAACCCCCTTTCTGACCAGACCAATTTTCAGCTTTTGGTGCTCTCACAATTTGAATGACAATTACTCAGTCATACAACATTTTACCCATTTGAAATTGTTGTCCTTTTTTTCACACAAATAGAGCTTTTTTTTGGTGGTATTTGATCACTATTTAATCACTTGTGATGCATACCACAAATTACACCCCAAAACACATTCTGCTATTCCTCCCGAGTATGGCGATACCACATGTGTGGGACTTTTACACAGCGTGGCCACATACAGAGGCCCAACATGCAGGGAGCACCATCAGGCGTTCTGGAAAACCCAGACCAATTCTGACATTTCTCTCCTACATGTAAAATCATCATTTATTCGCTAGAAAATTACATAGAACCCCAAAACAGTATATATGCTTTTTTAGCAAAGACCCTAGAGAATACAATGGCAGCCATTACAACTTTTTATCTTGCATGATGTTTTCACAGAAATTATTTGAATGCGTTTAAAAAAAAAAAAAATGTTTTGTGCTTAAAAAAAAAACAAACAGTAAAGTTAGCCCAATTTTTTTTCATAATGTGAAAGATAAAGTTACGCCAAGTAAATAGATACCCAACATGTCACACTTCAAAATTGCGCACACTCAGGGAATGGCGCCAAACTTCGCTACTTAAAAATCCCCATAGGCGACGTTTAATTACTTTTATTAGTTACAGAGGAGGTCTAGGGCCAAAATGATTTCTCTCGCTATAACGTTCGCAGAGATACCTCACATGTGTAGCTTGAACACTGTTTTCATATGTGGGCGGGACTTACGTATGCGTTCACTTCTGCATGCAAGCACACGGGGACAGGGGTGCTTTAAAAAAATGGGTATTGCAAAGTATTGGGGTATTGCAGATTATTTGGGTATTGCAGAGTATTGGGGTTTAGCAGAGTATTTGGGTATTGCAGAGTATTGCAGAGTATTTGGGTATTGCAGAGTATCGCGCAGGGTATTGGGGTATTGCAGAGTATTGGGGTATTGCAGAGTATTGCGCAGGGTATTGCAGAGTATTGGGGTATTGCAGAGTATCGCGCAGGGTATTGGGGTATTGCAGAGTATCGCGCAGGGTATTGCAGAGTATTGGGGTATTGCAGAGTATCGCGCAGGGTATTGCAGAGTACTGGGGTATTGCAGAGTATCGTGCAGGGTATTGCAGAGTATTGGGGTATTGCAGAGTATCGCACATGGTATTGGGGTATTGCAGAGTATCGTGCAGGGTATTGGGGTATTGCAGAGTATCGCGCAGGGTATTGGGGTATTGCAGAGTATTGGGGTATTGCAGAGTATTGCGCAGGGTACTGCAGAGTATTGGGGTATTGCAGAGTATCGTGCAGGGTATTGAGGTATTGCAGAGTATCGCGCAGGGTATTGGGGTATTGGAGAGTATTGCGCAGGGTATTGGGGTATTGCAGAGTATTGGGGTATTGCAGAGTATTGCGCAGGGTATTGCAGAGTATTGGGGTATTGCAGAGTATTGGGGTATTGCAGAGTATCGCGCAGGATATTGCAGAGTATTGGTGTTTTGCAGAGTATCGCACAGGGTATTGGGGTATTGCAGGGTATTGGGGTATTGCAGAGTATTGGGGTATTGCAGAGTATTGCAGAGTATTGGGGTATTGCAGAGTATTGCGCAGGGATAGCTGAGCTGGGATGGATGGATGGCTGGATCTGTGACTGCATTTGTCACAGATCCAGCCACAGCGCTGCCACCCGCTCCCCCTCTCTCCTCTCACACTGTACCGAATGGTACAGAGAGGAGAGGAGAGGGAGGAACCGGCGTCATCAAATGACGCCGGTTTGTTTACAAGTGATCGCTCCGTCAAATTGAGCGATCACGTGGTAAATGGCCGCTATCAGCGGCAATTTACTGTGATCCGTGATGCGCCGGGTCTGAGCATGGACACTTCCACGAGCACGTCCCAGGGGACGCGCAAACGCGGAAGTGCACGAGGACGTCCCAGGGACGTCGTGTCACAGTTACCCCACCGCGCTGTAGCAGTAAAATGTCTATGGCGCAGTGGGCAAGTGGTTAAAAAAAAGTGGGGACACTGCTCCCTGAGTCCACACACTTGTGTAACAATAGCGAATTCTTTTTGAGTTTCTGATTTTCACACTGGCCAATCAGGAAGCAGCTCTTGAAACCCAATTGGCCAGGGAGTCTCAGGACCCACTTACCGTTTGGCAGGGAGGAGAAGCCCCGGCCAATTCTTGTTCCCCCTGGAGCAGTAAGCCCCAGCTTTTCCCTTGCTGCATCTCGGCTCCCGGCTTGGCTCCGTTATGCCTCCTCACAGTAAGGCCTCCTATAACGGCCTCCCGAATGTCTCCCATAGGGGGGTCGGGACCGCACGCGCAGGGGGGTTGGGACCACAGGCTTGTGATTGTCTTTTATGGGGGGTTGGGACAATGACCTTACTACTGTCTCCCACTGGGGTATTAGTGTTTATGGCAGCGGTGCGAGTGAGGGGGGAGGTTTGTTTGCTGCCCCCCCCCCAAAAAATAAAATAAAAAAATCAGCACCAGCCACCACTGATATGCAGTAAATAAACCCATATATTTAAGCAAGAACATTTATTTTAAAAATAGCCCATAATGTATATTTACTTCAAGCATGTCATCCAGAGATAAAGATCCTTCATCAGTCATAACAAATGATGCAACGCCACCACTGTGATTCTTCCCCATACTCAGTCACACATGATAGCTCCCTGCCTGACAGCTGAATGTCAACAGACTGTCCAAACTGGCAGCTGAATGTCAAAAAACACACCAGCCTGTTAACAAGATTTGTTATTCTTTTTTTTTTTTTTTTTTTAGGATCTGACAAGGATCTGCATTGCCAGACAATGTGGGATTTTTTGGTTTGTTTTTTTAATTAAAGGACTTTTGTAATGTCTTTACTTGTTGTTACTGTTTACTTTACCCTTATTTATTCACATGGGAGGTATCTGGGTGCAAGGATTGTGGGAGAGAGGCCCTTGTCTTCATTAACACGGGGACAATATGCTTCGCTAGGAGGGGTATCTCTGCCAAGGTTTCCCCCCATGTTCTGGCCTGGTATGGTTTGGGGTGCATGATCACCCCCCCCCTCTTTCTTTTAGCTTGCAAGGCTAGTTTGCATGGCTACTTTGATACATCAACGGGTTTAGTTTTGCTTTAAAGCAATGCAGGCATAGTTAAAATGAGCTATAGTTTTCAGTTTAATGTATATAAGGTTGCAAAGACACTGCATTTTTGCAGTAAAAAGAAAACCAATGCAGTCACAAATGCATTTTTGTTGGGTTTACACTAAAATGCACCTATAATGACTGCATTAAGTGGGCTGCCACTGTTGACCCCTCCTTGGACAATATTTCTTCCCTGTATTTTATGTTGATGGTTCAGCTTCATTACTTTGAGCCAATAACTTAGAAACCTATGGGGATAGGTAGTTCTTCTTTCTCAAACTTGTTCCAGGTCTGTGACTCAAAAGTAGGAAAAAACACAGCCATGCAACGAGCATTTTAAAAGGAATTTCAGCTCCTGATACATCTCTTGTGGCGGATAAGAGATGAAGTGTTTCTAGGCTTCAGATCTTAAAGTGTATTTCCGTCTTTGCAATCAAGTTTGAGAACCCTCCACTGCATGTTTGTTATGTGCTCTCATTCATGCCGCATATCTAAATATTATTGTAAAAAAATTGCCTTTTTTGTTTTTTCTTTGGAGCAGCATTAAACATAGGACTTTATTGGGTATCTTCTATGGCTTAAACTACTGTATATATAGCAGCATGACATTAAAGGACAAAAGTGAGGGACAGATTTTTAACCGCTTGTCGAGTTGCAAAATATTTTTTGCTGTTGTTTGCCGCATTATACTGTGAAAAGTTGGCACGTTCCCGCAAATCGCTGTAGGTCATACGTTGGCTCAGGAAATCACTTTTGTTGGCATGCGCACGCTGCCCGAGGTGTGTGTGTGCTCCCATTAGCCAGCGGGGGAGCCAATCAGTGGGTCCGGCAGACTCAAAGTCCACCAGCCACCCGCAATCATTCTCCGCAGTGACAGAATGGGGATCTGCCTTTGTAAACAGTTTCCCCAGTCACACAGTCCCCTATACAGTTAGAAAACACAAACAGGTAACACATTTAACACCTTGATCGCCCCTGATGTTAACCCCTTCCTTGCCAATGTCATTAGTACAATAACAGTGCATATTTTTTAGCACTGATTACTGTAATGATGTCACTGGTTACCAAAAAAGTGTCAAAAAGGTCAGTTGGGTGTCTGATCTGTCCACTGCAATGTCGCAGTCCCTCTAAAAATCACTGATAGCCACCATTACGTATAATATATATATATATATATATATATATATATATATATATATATATGCCATAAATCTATCCCCTATTTTGAAGACACAACAACTTTTGTGCAATCCAATCAATTTACACTTATTGGGATTTTTTACCCAAAAATATGTGGCAGAATACATATCGGCCTAAACTGATGAATACATTTTTTTTTTTGGGGGGGGGGGGATGTTTTATAGCAGAAAGTAAAATGTATTTTTTTCAGTATACCTGCCTCATGTCAGACAAGGGCCAGCTCATGGAGGGCCAGGCCCAGGTTGAACCGTATATCAGTCGTTCCAAGGTTCCCAGATTTTATTGATCTCTGCATAGTTACCCCGGAGGCAAATAGTTGTTCATATGAGCCATGGGTATTGATTATTTGGATAACTTCAGACAGTGGGGGTCTAAGAGTGGTCCTCCAATGCCTGACCAAAGCTAGCCTAGCAGCTAGAAGGATGTGGGATAGAAGCTTCCTTGAGTGATAAGGGATCTGATCTATACCCAAGGAAAGTAGCGCCAGCCCCGGGGACAGGGTTTAGGTTAAGTTTAAGGACCTGTGCTACTAGGTTTTGGATTAACTGCCAGTATTGCATTGTCACAGGGCAGGACCATAGAATATGGAACAGCGTGCCCGTTCCCCCACATTCCCTCCAGCACCAGTGGGATATACCTTTGCCGATCTTGGACAACCGGAATGGGGTGAGATACCATCTCAATAAGATTTTTTGGAATAGTTCCCAAAGATTAACACATTTGGTGGAGGAGTATATCACCCTCAGGGCCGTCTGCCATTGATCAATTGAGTATACTGTATCAAATTCTCTCTCCCAGGCTTGCATATCAGAGGATTTGGTGAATGCTAACTTATCCTGTAGATAAGAGTAGAACACTGATATGCCTTTGACAGTTGTACGTTTCGCTGAATAATATTTAGCCATATGCCACGGGAGGAGAGTATGCAGGTTAGTCTGTCGTTTCAGTAGGTGTGAGATTTGCACATACCGAAAGTATTCAGTCGCAGGTATAGAGTACTCCAGTTGGAGAGCTCTAAATGTTTTGAGTGCAGGTCCCACGAACAAGTCTCCTACATCTAGTACCCCACCCGAACTCCAGCCCTCCACAGAGATATCAGGGATAAGATATGATAGGGCAGTCAGCAGAAATCTCATTGGGATGAGTGTGTATTGTGGGGAAACTTGCGAAGTCAGTATTCGCCATGCATCAGTAGATGCTCTTATAGTCGGTCCAACGTCCGGGGATGGGTCTGGACGGAGGTTGCTCGTGATGAGATAGTCATAAAGATTCAGGCCCGGGATCTGCTGTTGCTCTAGAGCAGCCCACAGAGACGGAGCGGAGGAAGGAAACCAGCCCCTCAGCTGGGCTAAGATCGAGGCTGTATAGTAATCCTTGATGTGGGTGTGGCCTATACTTCCCGCCCTCCTATGCTTGATAGTTTTGCGAAATGCACATCGCGCCCGTTTGCCCCCCCAAAGAAATTTATTGAGAGGAAGAAGGAGGATGGGACCGGGATGGGCAGGGTTCTGAAGACATATAGTAGCTGTGGGAGGACCTGCATTTTGAAGGCGGCCAGTCGTCCCGACCAGGATAGTTCAAATTTTGCTAGAGCCGCTAATTTAGTATGTAACAGCAGGGCCGGACTGGGAATAAAAACCAGCCCTGGAAATTATTTCCTACCAGCCCCATAGCATTATACCAGCCCAACATCATAACATCATGCGCTTTGCCGGCAGTATAGCTGCGGTGCCTATTTATTTCAATAGGCAGGAGCGGCTCTTTCAGGGCACTTTGCAGGCGCTATCTTTAGTGTTATAGCACCTGCGAAAGGGTGTGAAAGGGGTCGAACTCTGATATAAAGGTGGGCACGTGTGACCAGAGACCACACTTATATCAGAGTCCACTGCATTCCCCTTTACATCAGAGTGCCCCTTTGCACTGTAAGGTTGAATCCTGCAGACTATGATTTAAAGGGAAACTCTGGGAATGTGGGGAGGACTCTGGTGACCAGAGACCACCTAACGCAGAAAGGGAACACTAAGGTAAGGGGGTTTACTGATATAAGGGGGGAACCTTTAGATCAGTGCCCCCTTACAATATTGTATTGACACCCCCCCCTCAGACTGGCCTGGCGGTGCTGTCACTGACCTCCTTTCGGGTGCACCATGCGTAGCTCAGTCACTCGGCTCCGGCTTGGTCCCATAGTTTCCTCTCCACAGTCCATACATGTCTGAATTTTCCCATGAACCCCCATGCTGGCAGCACTCCCACTCTCGACTCCTCTTCAGATCTGATATAAGACAAGAGATGGTCAGAGGCTGCGGATGGTACAGGGGAAATCAAAAGCTGCAGAGGAGGGGACAGGAGGTCAGAGGCTGCAGAGGGGGAGCAGGTGGTCAGAGGCTGTGTGGAGGGGACAGTTCATAGGCTGCAGAGGGAGGACAGGAGGTCAGAGGCTGCAGAGGAGGGGGGGCAGGACGTCAGAGGCTGTGGAGGGGTGAACAGGAGGTCAGAGGCTGTGGGGAGGGGACAGGTCATGGGCTGCAGAGGGGGGGACAGGAGGTCAGAGGCTGCAGGGGGGGCAGGAGGTCAGAGGCTGTGGAGGGGGGAACAGGAGGTCAGAGGCTGCAGAGGAGGGGGGAACAGGAGGTCAGAGGCTGCAGAGGGGGGTAACAGGAGGTCAGAGGCTGCAGAGGGGGGGGACAGGAGGTCAGAGGCTGCAGAGGGGGGGGGACAGGAGGTCAGATTCTGTGGGGAGGGGAAAGGAGGTCAGAAGCTGCAAGGGGGGCAGGAGGTCAGAGGCTGCAGAGGGGGATCAGGAGGTCAGAGGCTGTGGGGAGGGGACAGGTCATAGGCTGCAGAGGGGGGAACAGGAGGTCATAGGCTGCAGAGGGGGGGAACACGAGGTCAGAGGCTGCAGAGGGGGGACAGGAGGTCAGAGGCTGCAGAGGGGGGGGGCAGGAGGTCAGATGCTGTGGGGAGGGGAAAGGAGGTCAGAGGCTGCAAGGGGGGCAGGAGGTCAGAGGCTGCAGAGGGGGATCAGAAGGTCAGAGGCTGTGGGGAGGGGACAGGTCATAGGCTGCAGAGGGTGGGGGGGGGGGGGGGACATGTCATAGGCTGCAGAGGGGGGACAGGAGGTCAGAGGCTGCAGGAGGTCAGATGCTGTGGAGGGGGGAAAACAGGAGGTCAGAGGCTGCAGAGGGGGGACAGGAGGTCAGAGGCTGTGGGGAGGGGACAGGTCAAAGGCTGCAGAGGGGGGGACAGGAGGTCAGAGGCTGCAGGGGGGGCAGGAGGTCAGATGCTGTGGAGGGGGGAACATGAGGTCAGAGGCTGCAGAGGGGGAACAGGAGGTCAGAGGCTGTGGGGAGGGGACAGGTCATAGGCTGCAGAGGGGGGGATAGGAGGTCAGATGCTGTGGGGAGGGGACAGGAGGTCAGAGGCTGTGGAGAGGGGACATGTCATAGGCTGCAGAGGGGGGGCAGGAGGTCAGAGGCTGCAGGGGGGGCAGGAGGTCATAGGCTGCAGAGGGGGGGGGACAGGAGGTCATAGGCTGCAGAGGAGGGGGGACAGGACGTCAGAGGCTGTGGAGAGGGGACATGTCATAGGCTGCAGATGGGGGGGGGGCAGGAGGTCAGAGGCTGCAGGGGGGCAGGAGGTCAGGTGCTGTGGAGTGGGGAACAGAGCGGGGGCAGGAGGTCAGGTGCTGCAGAGGGGGGGGCAGGAGGTCAGAGGCTGCATGGGCGGTCAGGAGGTCGGGGGGGGGGGGAGTTCAGACGCTGCCTGCAGGGAGGGGATGTAGGAAGACTCAGAGGCATAGCAGTGACAGCACACGCAAGACCTCACCTTAGTCAGCGGCGCACATTTTGAAAATGGCGCCCGCTCGGCGCCGTTGTGTCACTGCGCATTCGCCCGCATTTCCGAAGCTTGCCGAGCCTGTACGAGCTGTCTTGAGCACTCGGCTAGCTTTGGGTCTTGCGTGTGCTGTCACTGCTATGCCTCTGAGCCGCGGGCGCACGCGCAGTTGCATGTCGGTCGGCCCGGCCGCATCCATATTTCTTTCTGGCGCCGCTGCCCTCACAGCGGCCTCCAGGAGCAGCCAGGCAGCCGGCCCACTGGGATTTTTCCCGGTATCCCGGTTGGCCAGTCCGGCCTTGTATAACAGTTGCAAAAATGGGGTATAATTTTCCTTCACTAACTCAGAGGGCGAGGATGTAAGAGTTATACCTAGATATGATATACCTTTCTCCTTCCATGTATGGGGAAACTTTTTTTTTTTTTTGGGCCACAATCAATGGGCCACTAAAACCTACTTTAAAAGCACTGATCGTAATGGTTATATCCCGATTGACAGTTGCCATCACCCCACTTGGTTGAGATCCATACCTCGGGCCAACTGTTGCGGATAAGGCGTAACTGTTCAAACATCCGGGATTTTCATGCTCAAGCCCAGGTTTTGAAGCAGAGGTTTTTGGATAAGGGCTATTTAAACCATGAGATCGACAGGGAAATAGAGAGGATTGGAAGTATTGAGCGTACAACATTAACAGTAGAAAAACAGAAAGTTGCCCAAGAATTGAGATTCAAAAACTACTTTTTCACCACTTTCTCTGTATTCTGGGACCATCACTCCCACCAATGCGGTAGTGATTTATAGAGGGGCCACATCTCTTAAAAATCAGGTTGCCCACAATGTCCCGGATCTTCTGGTTAAAACCTCTTTTTTCCCTCTTTCAAAAGGCTTTTACCCATGCAGGAGGTGCAAGGTTTGTGTTAACAACGTACTAGGAAGGAAAAAAACAGTCAGTTTCAAGTCCACATACACAAGGATGGAATTCCCTATGAAGATTTTTTTTACATGTGCCAGTACACACATAGGGCCAGATTCAGGGCGAATCTTTAAGTTGGAGTAACGTTTCTCATTTACGTTACTCCGCCAAAACTTTAGCAGCAAGTACTGTTATTCACATAGCACTTGCTCCTAAAGTTGCGCCGGAGTAACGAAAATGCGCTGGCGTAACCCGACGCAAGTGGAAGTGGGTGTGATCATATGTAAATGATGGGCGGAGCCCAGCACAGAGGCTTACGTTCAGCGCATCATCCACGGAGCATGCGCAGTGAGTGAGGCTCCACTCGCCCCCCTGTGCGCATGCTCACAACTTCCGTCGGCACCACTTCACGGGAAACGTCAGCGCAATGTGTTCCAATGCGCGTATAAAAGCGCCAGCGGAAGCGCCATTCCGGCGCAAAAGTATTTCCGTATCCCCCCACCCCAGGGAAGTTACTTTTGTTGTGTCATGGCTGCTCTCGCTCCCCCGAAAAAGAGAGGAGGAACCTCAATTTTAATGCCCAGGAGGTCTCGATTGTAATTTCGGCTATGGAGACCCACAACGATGTCCTCCATGGCAGGAAAAGCAGAAAGACCAGCCGGGAGAGGAAGCAGGCCATCCTGGCAAGCATTGCTGCCAGAGTTAATATTTTGGGGTACTCCACCCGGACTGCTGCCGATATTGGCAAGAAGATCAATGATCTGAGGCGCAAGGTCAGGGGCAAGGTGGCCACCATTAGGAGGCATGAGAGGGGCACGGGGGGTGGACCCCCATGTGCGGTCAGCCTGACCACGGAGGAGGAGGTGGTTGCCCGCTGCCTGGACAGGGAGCAGTTGGAGGGGGTCCCGAGATATGACTCCATGGAGGAAGGCTCCAGGACAGGTAAGTGATTTTTATCCCCTTTTTGGTGTGTTGCATGTGGGGGGGAGGGTACATGTGCCAAGGTTGTGGGACCACCCAACATGTGTGTGCTTTGTGTCATCCACAGATGACGGAGCTGGGCCATCATCCTCCCAACGGCATCCTGTGCCCGAGCCCCTGGGTGGTGAAGAGACCGAGGTGGAGGAGAATGCCCACACCTCACCTGCAGAGGTGGTTGAGGAGGAGCCTGTTGTGGCAGAGCAGGACATTATTTTATTTTTGGAGGAGTCCTCCCCTTCGGCAGAGGCCTCTGTAATCCCCCCCCCATCCTAGTAAGCCCCTCAAGGGCGACTCCATCTGCCCGGGGACTACCATCTACTGGCCCCAGGAAGGCCACCCGGAAGACCAGGGGGGTCTCTGATCTGGTCCAGGACCAGGTGGAGAGGGACCACGCCAGGCAGACCCAGCAAATGGGGGACATAGTTGGGCACCTGGACAGAGTGGCTGACAACCTGTGCTCCGTGGCCCAGATATCTAATGCAGTGTAGGATGTC
The DNA here is from genome assembly GCA_029574335.1 of Rana kukunoris. Classification (NCBI taxonomy): domain Eukaryota; kingdom Metazoa; phylum Chordata; class Amphibia; order Anura; family Ranidae; genus Rana; species Rana kukunoris. The sequence goes on from CM056056.1 coordinate 151,046,263, forward strand.
GGCTGCAACTGCGCTGCAGTGGTGACCAGTCTGGGGGAGGTGCAGGCTGATATAAGGCACCTCACTGCAGCCGTCCAGGCAAACACTGCTGCCATCCGGGACCAGGGGAGGCAGAGTCAGCGGGCCCAGCATTACCAGGTCACCCGGCAGCTCAGGATGCAGGCCCAGACCAACTCTTACCTCGGCCGGATAGCCATGGCCTTGGAGGGCAGGCATGCCACACCTGCCAGGAGTGGCCCACCCGGGGATCAGCCACCTCCAGATGCCCCGCCACCCCCACCCCCACCCACTCCATCCAGGCAGCTGAGGAGCCAGAGAGGGGCCACCAGGAGGAGCCCCCGGCATCCCAGATGATGTTTTTTCATTTTTTTTTTTTCATTAATGCTCAGGTTATGAGCTTTTTCTTTTTGATTATGCTCAGGTTATGAGCTTTTTTATTTTTGATTATGCTCAGGTTATGAGCTTTTTTATCTTTATTAGAACTGCACACGTTGCAGTGTGAATGGTGTGTGAATGTGAGGGGGTGGCACTCCTGCCAGTAAGGGGTGTCACCCTCGGCCGTGGTGGAGAAGTTATCCCCACGGCTGTGTGAATGACGTGTGAATGGTGTATGAATGGACAGCGACATCATTGGGGCCTTGACGCCGGTGTTGCTGCTGCCAAGTCCTACATGTTGGACTTGGGCTAATCCAATGCGATGTGGATGTGGTGTGTGTGATCTAGGGACATCAGTGGTGTGCATGCGTGCATTGTCCGTGCGATCAATGTTTTTGTTTAGTGTCCAAAGATGCCTACGGCGAGGACCCTCCTGACTGCTCTTCCATCAGCAGACTGGTTCTCCTCTGGCAGGGGGGGATTGTATGGTTGGGGGGTCAGGTCATCACGTATGTCAATCTGCAGGCCTTTTCTCATGGCAAAGTTGTGCAGAATGCAACATGCACCAATAATCGGACACACGAAGGTATGGGAATACAATAGGGCCCCCCCAGACTTATCCAGGCATCAGAAATGGGACTTCAGGAGCCCAAATGTTTGCTCCACCACTGCACGGGTTTTGATGTGTGCTTCATTGTATTTTCTCTCTCCTCTGGTTTGGGGGTTCCGGAAAGGAGTCATTAGATGGGGTCCCAGTGCATATGCCGAGTCACCTGGAAGGGAAAAGACAGGACACGTTCTGTTCGAATTCCATTGGGATGGGGCTCTGATTGTATATGAAGCTGTCATGGCTGGATCCGGGGTGTTTGGCACGGACGTGCCATATGAGGCGTTGGGCATCAGCTATCACCTGTACGTTGATGGAATGCCAATGCTTCTGATTGCGGCCAATGCTTCCGATTGCGGTATATGTGCTCTGTGGCACTGGGGGGCTGTAGGGCCACATGTGTGCAATCAATGGCCCCCACAGTGCGTGGGAATCCTGCAATGTTGTAGAAATCTGCCATTGCCTTCAGCCGCAGCTCCTCAGTGGTGGGTCTGATGAAGTGGTGGGACATGCGTCTGAGGATTGCAGGGACAACCTGGTGCACACATCTGCTCATAGAGGACTGTGACATGCCAGCCACCACTCCACTTGTAGGCTGGAATGATCCACTGGCAAGGAAATGGAGTGTTGCCAGTACCTTCACCAGTGGCTGCACTGCTTGTGAGCGGTGTGTCTTGCTGGTGATGTCATCCTGCAGGGTTGTGGTTAATTCAAGGATTGCATCAGGGCTGAATCTGAAGAGGCGATACACCTCCTCATTGCCCATGCCAAAGAGGCTCATGCGCGTGCGGTATATCCTCTCACGTGCCCGCCTCCTCCGTACCGGGGGACCCATTAGTAGTGCTAGGACCGCGACTGCCCCTGGCATGTTGACAGACAGAGGTGTTGTCCTTGCAAATGTTGTTGTTCAGCTTGCTATTTTCGTCGGTAACGCTGCTGCTGTAGCTGCTCTCCTGCTGACCTGAGGCCGTCTGGAGTAAAGATAAAGCAGCTATTTGTAGAAATAACTTTGCGACGGACGGACGAGATACGCGCGGGGCATGTAGCCAGCGTCTGGTGCTAATCCGTTCGCGAATTGGGAAATCTTCCTCATTTGCATATTTGAATGGGAAATCAATAGGCGCGACGGATGCGACGAGCGAAAATATGCGCTTACGATACTCTGGCGAAGGAGAGTTAAGCCGGTCGGAAAAAGACAGTTTTCTGTCGCATTTAGTTTGGTGGGTACGGCCGCGTAGATACAACGGCGCATCTTTACAGTTACTCGGCGCATATCGATATACTCCAGCGCAAGTCTTGCTGAATCTGGCCCATAGTTTACCTTATCACCTGCCCTTGTGGAAAACAGCAGGCCTCAGGCAGGCAATATGGCGGTGGCCTCGCGGGTTGGTGTGGGTGTCTCTCCAGCGCCGACCGGCCAAACTTCTCCAAAATACCAGCACCAGGTTCTGCGGCGTTGGATTGTGGAGGGGTCATCTTTTAAATTGTAGAGTGAGCTGTAATAGCAGCTGAACGCGTCAGCTATCGCTTGTGGGTGGAACAGTTTTTCACGGGTGAAGGGGTGGCGAACAAAGGGGATAGTGGTCTTATGTCTTAACCCTTTGAGGCGGTTGGCCAAGAGTTTCCCAGCCCTGTTGCCACTTATGTAGTATGTAATTTTAAGGCGCTTGGAAGATGTCTCAAAGTTGTCAAGTAGAATTAAGCGAGCTCGTTCCTAAGTTGTGTTAATTGACTAGAGACTAGTGGAGAAGCATTTTGCTTATTCTGGGATTCTAGAGTGTGTATAGTAGAGATGAGACTTTGTATTCACTGCCCCCTCATCCTCTTAGCCCTCGCACCCATCTGAATCAAAACCCCTCTCATAAATGCCTTATGGGAATTCCATAATACCATAAGGTTTCGACACAGAGCCGACATTACAAGAGAAAAAATCGGTTAGTTCCTTCTGCAAGGTCTTTCTGGAGTGGTCAGCTTGAAACAACCTCGGGCTGGAACGCCAGACGAATGTAGTATTTACGCCCGGCGAATCAGCAACCGAGAGTGTCACAGAGGCATTAATTTTAATGTCCACAATTTTAGGCAACAACCATTTGTCCGTAAGTAAAACGATCTAATCTTGTGTAGACGCCATGACTCGTTGAAAAGAAAGAATAGTCCCTCTCAGTGCTATGGAGACATCTCCAAGCGTCATAGAGATCCTGTGAGTGTAGTGTTGGTTGCAGAGAATGATGGTGTCTGCGTGAGCACGACGTAGAATCCATCTGAGGATCAGGGGGGAGATTGAAGTCTCCACATAGAAGAAGGAAAACTTTTTGTATCGGTCTGAGACTTCTGAGAACCTGTTTCAAAAAATGTATTTGGTGGTCATTAGGCGCATAAACATTAACCACTGTGTAAGTGGTAGAGTTAATGTCGCACACAAGGATATGGTAGCGTCCTTGGGGGTCGGCAATTTCATCGTGCAATTTGAACGCAATAGAGTCCCTAATTGCTGTCATCACCCCCTGTTTTTTTTCTGAGGCACTGGCTTTGAAGATGTACGGATAATTTGGATGGGTGCAGTTAGGCGTTTTGTCACCCTGAAAGTGAGTCTCTTGGGTGCAGAGGACATCACAGTGAAATCGAATCGCCTCCGCCCACAATGATTTCCTTTTGGCTGGGTGGTTGAGGCCTTTGGCGTTAATAGTCAAGAAAGTAATAGTCATCCTGGGACAGCGATCTGAGTTGATAAGCAGTATGAAAAATAAGTGACACTTACATCAGGTGGCTTAGCATACCATACCGGTGAGCCAAGGAGAGTCGCCTTCCCAGTCAGACGATCACGTGTGAGTCCATTCAGTAGATCTTCAGTGGATAGGAGGATGCTTATGAGGCCAACTGCAGAGTGGGGTGTTAGACTGCAACGCAAACAATGAGAAACAAACAAAAATAATTAAAAAAAAACACACAGAGGAAAAGGATCCAAAACAGGCGAACATAGGTCACTATGACTTTAGTGCAGGTCATGGCTGCAAGTAACCAAAAGGGTATAAGGCAAGTTCAACAGGGTGCCTCCAGAACAGGGCAATCGGGAATAGTAAAACCGTTTCAGCAGCCCACAGCATCTTCAGCGGTGTGAGCGAGCATTCCTGGAGTTGACCACATTCCAATCACCTCCAACTCGATCTGGACTGTGGTTGTTAGACCCACCGGGGAGATTATCTGGGATGATATTCCATGTCTTGAGCAATTCCAAGCCTTTAGCCAGGGTATCCACTGTATGTTCTTTTCCATCCTTGGTGATAATGAGTTTGGTTGGAAATCCCCATTTATAGACTATTTTGTGGTTGCGCAATGCCTTGGAAATGGTGTTGAGATTTCGCTGTTTCTGCAACGTAAATTGAGACAAATCGGAGAAGAACTGAAGATCTTTGTACTGCGGGGGGATGAGATCCCTATTGCGCACCTTGGACATCAGGCGTTCTTTTACGTGAAAAAAATGCAGGCGTAGGATGATATCTCTCTGTATTTTATCTGGAAGGTAGGAGGGTTTAGGTAGTCTGTGGATTCTGTCCATTGTTATGTCCATTTCAGGGAGATCAGGAAGGATTGAGGTAAAGATCTTGGAGACAAAGTCGCGCAATTCTGATTGTTGAATGGATTCCGGAACCCCGCGTATCTTGAGGTCGTTCCTCCTGGAACGGTCCTCTATGTCTGCCATTTTAGCCTTGACTGCCTCCATTTCTTCGTCTCTAGCGTCGTGGGCATCCACAAGGCTGTTGATTGCAGTGGCAAATTCCCCTACCCGTGATGTTACAGACTGCAGTTCACTCCCAAATTTATGGATGCACGCCATCATGTCGCTGTGAAGGGAGCTCCTCAGGGATACCAGCATATCTTTAAGTGTGGTATCCAACACTGGTTGGTTACTCGTGGGGAATCGGTCGATGGAGTCTGGGAGCTCCCTAGTGTCGTCACCAGATTCAAGGCCTGCACTCACCTCCCGGGAAGATCCCATGCTATCCAACTTAAACCTGGCTTTCTCAGGGCTTCCAGATGCAGAGGAAGAGGCAGGAGAGTGTCTGTTGTTAGCTGGAGACATTTGTTTAGGGGGTTTATCCTTCTTCTGCGGTAGATGAGGAGTGCTCTAGGGCGAAGTATTCTGTTTTTGCGGCTTTTGAAGTCCCTTTTGGTTTTTGGCTCATGTTTGCAGGAATCAGCGAGGGCTATTTATAAAGGCAGTTTATCTCAATCTCCTCTGTGTGGGCTGCTATGTGCTAAATATTCCCTGTAGGGCCTGGAGCACCGTTTGTATGCTGCCATCTCGGAACTAAGCAGGCCTAGCTTCAGGTAGATCAGTTCAGTAGTGGTGCAAAGAGTAGGCCACCAGGCAATATGGCGGCAGCCTCGCGGGTTGGTGTGGGTGTCTCTCCGGCGCCGACCGGCCAAACTTCTCCAAAATACCAGCACCAGGTTCTGCGGGGACCAGGGCCCAAGGATGCTGTAGGTTTAGGGTGCAGAAGGGTGAATAAACACCCCGATGGCTGCAGATTACAATAGAGGGACTCGGAGCGCTCTTCAGAGACGTCCGCCGCCGTCCACGCCAGGCCACGCCCTCTTTTTTTGATTTATAGCGCAAAAAATAAAAACCACGAGGTGATCAAATACCACCAAAGCTCTATTTTTGGGGAAAAAGGACAAACTTTGTTTGGGTACATTGTTGCACGTGCAATTGGCAGTTAAAGAGATGCAGTGCCATATCGCAAAAATGGCCTGGTCAGGAAGTGGGTAAATCCTTCCGGAGCTGAAGTGGTTAAAGTGCATTAACATACTGTCACATACCTAGATGATGAGGGCAGCCTCGTTTGTATCTCCTGACCCATCTTGAGAGTGAGACAAAGGGTGCAAAGGGACAGGAGAAGTGTCAGAGGATGCAGTTTGCAGAACTCAAACTGGAGAAGCCAACCAGGAGAATTCAGCAGAACATGCAAGCAGGAGAAACACAAGTGCCAGAGGATGTTGGCTGAACTCCAAACTGCAGATGGCGATCAGGAGGATTCAGCAGAATGTGCAAGCAGGAGTGTTAGATGAGGATACAGCAAGAGGACTAGCAGGAGTTAGAGGGTAACTCTGACTTGTTCAGAAGTTTAGGATGTCTGAGCCCACCGTTAGTGCTAACAGGCATGCAGTAGGATGATGCATAGAAGTTAGCATCTGCATACATACCCAGGGCAAGCAGGCACTTGACAATCACTTGGAGCAGAATGAGAGGCAGAAGCAAAGTCACAGATCAAGCTGCGGTCAGTGGATATGCAGTGCCAAATCAGAAGCAGGATCCAAAATCAGGCCAGGTTGATAACAGCAATCGCATGCAGTACACAATTCTGGCAGCAAGGAACACACTGAAGACCAGTCATCACTGAAATGGAGTTAGAGAATCCCTTAAATAGGCAATCTTGCACCAATGCTGATAATGAAGACCTCTTGAGCCCCTTAGGGAAAGAGAGCCTTGACTGATGGGGGCATGGCCAGGTACAGGACAAGGTGGTGATCACCAAGGATTGGTTGTTAGGAGGGATGGGATGGATCTGAGGTTGGGAAAAAATAATGCCCCAGGTAATTCTGAGTCTTTCAGGAAATGGGTTTGGAAGAGCTGCCCACCCTCCCGTCCCGTTTTTTTCTATGGTATGTCGCAGCTTGCTGTGGTTTCTTGACCTTGCCAGCATAAAATGGCGATAATGGGCTATGCCCTTGATGGAAATTGGAAGTAGGTGGTCTATCCAGCACTTGTGGTAAGGACGCCCCCCCCCTCCCCATTTGGAATTGTGTGCTCACTGTACAACTGTGACTGGCACTGGTTGAAAAGAGTTCACATGTTATGTTTGGATTTAATAAAGCTGTGGCCTTGCCCTTTCCAACCTAATGGTTGTAAGTGTATTTATTTAATTGGGTAAGGGGGCAAGAGGGAAGGTTTTCTATACATCTATGTTACAGTTAATTGAAACTGGGCTCATTCCTTTCACTCTGAAAAAAGGAAAAGTGCCAAATGCACTTACTACTAACATTATCTGTATAAAAAAGTGGATGATAAATGGAGAGAGTCTATTCAGACAAGAAATTGAGAGAATTATTGATTGTGTGTCATATCACTAATATTTTTAACATATGTAAATAAAAAAAACTAGTAATATTTTGGCTCTTCAAATTTGTAGTTTTCTATTTAGCACCCTAAATGCTCCATTGAGTCTCTATAAAAACATTTTTTTTTTTTGATAGTATTGGGGTGTGGTGCCTAAAGCTCCTCTGTCAGCCCACTGTAATGCCTCGTACACACAAACGATTTCCCCGAAGGGAAAACTGCCATGTTTTCTTTTGGTCGGGAAAACCGACCATGTGTATGCTCCCTAGAAGTTTTCCCGACAAAAAAACTGCGGGGAAAAAATTAGAACATGTTCTATTTTTTCCCGTCGTGAATCGCATGCGGTTTTTCCCCCGCAGTTTTCCTATGGGGAAACACTGCTGTGGATCATATACACATGGCCGTTTCTGACCAAAGCTCTAATGCCGCCTACACATGTCATGGAAAAAACAATGTTTTTCTTGATGTGATTCCTCTCAAGCCTGCGTAAACACGATCGTGATAAAAAATGCTCGAGCAAGGCTCGGTTAAGTACAGCAAGTACGACGGCACAATAAAGGGGAATTTCCAATTCGAATGGCGCCACCCTTTGGGCTGATTATGCAAATGTCCTTTCTCATAACTTGCTTCTAAGCATGCACATGTTTTCCCCCGTTGTTAAAGCCTACACACAACCGTTTTTTTTTACGACCAATTAGAACATTTTTATTTTTCCCGTCATGAAAAACGGTCGTGTGTACACGGCATTAGGCAGTTTTCCTGTCGGGAAAACCGGCCATGTGTACACAGAGAAAAGTGACCGAGCCGGTTCTTGGTTTTCCCCTCAGGTTTCCTGGCGGTCTTTTGACCCCCGTGAAACCCGATCCCGTGTACAAGGCATTAGAAATAAGTCAGCTAATTTCACTTTAACTTTTGCGTGACAGCTGTTCACAGTACAGCAAGCTTAAAGGTAATTGTGTCAAAGTAACTGCTGTCTTCAAAAATACAAGTAAAGCTTCACATAGACTAGATAATTTATAACATAAGAGACAATCTCTCTGGGGAGGATACATTTTTCATCACGAATCCTTTTGGGCCTCAGTTCCTTGCTTTGAGATAACCTTATTTGCTGTTTTTCTTCTTTTCATTGAATTCACTATGGAAAGAGAAATAACCTCTCTTCTGCTAGGTCACCAACTCCAATTAAAAATTGAATATCCTCTTCCAAAATAGCATCAGCACCTGCTATCATGTGAATTATTGAGGTCTAAGATGGGCTACACAAGATATGGAGATAAGGCAGAGAAAAGCATACTTCTGCAGCAGAAAAAATAAATAAATAAAAAATAAAATAAAAACATGCCAGGTTTGCATATTAAACTTTTTGGCCCAGATTCAGGTACATCTGCGCATTATTGGACCGGCGTAGCGCACCGCTTTTACGTTAGACTTGCGCAATTTTGTCGCGTAATCACCCTATTCTCGTAGCTTTTGCGCAGAAAATTGTGCATACGTAACGTTTTTTCAGAGGCGTAAGGAGGAGTAATACAAATTGGGAAGGACGTGGGCGTGTTACATTGAAATGAGCCGTGACCCCATGCAAATGAAGGGCTGGCCAGCTCGCGCATGCGCGCTTGAAGGAGACCATGTCAGCTCCGCTGTGCGCATGCTCACAACTCGGGAGCGGCGCAATCAGTGAAATTGGAAATGGACTAGGGCAACGTTGTGAACTACGCAGACAGCATAAATAGACAGAGACAAACGCACTTGCATTGCAAAAGTACATCCCTTTGTCCCTTCCCATTTAACCAAGTGCTTTTGTCCTGTTGTTCGTTGTGGTGTGTTTTGTAGTTGTCAGATTAGTGTTCTGTGTGATCAAGTGTTTGCTAGTAGATTTTTGAAAGTGGTTTTTGACAAGTGTTTGAGAGACTGTTTGTTTGATTGATATATTTGTGTTTGTTTCTTTTCCTGCTGTATTTTTGTTTTGTTTTTTGGTGACTGTTTCTTGCTCAGTAGTTTTCTCTCTGTGTGTGTTTTTTTTTTTGATTGGTTGTGCTTGTTTGTGTGCGTGAATTTTGTTGACTGGGACTGTTTTTTTTTGGAAGGATGACTGAGAGAAAACGAAAGCTGAATTTTACAGTTGTGGAAAAACAGATTCTTGCCCGGGCCATTAGCGAGTATGGGCGTTACCTCCACGGCCCACAGAGTGCCAAGACCACCCCGGCCAGGAGGAGGGAGATTTTGGATAGGATCACTGACCAGGTGAATTCAGCGGGGCAGGGGGAGACACGGACCCGGTCTGGGATTGACAAAAAAATCAATGACCTCCGGCGTCTGGTCAAAAAGAAGCTGGCCAGAATGCATGCCCATGCCAGGGGCACAGGAAGGGGCCCACCATGCCGTATTAGCCTGACAGCGGAGGAGCGTGCGGTGGCCCTGACCTTTCATCGGCATGAAGTTGCGGGCCTGCCCGGCTTTGACTCAAGTCCGGAGCCCGTGGTGCCAGGTAAGTTTTTTTTTTTTTTAATATCAGGTGTGTAGCATGTGTGGGGGAGGGGGTGAAAGGGAATATGTGGCAAGTGTGTGGATCCTCCAACCTGTGAATGTTTTGTGTCATCTACAGATGTGCAGGAGGGTGCAGGGCCATCTGGCCTGACCGCACCAACCCCAGGACAGCAGCCTAATGAGGCCCCCCCAACAAGGCCGGAGTCCGCGGAGGAGGTTCAAGAGGAGCAGGAGAATCATGAGGAGGAGGAGAATCATGAGGAGGAGGAGAATCATGAGGAGGAGGAGTCCATGTCAGGCACTGGACGTTTGGGTTTTGAGGACTCTTCCCCTCTGGCTGGCAGCAGGCAGGCCTCCCTAAGGGGGAGCCCCCCCCCCCTCCTCCCCCAACATGGCTCCCCTCACAAGGGCCTCCCCTTCTCCCCGGCCACAAGCATCAGCTGGAGGCAGGATGTCATCCCAGACCACCAGGGGGGTGGCCGATCTTCTGCCGCCACTCTGAGATGGGACCAGTTCCTCCAGACCCGCCATCTGGGACAGGTCAGCCAGACATTGGTGCGGATGGAGGAGAGCCTGTCCTCCATCAAGGATATGCTGGGGAACCTGGACTCCCACTCCCAGGCTTTCACAACCTGCCTAAATGAACTGCAGACGACATCAGCAGGCGTTGGGCAGGATGTGAGGGCCCTTACCCTGGCTATCCAGGCCAACACGGCAACACTTGGTGCTGCCCTGGACAGAATAGCCGTGGCCTTGGAGGGCAGGCCGCCAGGTGGGCAGAGATCAGGGGCTGCTCCTCCTTCCCCGGTTTTACCCCTTCCCCATGAGTCTCCCCTGAGAAGCCGGGGCCGTGGCCGGGGGCGCCCCAGGCGTGGCTCACGCAGAGGGCAATAATTTGTTTTTCCCCATTTTTTTTTTTTTTTATTGTTTTTTTTTTTTTTTTGGAAATTTTTTGCTTTTGCAGGTCATTTTTTTTTTGGGGGTTGTGAATGCTGTGTGAATGTGGGGGTGACATTCCTGCCGGAAAAGGGGTGTCACCCTCTATTTTGGCGGAGAAGTGTTCCCCAGGACCAGGGAGAAGTGATCCCCAGGTCCGTGTGAATGGTGTATGAATGTACAGTGACATAATTGGAGCCTTGGCGTGGCGTTGCTGCTCACAAGTCCTGCATGGTGGACTGGTGCCAATCCAATTTGATGTGGATGTGGGGTGTGTGTGCTAGGGACCACAGTGGTGTGCATGCATGCATTCTCATTGTGCCATGATTAATAGGTGTGTTTAACGTGCAAAGATGCCTAATGTGAGCTGTCTCCTGGCTGCTCTACCCTCAAAAGACGGGGTAGCCTCGGTTAGGGGGGGGATTGTCTGGTTCAGGGGTCAGGTCATCACGTAGGTCAATCTGCAGGCCCTTTCTTTCTGCGAAGTTGTGCAGCATGCAACATGCACCGATGATCTGGCACACGAAGTTTGGGGAATACAAGAGGGTACCCCCAGACTTATCCAGGCATCGGAAACGTGACTTTAGGAGGCCAAAGGTGCGCTCCACCACTGCTCGTGTTTGTACATGTGCTTGATTGTATCTTTCCTCTCCTGGGGTTTGGGGGTTCCGGATAGGAGTCATGAGATGGGGTCCCAGTGGATATGCAGAGTCACCTGGAAGGGAAAAGACAGGAGGATGTTAGTCATGCATGTGCCCCTTGTGATGTGCATCATGGGAGGGGATAGTCATGCCTGCCACCCATGTCACTCACCAACCAGCCAGGTGTCCCCATACACGTTCTGATCGAATTCCATTCGGATGTGGCATTGATTGTATATGTAGCTGTCATGGCTGGACCCTGGGTGTTTGGCACGGACGTGCCATATGAGGCCTTGGGCATCGACTATCACCTGTACATTGATGGAATGCCAATGCTTCCGATTGCGGTACATGTGCTCTGTCTCCTGGGGGGGCTGGAGTGCCACATGTGTGCAATCAATGGCCCCGATGGTGCGTGGGAATCTGGCAATTCTGTAGAAATCTGTCATTGCCTTCAGCCGCAGGTCCTCAGTGGTGGGTTTGATGATTAGGTTGGCCAAGCGTGTGAGGATTGCTGGGACAACCTGGTGCACACATCTGCTCATGGAGGATTGTGACATCCCAGCCACCACTCCACTTGTATGCTGAAAAGAGCCACTGGCAAGGAAATGGAGTGTTGCCATGACCTTGACCAGTGGCTGCACTGCATGTGAGTGGTGTGTTGGGCTGGTGATGTCCTCCTGCAGGGTTGTGGTTAATTCCAGGATGACATGAGGGGTGAATCTAAAGATGCGAAACACCTCAGAATCACTCATGCCAAACAGGTCTATGCGGGTGCGGTATATCCTCTCCCGTGCCACCCTCCGTGCCATCCTCCGTGCCCTCATCCTTCTTTGTTCATCTAAAGTCAGTAGTATAGCTATGTGCGACGATGCCCCTGGCATGTTGGCATACAGATTGTTGTGCAACACGTGTGACTGCTGAGCTGCTCACTAACAGTGTTGCTTTATCTAACAAGTAGACTTTTTTTCTCTTTTTAGACCAGCTTTTATATGGTCTAATTTTAGACAGGACATTTTGCTGTTGCGCACACTGCGTCGCCTGCGCTGCCCCAACGTTGTTTTGTGGATCCCCGTAAGTCCCTCATTAGCATATTTGACTAGCAAATCAATGGTGTGTCTAGCGCACTTTTGCGCGGAAGGATGCGCCAGTCTAACGAAATTACGCGGGACAAAAAAAAGTCCCTTTTTTTCGTATCTCGTTCTGTGAATGCCGCGCAACGAAACGCACGCGCACATTTCGACTTACGCACGCGCATCTCCTGTTGCGCAGGCGTAATCGCTCTGTGAATCTGGGCCCTTGTTTAAACTATGTATGTAGTTTGCAGCTATAATGTTCTAAATGTGTTACTCAACAAATCTTAACGAGTGTCTTAGTGTAATTGATAATATTCAGTTACACTAGTGTAATTAAAAATATTAATAATTTAGTCCATTTGTTTTATGCAGGTCATGTGTAATCAGTAGGAAATAGTAGAGCATCATATCATTTACCTACAGTTGATTATTCAATGTTTACAGGGCTAGTTCCCAAAAGAATGTATGCCTGGTATAAATATTTGACTGGGGATACAAATATTTAATGTTCATTGGAATTTCGAAAAATATATATAAAAAAAAATGGCAATGTCTATTTTTATAAGAATTTTGCAGTGAACAGAAAAAAAATTCTCCTTAAAGCTGGACTCAAGGAGTATGACACAGAGTGGGGACCCCACATGACAAGGGTTAAGTGCTCATTTAGTCTAGTAGACATGTGCAGACTGGAATATTTTGTTTCGTTTTTTTCGGTTTTGTTTGGAAAATAAATTTATTTAGTTACTCCCGAAAATCGTTTTGATTTATTTCGTTTTTCGTTGGGGAATAGCTTTCGTCCGAAAATCCAATGATACTTGGTTTCTGTCGAATGGTCAAAAGAATATTCGACAGAACGTCGAATCTTTACGTTGAATCTTTACGTCGAATCGTACATTTCCGTTTGAATATTCCGCCTACAAGAATTCTAATGTTGTATGACTAGTAATAATGTTGAATCTATTCTCTATAATGTCGAATCTATTTTCTCATAAATCGAAATCTATTCTCTGTAATGTCGAATCTATTATTTCTATAGTGTCAAATCTTTTCTCTATAATGTCGAATCTTTTCTCTATGATGTTGAATCTTTTCCCTATAATGTCGAATCTCTCTATATCGAATTTTTACCGCAACAAAAACGAAAATACAGCATTTTTTATGTCTGATCTTTCGGTTTTCGTTTCTTGCGCTTTCGTTTGTTAAAAACGAAAACTAATGCACATGTCTATAGTCTAGTAAAATCACTGCTTTTGCTTTTAGAAGCAGCTCAATGTTGTCCAAGCACATTCGGATGTTTTCAAACCCTCGAATGATATAGTAATGGATGTTATTGGAATTAGTTTAATTTAGTTTTGCTTATTCTTTTTCCAACAAATTCCAAAAAAAAAAGAAAAAATTATCGACGATTTAAAGGGGTTGTAAAGGTAAAAAAAAAATCCCTTAATTGCTTCCTTTACCTTAGTGCAGTCCTCCTTCACGTACCTCATCCTTCCATTTTGCTTTTAAATGTCCTTATTTCTTCTGAGAAATCCTGTTCTTCTGTCTGTAATTCCACACAGTAATGTGAGGCTTTCTCCCTGTTGTGGAGTGGCGTGTTCTCCCCCTCCCTTGAGGGGGGAGAGGGCAAGCAGGAGAGTCAGAACACCCACTAACACAGCTCCTTTCTCTATCTGCAACGTAGAGAGCGCCCTGACTCTCCTGCTTGCCCCCTCAAGGGAGGGGCTGAGCACGACACTCCACACCAGGGAGAAAGCCTCACATTACTGTGTGGAGTTACAGACAGAAGAACAGGAAGTGAGGATTTCTCAGAAGAAGTAAGGACATTTAAAAGCAAAATTGAAGGATGAGGTAAGTGAAGGAGGACTGCACTGAGGTTAAGGAAGCTATTTAGGGAAACAAATATTTACCTTAACAACCCCTTTAAATTCAATGTGAATTCAGGGAGCTCGGTCTTCATCCCCTTTTCCTGGCCTGCCGGGCTGCATGCTGCATGCTTGTATAAGGGTCTGTATAAGGGTCTGGCATGGATTGTGCTGGGAACCCACGCCTTTTTTTTGTTTTGGCGTGGGGTACCCCTTAAAATTCATAGCAGACTCAAAGGGCTGGCAATATAAAGAAGCCCACTGACAGTTGTTAAGGATGTGGCAGCTGACTTCCCAGACCGCTTCTTAACAACCTGCTATTCTTCACACAGAATTCAAATCAGTTGATCATTTTGACCAATCCGAATTCAAATCATTCTGAAAATGTGGAATTCCTCAGGAAATTAATAAACAAAACTAAAACAAAACGTTAACAAAATTAGTTTTGAAACAAATCAACAAAATAAAATTAGTAACAACAAATCTATCCAAAACATTTTTTTCTGTTCTGCACATGTCTGGTGGAGTGTGCAAAAACTGTTTAATGAGCTAGAAAATAAATGGCTGTAATAAATCTATTATGAATAGTTAAACAATACACATCTGTAAGTCTGGTTCTATTTGACCTGAAACTGCACTTTCACACTGTACTCTAAACTTTCAACCCAACACCAAACTCACTTATATTACAAGGTGATTATAAAATGCATTGATTCTCTAAGCAAAATATGCATCAGATACATATCGTATTTGATCTCTAACAAATCTAAATTTTATTCTGAGCTAAAATATGTTGGTTGTCGGATTGTGTTGCCTTGTCAGTTGGAGCACAATAAAACCGTTTAAAGCGGAGGTTCACCCTAAATATAGTCTTTCTCATGTGATCCACCATACTGGCGTCAGCGCCAGTATGCTGTTTTTTTTTTTTAAATCCCCCACTTACTGTATTATCTTCAATTTTAATTTCTTTCCCCCGCGGAGAAATACGGAGCCTGCGCAGTCAGCTCCTAGGTCTGTGCGCAGGCGCCACATTTCATCGAGATTACCCGAGTCCTAAATCGGGTATTTTCGTAAGATGTGACGCGCTATACTGGCGCCATCCACCACGGGGGAAAGAAATTAAAATTGAAGATAATACAGTAAGTGGGGGATTTAAAAAAAAAAAAACAGCATACAGGCGCTGACGCTGGATCACATAGGAGAGATTATATTTAGGGTGAACCACCTCTTTAACCACTTTCCGACCAGCCGCCGCAGTTATACGGCGGCAGGTCGGCTCTCCTGCGCGAGAGCCCGTAGCTCTACGTCGGGACTTTCGCGGCCACTAGGGGGCGCGTGCGCGCCGCCGGCGGCCCGCGCGCGTGCGCGCCCAACGGTCGCCCCGAGTCCCGCGCGCGTGCCCCGGCGGGCGCGATCGCCGCCGGGCACGCGCGCTCGTTCGTTACAGAGCGGGGAACGAGAGCTGTGCGTGTAAACACACAGCTCTCGTTCCTGTCAGCGGGGAAACGCTGATCTTCCGTTCATACAATGTATGAACGGAAGATCAATGATTCCCCCTAGTGAGTCCCCCCCCCACACAGTAAGAACACAAATAGGAACACACTTAACCCCTTCCCCGCCCCCTAGTGTTAACCCTTCACTGCCAATGGCATTTTTATAGTAATCCAATGCATTTTTATAGCATTGATCGCTATAAAAATGCCAATGGTCCCAAAAATGTGTCAAAAGTGTCCGATGTGTCCGCCATAATATCGCAGTGCCGAAAAAAAACGCTGATCGCCGCCATTACTAGTAAAAAAAAATATTAATAAAAATGCCTTAAAACTACCCCCTTTTTTGTAAACGCTATAAATTTTGCGCAAACCAATCAATAAATGCTAATTGCGATTTTTTTTTACGAAAAATATGTAGAAGAATACGTATCGGCCTAAACTGAGGAAAAATAATGTTTTTTTAAATCTTTTTTGGGGATATTTATTATAGCAAAATGTAAAAAATATTGCATTTTTTTCAAAATAGTCGCTCTATTTTTGTTTATAGCGCAAAAAATAAAAAAAAAGGAGATGATCAAATACCACCAAAAAAAAGCTCTATTTGTGGGAAAAAAAGGACGCCAATTTTGTTTGGAAGTCACGTCGCATGACCGCGCAATTGTCAGTTAAAGCGACGCAGTGCCGAATCACAAAAAGTGCTCTGG
This sequence comes from Rana kukunoris, assembly GCA_029574335.1. NCBI lineage: Eukaryota > Metazoa > Chordata > Amphibia > Anura > Ranidae > Rana > Rana kukunoris. The sequence goes on from CM056056.1 coordinate 151,062,559, forward strand.
TCTTTGGACAGCAATATGGTCTGGGGCTAAAGTGGTTAACACTCCTTAGCACATCTCTCAGAGCCTTGATTGGTTGTGTTAATTCTGTAAATGCCTTCTCCAAGTAATAGAATAGATGGCTAAAAACAATATTGAAAAATCTTTTACTCACATATATTTTATTTTCTTATCAGAAATGAAGGAAACATTAAACTTTTTGTTTTGTGAAGGGCTTCTGTGGTTTTAAACTCTGTTACATTCCTGTCTGGGCATGGTAGCAGCAAGCTTTACAGGCATACAGTATCTTAAGGTTAGGATTGCAACTACAGATACCACAAGCTGTGCGTGTTTTCCTTGAAAATGCTCCTGTGTGTATTTAGTTAGATGCTCAGCTAACCTGCTCCAGTGACACCTACTTTTGGTCTGCTGCTGCTTAGATCCTGCTGTAGAGCTAGAAAAATGATTCACATGGTGAAACCTAAGAATGTATTCATCACAACATACACCAGAAATATACTCAGTACATGCAATAAATGCATTGTAATTGTTACATACACGGCTTTATATGTCTGTTCCAAGTATTCCTTTTAAATTATAGAATGGTTTAATAAATGGATTTGAATGAATATGAATTTAGGTATCTATACGAATTTAGGTATCTATACGATCATGTCTATAGTGGATTACTAGAAACTGTGTGGATGTGCGGCATCTCTTGAGGGCAGCGAGCCCGAGAAGCACAGCCTCCAGCTGCAATATCGAGCGTGATCCCATCATGCTGGATATTCAAAATTCACCTACTGTACCCCGTTTTGGTTCATACCAGAACTCTTGAACATCCCAAACTCAAAAAATCAAAAGTCCCCATTTTGAAGGCATATAGGCAAGTTATTAAAAGTTATATAGGGTATGGCAACCCAGGTACTGCCCTTGGGGACATGTACCAATGCAAGATTTTTGTTTTTTAAAGATCATTTTTTAAAGGCGTAGTGATCTTAGTTATGCTTAAAGTGAAACAAAACAAAAAAATCTTTAAATATAGTGCCTGGAGTGTCCCCTTGGTTTATAAACTGCCTGTAACGTGGTGCAACTGTGCCATGTATAGAATCTGCTGTAGCAAAACTGACATTTCTATATTAATGTATTTATATGGACATATGGGTTGCAGGGAGTGTATTTATTTTCGGCGGTCCTGTGTGACGCTAAGCCTAGGAACAGATTGTTTGGCGTAAGGTGAATCATCTGCCTGAGGGTTTCTATCTGGATGGGATACTCACAGCCTGCAGCCAAGTGAGGATCTGCTGGAAGAGGAGCAACACACCACTGCTGGGATCTCGGACTGTGGATATTGATGCCTGTATGGCCTCATCTAACAGGGGGTCCAACGCTTCTGGTAAGGGTACTCACTTACCACTTTGTGTGATCATGAGGAACAGTTACGTCCATTTCAACTCACAATATAATCGGTGGTGGATTTGTTTCTTCACTTGTTTAAGTTATTTCCTGCTATCACAATGTGAATTGAACAATTCAACATTTTCACGTTTTGGACATTTAATATAATCTATTTAATATCACATTTTGTGGTATTAGTCATCATCCCTTGAGAAGGATATTGATCGTATTTCTTTATTTATACTTATTTGCACACCAAACCAAGTTGTGTGGATTTTCAGTGCTACCTAACCCCCCCCCCTTTTTTTCCCGATTTTGTCTACATGAATATCACATGTTTTTTAGGTGTGCAGCTTTTCGTTTAAAATTCCATTTTTTATTTATCAAAGTTTTTTTCTTAGTGCAGTATATTTCCTTTGTTTATTGTATTTATTTTAAATGAAGCAGCTGGGGCAGATAATTTTGCCTACTATACTCTACAGCTGGTGGTGTGCTGCTGGCAGAAATGTTGCAAGGATGATACCCTTCGTTATACCATCATCCCTGTCAGTGGAAGCTGCTGAAGGGTCATAAGATATAGGGGGGTAGACATGCAAGGTGAGGAGGAGAAAAAATTGTGTCCTTTGTGTGTGGATTTCAGGTGCTCTTGCCAATGGGCTGGCTGGTGGGAGGTTAAATGTCTTGTCAAGCTCGTGGTTCCCAAATGGCTGTTTTTTGTTGTTGTATTTTTGCCTCGCTTGGTCTGGTTGCAGAAGAGATTGTAAATAGAAACACATGCTAAAAAAGGCCCACACAGCTGAGCTGTTGGAAGTGGGACAGGAGATAACAGCTCTACAATCTGATGGAATAGTGTGGCTGCTCTCTACTCTTCCATAATGCCTGCCTCTGGAAGACATCCTGCCTTGTTGGGCTTGTTTCTCTTCCTCACTTTCCTTCTCTGCTCTATCCGGCACCCAAGTCATGTCAGTGACTTCATCACCTTCATCCTTATAATTACTGGAGCCAACTTGGTAATACACTGTCGCTGGGGGAACTTGATTGCCAATTTGTTGTTTATTACTGTTTTCACCTCTCTTTTGGCTCATGTTACTCTCTTCCTCTACCTCAGAACCAACATCAGAATTAAGCAATGTCTGTGCATCCTCATGTAGCAAGTAGCTGATGCTGTGTTCAAATTCAGCTCCTCAAAGCATGATGCTAGGACTATGGCAGGAGTAGCTGTGAACAAGGATAAGCCACTCTAGAAGCTGCTGTGGACTGTGAACTAGTGTCAGCGTGGGTCATAGAGGATGAGGAGGATGAGTATGGTTAAGTAATCCAGTCCACTACCTCCTCTGCATGATGTGGCTGAAAAGCACGGCAACATCACTAAACAAGGACAGACCACATCCATCTTTGCCTGTGGACACATATGCTGCTGGCCCCCTCATAGTGGCACGGTAATGTCTGTCTCTCCTTGATGGTGGGGGGGGGGTGTATTACCCAAATTTAATAGAAACTGGGAAATGTGTGATTGGATGAAAAGTGGTGTTTGGTGCACTTTAACCACTTAAGACCCGGACCAATACGCTGGTAAATGACCCAAGGTGTTTTTGCGATTCGGCACTGCGTTGCTTTAACAGACAATTGCGCGGTCGTGCGACGTGGCTCCCAAACAAAATTTGCGTCCTTTTCTTCCCACAAATAGAGCTTTCTTTTGGTGGTATTTGATCACCTCTGCGATTTTTATTTTTTGCGCTATATACAAAAATAGAGCGACATTTTTGAAAAAAAAAACACTATTTTTTACTTTTTGTTAAAAAAAAAATCAAATAAACTAAATTTTAGTCAAACATTTAGGCCAAAATTTATTTAGCCACATGTCTTTAGTAAAAAAAAAAATCGCAATAAAAAAAAATAGCTACCTAGCGGGAACAGCGGCACTAATACAGCGATCAGAAAAATGATCGCTTAGTGACGCTGGCAATAGGGAGTGAAAGGGTTAACTAGGGCGGTGATCAGGGGGTTAAAACTTTATTAGGGGGGTGGGGGGGCTATCCTGAACCTAACACTAACTGTTTTTTACACTGCCTGTCACACTGACACTAAATGCAGTGATTAAATCACTGCATTCAGTGACACTGTGACAGGGGGGTGCGATCACAAGGGGTTAATATGCCTATGTGAGTGTGTGTCAGTGTTGTGTTGGTGCACACTTACTTGTGATGTCTTCTCTCATCAGCAGCGCTGGGAAACAGCGCTGCGATGAGAGAATACATCATTTCCTCCTTCCTGTGTAAACACAGGAGGAGGAAGTGACAGGCTGGGAGCGCGCTCCCATTGGCTGGGAGCGATCGCGGGGGGGGCGGATATCACGGACATCCGCCCGCAGATCCCGGATCGCTCCCAGAGGTAGGGGGACCCCCGCACGCCGCGGAGGGGGTCCCGATGGGACCCCCGAACCGCACTCAGGCGGGGACGTAAATTTACGCCCTTGTGCCTGTACGTGCCATTCTGTGGCCGTATATGTGCGTGCGGGGGTCCTTAAGTGGTTAAATTAAGGACATAGAATTACCAATTTTAAAAAGTGTAGTATAATTGAAAGATGTAGTTATTATTACATAAAATATTACATAAAATACACTAAATATATAGATACTGTATACATTACACATTTTTCCTGTTAAAGGGATTGTAAGGGAATTTTTTTTCATAATAAGCATCCTTTACCCGCAGACATTCCTCTTTTCACTTCCTCATTGTTCGTTTTTGCTCAGAAGTTGCTCTATTTCTTCTCTGTTCTGTTCACTTCCTGCTTGTCTGATTTTACTGACCACCGTGAAGGGAGGCTTTACTGCGGTGGTCAGTGACACGCTCGCCCCCTCCTGGGAACTACATGTGGCAGGACGCTCTCTACGTGTTAGAGACTTCAAGTAGGTGTGAATTACTGGGCATGCCGCAATGCATACTGGGAAATGTAGTTCTTACATCAAAGAGCGCCGCAAACCAGGAAGTGAATGAGAGAACAGAAACTAGAACGCCGGAGGTAATATAGATGAAGGAATTTAATAGGTACCGTATTTATCGGCGTATACCACGCACTTTTTTCCCCTTAAAATAAGGGGAAAATCGTGGGTGCGCGATGTACGCCGATAGCCGATTCCCGCGCTCAGTTTGAATGGAGCCGCCGACATATACCGAGTGCAGTACACTCGGGTACATTCGGCTTTGCTCGTGCTCACGCATAAACGTCAGAGAGCGTGAGCATGAACGAAGCCGAGCCTTGCCGAATGTACCCGAGTGTACTTCACTCAGTATATGTCGGCAGAGGCGTTCGAACTGAGCGCGGGAAGCAGGGATTCGACTAGAGCTGCTGGAGAAGCCGGGAGGACACCACCGAGGCCGCAGACAGATGCCGGACCGGACGATGAACGCCGGGCAAGACACCAAAACTGTAAGTAATAAAATCTTATACCATTTTTTTTTTAGAGGAATTTTGGGGCAACTTTAGGGCTGCGTGCTATACCCCGATAAATACGGTATTTACTCGTTTGTTAACAGAATCATTACACTATTCTGTCTGTCTACCTTGCAGACATTAATTTTAGGCAAAAAAAGATTTCCTTTACAACTCCTTTAAGTGTCCAGAGAGGGGTATTTATCACACAACTTTGATTTATAATTGACTTCAGAAAACTATATACTACATCTTATCCAATTTTACTGCTAGAAAATAAAACAATCCTGACTCATTTTGCCCACAATATGAAGAAAACTGTTTCCCTGAAGGGATTCCTGCAATGGCTAATGATTTTACAGAAGTTCAGAGTTAGGTTAATTAGATGCTCCTTTAATTAATTATCTGACAAAAAAGTTCAAGGGTGCCAAGAGGAATCTAAATAGCATTAAGCCAAAGGGGAAAACATTTAAAACAAACCATTTAACATGGGATATGCCCAGGTAGTTTTACCCAGCGTTTAGTATTTTATACCGTTTCCTTTCTGTTTCTGATCTAAATGTTCATCGAACCTGCTCACCTGAGAAAATCTGAAAAGTTAATTATCATAGAGCCAGCTAAAAAGAAAACTGTGGGAAGTATTTTTTTTAATACGTACCTACAATTTGTACAAACAAAAATGCATGAAATATTCCAGAATGTACACTTTTTTTTTTTACTACGCAATCTATTGATTTTACAAAATGTGCTAGCATGTAATAATCAAGTGGCTGTTACTGGCTGAATACACCATTTTTAACCTTGGTATTGAATCTTCCAGTACTGTATCTGTTAGGCCGCGTACACACGATCGAATTTGTCCGCTGAAACTGGTCCGATGGACCAGTTCAGTGGACAAATCCGATCGCGTGTATGGGCTAGCGGACATGTCTGACCGGCGGACAAATTTTAAAGCCTGCTTTAAAATTTGTCCGCCGGAGACATGTCCGTCGGATATGTCCGCTGGTTAGTACACAACCAGCGGACATATCTGCCCGCACAAGCGTCGCATGGATGCGACGCATGCGTGGACGTTTTTTACTTCCTGGTGTGGTGACGTGGCGGCGTCAATGTCACCGCCACGTCACCACGCTGTCTGCTGGCGGGGATTTTGATCCGATGGTGTGTACACACCGCCAGACGAAAATTCCAGAGGAGACATGTCCGATGAAATCAGTCCGCGGACCGTTTCCATCGGACATGTCCCTCCGTGAGTACGCGGCCTTAGTAGGTTTACTTACATAACAATGCTGCAATTTGCAGAATTGTTCTGACTGCGAGGCAAAGTCAAAACGAACAGACTGCATGCCATCTGATCTTACACTGCTCCTCCTCTCTTCATTTATTTACAGTATATGTTACCCATTGACTAAAATCTCATATGGTAGTCAAAATGAACTCTATTATTTATAAATATCATTATCATTGAAATAATTCCTGATTATTCTGCCATAAAGGTCTTTGCATAATCCTGTCTCTCATGGCCTTTTGACTGAGATTACAAGTGTTCATTTCAGCTGACACATTATGCAGGCATGGTTAACTGTTACCACCCCAAGAGAAAATGATCTAAGAAATGCCATGCATCCATCACTGAACGGCATGTATGTACTGTACATAGGAAGGGGCTGCAGCAGATCAGCAGCACTGAGAACAAAGTGAAAGCAAGGTTTTTGTTTTTAAAAATGCAATTCTTTAGGAAATATCCACCCAGTAAGAGTGCTTTCACACTGAGGTGTTTTTCAGGCAGTACAGCACTAAAAATAGCGCTGCTATACCGTCTAAAAAAATCATGCCTTGTAGTCTTCAATGTGAAACCCTGAAGCGGTGCGCTAGCAGGACCTCTCCAAACGTCCTGCTAGCCACATCTTTGGAGCGGTATAAGAGCGGGGTGCTTACCGCTCCTTCCCATTAAAATCAATGGGAAACCCCGGTAATACCGCCCGCAATGCGCCTCTGCAGAGGCGCATTGCGGGCGGTATTAACCCATTTTACGGCAACGCTAGTGGCCGAATATCGCGGTAAATATGACGGTATAGCGGCGCTAAAAATCATGCTGCTATACCGCCACCGCACCTCCACTGCCCCATGTGAAAGGGGCCTTAGGCCTCGTACACACGAGGCAATCTATTTGTTCAAATCGGTCGGACCGACCGATTTGAACAAATCTGTCTGATAGGATTTTGGTTTGCTCGCATGTACACACGAGCAAACCAAAATCCCCGCCAGCAGACGGCGCGCTGACGTGTCGGTGACGTGGCGGTGACGTTGACGCCACCACGTCACCGCACCAGGAAGTAAAACACTTCCGCGCATGCGCCGAATCCATTCGGCGGCGGTGCGGGACGACATGTCTGCTGGTAAGTGTACTAACCAGCAGACATGTCAGGCGGACGGATTCCCACCCGATAGATTTCAAAGCATGCTTTGAAATCTGTCGGGTGGCCAAATCCGTCGGCAGACCGTTTCCAGCAGACAGATTTGATCGTGTGTACGAGGCCTTAGGCCTCGTACACACGATCGGACATATCCGATGAAAATGGTCCGCGGACCATTTCCATCGGATATGTCCGATCGGGAGTTTGATCCGATGGCGTGTACACACCATCGGATCAAATTCCCCGCCGCCGGACGACGCGGTGACGTGGCGGTGACGCGGCGGTGACGTTGACGCCGCCACGTCACCGCACCAGGAAGTTAAACACTTCCGCGCATGCGCCGAATCCATTCGGCGGCGGCGCGGCGGCGGTGGGGGACGACATGTCTGCTGGTAAGTGTACTAACCAGCAGACATGTTGGGCGGACAGATTCCACCGGATAGATTTCAAAGCATGCTTTGAAATCTGTCGGGTGGAGAAATCTGTCCGCTAGCCCATACACACGAGCGGAGATGTCTGCTGAAACGGTCCATCGGACCGTTTTCAGCGGACATATCCCCTCGTGTGTACGAGGCCTTAGAGTTTACATCTACTCCTAAATGTCCAATGCAGCCTCTTGGTGTCTACCTTGTGATTGCATTATAATGTATGATTTCTGGTGACAAGGTAAAACAAATCTGAGATCAGTAGGTGATGGTGATTGAAGAGGGTAAACATAGGCATTAATAAATGAAAACACCAGGAAACGCACATAAAGGCACTGATACTTAAAGATCTACAATTTTTCTACACAACCTTGTTAAAATACATTCTAACAATACGTTGAATTAATTTACAAAGTTGTGCCATAATTTGTCCTGAATTAGAATTGCATTGATTTACAAAGTTGTGCCATAATTGGTACTTCTAACTACATATGTTAAAACCAGGGTCCTAGGCAGGATCCTAGGCAGGGTGCACAGGGTGCTTTGCACCCAGGCGCCTGCAGAGGTGGGGGCGCCGATGTGTATACACACACGAAAGTGCCTCAAAGAAGCTACTTGCAAGACATTTTTGGATGTCCAGCAAGGGCACCGCTCCAGTATAAAAACACCTGGGCTCTCACGCTTGGATCGCAGATGAGGCTTTTTTCAGGCGCTATTTTTAATGCTAAAACACCTTAAAAAAAACTCAATTGTCAAAGGGGTCTAATGTACCATCTTCTGTACTATTGTTTCCAGTCTCTGACCATCTCCTGTGCTATGTCTGCAGTCTCTGACCATCTCCTATATCATGTCTGCAGTCTCTGACCATCTCCTGTACTATCTCTGCAGTCTCTAATCATTTCTTGTACTATGTCTGCAGTCTCAAATCATCTGCTATATCATGTCTGCAGTCTCTGACCATCTCCTGTATCATGTCTGCAGTCTCTGACCATCTCCTATATCATGTCTGCAGTCTCTGACCATCTCCTATATCATGTCTGCAGTCTCTGACCATCTCCTGTACTATCTCTGCAGTCTCTAATCATTTCTTGTACTATGTCTGCAGTCTCAAATCATCTTCTATATCATGTCTGCAGTCTCTGACCATCTCCTGTACCATGTCTACAGTCTCTGACTGTCTCCTGTACTATATCTGCAGTCTCTGATCATCTCCTGTAACTATGTCTGCAGTCTCTGATCATCTTCCGTACCATGTCTGTAGTATGTCTGGGGGTCTTTATAACAGACTCTACCAGAAGCCCTTTCTGTGTCCATCAGAGAGGCCCACCCTCCAGGTCCCAATAAGTACTCTGCTTAACTTCCTGTATTTTGTTTATTGTTAAGAGATCATGTAAGGATCCCAGGGTAATGAAGACTTTGTGGGGGAGCATCTCTGTGGTTGAGTCGTTGCCATAAAACATTTGTAAAGGGGAGGAGTTAGTAAAATGACCACACCAATGTGGGGGGCGCCAGAAATATTTCTGCACCCAGGCGCCTGTGACCCTAGGATCATCCCTGGTTAAAACACATACTCTGCTTTGAATCTGGAACTGCTTGTAGTGTTGATAGAATCTTACATGATGCACACAGTTCATACTATTGTGTCAGCAGCACGGCAGGTCAAGCAAGCATGGATTCATTGTACAATAATTTGTACCCTGAAGTTTTTTTCTTAGGGCTCTTTCACACAAGGCGGATCAGTGATGGTCCCCACACACTATGGGGGATCGGGTGAACACAGACCGTCTGTCCGTGTTCACACGATCCAATCCGCAGACCGATGGAAAAATAGGGTTTTCCTCAGTCTGCAGAATTGGAGGAATGCAGAGGAGGAATGCGGAACCGGGCGAGATCGAGTGTCAGCGGATGTTCATCCGCTGACACCCGCGATCTCGTAGGGACCAACGTATGTCCCTTTTTCAATTTTTGAAGGATTTGTAATAAAATGTTTACATTTTGAATTTGATCTCATGCATCAGTATACTCTGCAATTTATTCTATGTGAAAGATCATTTGAAAACAATCCTGATAGGGAATTGGCATATGTTTTACGTATAATTGTTTGATTACCTTTAAGAAAAACTTTTACTGCAAAGTAAAGGAAAGCTGCTGACCTCTTTACCCTATTTAATTGTGGGCACTATGGCCTGGGCAGGAAGAGGGGTACATTTTCAGCTTTTAGCGCTGTCACACTTTGAATGACAATTGCAACACTCATGCCCTTTATGCCATGTTATGCAGCACTGTACCCACACTACATTGGTATTCTTTTGGTAGTATTTACCACTTCAATACCGGGCATTTTCACCCCCTTCCTGCCCAGGCCAATTTTCAGCTTTCAGCACTGTCAATTGTGCAGTCGTGCAACGTGGCTCCCAAACAAAATTGACATTGTTTTTTTTTTCCCTCAAATAGAGCTTTCTTTTGGTACTATTTGATCACCTCTGCAGTTTTAAATTTTTTGCGCTATAAACAAAAAAATACTGACAATTTTGAAAAAAATAAAATAAAATTTTTACTTTTTACTATAATACATTTCCCATTTTTTTAAAACATGTTTTTTTTCCTCAGTTTAGGCCGAAACATATTTTTGGTAAAAAAATAGCAATAAGCGTTTATTATTTGGTTTGCACAAAAGTTTTATTCACAGAATTATGTTTTTTTTTTATTATTAGTAATGGTGGCAATTTGTGATTTTTATTGGGACTGCGACATGGCGGACACATCGGAAACTTTTGACACGTTTTTGGGACCATTCACATTTATACAGTGAACAGTGCTATACATTTGCACTTATTACTTTTTTTTTTTTACAATTCTTTACACTTCCTTAGTGAAACGGTAGAGGTACAATGTACCCCATTACCAATTCACATAGGGGGGTGGAATCTGGGGGTCCCCTTTGTTAAAGGGGTCTTCCATATTCCGATAAGCCCCCTGCCCGCAGACCCCCACAACCACCGGGCAAGGGTTTGTGGGGATGAGGCCCTTGTCCCCATCAACATGGGGACATGGTGCTTTGAGGGGATCACAGACCCCCAAAGCATCCTCCCAATGTTGAGGGCATGTGGCCTGGTTTGGTTCAGGTTGCATGCTCGGATAAGGGGTCTGGTGTGGATTTTTGGGGGAACTCCACAACATTTTTTTTTTTAAATTTGGGTTGGAGTTCCCCTTAAAATCCACACCAGACCTGAAGGGTCTGGAATGGATATTTGGGGGGAACACCACATCATTTTTTTTTCAATTTGATGGTGGGGTTCCCCTTAATATCCTTACCAGACCTGAAGGGCCTGGTAATTGAATTTGGGGGGACCCCCACGCTTTTCTTTTTTATGAATGACTTTTCTCTGAATTGTTCTAAGCATGGGAAACAAGCGCTACTTCACAGGCATACTATACACCCCCAGGTACAAAATTTAAAGGAATATTTCACTTTTATTGTTTCACTTTAAGCATTATTAAATTCACTGCTCCTGAAAAAATGGCCGGTTTTAAAACTTTTCTTTGCTTTGATACATGTCCCCTGGGGCAGGACCCACGTCCCCAAACACTTTTTAGGACAATAACTTGCATATTAGCCTTTAAAATTAGCAAATTTCAAATGTTGGAGTTCCATAGACTTTAATGGTGTTCTAAAGTTCACACAAATGTTTGGTCTGTTCACAGGTTCTGGTACAAACCGAACTGGGGGGGGGGGGGTGTTCGGCTCATCCCTTAGTGATAACATTTTGGGTTAGGGATGTATAGAAAAAGGGGAGAATTATATAACTTCCAAAATAAACGTGCGTTCAATAACTTAGCGCAAACAAACATTAACATAGCTATTCATCAAAGTCAATGTAAATAAATTTGTTTTCCTGTTAGGTAATGGAGTAAGATCAACTCCTTGAGAAAATCTTGCACCAATCTGACCATATTTTCCAGTGAAAGCTAGTCTCTTGGTGCTTGCCCATACTAGCTCATTATGCCTTTGTGTTACAGATTTTTTTTTTTTGAAATGGGGTTTACAACCTCTTTAAGACAACCTCACATAAGGCATAATAAACTTATGTCTCCACAATAAACATGTGAAACACATTTATTTTGAGTGCTGGTGACTTCAGATCTTTCTATTTGTTTCTCAGATGGGCACCTCTGCAGACCTCAACTGGACACAAAATGAAGGGTAATTGAAACCAAAGGGAAATCCCAAGTTTTACAGTTGTCAAGGGAAAAAGTGGCAAAGGGGAATCTTCCAGTGTGGATAACCTTTTCCAGTGAAACTGTCTAAAAGGCAAGTTCACCCCATCTGCTGCAATGTCACAATACTGCTAAAAATCAGATCACAGCCATTACTAATAAAAATAAATACATAATAAAAATGCCGTAAAAATGCCATAAATCTTTCTAATAGTTTGTAGACGCTGTGGGCCAGATTCACAGAGCCGTAACTCCTGTCTAACTAGTGTTAGACCGGAGTACTTTCCAATTACACGCTTTTTTTCACTAGTTTGAATCCTCAAACCATGAAAAGACGGCTTTGCGCTTCAACCTGACTGGCTTACGTGTTTGTACGCCTTCGGATCTACGCTGCAATAAAATAGCGGCCGCTGGGTGGACCTCCTGTCGTTTTCCGCGTTGGGGTATGCAAATAAGCTTTTGCCGTCGATCCCCGAAATTACGATCTTCAAACGCAATCTCTTACGGCATCTTTAGTCTAATATTAGACAGCCCATGTTAAGTATGGCCGTCGTTCCCACGTCGAATTGCAACGTTTTCCGACGTCTTTTAATATTTTTAACTAAGTCGTCCGGGAATAGGAATGTCCGTAAACGACGCTTCTCAAAAAAAATGACGTAATGACGTTATTTCGCGCAATGCACGGCGGGAAATTTCTGAACGGAGCATGCGCAGTTCGATCGCCGCGGGGACGCGCATAATTTAAATGCTTCACGCCTCGTAATCGGGAATTTCGATTACGCGGCGAGAAATAGACTACGCCGCCGTATCGTACGGGCAAAAATCTACCAGAATTCGTTGTAGAGCCTGGTAAAATACGGCTGCGTAGCGGATCTCGGATACGCTGCGCAAATGTACGTGTACCTGAATCTGGCCCTATAACTTTTGCACAAACCAATCAACATTCAGCACGTTTATTGCATTTTTTTTACCAAAAATATGTAGAAGAATATATATTGGTATAAGCTGAGGAAGAAATTAGCTTTTTTTTTTCTTTTTTTTTTAATTGGGGGATATTTATTATAGCAAAAAGTCGTTCTTTTTTTGTTTTTATAACGCAAAAAAATAAAAACCGCAGAGGTGATCAAATACCACCAAAAAAAGCTCTATTTGTGGGGAAAAGGGATGCAAATGTGTGTTTGGGTACAGCGTTAAAAGACTGCACAATTGTCAGTTAAAACAATGCAGTGCCAAATTGTAAAAAAAGTGCTCTGGTCAAGAAGGGGGTAAAATATTCCTGAAGTGGTTAACTGTAATCTTCTGTATTAAAAGTTTTGATTTTAGATTTAATTTAAGCAGGAACTAATTTGTGTAAAGTTTCATATGTCTTCTTTTTAGTAAAGACCCCTTTTTTGTTGCATTGCCATTTTCATTTCTAGGTTTCCTCTGCAAGCAGAGTCAAAGGCTTAGATTAATAACATTTTCTCATCCTTATGACTTTAAACCACCAAAGTAGTACATCTCAGTTCCAATCCATAAATTTGAATAAGTTAATAAAACTTGTGAAGGAACCCTATATCTGATCTTACTCATTTAGCCTTTCTGATTGGATATTGGCTAATCCCACTGTATTATCAGTTTTATTGAGTCCTGACCTTTCATTTTAATTCTTACTGCTATCTTCACCTTATTATATTCTTATCTCCTATTGCCTTGAATTCAATTTAAATGCCTATTTCTTGTACAAACTAAACTGTAAAATAATTATCGGACGTTTATAAATTTTCTGTGCCTCCACCTTCCATAAAATTTGAAAGATATTTTCCTCTAAATGCTGTTAATTATTTTTGCTCATTTTCTATTTGCTAATGCAGTTTATTAATGAATATTAATCAGCAGTAGCTCAAACCCAATTAGGAAATACTTGTTTTAAGTTTTATTTTAAGGAGGCCTACTAGTTTTGCCCAAGTTATTAGCACATTTATTAGACCAAATAAATTGCATGGGTATCCATGCTTGTGAGTTTTTGATTATGAATGCACTGCTGGATTAACAGGGAAAAAGTAAATAAATTATGCCTCACCCAACTGATATTTTTTTAACCCTTAGGTTTTTAGGGTTTTCCACATACTATCAGGTAAATGTATTTCCATACACTAAAACTGACCAATTCTTGCAACTGCTAGTACTACAGTAAGTTTTAATATATCACTTTATTTGATCAAAATGTAGTAGTGATTACTTTGAACTGATGAACAAAATGTCAAAGCTATTTGTTTTAATATTGTTGCATAGTTAGTCAGGTTGAAGAAAGACACAAGTTCATCAAGTTCAATAAAAAAAAAAATACACTCCCATATACACAAACCTACACCCTCAGTTGATCCAAAGGAAGGCAAAAAACACCAGCAAAGCATGCTGCAATTTGCTACAGCAAGGGAAGAAAATCCTTCCTGATTCCCCGAGAGGCAATCATTAGACATGTGCATTCGTTTTCGTTAGAATGCATTTTCGTCCGAAAATCAGTTTTTTTTGTTATCGTTTTAACAAACGATAACGAAAGCACAAGTAACAAAAACTGAAAGATCCGACATAACAAATGCTTTCTTTTCCTTTTTGTTGCGGTAAAAATTTGATATAGAGAGATTCAACATTATAGGGAAAAGATTTGACATTATAGGGAAAAGATTCGACATTATAGGGAAAAGATTTGACACTATAGAAATAATAGATTCGACATTACAGAGAATACATTTTGATATATGAGAAAATAGATTCGACATTATTACTAGTCATACAACATTAGAATTCTTGTAGGCGGAATATTCGAACAGAAATGTACGATTCGACGTAAAGACTCGGCGTTCCGTCAAATATTCTTTTGACCATTCGACAGAAACCAAGTATTATTGGATTTTCGGATGAAAATCTAAATAAATGAAATGAAAAACTAAAATAAATGAAATGAAAAACTAAATAAATCAAAATGATTTACGGGAGTAACTAAATAAATTTATTTTCCAAACGAAAAAACAAAACAAAACATTCATATTTCCACTGGATCAACTTTACCTATAAATAAATGTTAGTACCCAGTTATATTGTGTACACTTAGGAAAGAATCCAGGCCTTTTTTAGAGTAATCGACTGAGCGTGCCAGAACCACCTCTGGAGGGAGTCAATTCCACATTTTCACAGTTCTTACTGTGAAGAAACCTTTCCACATATGGATAGTAAATCTTTTTTTCCTCTAGATGTAAATTTGCCCTATAGTCCTCTGTGATGACCTTAAAGTGAATAACTCAACACCACGTTCACGATATGGACCACTTATGTATTTGTACATGTTGATAATATCCCCCCTTATTCTCATCTTCTCAAGATTCTGTTCCTCTAATCCTTCCTCATAGCTGAGCTTCTCCATGCCTCTTATCAGTTTGGTTGACCTTATGGGCAATTTCCTATTTGCACTGCTTATAACTGCCTCCTCGAACCGTATGGTTGTTAGTGTTGTTTTCAACTTAACATGGACCCTCCATTATATCCTAAAAATCGAAATCTCAATTTAGAAATGCTAGTTGCTTTGGCTGTCCCTGGCTTTAATACACTGACCTGGTAAATGCACGCAGATCGGGAAGTTGACATGAAATCAGAAATTGCAGATTTTGTATATTGGTCCCAAATACAGAAGGAAAGGTCATCAATGACTATTTTCTTTCTTCCCTTGCCTTGCCTTAATTAATAAAATAAATAAAACAACAGAAATGTGTCTAATCACTAACTTCACATGAAGTTACAATCTATATCTGAAGTGCCTCATCTCCCTTTCCTTATACCACAATTTTCTTTTAATGGCATATTCCTTTTCAATATGAACATTCTCTCCTTGGAACATTTCACTTTGTGTAACCTTAGGCTGACCATAGACATTTCGAATCTCAGCCAGTTGAATAAGAACCTGCCAAGATTCAAATCGTGCATGAGCAGGCTGAATGCACCAAGTTAATCAATTTATCAAATTGGGTACAACCAGCCGGCAGTATTTACTTGCAATTATATACATTATTTTTACAATAATCACTGTCTTCTCCCGGCAGACAGGTTCCTACACCCACCCCCATTCCTCCGCTAGGAGAACACAATGGTTCCGCAGGAGGGATTCTATTATCAGCACTTTCTGCATTGATGGGGGAATCATGCAAATGTATTTCCTCCAACTGTGATTGCAGGAAAGAAATTCACACCATCTATGGCCTTTCTTAGATTCTGGGAACTAACAGCAGCCAATCTCTTCTGTGTGCTTGTTCTTACAATGTTTATTACACAGTTTTCAAGCAGGAGAGAAATTGTCATGTGTTTGTCATAATGCATTTGATTATTAAACGCATGTGACTTATGTCATGGCATAGGTGTGACGATATTGCACACAGCGCTCCATTTTGTGTGTGAAACCGCACAGCAGCCATGTTGTGTAAAAGCATTGCAGCCCTAGAAATTAACTCACTCCCTCCCTCAAGCTCAGGAATTCCTAGGCTGCCTTTTTCAAAGGAATGGTTATCTCTGAGAAAACAGACCCGAAGTAGATTTCTTAATGCCAGGTTTCCTGGCCTGTCGTAAAACTGTCGCCCTTTCACCTCAGAGAATCCACAGACCCGATCATAAAAGCCTTACTTCTCATTAAGTCTTAACTGGGGAAAAAGGTATGGAAATTCAGAATGTTTCATAACTTCTACCTACCGTGTGGCACAGCCACACAACGGGCATATTTAGTTTCCTCAGATAATGTGTAACGTTTCAAGCCCAGACATGAATATGATCAATCATACAGAAGGCCCCTGGCCCCATTTATTTGTCCTAAGTAGAATAATAATGGTAGGCGGTTCATGTTTAGACTTTTCTGAAAGCAAATATCATGCTGAACAATAAAATGTATATTGTTAGTCTGTAAACATTAGAGCTGCAGAGATATGAATATGTATCACAAGGTGTACCTGGGATATGGGCATGAATGTGGACCCCTCCCAGTAACCAACCCCTAACTGAGATGCCCAGACCATTGGTCACTGATCGTGGTCAACGCCCCTTGTGATCTGACAGAAAAGAGAGATGCTCAGTGATGAGAGAGTCTCCGTTTTACCATCAAAGTAGGAGCACCTGCCAAGTCTGGGAACCAACTACCCAGTTCATCAATTGAACTCTGATCAACCCTGGACATTAATTGCAAGTATTCTTCTTCTTCAATTCTACCTGTATTGCTGTGTTGCTGTATATTGTCATTATCTCTTTAAACATATTTTTCTGTAACACTTTATTGCACCAAGTTTGCTCTTTTTCTAAAAAAACTATTGAAGTGTTAACTTTTGTCTCTAAAACTCTTAATGCAAGCTATAAACGAACCTGCCTCTGGAAGAGCGCTACTGTGGGGAGTAAGGGCTCTGAGCAGACCTGCCTGTGGTGACAGTGTGTGCTACAGACGCTTATTCCAAAATCATAATTGGTATTGCTAATTGACAGGAGTACCAACGCTCCTTTATCACTGTTGGTGGTGGCAGTTAAAGGGTTAATTGTGTCATTAGCCCAGTGACAATCACTCTCAGGCTACCAGCACGTAGATTGTTGTCCCGCAAGCTGGAAAATCTTTGTGCTGGAGGCAGCTGAGAGTGGCATTGTTACGTAAGTGACTGCGTGGTGTGAGGTCGGCCTATCCTTCGTCGCAAGTTGGTGCGGAGGGCGGGGATCTGACACTCGCGTTCGTCACAATAGGCAATATGATCATTGCAGGACTAACAAAACATTTAATTTAGCTGTTGAGTTTTTGCTGGCTTTATTTTAATGTAGTTAATAGACATGTGCACACTGAAATATATTTTTTCTGAATTACTCCCGAAATTCATTTTTAACTATTTATTTTCGTTAAAAAATGCATTTGTTCGAAAATCCAAATAAATTAAGGTCGAATCTGTCATTGAAGGCTTATGGTTTCTGTCGAATGTTCTTAGAAGATTTGACGGAGCAGCTAAACTGTACAATGCCGCAATCGTACATTTGAATGGTCTACCCCAACACTGTCTCTATAATATTGAATCTTTCCTCTCTATGTAGAATAATCTTGGACTAAAAGAGTTAAGGATAGGCACATTCAACCACAGGTTTGATAGACACAGATCACTATTGTCGAATTCCGTATCTATATCGAACTGTTGTAGCAACGAAAACGAAAATAAAGCATTTTTTTATGTCGGATCTTTCGGATTTCGGATTCTGCACATTCGTTTTCATTTGTTAAAAAAATAAGGAAAATACCTAAAATTCAGATGAAAATGCATTTGAATGAAAATGAATGCACATGTCTAGTAGTTAATCACAGTTGCACTTAAAAGCAGAGTTTGACCCAGAAATTGAACTTTCATGGATCGGATTCCTCTCCCTCTCCTGTGCCACATTTGCCACCTTTCAGGGGGGAGTGGATACCTGTCAAATCCAGGTATGTGCTCCCACTTTCGGGGGAAAGATTGCCGCAATCTGTCCGGAAAACTACGCAATGTCCGACTCCTCCTTCCCTTGCTGCATTCTGGGGGACACTCAGGTCCCAGATGGCAGCTGAGACCATTCAGAAAGTGCAGAGCAACACGCGCATGGCGCAGTAGGAACCAGACTGTGAAGCCACAAGACTTCCCTTTCTGTTTCCCTTATTAAGGATGCCAGAGCCTGCCTCAGAGCCGAGGGATGGGTAGGCTTTGGGTGCTGACAACGTGGGCTTATATAAGTGTCCTTATATTAAAAGTCAGCAGCTGCAGTATTTGTAGCTGCAGACTTTTATTTGTTTATTTCCAGGCAGAACTCTGCTTTAACCACTTGGTATCCCGGCTATAGTTAAAAGACGGCCACAAGGTGGCTCTCAATTGCCGGGAGGATGTCTATAAACATCCTCGCCTCCTCCAGCCACTGGGGGCATGCGCCCTGACGCATCACTGCAGTGCCGATGCGCGTGCCTGGCGGCCGCGATGTCCGCCGGGTAACCGCAATCGGCGGTTACACAGACAAGGACGTGGATCTGTGTGTGTAAAACACAGATCCGCGTCCTGTCAGGGAGAGGAGACTGATGCTGTGTGAGGCGGCGTACACACGACCGAGGTTCTCGCTGGAAACCAGCGAGAACCTCGCTGGAAGCTGCATTCCAGCGAGGACCTCGGCCGTGTGTACGCTCCTGGCTCGCCCCGCCCGTCAGGAATCCCGTCGAGCGAAAAGAGAACACGCTCTCTTTTTGCTCGACGGCCCGCCTGGATAAATGGCTGGTTGCCATTCCCGACGGGCGGGTCACCGATTTCGACGGCCGGCAGAGAACCTCGACGGGCGGAACGATGTGTTCTGCCCGTCGAGGTTCTCTGCCGTGTGTACACGGCCTCCCTTGTACATAGGGACACAAATCGCTCACCTCCCCCAGTCTTTAAAAAGTAAAAAATATTGTGGCTTTTTGTTCAAAAATGTTGCTTTTTTTTGTTTATAGCGCAATGTTGTTTGGGAGCCATGTCGCACAACTGCTAAATTGTCAGTTAAAGTGACACAGTGCCGGAAGCCGAAATTTCGCCTGGGAAGGAAGGGGGTATATGTGCCCAGTAAGCAAGTGGTTAACATAAATATTTAACTTTTCTTTATTTTGAATGTTCTGCCTTCCTACAGTAGGGACCAGTGCTGTATTTAACATCAAAGATTTTTATGAGAAAGACAAAGGTAACTGATAAAATATTTACTTTTAGAATGTATTATGCAACCTCTTTGTGCAATGCAAAAATAGCATCCTTGTATCTTGCACATAAGCACATATGTTCCGTACATATCATATTAATGACATATTCTTCTAACAAACAATACATAGGCACATACTGTACATACTCACAAATACACACACATACACTAAGAGAATATACTGTAAGCAAATGCAGTGTTTGACGGTCCACAAGCCATTTAGGTTGTCACATTGTCATTTTCTGACAACAAGCTAGTATGTCATATTTTGCTAGTTTAAAAAGAAAATGTTCAGCAGCCTATTTCTTTTGGGATATATTAGAATTCTGGTTTTAGAAGCCACCCACCAAGTCATCCTACTCCTGCTGCTCTGACAGCTGAAGATAAAAGACTGTTTTACTTAGCTTATCTGTGAGACTTGTTCACCACCACAGATATCAGACTGTGAAGAAGAGCCAAGCTTTCAACAAGGAGCTGGGGGCACAGGGAATCACACAGTGCTTAGGGTGTGCTTCACATAACTTTACACTATCCTATTATTACCTATGTGCAGCAATACTTTTTTAATATATAGAAATTATAAAAATAAAAAAAAAGTCAATCTCTTAATATTAAATATTTTTCAGAGCATTGCAACTATTGTAGCACAAAGTAAAGTCTCACTTTCTATTCAGAAAAAAAAAAAAAAAAAAAAACTTATTACGTATACTTTCCCAAAAGTTTGGATTAAAAGCACAACTTCAGTCAATGTTTTTAACCCATTTGGTTGGAATCAGGAAGGGTTAGAACTTTTTTTTTATGTCTGTGTCTCTAAATTGATTGTTTTCTCCTTACTTCCTGTCAAGACAGAAAGTGATAGAAAATAGCTACACTTAAGAACCATAAAAATGCATATTTAATTAATATTTAAAGTATTAAGAAGGATAAGAAGTTTGAACGTTTTGATTGCTGCCTGGACCTTCATGTCCTAGTAATATCTGCAGCCCCTACTTCAAAACAACAAGATAGGCATTATAAGACCAGAAAGTGTGGGAACATGTACATAAGGACCACAGAGAGATATAATAAAAGGTCTGGTGTCCCCCCAACATCACCTCCACCCCCAATTCAATACATATACAGTATACAGAGGATTCACCCTGGAACTTTGAGTGAGGTGAGTGTGGTTAGCCAAAAAACATATCATGATCCTATAAAAAGTAGATTTTTTACAATATGTTGCACATATAAAACACAACAGAAATGAATGCAGGCCAATAAAATATGCATACAATGTGAAAAGAAGACAAACCACATACATGGTAAACAGTAAATAAGCAATATACAAACATCAGAAAAAATGTGCAAGCATCACTAGTTTCGCAAGATCGCACTCACTCTTCAGGGGTGAATGCTTTAATTTAACTGTAATACAAGTAGTTAATAAAATAAATGTATGTTGCATAAGATTGGCAGGGGGGTGAGTAATCACCGGGGTCAGAGTATAGGACCCCATACTCACCAATGGGCCGGTCACAGACGTGGTGGCAGTGACAAACATCCAGCATGGGAGCTGAGGAGCAAATGGAAACCCCAACGGGGAACAACTGGAGCAACAAAACAGCTTTGGTCGGTGTGACTGCAAGTGTCCCTAGGGGTCTCACATTGTCCATAATAATTAACTGCAAAAAATAGTAAAACAAAGTGTGAAAAAATATTGGCAAGCAGTGTGTGGAGTGCACTGTAAGATAGAGTGAGGGTTGGGTTGGCCCTGTTCCCTCTTGCTACTCCATGTCGGTGGCGGTTCCCGTCATCCAGCCTGGGAGCTGCGATATGTGTCAAGAGTTGTCTCCCAGATCTTCTGCTGTCCCTGCCCACCCTTGTGGTCGGGCAGGGCCACCTAAATATCAACTTCATGTTTTTCACTCCCATCGGGAGATGTTCCACACAGCCCAAATGTGACAATGCCAAACTTGGCACCACCTGATGGGCGTGGAAAACATGACGACTATATGTGGGTGGCCCTGCCCGACCATAAGGTCGGGATTTCCAAATCTGGTCGAATTGAGTTAAAAAACGACAGAATTTGTAAAGTTTGAATTGATTTGACATGGCTCCCAAAGAAAATGTACATCCTTTTTTTCCCACAAATAGAGCTTTCTTTTTTTTTTTGTTTACAAACGATTTTATTATAGAAAAGGTCAAAGTACAAAAGAAGAAAAAGATAACAATGATGGTACAGGAATGTATACAGGTATCATTGATAATTAACATTGTGTAGAAAGAACGGGTTTATGGTTAGTAATATTTGAATTTAAACCAGAAGTGTGGCGTCCCAGAGCGTCCATTTTTTTTGATACTGGGGCATAGAGTCATATAGTGTATGGTGAATTCTCTCTGAGAGTTTAATGTTTGTCATACGGTTGAGAATCTGTGGCCAGGGTACCAATGTGGAGCGCCAATTAAAGGCTATGGCCCAATGAATGGAGGTGAGAAATGTGTGGATGAGCCTTGTGCTTGATGTAGGAATATCCTTAATAGGGCCGAATAAGAGGCAGATTAGGGGTGTGAGATGGATACTTCGGTCGGCAATTTTATCAATTACAATGCTGGCCTTGTGCCAAGTGTCCCTTAATTGGGGGCAGTCCCAAAATATATGCAATAACGTTCCATGGGCGGGGCATCCTCTGAAGCAGAGTGGAGACCATGAAGGGTAAAATGAATTAAGTTTAGCTGGTGTGAGATACCATCTATAGAGCAGTTTTATAGCTGATTCTCTGATAGATGTTGTTTTGGTACATCTGTGGAGGTTAGTGAAAATGGTATCCCATTGCTCCAGAGTAAATGAAATGTCTAAATCCGATTCCCATTGTAACATGGGATGTGACTTCTCAGACATGTTTGTTTCATTCAAGCTTTTGTATATTCTGGAGATCAGGCCCCTATCACGAGGGGAGGAGATGCAAATTTGTTCAAATTGAGTATAGGGGGGGTGAAGTGTAAGTGAGTAGAATGTCTGATAGAATTTTCTAATTTTTGTATAATTTTCAAATTCTCCGAGAGACAGGTCATATTTTGATTGCAGGTTGGAGAAAGTGCAGAATGAGTTAAGGTGAGAGAGCGATTTCAAATGGGTTAGGTTATGTGATTTCCAAAACGTAAGTAAGTTTGGGTTATGAGTTCTGACTAAGGGGGAAAAACGTGGGTCACCTAGGAATGATGCCAGAGGGGGAGTATCAGAAGATAGTTTAAACTTTAGGGTCTGTCTGTTCCATAGTTGGAGAGAGTGGGTGACAATACGGTTTAATGCTCTTATTTTTTGTGGTGGGATGGTTTTGGACCAGAGGAGTCCTTGTAGGTTGTAAGGTAGGATAGACTCCTCCTCGAACTGGAGCCAAGGAATTTGGAGTGGAGGGGCATACCATTGGGCTAGTTGGGTAAATCTGGCCGATAAGTAATAAAGCCACAGATTTGGGATACCTAGGCCGCCTTTTAAGTGAGGTCTAAACATGAGAGAATAACTAAATCTAGGTTTCTTGTTCTGCCAAATAAATCTGTTAGTCTCTCTTTGAAGTGAGTCTAGTGTTCTTTTAGGTAGAGTGAGGGGGAGGGCTCTAAAAAAAAACAAAAGCTTGGGTAATATCATCATTTTTACAGCGACTATTCTGCCCGAGAATGAAATATGGTATGATGACCAGAGTTTAAGTAAATTTTTAATATTTTTGAATAAGGGGGGATAGTTTGCTTGGTATAAAGTGTTATACAGGGGTGTAATTTGGATGCCCAAGTATCCAAACGAGTCGACATGCCAATTAAATGGGAATTTATCTTTAAGTGAGGCTATTAAGGTTGAAGGGATATTAATCGGTAAAGCTGAGCACTTTGATAGATTTACACCTAGACCTGACAGGTCATGGAAGATGTCTAGGGTTTTAGTTAGATTGGGTAGGGAGATGAGAGGGTTAGTAATGAATAAGAGAACATCATCTGCATAGAGACTCAATTTGTATTCCTTGGGACCTTTAGAATATCCTTTGATGTCAGTATTGTTTCTGATAGCACAGGCGAGGGGTTCGATTGCAAGGGCAAAGAGTAGGGGGGAGAGTGGACAACCTTGTCTAGTGCCTTTAGTCAGGGGGAAAAAGTCAGAGTTGTTTCCTGGGAGTTTGATGCGAGTTTGGGGGTTATGATAGAGGGCCTTAAATCCATGAAGGAATTCATTCCTGATACCATATTTGGGGAGTAAGACGTCAAGATAAGACCAGCTCACACTGTCAAATGCCTTATGTATATCCAGACTGAGCAAAAGTGTGGATTTGGAGTGCAAGTTGGAGTCCTGAATGATATTAGCGGTCAGTCGTATGTTGTCTGTTATTTGTCTGTCAGCGCAGCCCCCCCTCGGATCGCCACACTAGACCACCAGGGTGATAAAAAAAAATACAAAAAAAAAATACAAATAAAATGACAAAAAAAAAAAAAAAAAAATGACAAAAAAATAAAATGACAAAAAAAAAAAGGGGGCAGTAAAAAAAAATGATGCCAATCAGTGCCCACACATGGGCACTGATTGGCAACATTGATCCATCAGTGCCACCCCTCAGTGATCATCAGTGCCACCCCAGTGTCTGTCAGTGCCACCCCACAGTGCCAATCCATGCCCAGTGCCCACCTATCAGTGCCCACCTGTGCCACCTATCAGTGCCCACCTGTGCCACCTATCAGTGCCCACCTGTGCCGCCTATCAGTGCCCACCTGTGCCGCCTATGAGTGCCCACCTGTGCCGCCTATGAGTGCCCACCTGTGCCGCCTATGAGTGCCCAGTGCTGCCTATGAGTGCCCATCAGTGCCGCCCATGAGTGCCCATCAGTGCCGCCCATGAGTGCCCATCAGTGCCCAATACCAGCGCCGCCTATCAGTGCCCATCAGTGCTACCTAATCGGTGCCCATCAGAACTACCTCATCGGTGCCCATCAGTGCCACCTCATCGGTGCCCATCAGTGCCACCATATCAGTGCCCATAATTGAAAGAGAAAACATACTCATTTACAAAAAAATTAACAGAAAAAAATAAAAACTTTATTTTTTTTTCAAAATCTTCGCTCTATTTTTAGTTGTTGCACAACAAAAAAAAAACGCAGAGGTGATCAAATACCACCAAAAGAAAGCTCTATTTGTGGGGAAAAAAGGACGCCAATTTTGTTTGGGTGCAGTGTAGCATGACCGCGCAATTGTCATTCAAATTGCGACAGTGCTGAAAGCTGAAAATTGGCTTGGGCGGGAAGGTGCGTAAGTGCCTGGTATGGAAGTGGTTAAGCAGTTAAAGAGTTGCTTATGGAGAATTTTGAGCACTGTAGTTTGCCACCATTCCACGTGCAGATTCAATTTTAAAGCGTGACAGGTTAAGTATCTATTTATGCAGCATAACATCATGTTTCACATTATGCAGAAAAATTCTGTCAACTTTATTTTTTCTTTTATTTTTTTAATTCATGTGTTTTTTCCTCAAAAAATGTGAGTAGAATGAATACAGAAATACCTTGAGGAAAACCTGATCTAGTCTGCACAAAATCTGAGGTTTGGGAGAACATCTGTTTTTCAACAAGACAATTAACATTGAGCAGCCTCTATAATGGACATTAGACACACACACAAATATGTAAAAACCACTGCTGTAACTCTCACCCACGACCAGTGTGCTCCACCATTGTTGGATGATCATGTATCTATAGATTCCAACTGACACAACTACATTTTGCATGCATTTTTTCTTTTGATGAAGGCCTCTTGAGCCCCTTAGGGAAAGAAAGCCTTGACTGATGGGGGCATGGCCAGGTACAGGATAAGGTGGTGGTCACTCAATGATTGGTTATTTTGTGGGATGGGATGAGCCTGAGCTCAGGTAAATGGATCACCCACAGGGAATTCTGGGTCTTTTCGGGAAAACTTGCTTGGAAGAGCTGCCCATCCCTCGCACCCTTTTTCTATGTTATGTCACAGCTTGCTGCAGTTTTCTTGACCTTTCCAGCATAAAATGGCTGTAATGGGCCATGCACTTCATGGAAATCGGAAGTAGGTGGCCTGTTCAGCACTTATGGTAAGGACAGGCCCCTCTCCCTTTGGAATTGTGTGTTCACAGTACAACTGTGACTGGCACTAATTGAAAACATTTTTACATGTTATGTTTGGTTTTAATAAAGCTGTGGCCTTGCCCTTTTCAACCTAATGGTTGTAAGCATGTTTATTTCATAGGGTGAGGGGGCAAGGGGGAAGGTTTATATACATCTATGTTACAGTAATGGTACCTGGGCTCATTGCACCACAGCAGTCATGTGGGGTGATAGATGTTGGTAACCGCTGATGCGGAAGACTATGGAGCTGTACAGTGCAGGCCAGAAGAGAGGGATTTGTGGTGCTGGATGTAAACAAGCCCCAAAGGTAGTGGGCATTGCATTTTGGTAAATATGCATCTTTGGAGGGTGGGATTGGTTGGGTCAGGCCAAACACAATAAGTGCCCCTTGTCTGAAAGTGCACCTAGTCTTTAAATCTACTATGACTGAATGTTCTATATTTTTTTTCACAGTACCTACTGTACTTATACTTTGAGGTGATAACCTAAATTAATTAGACAGAGTGCCGTGTATTACCGTGTGTAGCAAGAACATGCATTAAAATGCATGTTTTACTGCAGCACAATAGTTGGAAGCCAGCCTAAAGTGTCTGGAATATGGCATTGTTTTTTTGTCTTGTTTTTTTATTTCATTGGAGGTTTACATTTTAAACTTTTACATAATTTGTTTGGGAGGAATATGAGGCATGAAAGTTGTGTCAAGTTTGGTGTTGCATGGTTCTAACGTGCCTGACAGATGGCACTGGTGTACTGCTAAGCCACATGCCAGAAGTTCTTTTCAATGTTATTTAGGATTTAGAGCATACAGGTTTCAAATCACTTTACTGTGATGTCTACTGTATGTGATTATTAATTCCTTTTTATTATGTGATGTTCTAAAAAAAGGAATTTTATAATGAAATAAGGAAAAGCCTAACACTTCTATTTAAGGCCAATTCAAGCTTTTTCATTTTCAACCAGCAACACACATTCTTTTTGCTGAATGAAAATGCATGTTAAGCAGAAATTGTATTATTCTATATGGGGCTGCGTCACATCTTTGCACTGCTAGAAAATAAACGATTGACAGTGTGTGTATGGCCTGGTCTGGCCAATCAAATAAACAAAAAAACAAACCTAGTGTTCATAGGCACAGCATAACCCCTCAGGATTTTTATAACAGTCCAGGTGCAGTATTTAAAAGGTATTGTTTATTAAAGTTAATAATCTATACAGTAGAAAAGTAAAATCAATTGCAGTACAAAAATACAGGCATGAATGTAGGTGCCCTCTGGTATGAAGGGCTATTGCACGTAGCTGTTGGAGATGACACCTGACATGTTTCAGATCCCTAGGTCCTTCTTCATAAGCTGAATGTCATCTAAAGCATACATACTCTATAATAGTGAACATATTTAAACATTAGTACAATATTACAGTTTTCGCATTGATAAACCTATTGCATGGAATTGAACATCCATGCAAGTACAAAAATAGGCATGGGAGGCTTGTACTCACTTGCATGAGTCGATTAATAATGAACCGTGAGGGGGACCTGGCAGGGATGGAGCTGGCCTGCACTGTAGTTGTTACACAGTGGAACAGGTGGTAAAGACTGAGATAACAAGGCACCAACATCAAAGGGCAGGAGCTGAATGTGCTCAATGTGTGTAACAGCACTGGTGAACGGAGTGAACCACAACTGCGGCTAGCAAGGATTTCAATGCGCTTCTCTATGTGACAACTCAGTATTGGGCCCCAGGCGTCACTCCATGCAAACAGGAGTTTGGGGGATCTCTACATCATCTCTCTGTCAATATTAAGAAAGGCGTGGAGCTATTAAGAACGGACGCATTACAACATGCGACCAGATCTTAGCGTTTAAAAATTATATAATATACTTTAGAGGTCAAGATTCCAATACACCTGCAAGTGATTATCAGTACGGGACCCCAGGGGTCACTCCACACAATCAGGAGTTTGGGGGTTCTCTACATCATATCACTATGAGCATATAGGGATGTATTAGGTCACTAAGGGAGATGGTATTAAATACCATCAACCCCTAGCATAGAAAGGTTAGAGCAAACATGTTCAAACAATTAGGACAAGGCCTATAAGGGATTTCTACTTATGTCAAGCTCATAGTAAATAGTAGTTGTAGTAACAACTAGTAGCTGCATATGAGAGGCAATATAGCTCAGGTAATTATGATAATAATTTTAGTTTAATGGATTCGTAATTTTGTACTTTTGTAAATACATAGCAACACGCAGCTAATCCATATTAAGATATACTTTCTCTTAAGTCCCGTTCACACTGTCGGACTTTTTGCCAACAAACGTCAAAATTTGCCTTTTCCAAAAAATCCGACCGTGTGTACGCTCTATCGGACAAACTTTTTCGGTTTCAAAAGTCTAGCCAACTCCCTTCAGACAAAAATCCACGGAAAAGTTTGTTTGAAGTCCGATCATGTGTCCGAGGCTTTACACTGTACAATGTGACTCAGCACAAAAGAGTAGTGTTGAGCAGAATATGCCATATTCGAATTCGCGATATATCTCGAATATATAGTCGAATATTCGACATATATTCGCTAAATACGAATATTCGTGATATTTTTTGGAAATTAAATGATTGCGAATTTTCGCGAATTTTCGCGAATTTTTGCGAATTGCGAATTGCGAATGCGAATATTCAAGAAATGCGGAATGGAGCACTCTGATTGGCTCAGAATATTTGTGATATATTACAATATAAAATAATTGCGAATATTCGAGAAATGCGGAAGGAGCACTCTGATTGGCTCAGAATATTCGTGATATATTACAATACACAATAATTGCGAATATTCGAGAAATGCGGAAGGAGCACTCTGATTGGCTCAGAATATTCGTGATATATTACAATACACAATAATTGCGAATATTCGAGAAATGCGGAAGGAGCACTCTGATTGGCTCAGAATATTCGTGATATATTACAATACACAATAATTGCGAATATTCGAGAAATGCGGAAGGAGCACTCTGATTGGCTCAGAATATTCGTGATATATTACAATACACAATAATTGCGAATATTCGAGAAATGCGGAAGGAGCACTCTGATTGGCTCAGAATATTCGTGATATATTACAATACACAAAAATTGCGAATATTCGGCAAATGCGGAAGGAGCACTCTGATTGGCTCAGAATATTCGTGATATATTACAATATAAAATAATTGCGAAATTTCGAGAAATGCGGAATGGAGCACTCTGATTGGCTCAGAATATTCGTGATATATTACAATATAAAATAATCGCGCGATATCGCTATTACCGAATAATCGCATTGCGATTTTTCGGCAATATAAAATGAGCGCTGCAGCTACTCGGCCCAAGGTCTCTAATCATACCAGCAATGCTTTTAGACGTCGATGGGGATCTCTAGGATGTGATCTGTTCTAAAAAAAAATTTAAAACATTCGAATATTCGAAATAGCGAATATTCGCCGCGATATTCGCGTTATTCGCGAATACTCGAATATGCAATATTCGTAGCGAATATTCGCAATGCGAATATTCGTGAGCAACACTACAAAAGAGATAAGCTGATTGGCTAAGATATTAAGTAAGATACATCACTCACTAACTACACTGCCCAGTGCCCATTCGAAAGCACGATACAAGTACACAAATTTACGAACAGACAAAGAAACGGATTTACAAAACACACAAATGAAAATACGAACATACGAATGAAAATACGAACAGACAAAGGATTTAAAATACGTAATGCAAATCGTTCGTTATAGATGTCATTTTCGTTCTTTTGCTTTTTTGGTGTTTCGTCCAATCATACGTTCGTATTTTCGCTTGTTCGTTATTTTGTTCGTTATTTTGCTTATTCGTAATTCCGTAATTTTCGTATTTTGGTTCTTTCAGCGTTTCGGATGTTCGAATTGATCCGAATGTACGAATACTAACAAATTTGTATGACAAACCATTCTTTACGAACGGGAACACACATGTCAAATAGCAGCTCTGCCTAGAGCTGACAGTTTTGCACAGGAAAAAAATGAATAGTGTGTAGCAGGCTTTACACAAAACTGTTAGGTCTATGGTATAGTCCTCTCCTTTTTCATCTCATCTTGCAAGTTAGGAGGTTAATCTCTGTTTTAAAGCAGGAAGGCAGACTGAGATAGAGTTATCATACAATGACATGGCAAATACATTTCCACAGCAGACATTGATCTGTACCATCACTTGTGTTCTGCAAAGCCACATGCCACCTACTGAAGAATAAGATACAGCAGAGGTGTCAGCAAGGCTGCTGTTAGAAATCACAGGGCCCCATACAGCCTACCTGACTGCTCCCCCCTTCCAAAAATATTAAACACTATTTTTGTTAAAATGCCATGGCCCACAATGCTGTGCAACACAGACATGGCAGAAATTATACCCTTGTTGAACAAGACCAATTCAAGTGAATAAGGCTACTCTGCAAGGGCCCCACAAACCCCTGCTTTGCAGTGATCTAGTGCAAGATTAAAGCAGTTGCCAAGGAGACAATATGCCCCCTCACCACCTGTTGAGGGGCATCTCTAACTGCTCTTCAGAGAGAAAAGCACAGGTGAACAAGTCCCTAATTTTTATTTATTTTTTAGAAGTTTAAATAAAAATAAATGTATTTAACTTTTTCTAACTGGGGGAGCTTCAGTGAAATATCAGTGGTTTGAACAGACCCCTAATGTCCCACATCTGAGACAGAGAATGGGAATAAAGACAGAGAGGAGGGAAGACGACAGCACTGGCGGGGGAAAAGGGCACACAGGGTCCTGTACAGCAGGGGTAAGGGGGCGCAGATACTAGATCCAGTTCTCCTTCAGTGCAGCTGGGGGAAAAAGAGGAGTATAAACGAGAATCGTTGCAGGGGGATCCACAAAAATACAGTAAAGCCAGTGCCCAGGTCCCCCTTTTGAACTGATGGAGCCCAGTACAGGAGGGCCGGCTGTATTTCCTTAAAAGTGGTCCTGGGTGCCAGTGTCCGACACCTTTTTGAAAAGTCATTCCTCTTCCCCTACTCTTTTTTAGGTATGTTGCTTCTGCTATGTACTTTGCATGTTCCTCTTGATGAAAAACTCGAACTCCTAAGAATTTTTTTAAACATGTGACTTTAATTTCATGTTAACAGGTTTTTCTACGGTATAAATGCACATAACCACTCCAGGAAGCCAATTCAGGTAGTATGACTTTTGACAAAATGTAAAAAACACATCAAAAATTATTTTGAGGTACATGATAATGAAACACCCCCAGCTTGACACAAAACACACAACATTTTACCCATACTATTAACAGTTGTTAGAAACATATTTAAAGATCAAGGTAATGTTGTTGACATACTGACTATAGTGCAATGTACGACAACAGATTTTACGTCAGTAGCTCTGTGCGTCTGTATCCTACCCTTTGTATGTAATAATTAATCTCCACTTTGTGAAAAATGTTTCATTCATAGTTCACAAGTAGTTTCAGCTAGATATTATTAGAATGTTCTTTATTGAACAACTTTTTATATGCCTTTCCTGCCAGAGGGGACTGCCATTCATTGCAAGGTAAAGCAAAACTATAGCCTGAGGCTGCTTAGGTGTTAGCTGGCACTGAATCATTTTTTATGCAATACCTTTTCTACTCCCTCTGTCGATAGCATGATGAGGACATTATGGATGGAAATTGAGTCCCTTTCCTCTTATCTGGCTGCAACATGTTTACTCACAAGGGGACTGGAGTAGAAACCTGGATGACTCTGCAGTACTAAAAGGGAGAACAGTCATGCAAATTATTTGGAAAGCATAGGCCTCTGGGCAGTGGTTGTTAAAAAGGATAATAGAATGAGACTAGGCAACCTATATGCCTTTATTGCCATGTGTTCTAGTCAGGCTGATAATGAATTTGTATGGAAGGAGCAAAATCTGTTAAATCTGTCTCTAAAAGCAGTATTGCCGAATTAACAATATAAGATGTGTTCACAGTATAAGTTAGTCTGTGATCACATGTAAAAGGAGCATATACACAGAGGTTGTTTTAATTATTTGAAACTTTATACTACTTTGTAGTCTGGAAATCATAGTACATTGGGAGTGGGTGGAATTCTAAGTATTATATACAGTTAGTACTATCCAGTAGTTAACAGATTTTAAGGGGAAAAAATGTGCATCATGCTGACTAGGGATGAGCTTTGGATTCAGACCAATCCTATGGTTGGTTCAACTTTTGTGTGTTCAGGATTTGACCAAAATCCACACTTTAAGAGTGTTTAGCCACACCCATAATACAATGTGGTGCACTGAGACCTCTGGGGAGGTTCAATACTGTGGCCAAAATTTACTTTGGCCAAAGTCCCAGCCCCCTCACACACCTCTACGAGCAGGAGCGAACTGACCATTCGGGCACAGTAAAACCAGGGACAGTATGTAAAAATCTGTCTTTTAAAAAAAAAAATCACAAGATTATAGCTGCCCCGTCTTTTCAGTACCTTTTCAGTGTGTGTATGTATACTGTGTGTGCATACTGTGTGTGTATGTATACTGTATGTGTGTGTATGTATACTGTGTGGCCCCATAATCTATTGGCCGGGGGCCCCATAATCTTCTCCTATTGCCCGGGGGCCCCATAATACCCTAATTCCCAGGGGCCCCATGAGTTGTCATTCCGCCCCTGTCTCCAAGCAGCCCTTTGTCAGTTTGAGTTAGTAATGAGGGACAGCTGAAAGTTTTTTTTAGGGAGAAAAAGTTTTAAGCTATTCTGCTGTGCTAGTGTTACCATAAAGTTCAACAGTGCTATATGTTGCCACTTCTGCACTGCAGTTAGAGGGCTAGGGAGATTGGCGTGTCACCCCATCTGTATTCACCATCAGGACCCAACGGTCCTTTTTGAGACTATTTTTGGTGTGCATGTCATTAACAATTATATCGCTGCTGTTCACTTTTTTGTTTGTTTTTTCCAGGGCATTTTGTTGCTTTTCATTTTAGTTTATATTAACGTCCATTTAAAAAGAAATACAAAATAAAGTTTTTATTTTGCTTGAAAGGATAAGTTCACTTAAAAAAATAACTAAAAAAATAAAGGCACATTTTTGGCAGGTACAATTTTTTTAAATCCTTTTTTTTTTAGGAGCCTGGAAAGTATTGCTCCAACAATCAGTTGATCACTGATGCAATGCAGGTCCACTGCAGACTGTCATTGTGAGCTGTTGTGAGACAGTTTCACACTGAAAGGAACTACCCCAGCACTCAACAGCTCATTAAGAACTACAAGCCGACAACCACAAAGGCTGTCGGTACGTATAGTTCTCTCATTAACAGAACTCTGTGACAGTGGCGTTGCTAGGGGGTGGGGGGTGCAGTCTGCACACCGGTGACACCCACCAGAGGAATGATACAAAGGCCAGGATGGGGGGGGCATGCAGAGATGACAGTGTGGGCAGTACAGGCTAAACTGTGCTCAATGGCAGACAGAGGAAAATATATGTTGCAGTGACTCTTTTCCAGTGCACAGGACTGGTTAATGTCTAATTCAGCACAAGGAGTTAATGAACACTGCCATTGATCTCTAATGCAGCAGTGGCCAGTAGAAGTTAATCAACCCCCTTGCGCTGTATTAGTGGTCAGTGTCAGTGTTAATTAACCCATTAATGCTGCAATACAAAGGGGTAATTAACACTGACCACTAATACAGCACAAGGTGGTTAATTAACACAGCCACTGACCACTACTTCATTAACCTCTTAAGGACCGCCTACTGTACATTTACGCCAGCAGAATGGCACGGCTGGGCACATTAACGTATATATATGTTGGTTCTAGTACCCAGCCGTGGGTCACGGGCGCGCGCCCGTGACCGGGTCCGAAGCTCCGGGACCGCGGGACTCGCGGACCCGATCGCCGCTGGAGTGCGGCGATCGGTCCCCGGAGCTGAAGAACGGGGAGAGCCGTGTGTAAACATTTACAAATGCAGCAATTTAGAAATCAGATGAAAGGTTTAGTGCTGGAAAACACTTTTTGATAGATAAAGTGTATTTTATATACATCTATATAGATCAGACCAAAATGAGGGACAAATGAGGAGGAATTTGGGACAGAGGGACATTGCAAAATCAGGGACAGTGGGGGCTATGGATGTATCCAAAATGACACTTCTCAACAGGAAGAATCGAGTCTACATTACTAACATCCTCCAAGGCCTTAGGCAAAAAGAAATTTAGGCGCTGGCCTAGACCTGCTCAAGGAATTAGGTATCCTGCCTGCTGGTGATCATCCTTCTACACCCCACCAGCCCTATAACATAGAAATGGAATGAAATGGAACAGATTATTATTCTGGTGCCTGCACAGCAACCCTGACATCCTTTCTGTCTTGTCAGTAGCTGGATTATTTCGGCCTAACTGCATGAAAGTTTACATTGCCATATCAATATTTTGTTGACTCTTCTGGATAGTAGCATTCTTTGCTACCCATTACTGTTGCATTCTGCAAAAGTTTTGACAAATGGCGGCGGAGCGGCTGTTGTTCTGAGGAGACGTCATAAGACGGAGCCCAGTTTAGCCGCGTTTGCAGGTGCACCATGTCCCTTGGGACATGGCGTGACCCAAATCTCAGCAAAGAGCCACAGCTCTTTTTTTTTTTTTGATTATGAAAAGTTTTATTAATTTTCAAAGGTAGTCATGACAAAAGTATCAGAATTAAGCAAAGCAACAATGGTACAGCTGTGCAACATATGTTATACAGGCTAGATAAGGAAAAAGAAAAAAAAAAACAAGAAAAAAAAGGACATTACCACTTGTCACCAGCAGCAATTAATTTTAGCGCTTGTGTAGGAACACCTCACAGCCGAGGAGTCCCGAGAACACCCGAGACTGGGATCCATCCTAAGCCCCCCCCCCCCCCCGCACCCCACATGGGAACTAACTGTGCCAGGGGTAGGGAATCTGACCCCACCTAAATGCCCATATCCCAATGGAATGATAGTCGGGGGTCGCCAGGTCGCAGCGACCAGCTTGCTTATTCGGTAGGCTTGCGACAACTCGTACCAAAAAATAAAGTAAAAAAAAATAAACAAAAAAATAAATAAGTAAAACAGCGAACAGTAATAGCTAGGAGAAAGCCCCATAGTAGGCACCAAGAGTCATACGTACTATAAAGGGACAATAGCGCCCAGGGACAATCCCCATACCAAGCGTAGGATCGTGGGGAAGTAAACGGGAGAGAGTAGAGAGGCGGAGAAGAGAGGAGGAAAGAGAAGGGAGAGAGAAAGAAGGTATCCGCAGACAGTCTGGTTCTATACCGCTATCGAGTTACAAGACACAAAAAAAGAGTCTCCTAATCCCATATACAGTATTTAGCCCATGGTTCCCAGATCTCCCCAAACTGAGTGAAGTTATCTAGAATAGAACTCATCAACTTCTCTTGGGTCATTATCCATGATATTTTTTGTTTGGCCGCAACAAAAGCAACCTTGGGGAGCCTCCAGGCCCTAGCTAGGGTTATTTTAGCACCTAAGAAGATGAAAAGTATTAATTTATGGGTGGGTTTTGCGGCCTTGGCGGTTAATTGGTTGAAGAGAGTCGTCAAGGGAGACCTGGGAATCACAATACCAGTGACTTTGGAGGTCATTCGGAAGATTTTTGACCAAAAACTTCTTATTTTAGGACATTCCCACCATATGTGCAGCATGGAACCCCTCAGCTGGCATCCTCGGAAGCACAGTGGGGAAGGCAAGGGGTACATTGCCAAAAGCCGGAGAGGAGTTAGGTACCATCTGGTGAAAACGTTTAAGTTGGCTTCAACAAGAGAAACATTTAAAATACCCTTAAAGGATGACATAAAGGCCCTGTGCCAGGTGTTCAAGTCTCATGTCACCTGCAGATCATCTTCCCAGGCCAGCATATAGGCCGTTTTGCAGGTGTCCTGGGCAAGTGACGAGTATATCCTGGAGATTCCCCCCTCTGCTCTGTCAGGCTCCCACACCGCTGTTCATACGGGGTGAGTTGGGGAGGTACAGGTTTCGTGGACCAGATAGGGTTAAGGAAGCTGGATATTTGGTGGAACCGAACTGCCTGTCTTTCCATGTCCACCCAATCCGGCTTGGCTAACGAAGAATATACTGTGGAAAGCTGGGCAAAACTGGCTGCCTGATAGTACCAAAACAAATTGGGTAGTCCCAATCCTCCCCTGCTTCTAAGTCAGAAAAGAGTATGCCTCGCAAGGCGATGACCCGCATTACCCCAGATAAATTTGATGACTTTGCTTTGGAAAGAGGCTAAATGATTTTTATTAATGCAAATCGGGAGTGAACGAAATAGGTAAAGAAGCCTGGGGAGCAAGGTCATCTTTACAGAGTTTATCCTTCCTAACCAGGAGAGTTGGTGTGGGTGCCATTGTTTCGGGTCCATATCTAATTTTTTGTACATGGGTGGGTAATTAGCTTGGTATAATTGTTCAAATTTAGGGGTTAAATTAATTCCTAGATAACGTATGGACGTCTCACTCCACGTGAATTGAATCAAGGCCTTCAGCCGGAGGAAATATATTAAGGGCTTACGACTTTGCGTAATTCACCCGTAAACCCGAAACGTCTGCAAAATCCTCCAAAGTTTTACAGACAATCAGTAAGGATGTAGAGGGGGAAGTAATAAAGAGAATCAAGTCATCTGCGAACAGTCCACATTTGTGAACAGAAGGACCACAACGAACTCCCGTTATGTCAGGATTGGATCGAATGGCAATCGCCAGCGATTCGATTGCTATGGCAAAGATCAACGGTGAAAGGGGGGACCCCTGTCGCGTTCCTTTCCAAATTTTTATGGGATCTGAGTACAGGCCGTGAAGTTTAATCCTGGCTTCGGGGTTAGAGTAGAGAGACCTAAGTAACCCAGAAAATCTAGGACCAAATCCCCAGCGTTTTAGCAATTCAAACAAGTAGGACCAAGAGACCGAGTCGAAGGCCTTTTGTAGGTCCAACGATAACAACATCCCAGCCTGACCACCTCCCCCATCCCACCCACATTGTAAAACTGACACAATGTCCACTGCCCTCTTAACTTGGTCCGGACCTTGACGTCCAGGTATGAACCCTATTTGATCTTTGTGTATATAAGTGCTGATGAAGGATGCAAGGCGATTAGCCATAACCTTAGTCATTATTTTAAGATCGCTATCCTTGACTCCGGTGCATGTACAGTGCCTGCCGCCGAGAATGTGCTTTTAGCACGACAGCATCGTGCTGATTCTCGGCGAAAGGCTGCCGACATCTCGCACTCGCTGGAATAGTAAAAGCACATTCCAGCGAGCGCGTCATAGAAGCGACGGGGATCCGACGTGGATTCCCGCCAATTCTACACGTGGGTGGCGTTTGTTATGAATCCTGAAGGGGAAGTCCCCGCCGGATTTAAAAAAAATTAGGATCACGTGGTACCTACCGGAACATGATGGGACTGCGAGATAGGCCTATATAAGTCGCTGCGAGCCGCGCGCTCGGCAGAACAGCGGGAGGAAGCGTCGTGTCAACATTTGGAGAAGAAGAGGGAAGACGAAGAAGACGAAGACATCACGGAAGACCGGACTGGCCACCGCTAGTAATTGAGCTAACACACGAAGATAGCGGCGGCCAGTCCCGAAGAAGAAGACCCCCGGAGAGCGGAGAAGACCCCCGGAGAGCGGAAGAAGAGCGGAGAAGACCCCCGAAGAGCGGAGAAGACCCCGAAGAGCGGAGAAGACCCCCGGAGAGCAGAAGACCCCCCCCGTTGAAGATGTCGAAGGAAGCCCGGCAGCGAAGAACAGCGGCACCCACCCCCCCCGATGTCGGGAGAAGCCCGCCGAGGGGAGGCGCTTTTATAAAAGCGACCATACACACCCCCCCCCCTGGCGGCCAACTATAATAAAATATTTTAATACCCTGTGTTGTTTATTTGTGTTTGCACTTTTTTTTTGCAGGTGAATGGGTAGGGGTACGATGTACCCCATGCTTATTCACCTAGGGTGGGGGGCTGGTATCTGGGGGCCCCCTTATTAAAGGGGGGCTCCCAGATTCCGATAAGCCTCCCACCGCATACCCCGACAACCAACAGCCAGGATTGTCGGGAAGGGACCCTGTCCTCATCAACATGGGGACAGGGTGCTCTGAGGTGGGGGGGGGCGCATGTTCCCCCCCTGCCCCAGAGCACCTGACCCCCCATGTTGAGGGCATGCCGCCCGGTACGGCTCAGGAGGGGGGGGGGCGCTCGCTCGCCCCCACTCCCCTCCTGACCGGCCGGCTGGCGTGCTTTGGATACGGGTCTGGTATGCATTGTGGGGGACCCCCACGCCGTTTTTTTCGGCATAGGGGGGTCTCCTTGCAACCCATAACAGACCTAAGGGCCCGGTATACTCCTGAGGGGGGAACCCATGCCGGATTTTTTTTTTAAATCCGGAGGGGACCTCCCCTTCAGGATTCATAACAAACGCCACCCACGTGTAGAATTGGCGGGAATCCACGTTGGATCCCCGTCGCTTCTATGACGGCTTTGTCTCCATCGCGGCAAGCCAGCTCGGCGCTGGCTCCCGCGGTGGGGCTCGCAGGTGGTCAATCTCGCCGAGAAAGGAAGCGAGATTGACACAATATCGCGGTCAACCACTGTAGCTGCTTCATCAATGCCGCCTTTGTCAACTTGCACAGCATCCCCTTACGAAGAAAGACCCATGGACTCTCTGTTTTCCTGGCCTACCGCTCCCGCATCAGTTCAGGACAGGTAACCCAAGAGACTCTTCCTCTGCCCGCTTTAATCGCCCCTCAACACAAGGAACTGTTGATCTTAGACGTTATTTCCTCCCCTCTGTTCCCGGTGATCCTAGGCCTGCCCTGGTTTCAGGCCCACAAACCTCTGATTAATTGGGTATCTGGAGAAGTGTCATTTCAGTCCCCTTACTGTCAGCAGCACTGTATACCCGGGCCCTCTAGCTCACCTTCTACCTTACTATGCATGGACTCTGACCCAAGCCTGCTTCAATGCATTCCTGAACCTTATCACGATTTCCTGGATGTTTTCAGTAAACGGGGGGCTGACTCCCTTCCGCCCCATCGCCCTTATGACTGCCCGATCGAGCTCCTTCCAGGGGCCAAAATTTCCTTTGGGCGTATTTTCCCACTATTAAAAAAGGAGCAGGAAGCCCTAAAAATATACATTGACGAAAATAACATCACGGTGAAAAAACGATACCCGCTACCCCTGGTACCCAAGCTCTTCCAAAAGCTGAGGTCGGCTATCGTTTTCACCAAGTTGGACCTGAGAGGAGCCTACAACCTGGTCCGTATTCGGGAGGGGGATGAG
Organism: Rana kukunoris; assembly: GCA_029574335.1. Classification (NCBI taxonomy): domain Eukaryota; kingdom Metazoa; phylum Chordata; class Amphibia; order Anura; family Ranidae; genus Rana; species Rana kukunoris. Next base: position 151,101,591 of record CM056056.1, read on the forward strand.
TGGAAGACAGCTTTTCGTACCCGATTCGGTCATTACGAATACCTAGTCATGCCCTTCGGACTGTGTAATGCACCCGCCACTTTCCAGCACTTCATTAACGACGTGTTCAGAGACTTCCTGGACATCTTTGTGATTGTCTACCTTGATGACATTTTAGTATTTTCCGGATCACTAGAGAGACATCGGGAACATGTTCGTAAAGTCCTCAACCAGCTCCGTCTATACAGATTGTATGCCAAGGTGGAGAAATGCGAATCTGAGCAACGGACCATCCAGTTCCTGGGTCTGGTAATCTCCCCTTTGGGAATCAAGATGGACCCTCAAAAGGTGTCCGCTATACTCGACTGGCCGGTACCCCTAGACAAGAAGGGAGTACAACGCTTCGTGGGGTTTGCGAACTTCTATAGGAGGTTTATCAGGGGGTTTTCTGCAATAATTTCCCCCATCACACAACTAACCAGACAAAACCTAAGTTTTCACTGGAACCCAGAAGCCCAAAAGGCCTTTGACCGACTCAAGAAGCTCTTTACCTCAGCCCCGATCCTCAGTCACCCTGAGCACTACCTTATATCCTCAAGGTAGACGCATCTGAAGTCACAGTGGGGGCTGTTATCTCCCAACGCCAGGGAGATAAGGACCTAATGCATCCTGTCGGGTTCTTTTCCCGGAAGCTCTCTCCTGCGGAAAGAAATTATGTCGGTGATCGTGAATTACTTGCCATCAAGACCGCCTTGGAGGAGTGGAGGTACCTGTTAGAAGGCGCAGCTCATCCGGTATTAATCTATACCGATCACAAAAATCTCGAATACCTGAGATCCGCTAAGAGGTTGAAACCCCGTCAAGCCCGCTGGGCACTGTTTTTCTCACGCTTCTGTTTCCACATTACATACCGACCGGGTTCAAAGAACGTCAAGCCGGTCACATTATCCCGGATGCATGATAACCCCAAGGATGTATCTGTTCCCGACACCATCCTACCAGCAGGTACATTTTTACTTCTCCAGTCTGGCCTGCTCTCCCAAATTAGGGAAGCATCCACAGACGCTTCCAAACCTCCCAGCACCACCTTAACATCCAGGGACGGACTGTTCTGGAGAGGAAGCCAAATTTTCGTTCCAGGAACCAATCACGTGGAGGTCTTGAAACTCCTTCACGACCACCCGTTGGCAGGGCACTTTGGGGTTCGGAAGACCCTCGAGCTGGTACGTCGTACCTTCTGGTGGCCAGACTTGGAAAACTTCTGCAAAACGTCTGTTAACTCATGTCCCACTTGTAATCGGAACAAGACCGCAAGGAACCGAGCCTGGGGACTACTGAAGCCCCTACCTGTGCCTAATCGACCCTGGGAGATGATTGCCATGGATTTTATAGTGGAGCTTCCTTGTTCGGAGGGGTGTACGGCAATTTTTGTGGTCGTGGATCGTCTATCTAAAATGGCTCATTTTCTTCCCTTAAAGGGTACCTCGACGGCTGCAGAGACTGCTCGTATCTTCATCAAGGAGATCGTCCGGTTACATGGGATTCCTGCCAACATCGTGTTTGATAGGGGGGTTCAGTTCACAACACGCTTCTGGAAAGCTCTATGTGAGACCTTGAAGATCAAACTCTCTTTTTCCTCAGCCTACCACCCCCAAACCAACGGGCAAATGGAGAGGACCAACCAGACTCTTGAACAATACATTAGGTGCTTCACGTCCTTCTCCCAGGACGATTGGGTCTCCCTGTTACCTTTAGCGGAGTTCACGTATAACAACGCCAACCATTCTGCCACTGAGCAATCCCCCTTCTTTGCCAATTACGGTTTTAACCTAACCTTTCTACCTGACTTTTTTTCAGAATCTCCAATCCCAGCAGTGCAGAGTACGATGGAGTTCCTCAGCCACAACAACCAGGTATTGCGGGAGGCAGTGACTAAAGCCCAAGTCGACAGTAAGAGGTACTTTGACAGGAAAAAAAAGAGGCGAACTGGATCTTCAGCCAGGTGACCAGGTGTGGCTATCTACAACTAACCTCAGGTTGGCCTGTCCTTCAAAGAAGTTAAGACCGAAGTTCATGGGACCCTTTCCAATACGAAGAAAGATCAATGAGGTATCGTATGAACTATCCTTACCTGATTCCCTGAAAGTTCATCCAGTGTTCCATGTATTGCTGTTGAAACCTGCAGTTCTGGATCCCTTTCCTGACAGAGGGGCCAGTCCCCCAGAACCAGTTTTGGTTGATGGGTGCGAGGAATATGTTGTGGAGGCCATCCTCGACTGCAGGAAACGGCAAGGGCAAACACAATTTATAGTAAAATGGAAAGGGTATGGCCCAGAGGACATTTCCTGGGAACCTGAAAGCAACATCCATGCACAAAGACTGATTCATACTTTTTTTCCGCTCACCCTGAAAAGAGAACCCGACTTGGCATCCGGAGGCTGCCCCTTGGGGGGGGGCAATGTCAGGGACCTACCTGCGGGTTCCGGCGAGCCTCTGGTGCTCGCGCTCGTGCGCCGATCGCGTGTGTCTGCACGCCGGGCATGCGCACGCGTGCACCTAATGCGCGCGCGCGTGCACGGCGCGCGGGAGCGCCGGCGTGCAGGGCGGGAGCACGCACATGTGCGTTAGGCTCAACTGGCTTCACCCTGCCTTTAAAAGATCAGCAGCTGCAGTGACACTTCGCTGTCTGATCTGCAGCATAGTGTCCGCAAAACCTGTAATCTGATATCCGTTAAAACCTGTTTGACCCGGCTCCATCTGACTACCCAAATACCTCCAACCGACCCCTGGCTTTGATCTGACTCCACTCTGCTCTCCTGCCCAACGTTACCAGACCCTGTGCCTGAAACTTGACTACGTTACTGCCTCTAGAGCAGTGGTCTAGAGCAGTGGTTCTCAACCTGGGGGTCGAATGACGATTTGCCAGGGGTCCCCAAATCCTGGGCTGTTCCTGAATCCTGCATCACTCCCCCAGCCGCCGCCCAGCAAGGCTGTCCCTGGATCCTGTGGCCACCCAGCTGGGCTGTTCCTGGAGCCCACGGCCGCCCACTCAGACCCTTTACATGTGCTCATTCAGTTCACGGCATGGCTGGGGGCAAAGACTAGAGGTCAGCTGACTGTTGAGGAAAGTGAAGTGGGAGGGGCTGGAGGAGACCCTATCTCCTGATTTCAACATTGGTGTCACTGCTACGAGACATCACAATTTCAGAGACACAGTGAAGCCGGAGACACAGTGAGTAACACTACCTGTGATTATAGTTGTCAATAAAAAGGACTCAGGTATATAAGTTATAAATTAAAAATGGACTTAACACAATTTGTTAAGATTAGAAGGGACCTCTGTTTGGGATCCTCCCATTATCAACTTTTATATATTTTTTATTTTTTATTATTATTATTTCTTAGTCTGTAAGCACGACCCTGTAAATAGGAGCACGGCCTCACTATAATTGAAGAAAGGCCCACCTTTTATGCATCTAGCGTTCACTATGGTTGAATTGTAGGGCACGATTAGTTTAATAAATTATCTAGGCCTGTACTAATTTAGTATGGCCAACAGGAGTAGATATGTCTGTAGACCTGTTGACCTGGGATCATTCTGAGTCGGTAGGATACATATATATTTCCCCCTCATTTAAAATAAATTATAAATATACACTTTTCATTTTTATTAAAGTTTAGTATTTTTTAAGTTTACAGTTTCACTTAATTAATTAACTGTTTATGCACATGATCTTTATGCATATAATATTATGTTAGAGATCCTTATACACATTTTTCACCTACCCACTTATTGTTACGGAGTTAATATCCTGTGCACATATAGGTCGAGGTAGAATGGGAGTGTGCTATTTTTTAGGTGGGAGGCTAGGGGTTAAGACTAAATTCATGTACCCTTAGCGAACTCCGCGCCATTAAGCTCCAGTATAATCCTGATCTGCTTCCAAAAGCCAGGGTGGCATTCCTTCATTGTTTCTATGGAGGGCGCCAGACTTAACAGCAGTTGCGGGTGTCATTATATCTATCTAGGTTTAGCAGTCCACTATGGACTGATTGCTAGATATAATTTTTCCACGAATACTTTTTATGCTACACATTTAGACCTTCACTCTATCCCGACTAGGGCTTAATTGCTTTGGTATTTGGATGAAGGTTTGTTTTCTTCTATACATTTTTGTTTGTGCTTTTAGCGTAAGTTGAATATCTGCCCTATTCTGTGGTGATATCCTTCCAAACGCGAGGTATGGGCAGCTATACCATACTTAAGATGGCGGCCGCGGCCGCGGTTGTTATGCACTTCACATTGAGGATCGAGTATTTAATTGGTGACTTACTGCGATAGCCCTACCCATTGAGAACGTCCCTTTGATGACGAAACGCGTCTGGGAAGACACGCAGTGACGTCACCACGCACGCACGGAGGAAGGGCTCCGCTTTGTTTGCCGGCCGGCGATTTGTTTTATATGCCTGTGATGCTTTGCTAAATTGTGAGTATCATTTTATGTTTTAATAAACCTGTTTTTGTAAACGGAATTACACTATTGGTCCATCCTTCTCTCTCCACCCATATTTCGCCATCCGTGAGCACTGTTAAACCTTGCTCGCCGCTGGAAGTTATATCCAGGAACCATACAAGATCTTAAAGGCCGCGGCTGGGCTATAGCCAATCGCTTCATTGAGCTTGCCCTCTGGTAAGCAGCCCCCCCTTATTCTGGTGAAGGGATCACTTTGTTGTCAACATCTCGTCACTGTGGTGGAGTGAATCATTATGATGTATTGCCGTTTTGCCTCCTGATATTGGGTTCTTTAAGTCTAAATTCTAACACAAGGACTATATGAACGTTTATGCTATTCCACCATTAGGATACAAGTCATTCATGTACTCTTTTCTCTTTTGAAGTTTCATTCCTAGGAGAGCCTCTACATGTTACTTTATGCCTAGGTTATAGCATTGGCTTTAACACAGCAAATTACTGCTCAGCAGTCCTCTATCAAAAATGTTTTATCCTTTTGTTCTGATGAGCGCGGCTTTGCCATTTTGTATTACTTTGTGTTTTCACACGATTGCCGCAGCTTTTTAGTTTGTATATTTTAATTTAATCTATTTCTGGTTTAGCGCAGTTTTCTGTTTTTCTTGTGTTTTGGTTCTGATATTATTACTGCAGCTTACCCCTCAGGTTATTCTGGGAACATAGCCACTATGAATGTCTTTGAGTTTAGGGCCACCAAACTAAATATTGATGGAGTTTTTGAATCCTACAAAGGCGATGAGGGTGACCTTGGGGGCTTATTTACTCGACTTAAAAATCTCCTCATCTCTGAGAATCATACTAAGTGGGATATAGCGTATTTGGAAACATACGTTAAACATGGCATGGTCCCCCGCAGCCTTAGGTGGGAAGTACCCCCCCAAAAAGGAGACTCTGACCTAGAGGACTGGTTTAAATATTTTAATCTGGCAGGGGTCACCTTCCTTCAGTTTCTGATTGAGAGGAAGACCCTGAAATTGGCAAGGATCGATGAGGAGGTTAAAACCATTAAGGAGAAGCTCGATCCTGCTAAAGAAATGGGGGAATATAAAGAAAAATCACATACTTTGCTTGGTCTTTTAGAAAAAGAGGACAAAGATCAAAGAGTAAAAAAGAAAAAGAAATTCAATAGGGATTTAGAAGACTATCAGACCAATCTAGTCTTCAACTGGCAAAAAAAACTCCTTGACGAACAAGCTAGGTTGAATTCAAATGCCATGGAAGTTTCCAACAACCCAGGCTTTGTTCCCCTTTCTGTAAGTCAACAACAGGTCCCTGTGGGCTCTAGAAGGAATTTTCCTAATGTTAAAACAGGAGGTTCACAAGCCAGACAATCCCCACGGAGAGGTCAAGGTGGCTCTAGAGGACCCCCTGGCAAAAATCAGGGACGCCCAGCAGGGGCTCAGGTAACTAATTTTAGACCTTATTCAGGTGGTGGGCCTTCATATGGTCAGGGGGCCCCCCACTTTTCAGGGAACTACAACTATGGTCCCCCACCCAATTATTATGGACCACCCCCCCAGGTGGGGGGTTGGAACCAAAATAAACCCCGAGGGCAGGGTTTTCAGACTGCCAGTAGGGAGGGTTGGAAACCATTACAACTAGGAGAGGGCAACCACCCATCCCCGACATATTCCCACTCAGGAGGAAATTCGGGGTGGGAATTTAACATTCCCACCTCAAACAATTTTTTTCCTCTCACCGATAAAGTAGGCCCAGAGGGATACCAGGTCTCAGATGGACCTCAGCATCCCATGATTAATGAAAGTGCGTGGTTTGCGCCCCCTTTATCTTAACCTCAGGGTGCCAGTAGCTGGCCAGGTGGCTCCCTGGCCCCTGGCGGCTCCTCTCATTGGGGTTTTCACAGACCCAATCAGGGCACCAAAAGACAGGGCGAACGAGGAGAGGGTGTAGAGGGGGGAGGCGATGTAGGACACTCAAAACGTACAAAAACGTAGAAGGTCAGGGCATTTTCAATTTAAGTTCCAAGTCCTTGTCAAACTCTGAAAAAGCTCTTCTTGACAAGGGTTTGAAATTTGCACCACCGAGGGGTTTGAATAAATTTGAAACCTATATGGACATACATAGATTTATTAGGAAACTTAGCATCAAACGTTATATGATTGGGAATTCATATGTTAATACTACCACCTACCAATGGATATATGCATTCAGGTTTGAGGAATGCATCCTTATTCAACCCTCCAGGGGGTCTGGCTCCATCGTTGAAAGTCTTTCGGGATGTGCTGGTCAGGGACCTGGAGGCTATCGAAATTAAGAAGGCCAGACTTAATAAAACCCTCCAGGAAGGTCTAGACTCCTTATGTACAAATAAGGAATTGGTGATTAGACCAGCTGACAAAGGGGGGGGGGATTGTCATTTTGGACAGAGTGGATTATCTTAGAGAAATGCACAAAATAGTGGACGACAAAGACACTTACACTGTCTTACCTAGTGACCCTAAAGGAAGGTTTAAAAAGGATTTGGAGGTTCTTTTGTGGAAGGGTTACCATGAAGGCATTTTGTCCTTCAATGAGAAACTATACCTCTTGCCTAAGGCCCCCCGTACACCTACTATTTATTATTTACCGAAGCTGCATAAGGACCCAATCTGCCCCCCGGGTCGCCCTATAGTAAGTGGTATCGATTCCATCACGTCCCGGGTGGGCAGATATGTGGATTTTTATCTTCAGCCACTGGTGAAAAAGGTTCCTTCATATGTCAAGGATTCCAGACATATTATTAATATTCTGTCTGGATGTAGCCCGACTCCTGACATGTGGATGGTAACCATAGATGTAGCCTCTTTATATACAATAATCCCCCACCGATTGGGATTTGAAGCCGTTCAGTGCTTCCTAATGAGAGATTCAGGATTGGAGACAAAACAGATCGAGTTTGTAATGTCCCTACTTAAATTTGCGGCCGCCTCAAACTACTTTTGGTTTGACCATAATTTCTATAAACAAGATACGGGGGTCGCTATGGGGGCTAAATATGCCCCCAGTTTGGCCAATTTGTTTATGGCCAAATGGGAGGAGGATGTCATCTACTCAGGAGACCTGCCCCAGGTGGTCCTGTGGGCTAGGTATATAGATGACATCCTCCTCCTATGGGTAGGGGCACAGCATGAACTGGCCATGTTCATTGAGTCCCTCAACAATAATCAAAGGGGAATTCAATTAAAATATGAAGCGAGTCAGACTGAAGTACACTACTTGGATCTTAAGATTGAGGTCAAAGAGGGAAAATGTATTACATCTACCTTCTTTAAAGAGACCGATAGGAATTCCTTTATTCCGAAAGGCAGTTGCCATCACGAACCGTGGCTTAGAGCTGTCCCTAAAAGCCAATACCTCAGATTGAGGAGGAACTGCTCTGATCTTGGACAGTTTGACAACCAAGCCTCCATCTTAACTAACCGCTTCTTAGAAAAGGGCTACTCTCAGGATGAACTACGGAGGTCAGTATCCGAAGTCCGTGGCACTCTGAGGGAAGACCTTTTGCGTGATAAGGTGACTGAAGAAGGGGTAAAATCCCCCGAAGGGGTACCGTTTATCACTACATACTCTGTACAGCATAGGGCTGTTTCTCATTTGATAAACAAACATTGGCATATAGCCAGGAATGACCCCTTGTTGAAGGGCATCCTACCCCCCAAACCCCGTGTTGTGTTCAGAGGGACTCAGTCCATAAGAAACATGGTTGCACAAAACGTGATTGATCCTCCTAATAGGGGGATAGGATTTTTCAACCAATTACAGGGGTACTATAAGTGCAGACGGTGTAGAGTCTGCAGTCTGAGCTCAAACCCACATAGGTGTGTGACTGTTTTTTCCTCTACAGTCACAGGTAGAGAACACAAGATTAGGCCATGTATCACTTGTGCATCCACAGGTGTGGTATACCTTCTGCAATGCCCATGCGGTCTACAATATGTGGGCCGTACTAAAAGGGCCTTTCAAGTTCGAGTGAACGAACATATTACAAACATTTTGTCGGGTTTCAAGGATCACTCTGTCTCCAATCATTATAAACTTAAACACCATCGAGACCCGTCTAACACCCTCTTCTTGGGAATAGACAAATTCAAACCCCATTGGAGGGGGAGTCACTTAGTTAGGGAAATTTCAAAGATGGAAATGGGGTGGATATATCGACTTAAGACCTATACCCCCTATGGGTTGAACATAGAGACTGACATCAATGCATTTATTAATAACGCATAGTATCCTACTATATCTCTGTAAACTCACTGTGAAGTGCACCAACAGAGGCGTTTTTTGGAACCGTCTTCTCTATATATGGTTTGGAATTTTTAGCGTTCAGCTTTTTTCTCCTCCCTTCTAGAACTATTAAGATATAGCACTGGGGCACTTATAATAGGTATATAAGTTATAAATTAAAAATGGACTTAACACAATTTGTTAAGATTAGAAGGGACCTCTGTTTGGGATCCTCCCATTATCAACTTTTATATATTTTTTATTTTTTATTATTATTATTTCTTAGTCTGTAAGCACTACCCTGTAAATAGGAGCACGGCCTCACTATAATTGAAGAAAGGCCCACCTTTTATGCATCTAGCGTTCACTATGGTTGAATTGTAGGGCACGATTAGTTTAATAAATTATCTAGGCCTGTACTAATTTAGTATGGCCAACAGGAGTAGATATGTCGGTAGACCTGTTGACCTGGGATCATTCTGAGTCGGTAGGATACATATATATTTCCCCCTCATTTAAAATAAATTATAAATATACACTTTTCATTTTTATTAAAGTTTAGTATTTTTTAAGTTTACAGTTTCACTTAATTAATTAACTGTTTATGCACATGATCTTTATGCATATAATATTATGTTAGAGATCCTTATACACATTTTTCACCTACCCACTTATTGTTACGGAGTTAATATCCTGTGCACATATAGGTCGAGGTAGAATGGGAGTGTGCTATTTTTTAGGTGGGAGGCTAGGGGTTAAGACTAAATTCATGTACCCTTAGCGAACTCCGCGCCATTAAGCTCCAGTATAATCCTGATCTGCTTCCAAAAGCCAGGGTGGCATTCCTTCATTGTTTCTATGGAGGGCGCCAGACTTAACAGCAGTTGCGGGTGTCATTATATCTATCTAGGTTTAGCAGTCCACTATGGACTGATTGCTAGATATAATTTTTCCACGAATACTTTTTATGCTACACATTTAGACCTTCACTCTATCCCGACTAGGGCTTAATTGCTTTGGTATTTGGATGAAGGTTTGTTTTCTTCTATACATTTTTGTTTGTGCTTTTAGCGTAAGTTGAATATCTGCCCTATTCTGTGGTGATATCCTTCCAAACGCGAGGTATGGGCAGCTATACCATACTTAAGATGGCGGCCGCGGCCGCGGTTGTTATGCACTTCACATTGAGGATCGAGTATTTAATTGGTGACTTACTGCGATAGCCCTACCCATTGAGAACGTCCCTTTGATGACGAAACGCGTCTGGGAAGACACGCAGTGACGTCACCACGCACGCACGGAGGAAGGGCTCCGCTTTGTTTGCCGGCCGGCGATTTGTTTTATATGCCTGTGATGCTTTGCTAAATTGTGAGTATCATTTTATGTTTTAATAAACCTGTTTTTGTAAACGGAATTACACTATTGGTCCATCCTTCTCTCTCCACCCATATTTCGCCATCCGTGAGCACTGTTAAACCTCGCTCGCCGCTGGAAGTTATATCCAGGAACCATACAAGATCTTAAAGGCCGCGGCTGGGCTATAGCCAATCGCTTCATTGAGCTTGCCCTCTGGTAAGCAGCCCCCCCTTATTCTGGTGAAGGGATCACTTTGTTGTCAACATCTCGTCACTGTGGTGGAGTGAATCATTATGATGTATTGCCGTTTTGCCTCCTGATATTGGGTTCTTTAAGTCTAAATTTTAACACAAGGACTATATGAACGTTTATGCTATTCCACCATTAGGATACAAGTCATTCATGTACTCTTTTCTCTTTTGAAGTTTCATTCCTAGGAGAGCCTCTACATGTTACTTTATGCCTAGGTTATAGCATTGGCTTTAACACAGCAAATTACTGCTCAGCAGTCCTCTATCAAAATTTTTTTATCCTTTTGTTTTGATGAGCGCGGCTTTGCCATTTTGTATTACTTTGTGTTTTCACACGATTGCCGCAGCTTTTTAGTTTGTATATTTTAATTTAATCTATTTCTGGTTTAGCACAGTTTTCTGTTTTTCTTAGGTAGCGCTAAATGTCTGTGGGTTAGGGGTGCAAATTACTTGTCTTTGCTTGGGTGCTAACAACCCACGCTACAAAAATGATTTTACCGTTAGGGGTCCCCACAACTTGGGAAATGTTATCAAGGGGTCACTGCATTAGAAAGGTTGAGAACCACTGCTCTAGAGTGACTTCCTTATCTGCTCACCTGACCTTGCTGGCTGTATACCTGCTGTTGTCTTATCTCTAACCCGGCTTGTCTCACCAGCATCAGCTATCCAGTTCCTGTGAGCCTCCCGGAGACGCTGTCTCCTGCACCATCTGTCTCTATGACCCTAAACCCGGCCGGTCTGCTGTCGTCACCAGGCATTTTTACCTCGCCGCGCTCCCGGGCTTGCTGTTCCCACTCCAGCAGCCCCCAAACCCGGGCTGTAAGAGGGGCTCCTTCCTGCACACTAGGCTCTATCTACAAGGTACGTTCCAGTACGTAACAGTAATAAAATACCAGAGAGTATAGCTGACCATCAATCGTGCCTTAACCAGGACAAATCTCCCCTCGGGATCCCACTGTTCAGACTGCAGCGAAAATCTGCAGTTTTTGGAAAAAAGGATTGCCACCCCCTTGGTTTTACCTTCAGCACTGGCTAAGAAAAATTGGGGGAACTGAGCGTGTAGGAATTTGGGTTTGTATTGGATCAGGAAATGGGTTTCCTGCAGGAAGAGGACATCAAAATTGCGGTATTTCATATAATCCAGAACTTTCTGCCTTTTAGAGGGAGTTGAGACCCTGTGTGTTGTGGGTAGCCACCCTTAATGGAGTGGCTAAAGGTTTAGCCATGGAGCAGAGAAACGGGGCAGATCACCATAACATCGCCACTTACCTGAATGGAGAATCTGTGCAGGACTTGATTTCCAGGCCCGATAGTAAGCAGCACTTCTCCTAGACAAGGATTCGTGTCGACCAACCAAAGACTGTCTGCAAGAGAAGTAATAGTTAGAACAGAGTAGAAAAGGAGGGGGGAAAGGAGGGGAATCCCAAGCCCACCAAGTCCTATACCGAATGTCATCACCCTGCAAGCAGGGCAGACGCCTGGCCCAGGGCGAAGGCATTGCCAAAGCCGTGGGACAGGAGAAGGCGCAACAGCACCACTCTAGCTTACGCACCTTAAAAAATTACCAAGAAAGCTAAGAGTGTAAACAAAAAATCGGGGAAGCAGTGGACCCCGGGGACCCGCTCCCGGAGGTACTGCCCCCCCCCCCACACGCAATGCATGAGGGGAGGGCCCGGAACCCCCCGAAAGCCAGTCACCCACAGCCAGGACATGAACTACCCACCGAACTGGCACACCCCTCGTAGGAGGGACGAAGAGAATGTCATAAACTAAAAAACTGTAAATACCCCAGCCAACATAGTATAACAGAATGACAGTTGTAGTCCAGAAAACAAAAGAACTGGGATAAAAAAAACAAAGTACAATACAAAACAGTAACTAATCCTGGACAAAGTGGAGCAAGTTCAGAATAGGAGTAGAGGGGTGAACCCCCCCCCCCCCAGGAGGACGCATCCCTGAATACCAGGAGGTTCAAAAAATAAGAAAAGGAACAAAGAGGCCTCACAGGCTATTGCCAGGGAACCCGGACACAGGGTGTCATGGCGGCCTGGTTTCCCTGGTCTTCTTGAATTTAGGTTTGTCCCAGGTGCCCATCAGAGGGCTCGCAGGAGAGGGACGCTTGGTCGATTCAGAGCCAGAATTGGAGAGGTCCATCGCAGCTTCGTGGGAGATGAGGCGCAGATCAAGAAGTAGGCGTTCTCCATCTTGGAAGTTGTGGAATTAATGCGCCCTGCCCTTATACTCAAACTTTAAGGCAAAGGGCAAGGCCCATTTATACTTTATGTCACGCTGCGATAACACTGTGAGAAGGGGCTTCAGGGTTCTCCTCTTTTGGATGGTCGTTGGCGAGAGGTCCACAAATACTTGGATGGCATGACCCCGACAAGTAAGAGGGTTTTGGTTTCTGCACAGCTTCATCACCTCTTCTTTAATCGAAAAGTAATGCAGTTTAACCACAATGTCCCGGGGATTACCGTCCTTCCTCGGGGGACTCAGAGATCTGTGGGCACGGTCGATCTCCAACTTGTGTTGAGAAATAGTAGGGATGAGCTGTTTGAGGAAGTCCTGAACCACAGAGAAGGTGTCGGTGATCGATTCCGGGAGCCCCCTGATCCTAAAATTCTCCCTCCTGGACCTGTTCTCGAGGTCGTCAATACGTGATAATGCTACATCCAGTTGGTCCTGCAGGACCTGTATGTGATTAGAGTTCTGCCTGGTAGTGGCGATCATCTGGTCTAGTTTGTTTTCTATGGCCTCCATCCTAAAGCCCAGCATCAGGAAGTCCCCCCTCAGTTCTCCTGTGATTTTGGCTGCAGTCTGCGCCAACCCTCTGTCCAGTAGTATAGACAGCTGAGTGAAGAGATCTGTGGCTGGTGATGATGTTTGTGAGGAGACGCCCGCCTTGACAGGCCTGACCTCTGCCTGTGGGGAGGAAGGCCCCATGGGGGAGTTCAGCATGTCTTCCAGGGTTTGCTCCAGCAATGATTCAGTGGAGGCTGGGGAGTGAGCCATGGTGGGTAGGGAACACACAGGGGTCCCGGGAGAGTGTGTGCGGTAGGGGATTGCTCCTCAGCCATTACCTGAGAGACGCCCGCCATCTTAGGAATGTCCGCCTCGCTCTCCGCGCTAAACAGAAGATCCAGGTTCCTCCTTGTCAGACCTGCTGACATGTGTGAGCACCCCGGGCGTGCCGACACGCTGTGTGGTCGATACGGCGGCTCGCGGCTCCCCGCGCTATGTGCGTCCAAAGGTTCGAGCAGCACGGAGCTCCCGGTCTACATTTACCTTAAATTGGCCCCCAGTGCTTTCTCCAGTGCCCTTGCCTGCAGTTTTACCATATTTTGTGTCTGTAAACTAAGGATGAGCTTCGTGTTCGAGTCAAACTTATGTTCGACCACTCGTCGAATTGCGAACGTTATTAATTCGAGTGCCGCGCCACGGCCCATAATTCACTGAGGCATCGCAGTGCATTGCTGGCTGATGATTGGCCAAGCATGCACTATGACTCGCATGCTTGGCCAATCACCGTCTGTACAGAGAGCCATAGTTGGCCAAAGCCAGGGCGGTTTTGGCCAATTATGCCTCAGGGGAATTAGTACACGTAGGGTTCTACCCAAAAATTCATACTAGATACCCTTAACTGAGCATGCAACCTGGCAGGCCGCAGGAAAAGAGGAGGGAAGAGAGAGCGCCCCCCTCCAGAATGTACCAGACCATGTGCCCTCAACATGGGTAGGATGTCCCCATGTTGATGGGGACAAGGGCCTCATCCCCACAACCCTTGCCCGGTGGTTGCGGGAGTCTGCGGGCAGGGGGCTTATCGGAATCTGGAAGTCCTTTTTTACAAAGGGGAACTCCAGATCCCACCCCCTATATGAATTGGTAAGGGGTACCCCCTACCATTTCACAAAAAAAAGTGTAAATATTTTCAAAATGACAGGAGACGGCTTGGGACAAGTCCTTTATTAAAAATTGAAAAATAAAAAACAAGATTCCAGTGTTGTAATCCATTCTCTATCTCCAGTGATAATTCATTCTCCAGGGGTGATCTCCAGGAACGGCGCACACCATACTGCCTCCACTGTAGGCATCCGGCCAAATGATGTGCATGCAGATAAGGGTCTGGTATACATTTTTGGGGGGAACCGCACGCAATTGTTTTTTATTTTGGCGCAGAGTTTCATACCATACCAGATCATAATGGCCTGGTAATGGAAGTTGGGGGGAACACCACGCATTTTTATTTTTTATTTTTCAATGAATTTTATTTGTATTGCCGGAACATGACAATTCATTATAGCCGCGAGTAGTTTTGAATTACTTTTTTTTTCTTTTAGAAATGTAATTTTGTGCAAAGACGTTATAAACACGAGAAACATGCACTACTTTACAGGCATACTATAGACACCCTCCAGGAATGAAATGTAAAGGAATGGGGGGCGTGGCCAGCAGCCGGAGCGGATGGCTGTGTGAGACAGGAGCTCCGTGAACTGAACCCACATCCAGCGACATTGAGCTACTAAACCAGCCCCACACTGTCTCTATACCACCGGAGGGGCCTTCGGTCATCACCCAGGAACGATGGGGAAGCGCAAGCAGGACCGAAAACCGAAAAAACTCACCGACTTCTACCAAGCGGCGAGTACACCTAGGCCGCAAGATGGTGCCGGGGCCTCAGACTCGCGGCGCTCTCCGCATGAAGGAAGAAGCCAGCATAGCCTGTTCCAGCTACCGAGCGGTGCACCGACCCCCCGGACGGGGGGTGGAAGCGGAGGCTCCACACCATCCCACTCTCCCATCTGCAGCCCGCAGAAATCATCGCAGCGGCGGTCGGAGGACCATAGATATGCAGGTGAGCAGGATGAGGCCTGTAATTTCCAAAACAGTACCAGGGACTTTGTGGATCAAATCCAAGAATTCCCTACATCAGGGGTCCCGCTTAGTGACACTGTTATGAAGGATATGCTGGTAACCCTGAGAGGATCTATGCATAGAGACATGATACACTGTGTCTCGCAATTAAAGCAGGAGGTCACAGCCATTGGGGAGAGGATTAGCCATGTGGAGGATAAAATGGGTGATTTTACCATAGCCCACAATGACTTAGTAGATGCACACTATGAAGCAGATGATGAAATTAAAGCAATGCGCGAAAAATTAGCAGATTTAGAGGACAGGTCTAGAAGGAACAACCTTAAACTGCAGGGGGGGGGGGGAGGAATCAGTGCTACCAGTGGACCTGCGACATTATGTTCAGGAATTCATAGCAGCCATCTTGCCTGATCTTCCTAGCACTGAAATTATTGTGGATAGAGCACATCGCCTCCCTAAACCTAAATTCCTCCCTGAGAAGGTTCCGAGAGATGTCATAGCACGTGTGCACTTTTTTCATGTTAAGGATGAATTAATGAGATTCTCAAGAAAGAACCATCCCTTGCCGGATCCGTACTCAGATATCTCCATTTATTCTGATTTATCGCAATATACCATGATGGCACGCAAAAATCTGACATCAATTACTAAATTGCTGCAAAATCACAAAATTACATACTCATGGGGTTTCCCCACCAAGCTGCTGATCCAGAGGGACAACCGCACCTTTGCTATCAGGAGTATCGAGGAAGGATTAGACCTAGCAAAAAAATTGAACCTTCTTCCAGAAGAAGCTCCTACTCCTCCATCTAAAACCACAGCTGCACGGCTATCTCCTGACTGGAGCACTGCCTGACCTCTGTTCGCATATGCTCTCATTACCTCCTCTCTATGTTTCTAACCATGAGGCTGGTTTACATTCATATTTCATTTGGTTCTCTTTGGGTTCTTCCGGAGCTCACACCCCCCCAGAGAGATATAGCGAGATATGCTCGCACTTTGTGACCGTTGTCACCTTTTTATATGTTGCTTGACATTATGGTTCTTCTTTTTTTTTTGTTGTTGTTGTTTGTTTTTCTTTTTCCCCTCTACTTCTTCCCCCCTTGTCAAGTCACCTGAGGATTTAACCTCCATGCCTACCTGCTTCAAGACTCATCTGCAAAAGGTTTCCACAGCATCTCCCTTTGCTGACTCAACCTATTTTTCCATCACAATGGAGTTGGCGCCATCTACAGGTAACATTTTAGTACTTCATCTAATGACTGATGAATGTTGTGAAGGATGTAGCAAGTTCTCCTCTTTCACTATGTCTCTGTTAGTAATTTCCATGAATGTACACGGGCTCAACAGCCCATTCAAGAGGAGTGCTATGTGGAAAGATGCTGGTAAGCTTAAAGGAGAAGTATTGTGCGCTCAGGAAACTCATTTTACTTTGTCTAATCCGCCAAAATGTACCCACAGATCTTTCCCTCATATATTCCATTCAATGGCCCCAGTAAAGAAAAGAGGAGTCCTAATTGCAATCAATAAAACAGTCACTTTTAAGTTACACAAGGTAATTAGTGACCCAAACGGTCGGTTCATCATTCTGGTTTGTGACCTGAACAACTCCACCTTCACCTTGGTAAACATATATGCTCCTAACCGGAGACCCTTTTCTTTTATTAACTCTCTTTTGAAAAAAGTCAACAAAATTAAAAAGGGGGCCTTGCTACTTTGCGGTGACTTTAATTGCATTGTGAATAAGCACTTGGACTGCTCTGGCACATCACCGCCCTCTAGAACAGAGCTACAACCTCTACTGACAGAGCACAACCTCTATGACCCCTGGCGGTGTCTTAACTCTAAGGAAAGAGACTACACCTACTATTCTTCTCCTCACCGCATATACTCAAGGATTGACTTTTTTCTTACAGACCTGGCCCTTCTACATAGAACTGATTCAGCCAAGATACATTCTATTACGTGGTCAGACCATGTCCCCATATCTCTGATTCTGAAAAGTACCTTTAATGTTTCCCCCACGTATCTTTGGAGGAACAACACCAATCTACTGGCCAATCCCAAAGCTGTCTCCTCTCTCAAAGCTCATCTGACTGAATTTTTTAAAATGAATGATACTGTTGATGTTTCTGTATCTACACTATGGTGCTCTCACAAGGCTTTTAGTAGGGGTCTTCTTATTCAGGCAGCAGCAAGGGAGAAAAAACGGAGGGAGGCGTTGCTGAACAACCTTCTTACAGATCTAAAATCCCTAGAAGACCTCCACAAGACGAATCCTTCACCTCAGATAGAATCAGACTTATTTGACTGTAGACAAAAAGTGCGTTCAGCTCTTCTTTCCAGACATCAGAATAGTTTGAGGAGACTTAAAGCCCAATTTTATGTGAATGGTAATAAGGCGGGCAAATTATTGGCTAACTATATTTATAGACGCCAACAAAAAGCTAACTTGACATCCATGAGGGACCCCCATACCAATATCTTAGAACACCACCGTAATAAAATAGCCAATTCCTTTATGAAATATTACCGGGATTTATATAATCTCAGCCTACATGGCGACACGCCACAACCCACCCCGCATTCTACTAAATCCTTTCTGGACCCTTTATCCCTACCTAAGTTGAGTGAAGAGGATCTGGCTGCCCTGAACTCCCAGATCACGAGTAAGGAAATATTAGACACTATTAAATCTTTGCCTAAAAACAAATCCCCAGGGGCTGATGGCTTCACATCCGAGTACTATAGTACATTTTCTCAATCCCTAGTCCCGTACATGGAACGGTTGTTCAGCGACGTCTCATCTTCAGCCTCCTTCCCAGAGGAAATGCTACAGGCCATTATTGTGACGTTACCTAAACCAGGGAAGAAGCCGGATTCACCCCAAAATGTCAGGCCCATTTCCCTTCTGAACACCGATCTTAAGATCTATGCAAAAATCCTGGCCAACAGACTTGCGTTAATTACCCCCTCTTTGATCAAACCAGACCAGGTGGGTTTTGTGAGGGGAAGACAGGCCCCTGATGGTACTAGGAGGGTGCTCGATCTATTACACATAGCTGAATCCAACAAACTCCCTACAGCCTTTTTGCCGCTTGATGCCGAAAAAGGCTTTCAATAGGGTCCACTGGGGCTATCTACGGGCTACGCTGCAGAAGTTTGGCCTCCAGGGACGAATCCTATCAGCAATCTTAGCCCTCTATTCGACACCGTCGGCGAAGGTCTTTACATCGAGCACCCTCTCAGAAAAATTCTCTATCACAAATGGCAACCGCCAGGGCTGTCCGCTTTCCCCCATTATTTTTACTCTTATGATGGAGCCCCTGGCGGAAGCTATTAGGACCGATAGCACGATATCCGGTATAAAAGTAGGGAAGGTTGTCCACAAAATTGGCCTTTTTGCCGATGATGTGGTCTTGACGCTCACCAGTCTGGCTTCCTCCCTGGAGGGGGTTTTTAGAGTACTAGAGAGGTATAGCAAGGTTTCTTTTTACAAATTGAATGTGGTAAAATCATGTTTGTTACCTGTGAACATGTCCCAGAACCAAGTGACTTTTTTGAAAAACAAATATCAATTTCAATGGATGTCCAAAGCATTCTCCTACCTGGGTATTCGGATAGCCTTTTCTTCCTCCCACACATACGAAGCCAATTTTCCTAGCCTTATTCATACGATTAGGAATGACCTCCAACATATAGCCTCCTACGAACTTTCATGGCTTGGGAGAATTGCAGCCTTGAAGATGGTAGTACTTCCAAAGCTGATATACTACTTTAGAACTATCCCTATCTGTCTACCTGAATCTTTCTTCAACCTGATAGATAACATTTTCAGACAATTTGTATGGAAAGGGAAAATGTCCAAAATCCTCTTTCTTATAATCCAGAAACATAGGAAATGGGGGGCGGGATTCCCAAATGTGAGGAATTACTACAGAGCGGCTATTCTGGATCAGGTCAAGGCCTTGTTTCGACCCACAGTCTCCTAAACTGTGGGTACACATAGAGAGGTCGGTGGTGTTCAATAGAGACCTACCTTCCCTTCTTCTGGCCCAGTTAGTCAGTACTCCTTTAGACTGCCCTAAGTTTCCTTCCATAGAGGCGACTCTCACCGCATGGAAAAAACTCCATCTACTGACCCCTCAGGAATCATTAACCAAACACACTTTGTCTGACCTACAGATATATGAGTTTCTGATCCCCAACTTGAGAGTTACCCCCTGGCTGCGAGATAACATACTCACACGCAATGACTTATGTGCTAGAAACCCGGTTACCCACCAGTTTTCTAAGACACAAATCCATCATTTCCACGTGAAACATCCTAACGCGAATTACTCACTACATAATGAGGTATGGTCATACCTCTTGACTAATCACAACATGCCTAAAGGCCTGTCGTGGTTCTATCATATACTACAAAACAACTCTAGTCGTAACAAAACCTCTAATATGGTAAGCTGGGAAAGAGACTTGGGGTGGGTCCATTCTGTAAACGAATGGAAAATTGCTATCAGCACCTGCTACAAGTTCTTACATTGCACTGGCCAATGGGACATTATGTTGAGGACATTACATAGATCATACATGACTCCTGTTAGAATGTCTATGATCTTTCCCACAGAAACCAGTAACTGCTGGAGACTGTGCGGATCGAGAGGAAATATTTTCCATATCCTATGGGAATGCAAAGACATCCGCAGCTTTTGGCGTGAAGTATTCAAATTGATCTCCTCAATTACTGTTTTTTTTATTGCTCCGTCACCCCAGTTAGCTCTTCTTTTTTTGAATATACAATCTATCCCTATGCAATTTAGAAGTATCACAACTCACGTCCTATTAGCTGCCAGGCTTACGATCACATCTAAATGGAAATCTACCTTGGTCCCCAATATAAGTGAGGTCATACAACGGGTGAAAGTTCAACACTCATTTGAAAAATACTTCGCTAATCAATCCCAGACGGTGACCAAGTTTCGAGACTTCTGGGAACCCTGGACATCGAGATTCCAGGAATAATTCTTAATTACATCCCTTTAAACTAAGTCTGAAATGGCTATCCCAGCAGATAGGCTAATTAACATTCTTACCCACTCTAATGTAGATCCTCAGGTCCCCCCCCCTTTTTCACCCCTTATGTCTCCTCCCTCTCTTTTCCTGTCCCCTTCCTCTCTCTCCCCAATTTCTCCTCTTATTTTCCATGCTTCTTCTTGTCACTGTAATTTTTATTCTTTATTTTGTTACTTCAGTTTTGGTTTATACGGTCCTATTAGTGGACGGCATAACCCGGTTCATCTCTTGGGTGTTAAGTTACCTTGCAACTAAAATTTGGGTTACATTACTATACGAAGCCACCTGTTTAATGAATAGGCTTGTTTATTGCTTAGAGCAGATTCGACTTACATAAATCTGGGATGGTTCGTTTGGGCTCCCGTCCGGAGGCCCTGCGTTGGGGGGGTGGCGTCCACATTTAGAGTTAGGGCGTGCTCCCTCGTGCGTGGGGCAGCCGTGGCGGGAGTTCCCGTGAATCTAGAATCAAGGCTTAAATGTTTGTTTATATCTTTTATAGTACCCACCTACGATGTGTGCAGAAATTTCCAGTTGGTTCTGTATTAACAAAGTTTGATCATTGTATTTGTTTACGCTGTTTTGTACAACGGTGAAGTGTCACTCTATTTTTGAACCAATAAAAAATATTTGAAATGAAATGTAAAGGAATATTTCACTTTTATTGTTTCACTTTAAGCATTATTAAAATCACTGCTTTAAAAAAAAAAAATTGCATTGATACATGTCCCCTGGGGCAGAACCCAGATCCCCAAACACTTTTTATGACAATAACTTGCATATTAACCTTTAAAATTAGCTCTTTTGATTTCTCCCATAGACTCTTAAATGGTGTTCTGTGGCTTTTTCAATTTTCCGCTAACACTCCAAATTTGTTGCTGTTTGGTGAATGGGCAAACAGCCAATGTTCGAGTTGAACTCATGTTCGACTTGAACATAAAGCTCATCCCTAGCTACAAGCAATTCAGGTGAAGGTCAGCTAAGGCAGCCCCATATTTTTTCCATCATCTCCTAAATTGTGTACCAGTCAATTTTTTTTCGGTTTTCCTCAAGTTCAATAGTAATGTTCAATGTTTAATAGTAACAGTGCATTTTATTTGTATTAAATGTAAAAATAAATTTGCATCGCTTTACCGCTGTCTAATATATATTGGGTAGATAAATGCAAATAGCTAACTAGTTTGCACCAGTGCTAAAGAAGAGAACTGTAAGAGGGATATATGGACAATGTACTATAAATATGAAATATTTCTATTAAAGACAGTGAATGCCTTCGTTTCAGAATATAGCAAAATTTGATTTACCCTTTGCAGGCTCCAGAAGCTCCCGTTTCATTTTCAATATAATATGATATAAATACAAAATCCAGCCGGAAGATTAGAAGACCAATCTTGTGGCCACAGTAGGTGTGCAGACCTAGAAATCAAGTGCGGAAATCTCACTTATTTACACTTTTATCATGCATTACTTATGCTTTGCTGTCTCACTGCCTCGGAAGCTTGGTAAGCATTGGAATGGTGTTCCTGTAAATACAGCTTCCTCATTTACAATTGTAGTAGTATTTGCAAAGTGAGGTAGACACGAAAAATACCAGATTCTTAAAGTCACAGAAAGTCACTGAAACTTTGGGGCTGATTTACTATAAACAATGTGCTGCGCCAGTTCATGGCTTAATTAAATAATTAATTGAGCATATGACCGGGTGCAGAAGAGGGCACAACGCAATAATAAAAATGTAAAGCGGCCAAACTCCCTTTAGAAGTCTATGGGAGAAATCAAAAGAGTTAATTTCAAAGATTAATATGATAGTTTTTGTCATAAAAAGTGTTTGGGGACCTGAGTCCTGCCCCAGGGGACATGTATCAATGCATTGCATATTTGAACATACAATTCTACAGCCTTGTGTCTAAAAAAGCAGCAATATGCAACAATTACTATGTAAAACTGACATACAGTTTAACATGTGATAAGGCAAGCATAAAGCACACATTTGAATCATAGTAAAAAAAAAAGAAGGCAAAAAAACATTAATAAGGCTTAGGTTCCCTCCTTGCCTTGCTTTTCAGGTTTGATATATGTATCTTAAATACTAATATTTATATTGTTTTAAGCTGTTTTTAATATGTTCCTTTTTGATTGTAAAATGATGTCCTCGTTAGGATTATGATGGAATCTATATGTATACTTTCCACTGTATCAGTTATTCATATGTGTATGTTAAAGGTACGCGCTTTTATTTATATGCTTATCTCCTATTATGTCAGCTACATATGTGTATAGGCTGCATGTACACACCTAACACAATTTTCGGATATTTTTTGTCTATTTATATCTATGTCACCCATATCTCATTCAGGTCCTTATTCCGTCATCTCTTGTTGGCTATCTGGTCCCCATTCTATCCAATCACTGGATCAGATTGGTGGTTTACTGTTTGGAACGCATGTTGGTGCTGCGTGATGACATCAGCAGGCGCCACAGAGATGACGTGGTGCGCATCCAACGTCTGTGCTTGCTCTTGATGCATGCTATCAGGGTGGAACATAATATGGGAGGCCCCGCAGCATCTTGACATCACCGTGGGTGAGCGTGGTGACGTCATTACAATGCATGACATCTTCTTTGAGCAGTGCCTGACGGAGGGACAGGATGCTCCGCCCCATCTGGGTCGGACCTGACAGATATGGGAGTGTTCTTAACTTATCAGCTGTATGCAAAGGATGTCTGTTCCAAGCTTACCAGCTGTTTAGAGTTTGAGTTTCAAAATGCTGATGAAGTCCATTCTATATTAGCGTGGTGTGGATTAGCAGGTTTATGCCCCAGTTGAAGAGCCTGCAACCGCATATCATTCCACCACGCTTTGCTCTATGTGATCACTTGTATTTGCTTTTTCACTCTGGCTTGTACCTTGATGCTCTTGTAACTATTTTTTACTATTTTCAATGGTATTTTTTATATACCTTGCTTTTACAAATAAAGCCGTTTTATCCCTTATTTGGGTTTAACTGCACTATGTGGACACTTCCTTCATTTTTTCCATATGATTCCAATCCTATGCGGAGCCTCTCTGTTACCCAGGACGTTTGGGATCCAAAAATTAGGGATTTCCCTAGATGCCGCTGGATGTTTCTTCCATGAACAGTATCAGGTTGAGGATCCTGTCTCTGCCCTATTGACATGCTACCACCGGTCAGTGTGTCCACCAAATCCGGTAAGAGTATTCATTCTCCTTGATTGCCCTAGATTATATGGTGGATTTTCCATTTGAACCTTGAAGTGATATATCTCATCTCACATGTTCACCATAGCGATATCACTGGACTATTTATGACACTTTTGTTTTCAATATCACTGAGGTGATTGTGGACTTATTTTGTTGGTTTATTACTGCATTTACCAATATAAGGTTTTTTTCACCTTTCATGATATATGGTCCCCCACCAGGACCTATTTGCTGGTTTATCACTATATTTACCACTGTATGGTTTTTTACCTTTCAGGATATATGGTTTCTCACCTCCTATGTACTCTGACTTATGAGATAAATCTCCACATGAGAGTGGATTACAGTGTCTCCTTTCAGCGCCGCATTTTTTATTTTTTTCTAATTATTGGATATGTTTTAGGCCCCTTTCACACTGGGGCGGGAGGTGCGCTGACGGTATAGTGGCGCTATATTTAGCACCGCTATACCATCAGAATTGCCGTGGAATTTCTGCGGTATTCGGCTGCTAGCGGTGTGGTTTTAACCTCTGCTACAGTAGTGGCTGAAAAAGGGATTTTTTAATACAGCTTACCTGTAAAATCCTTTTCTTGGAGTACATCACGGGACACAGAGAGGCATATTCATTACTATATGGGTTATATGGAGTACCTGCAGGTGATGGACACTGGCAATCTCAAACAGGAAGTCCCCTCCCTATATAACCCCCTCCCCTAGAGGGAGTCCCTCAGTTTTGTAGCAAGCAGTATGCCTCCCAAAACATGCTCCCATAAGAGGGGTGGGAGCTCTGTGTCCCGTGATGTACTCCAAGAAAAGGATTTTACAGGTAAGCTGTATTAAAAAATCCCTTTTTCTTTCTCGTACATCACGGGACACAGAGCGGCATATTCATTACTATATGGGATGTCCGAAAGCAATGCTTTAATGAGGGGAGGGAGACATCTTCTCAAAGGGATTTAATTTAGAGGTATACTCAAATAATAATAATAAATCCAACTTAGTCAAGAAATAATTTTGAATTTTTAAAACCAAGGGTGCCCCCGATCCCGAGGATCTTAAACCGCAGCCTGTAGTACTGCCTGCCCAAAGGCTGAATCCGCATTCCTTCTCACGTCTAGCTGATAAAACCTTGTAAACGTGTGGACTGATGACCACGTCGCCGCCTTGCATATCTGAGCCATAGAGATCTGATTGTGTGCTGCCCAGGAGGCGCCCATGGCCCTGGTAGAATGGGCTTTTACCGACAAAGGAGGAGGCAACCTCTTCAAACCGTAGGCCTGAATGATTAATTGTCTAATCCATCTCGAGATGGTGGATTTTGCCGCTGCTTGCCCTTTTTTGGGGCCATCTGGTAAAATGAACAACACTTCTGTTTTCCGGATCTTTTCTGTAGCTTTAAGATAAGCCCTCATGGCCCGGACAATATCTAAGGTATGCAGCAACCCCTCCTTTCTAGATGTGGGTTTCGGAAAGAAGGATGGAAGTACCAAATCCTGGTTCAAGTGAAAACTGGATATAACCTTTGGTAGAAAGGAAGGATGAGGCCGGAGAACCGCCCTGTCCTTATGTAGAATGAGATATGGTTCCTTACAAGATAAGGCTGCCAATTCTGACACTCTCCTGGCCGAAACTATGGCGACCAAGAATACCAACTTTCTTGTCAGTAAAACTAAAGGAATCTCAGCCAACGGCTCAAAGGGTTGTTTCTGTAGAGTGGGCAGGACAAGATTTAAGTCCCATGGACAAATCGGTGACTTGACAGGAGGATTAATACGCAAGACCCCCTGTATGAAGGTTTTAACCAGCGAGTGGGTGGCCAGCGGCCTCTGAAACCACACTGACAAAGCTGAAATCTGTCCCTTGATTGTGCTTAATGCCAGGCCTTTATCCACTCCTAGCTGGAGAAAACTTAACACCCTATCAATGGTATATTTGCGGGAATTCCATCTTTTGGATTCACACCAGCCTACGTAGGTCCTCCACACCCTGTAATAAATCACCCTGGAGGCCGGCTTTCTAGCCCTAATCAGGGTAGGAATTACCTGCCTAGACAGACCTCTACCCCTGAGAATCAGGGATTCAGCCTCCAGGCTGTCAAATTTAGACGCCGTAATGTAGGGTGGAGGATCGGGCCTTGTGAGAGTAGGTCTGGTCGTAGAGGAAGAGTCCAAGGGTCTCCCACTGCCATCTTCAGGACTAGTGAGTACCATGTCCTCCGGGGCCAAGCTGGAGCTACTAGAATGACTGGCTTGTGCTCCACTCTGATCCTGCGCAACAGGCGAGGAAGTAACTGTAGCGGGGGAAATGCATATAGAAGTTTGAATTGATGCCAAGGGCAAACCAACGCATCGGTTCCGCAGGCCATAGGGTCCCTTGCTCGAGACACGAACCTGTCTAGCTTCTTGTTGAACCTTGATGCCATTACATCTATGTCTGGCATTCCCCACTTCTGGCAGATTGTCTGAAAGACCTGGGGATGCAGAGACCACTCCCCCGGCGACAGAATCTGGCAACTTAAGAAGTCTGCCTGCAGGTTGTCCACTCCGGGAATGAATATCGCCGAAATGCAGGGTACATAAACCTCTGCCCACTGAAAAATCAAGCTCACCTCCCTCTGAGCGGCCTGACTCCTGGTCCCCCTTGGTGGTTTATGTATGCCACCTCTGTGGCATTGTCTGACTGGATTCTCACCGGGGACCCCTGTAATCTGGAAGTCCATGCCAGGAGGGCTAGGCGAGCAGCTCTGATCTCCAAGACATTGATGGGTAGCTGCCTCTCCGCTTCCGCCCAAGTTCCCTGGCGAGTGAACCCCTCCAAGACCGCCCCCCAGCCTACCAGGCTGGCGTCTGTGGTAACTACCTTCCAGACAACGGGGCTGAAGGACCTTCCCTTCAGAAGATTCTGAGGGTTTAACCACCAGGCCAGGCTTTGCCGGACCTTTGATGATAGCGTCAAAGGGGACTCCAAGGCATGTGCTCTCTTGCTCCAGGCTGCTAGAATGGCTGCCTGTAGGACGCGAGTGTGGATCTGAGCGTATGGTACCGCCTCGAACGTGGCCACTAGCTTGCCTAGTAATCGCATACACAGGCGAATAGTTGGTTTTTTCTTGCTTAGAACCAACTGAACCAACCCCTTGATAGCCTTGACCTTTACAAGGGGCAGGAACACCCTTTGCTGTTCTGTGTCTAACCTCATGCCGAGGTATTCCAACTGCTTTGTAGGATGAAACGCAGATTTTTCCCGGTTTAGGACCCAGCCGAACCTCTCGAGGTACTGAACCGTGAGGTTTACTGCTTGTTCCAGACACGGCCGTGAGTGATCTATGATTAAAAGGTCGTCCAAGTATGCTAGGACCGTGACCCCTTGGATCCTTAGATTGGCCAGAACTGGGGCTAGGATCTTCGTGAATACCCGGGGGGCCGTGGCCAGCCCGAAGGGGAGCGCCATGAATTGGAAGTGTCGCTGCCCCACTGCGAAGCGTAAAAATCTTTGATGTGGCTGAAAGATTGGTACATGAAGGTAAGCATCCTTTATGTCTATGGAAGCCAGAAAGTTGTCCCTCTGGAGCGTGGCGACTGCTGATCGGACGGATTCCATCCGGAAGGAACGAACTCTTAGGTAAACATTTAAACTCTTTAGGTCCAAGATTGGCCTGACATCGCCGTTGGGCTTTGGTATGACAAAGAGATTGGAATAGAAACCTAGCCCCTGTTCTTGGGCTGGTACCTTTATTATCACGCCCTGGCAAAGCAGGTGATCCAAAGCTGCCAGCATCGAGGCCTTCTTTGCTGGATCGTTTGGTAGCCTTGACTCTTGAAAATGAGGCGGAGGAAACTTTAGAAACTCCAGTCTGTAGCCTGTGGTTACAGACGACTGGACCCATTTGTCGGGGATATTGGCTTCCCAAACTTCTGAGAAGAAACAAAGCCTTCCCCCCACCCGCGAGAGTGGGGGCGCCCCTTCATAAGGCAGACTTAGGGCTGGCTTTGTCGGCTTGCGATACCATGGCCTCTTACCCCCAGGGGCCTGTCCCTGCGATTTATTGTTAAAGTTTGATCGCGCAGGCGGCCGTCGATACTGCCTGGAATTTGAGGGCCCTGAGACAGGAGAGAGCTGCCTTTTAAATGTAGGACCCCGGAATCTCTTTTTGACTGGTAAAAGGGTACTTTTGCCACTTGAAATAGTCTGAATGTATTTATCCAGATCCTCTCCGAAGAGTCGTCCTCCATGGAAGGGAAACCCTGCCAGAAGCTTTTTGCATGGGGGCTCCGCCGCCCAGTTCTTCAACCATAAGAGCCTTCTCATGTGCATCAAAAATAGTGATAAACAAGAGGCCTGCTGCATGGAATCCTTTATAGCATCTACCGCAAAACACAGAGCTCTGGGAATGTCCGAAAACTCTTCTGCCTTTTGGGTAGGCATGTCTTTAAGCATTTGTTTTGTCTGGTCCTTTAACGCCTGACAAACTCCAATTGCAGCCACAGCTGGCTGTACCACTGCTCCTGCCGTAGCAAAGGATGCCTTTAAAAGTGTCTCTAACCGTTTATCAACCGGATCTTTAAACCTTTGTATGTTTTCCACCGGGCAAGTTAGTGATTTATTCACACATGAGATGGCTGCATCCACAACTGGGAGCTTCCACCTCTTCGAAAATTTTTCCTCCATAGGGTAAATAACCGAAAATCTCTTGGGCGGCAGAAAAATCCTGTCCGGTCGTACCCAATCCTGAAAGATCAATTCCTCCAACAGAGGATGGACCGGAAAAAACGCGTTGCTCAAAGGAGCTTTTAAAGAGCCCAGAGAGGATACCGCAGGAACCTGAGGCTCTGGCAATGGTAAATTAAATGCCGAGCGGACCATGTCCGTCAAAGACTGAACCCACAGCCTCTCTGTTTGGGAGTCTGAAAATGGTTCCTCAGAGGTAGATTCCTCAATCCCTGAACCCTCTTGGTTCCGGTCCAGTTGATCCTCCTGAGATTCCAATTCCTCCGGAGAGAGAATTTCAGCATCTGAGGATACACCTCTCGGCGATGGGGATCTAGCCCGTTTCTTGCCAGGAATAGAGCTAGCGATCATCGCTGCTAATCTTTTCTCTAGCCCCCCTAGGGAGACGGCTAGCATCTCCTCTGTGATAAACACAGGGCTGGGCTGATCTGGGCCAGCCTCAGCACCAGACCCCCCTAATGGCTCATCCAAGGCGACCTTCATGGGAATGAGCTGCGGGGAAAGTACCGGCATATCATCAGAATCAGAGGGGGAACCCCTTTGTTTTTTGGTCTTTTTTGTACCTTTTGATCCCAAACCTTTGGAAGCCATAATACAAAATCGAGGGACTCCGCCTACAACAACCGACTGTAGTGGCCAGGAGTACAAAACTAGGGTTTAGGGGACAATAGGCCACTAATGCCCAAAAACCGATGGGGCCCCGTATGTTCTCTTTTTTTTTTTTGTTATATTATATATAACCTTCTTTTTTTTCTTTTTTTTTTTTTAAACATACAGCGTCGCCCAAATTTAGTTTGCCAGCCTCCAACCTGTTGCCAAAGGGGATTTTTGGCTTAACACATATGCATTGGAACCAACTCCAGCATGTACTACCCCTCTTCCGCCACCGGGAGTCGCTGTTCTGCCGCTCTGCGTCCTCTCCCTTCCAGATCAGCCTCAGACTGAGCAATGATCATAGCCTGCTGTGTATAACAGCGAATGAAGGCGCGCCCTTGATGACGCTGCAGGCATGCCCCCCCCGCCCCCCCCTCCGAACGGCGCGAAAAACGTCTATAAGATGTGCGCGTGCATATGCCGGGGAAGGAAGCACATGGAGGAGCCGCGCTGCTGGAGACTCAGGACTGCAGCTTCAGGCGGCAGAATCAAAACCCCGGCCAGGTAGGACTTTCCAAAAGGCCCCATAGGGATCCTTATTAGCCCTGGGAAGAGAGCAGCAGGTAGCTAGCAAACCTGTTTCTTAGATAGGGGGACCAAGTGATGGGGGAAATGAGATCATCCTGTCTTCTCAGACATAGTGAGCAAGGCTGCCAATGCAGAGCATACTTAGGCTACCCCCCTTTAAGGTCTCCCTCGAGAGCCTGCTGTCGAACCAAGTCCCGCAGGCTCCCCTCTTACCTGCTCCATGCTGCAGGACGTTTGCCTAGCAAAATGGTCCAATCTTCTCCCATCTCCGTGGGTAGCGTAGTAGACCTTCAGGCCCTGGGGTCCTGGAAGGTACCCACTGTCCTGGACCTATATAGCACCCTGGCAAACAGGAACTTATGGTCTTTTACAAACTCCAAGTCCTGGGCCCAGGGTCCAGCCCTCTAAAGAGGAGCATTATAGGCAAAACCCCACGGTTTGGGGCCCGGGTACTGTCCACTTTGGCACTGAGGCACCTTGGACAGATCCGGTTAGCCCGCCCTTAATCCCAAGGATGTGGAGGCAAAGCTATTCCGTGACCAACACCTAAGACACTGGCGAAAAAACTGAGGGACTCCCTCTAGGGGAGGGGGTTATATAGGGAGGGGACTTCCTGTTTGAGATTGCCAGTGTCCATCACCTGAAGGTACTCCATATAACCCATATAGTAATGAATATGCCGCTCTGTGTCCCGTGATGTACGAGAAAGAAAAAGGGTTAATACCGCTGGCAATGCGCGTATAGACACAGTGTCCCATTATTTTCAATGGGAAGGAGCTGTGGATCGCTCCAAAGATGAGGCTAGCAGGACTTTTGGAGTGGTCCTGCTAGCGCACCGCCTCAGTATGAAAGCACTCAGACATTCACACTGAGACTGCAGGGCAGGAGTTTTTCAGGCGGTATGTAGGCACTATTTTCAGCGCTAAACCGCCTGAAAAACTCCTCAGTGTGAAAGGGGCCTTATAGCAGAAAGTAAAAACATATTTATTTTTTTCAAAATGACACACTTTTTTAGTTTCAAGGGGTTGTAAAGGTAAAAGTTATTTGTATTTAATTCTATGCATTAAGGTGAAAAAAAAAAACTTCCTAAGAATAGCCCCCCCCCCCCCGAGCCCCGTTTACTTACCTGACCCTTCAAAAGTCCCGCGCAGGCTTCTCGGTCGTCTTCCCAGCTCATTCATTGGTTAATTGAAAGCAGCGCAGCCATTGGCATAAAACCCCCAGAAATTATATATTTTCTGAACACAGACATCCTAGAAAATAAAATGGTGTTAGTTTCATTTGTTTATGTTACACATTATAAGTGCAGTGGTTTAGGAAATTATACATTTATGTAAAAAAGCCACCAAAGTTAATTTTAGGAGAGCAGCTGGAGACCACATGACCAACCAGAAATTAACTAAAATTGTGGATTTAGAGGCATCATTTTATACAAACATGTACACAGTGTATTATGAGTGCGTGAGTGAGTGAAAAACTTATATAGCGCAGCACATGCAAACTAAATCGCCTCTGGGCGCACGTTGTCCATTTCTCCTTTGTCATCAAAAGATATGGGTTTTGATCTTTCTTCTAAAGGCCAAGTGGTTCTCCTCCAACCGAATGCTGGTTGGTAAAGCGTTCCATAGTCTGGGGCCTTGGACCGCAAATCTTCTTTCTCCTTCGGACTTGAATCTGGCTTTAGGTATCTGGAGTATATTTTGGTTGGTGGATCGCAGAACGCGATTGTTTTTCACATAGAAACCAGTGAAGGCTTCTCAGTGAGGGTGAGATTGATTCCCAGGGTTTTATCCCAGTCACAAGACTGGCGGCCGTATTTTGAATGACTTGCAGACAAGTGATTTGGTACTTTGGAAGTCCAAGATAGAGGGAATTTGCATAGTCCAGTCTGGAGTTGACAGTTGATAGAACAGAGTCACTGGCAGTAAACTTTTCTTCACTTAACTGGCAACTACTAATAGGGGCAGGAGGGGTGGGGAGGGGAGGGGAAGGAAGGAGATGGGCTCACACACATGAGCTAACAGGCAGGCAGGGAGGGAGGGAGGGGTAGAGAGGAGAGCAGCGGGATGACAGAGGCATGTAACCTGACCATGGTAATTATGGATTAGCAGCTATGATTACCGTGGGCAGCACACTAAGGGGGGCACAAGAGCAGGCAGGATCAACCAGTTTTTTTACAGCATAGAAAGTGGCAGAAGAAAACAAGATCTCTTTTTTTTTTTTAGGGTTACATCCTCTTTAATGCAGAGTAGAAAGGCATAGCTCTCAGATCTTTCAATGCTGCATCTGCAGACTCTTCTTTTCTTCCTGTGTTTTCAATCTAAAATGGCACCTAAAAACACACAAAAGAATGTTTTGCAATTCACTGTGGTTATTTGTAAGTGAAAAATTAGCAGAGAGTGTTCTGGTGAAAAAACACTTATAAACACAACTAAATGTGTGTATTATATGCTCCATGAGGCGTTTTTTTTGTGGCACTTTTTTCTGCTACAGTTTCTATTTTTATTTCTGCCAACTAGTGTGCATAGACCCTGAAGTTGCAATTGGTAAGTTGCCTGCCAGCTGTGACATATTCTATCAAGCATTGCACAGATTGTGTATCTGCCATTTGTATGAATATACTCTTTATTAATATATATATATATATGTGCCTCTTTAACCCCTCTAGTTAAATTAAAGCACCTCTTTCTTCCTAACTCTTTAAAAGTAATTATTCTTCCAAATGATCCCATGCAGGTTTTTTATTATTATTACTGAATAAACCCTATGGCCCTAGAGCTTGCACCTTCTAAAACAAGTTAGTAGTAGACTCTCCAATATTTCTATCATGACAGGTTCTTTTTCATTTAAGCAATTTTACCAAACTAAGGAAAAGTCAAGTTTGGTAGTGCCACACAACACATACTTAGAACAATAATATTTACTGACATCAATTAAGTTTAAAAAATAACAATTTTAAAGGGACTGTTTGACAGTTAATACCACCTAAACATGCTTTTTACAACCATATGTTCAAGCTGATCAACTAAATTAGAATAATATTTTTTCTATGATTTAGTGGAGTGAGAATGGTTCTACGAATTTCACAGGCAAATATGAGCTGAAAGCATCAGATATATTTACAAATTATAAAATAGAATTTTATAAGAACAGTCAATATCTAGTTTCTGTATAGCCCCATTAAGTTTACAGGTATGTTGTACATACAATGGATGATTACTATCCTGTTGGTCATAAAACTCTTGGGAACCTCACAAAGGCAACTACTGGGGCATCAGATGAACATATTGCACCCAACAGTGCCAGTATGGTAATCTAGCTGATGCAACATAAATGAAAGTTGATAAATCTAGTCAATATTCCAATCACACACGGTCCTGGACTTTGAAAATCGCTTGTGGAAAGAAGGTGGGTGCTGAAACGATCACCAGCTGGGCACTGGAACCATCAAACAGATAAAAAATATTCGCCAGCAC
Source organism: Rana kukunoris (assembly GCA_029574335.1). Lineage (NCBI taxonomy): Eukaryota > Metazoa > Chordata > Amphibia > Anura > Ranidae > Rana > Rana kukunoris. The sequence goes on from CM056056.1 coordinate 151,134,481, forward strand.
ACCATAGATCGAAGATAGCGTCCAAAAAAAGGCATTACAAAAAATGCAATGTTTCGAGGCCACGCAGGACCTCTTCGTCAGGCAAGTAATCAGATTACTTGTCTGACGAAGAGGTCCTGTGTGGCCTCAAAACGTTGCACTTTTTGTAATGCCTTTTTTGTATTAATACATTTTTTGGACACTATCTGCGATCCATGGTGTGCTGGCGAATATTTTTTATCTGTTTGAAAGTTGAGAAAAACTACAAATGAATAAAGTAAGCAATAGGACGTTTCTTCTATGTATCCAACTTTAGCTACTTTAAAGTGTATGTAAACCCACTCTTATCCTTTCTAAACTACTACCACGGTGCTGATCTATAAGGATATACATGTCTCCTGCATGTATCCTTACCTGTCAAATGTCTCCCCTCATCTGTTATGAGACCCGAAAAACTGCAGATTCTGTGGGTGGGTCTGTTGTCTGGAGCTCAGTGGGTGGAGTCGTGATGTCAGTAGACTCCTCACCCACCTCTACACGCCCCTTGTCAACATGCATTTTTTTCCTGTGTATTTCTTATACTAAATTCTGCTATGATCACTAACATCCAGTCATAATCCAGAAAAGTAACCACATGACTTCAGAAATGGAGTGGGGGTGGGAATTAAAAAATAATGCCTGTCTCAGGCTAGTGCATGAGATATGTAACAAACCTGTTATTCACATCAAGGGGGAAGAACAGACAAAAGTTTTCTCTTGTTTGTCCGTTTATCTCATTGAAAAAAGAAAAGAGGATTGCTCAAAGCTGGATTAACTCTTTGTGGCAAGACTGGGAACAGAAGATAGGAAATCGTATACTCTACATTATGACAGCAAATGGGTTTACATCCACTTTAATTCATTATAAAAAATGTGCAGAGTACTATCCCTTGTTAAAGCAGGGGCATCAGAAGTATTTCATTTGAGTTTGGATGAAATGCCAACACAAGGTGATTCAGAACAGTCAAATGAACTTGCAGATAATAAACTAAATCTTGAAACTCTGACCATGAAAGAGTTGAAATGTTTACAGATACGATCATTTGTATTGTTACAAGGACTCAAGATAAAATCAGAAATAGTTTTTAATTGCTTTCTGCAGAGATGAATGGAAGGTTAGTCGAAAACGTGAAAATAAATAAGTGAAAATGATTGTATATTTCACAAAGAATTGAAAATGTAGAAGATGAATCTTTATAACAAAAAATCAAGGTTAAGTGGAATAATTCAGATGTTCACAGGCTTTGATTCATCATTCAATCACCCTACATTGCTATTGTGCACTAGCTTCCATTGTGCATAGCTTTGTACATTCGATAGCAACAATCTCACACCAAAAACACTTACAATAACACCAATAACACTTAATAGCACATACTGTGCTGAAAAAAAAAATATTATTTATTTCTAATGGATCAGTCTGCAGTGTAAGGACCAGGCCTATTTTTTTTTCAGACACAGTAGAAAATAAAATGGTGGTCGTTGCAATATTTTGTGTCACACCATATTTGCACAGCGGCCTTACAAATGCAATTTGTTGGGGAAAAATACACTTTTTTGTATAAAAAAATAAAAAAAACAGTAAAGTTAGTCCATTTTTTTCTATATTGTAAAAGATAATGTTACGCCAAGTAAATTGATGCCCAACATGTCATGCTTCAAAATTGTGCCTGCTCGTGGAATGGCGACAAACTTTGGCACTTAAAAATCTCCATAAGAGGCGTTCAAATATTTCTACAAGTTACAAGTTTTGAGTTACAAGTATAGTGATATAATTATTGCTGCAACAATTGTGATGATAACTCACATGTATAGTTTGAACACCATTTTCATATGTGGGTGTGACTTACGTATGTGTTTGCATTTGTCTGTGCACTTTAAATTATTATTATTTATTTTTTTCCTATTTATTTTACTTTTTTTTTTTTTTTTTTATACTGCCTTTTAAAAAAAAAAATATAGAACATGTATTCCTATTACAAGGAATGTAAATATCCCTTGTAATATAAAAATAGGAAGACAGGACCTCTTAAATGTGAGATCTGGGGTCAAAAAGACCTCAGATATCACATTTACATTTAAAAGCAATACAAAAAATAAATTTTTACTTCTATAAAAAAAATGGTTCCTTTAACTACTTGCCGACCGCCCGCCGTCATATTGCTGCGGGACGGTAGCACTGCTGGGCGAGAGCCCGTAGCTATATGTCGGCTCTTAAGCGATCGCTCGTTACAAAGCGGGGATGGGAGCTATGTGTGTAAACAATTTTGTTTGGGAGCCACGTCGCATGACCGCGCAATTGTCAGTCAATACAGAGTGGGGACCGGGAGCTATGTGTGTAAACAATTTTGTTTGGGAGCCACGTCGCACGACCACGCAATTGTCAGTTAAAGCGACGCTGTGCCGAATCACAAAAAGTGCTCTGGTCATTGGACAGCAATATGGTCCGGGGCTAAAGTGGTTAAAGGGGTTGTAAAGGTAAAAAAAAATTCCCCCTAAATAGCTTCCTTTACCTTAGTGCAGTTCTCCTTCACTTACCTCATCCTTCAATTTTGCTTTTAAAAGTCCTTATTTCTTCTGAGAAATCCTGTTCTTCTGTTTGTAACTACACACAGTGTCATGCTCGCCCCCTCCCTTAAGGGGGCGAGCAGGAGTGTCAAGACGCCCACTAACACACAGCACCTTTCTCTATCTGCAACGTAGAGAGCATCCTGACTCTCCTGCTTGCCCTCTCCTCCCTCAAGGGAGGGGGCGAGCACGACACTCCATACCAGGGAGAAAGCCTCACATTACTGTGTGGAGTTACAGACAGAAGAACAGGAAGTGAGGATTTCTCAAAGGACATTTAAAAGCAAAATCGAAGCATGAGGTAAGTGAAGGAGGACTGCACTAAGGAAAAGGAACTTATTTAGGAAAAAATATATATTTTATTGTATCAACTCCATGCCTAAATATTGACATAATATTGAAAAACAATATTGAAAATAAAAACGTACTTACTGACCAGCTCGCAGACAGCCAATTAAACCTGTCCAACATCATGCGTCAAAAATAGGGGTTTAGTCTGCACGCATTTGCAAATGCGTAAGCCACAGAGCCTCGCCACAGCATCCTGGTATCTGTGGTACCTAACACTAACTTATGAGTGTCCCCACAGTGGAGGCACATGCATTCTGATGGATAGGTCAGGGCAGGTGGCCTGAAGGGAGCCCACCCCTTCGTAAAGATACAGGAGCACACTAATCACCCAGCACGTAGCTCAATGGCTGCAAAGGTGTCAGTGCGTTGCCTGACCAATATACACGGCAGTGATATAAAAAAGACACCACCGCCCCTATCTATAGCTGCCCATCGCAGTAAGCAGCTAGAATACCGACACAACCTACAGTGCATATTGCTTTTGAAAAGTGTATCAGGGGCTGACTGGCATATGTTGGCCCAGGGGCAGGTATAACCCAAAGGCCCATGGTGGAGCAACTTTGCCCCACTCTCCCTCTTCCCTGCCTCCTCCCAACTCCCACTTTTGTCATCCATATTAATTTACCTTTTCTTAGCCAGAGCTATTTTAGCACACATGTTTAAAAAATCATTTTAGGCCTGAAGATTACACAAAACCCCCAAACATTATATATTTCCTGAAAGCAGATATCCCCAGACAATAAAATAGTGGTAGTTTTTTATGTCATGCGATATTAACGCAAAGGAAACATAAATAAAAAAAAAACCACTAAAGTGAAATTTAGAGCAAGCAAACGCATTAACCACTTTAGACCCGGACCAAAATGCTGCCAAATGACCTTGCCCCTTTTTGCGATTCGGCACTGCGTCGCTTTAACTGACAATTGCGTGGTCGTGCGACGTGGCTCCCAAACAAAATTTGCGTAATTTTCTTCCCACAAATAGAGATTTCTTTTGGTGGTATTTGATCGCCTCTGCGATTTTTATTTTTTGCGCTATATACAAAAATAGAGCAAAATGAAAAAAAAACTAAATTTTAGTCAAACATTTAGGCCAAAATTTATTTAGCCACATGTCTTAAAACTTTATTAGGGGGGGGGGTAGGGGGCTACCCTGAACCTAACACTAACTGCCTGTCACACTGACACTAACTGCTGTGATCATACATATAATCACTGCATTCAGTGACACTGTGACAGGGGGGAGGGGGTGGGGCGATCGGGGGGGGGGGTTAAATGTTCCTATGTGTCTGTGTGTCAGTGTGCTGTTGTGCACACTTACTATGTGATGTGATCTCTCCTCAGCGGTGGTCGAAAAAAAAGCTGAGGGAGCGATCACATCACTTTACACAGGAGGAGGAAATGACACGCAGGGGGAGCGCGCGGAATGGCTGAGAGCAATCCGGAGGGGGCGGTCAAAAACGAATAGCCGCCCCCTCATCCCGGATCGCTCGGCCAGGTAACCGGACCGCCGCATGTACGGGGGGGGTCCGATCGGACCCCCGAACCCCCCCAAGGCACCAACGTATATATACGTTGATGTGCGTGTCGGTGCCATTCTGACGACGTAAATGTACATGCGGCGGTCCTTAAGTGGTTAAATTACCCAGATTTGAAATGGCGGCAAAATTCAGCACCCTATATTTTCTATAGGCAAAGCTTCAAAATCCCCCTATATCAGTTTAGTGTTACGAAAGGAGGTCTTGTGTTAACAGAGCTCCAGCACGCATATTCCTGCTCTGCAAAAACAGCATTTGGTAGTGGCAGCCGGTGGCTGTGCATAGTGTCACCGGCCCAGGGGAAGATTTCCACCCTGCCCCCCCTGTCAGCCCTCCCCTGCCAGTGCTTGAGAAATATGTAGGGTGCTGTTCATTTAATAAAAGGCTATTCACACTGATGCATTGCACAACTGTGTGTTTTACTGTGCATTACCACTGTGTTGTTAATGTATGATATGCTAAGCATTATGATGCTATTATTTTAAATGGCATATCTAGGCACTTGGGGCCAGATCCACAAAGAAATTACGCGGCGTATCTACTGATACGCCGACATAATTTCAATTTCCCGCCGGCGTGTCTTTGTTTTGTATCCATGAAACAAGATACGCCGGAATTACGATAAGAAACGACTGGTGTAACGTTATTACACCGTCATCTCTTGGGTGCATATTTACGCTGGACGCTAGGGGCGCTTCTGTCTATTTCCAGCGTAAAGTATGCAAATGAGCGAGATACGCAAATCCACGAACGTACGAGCGGCCGGCGCCTTCTCTTTACGTCGTTTGCGTACGCGTATCTCCGGCGTAAAGCTACCCCTGTTATATGGGGGCGCAGCCGATGTTAAGTATGGACGTCGGAACAGCGTCGTATTGGACGTCGTTTACGTCGTTTGCTTATGCCGATCCAGAATGGGCCTGGGCGTAAGTTACGTTCACATCATTTTCATTGACTATTTTCGACGTGTTTTACGCATGTGCACTGGTATACGTCCACGGCCGGCGGATGTACAGTTAAAAAAAATTATGTTTGCGTCGGGTCATTGATAATTTTAATAAAACACGCCCACCAACAACCCATTTGAATTACACCAGCGAACGCCGGCCCATTTACTCTACGCCGCCGTAAGTAACAGCGCTATTTCTTTGAGGATAAGTAATACGCTGCTGTAACTTACAGCGGCGTAGAGTAAATGGGTTAGGCTCACAAAGCGCAGCATCTTTGTGGATCTGGCCCTAGGAATCTAGATGCCAATGCACGTCTAGTACAGTGCACCAGTGCATACAATGGGGTTGATTTATTAAAGGCAAGTTGCTCCAGAGCTTAGTAAATGAGGTAAACCTTCACTTTGCAAAGAGTACCCAATCACGTGCAAGGAAAATGAAAAGAACAGCATTTTTGCCTACACATCATTGGATGATGGAAGTCAGCAAAGCTTCTGCACATTTACTAAGCTCTGCACCACATGCACTTTGCAAAGTGCACAGGCTATTTGCTTTTAATAAATGTACCCCAATGTGTGTTGTGTTGCTGAGAATACCGAAAGTGGGATTTTGGTGCATTGAAGTGCACTGTCATCCCATTTAAATCTTAGAGGGGTTTTAAAGGTTATTATTTTTTTTTTTAAATAACAAATATGTCATACTTGCCTCCACTGTGCAGTTTGTTTTGCACAGAGTGGCTCCGAACGTCCTCTTATGGGGTCCCACGGTGGCTCTCTTGGCTCCTCCCCGCAATAGCTAACCCCCTTGGGAAGCAGTCTCCTGGGGGGTTACCTTGCGGGCGCGCTCCCGTCTTATACACTCTGGCCCAGATCCACAGACATGATCGGGTCTTTTCAACTTAGAGAGGCAAGTGCCGTATTCTCAAAGCACTTGCGTCCTAAGTTACTGCGGCGTAGCGTAAATGGGCCGGCGTAAGTGCGCGTAATTTAAAGTAGGCTGGTAGTGGGCGTGTTGTATGTAAATGAATCGTGACCCCACGTAAATGACGCGCCGAACAAACAACCCATGCGCCGTCCGTGGACGTATCCCAGTGCGCATGCTCCGAATCACGTCGCAAATACTCAATGCTTTCGACATGAACGTAACTTACGCACAGCCCTATTCGCGTACGACTTACGCAAACGTCTTAAACTATGGAAAATTTGATGCTGTTGCAACGTCCATACTTAACATTGGCTGCGCCTCATATAGCAGGGGTAACTTTACGCCGCTCACTCACCTTACGTAAACGATGTATATCAATGCGCCGGCGCACGTACGTTCGTGAATCGGCGTATCTAGCTCATTTGCATATTTTTAATGGGAAAGTCTAATGCGTCCAGCGTAACTATGCGCCCATGATACGCCGGCGTAGGCACGACTGAAGCCATGTTTTCCGCCATATCTTGCTTTGAGAATCGGCGCAAAGATACAACGGCGTAATTCCTTTGTGGATCTGGGCCGCAATGTCCATAGACATAGAGTGTATGTCTCGGTCCTGCCCCCGGTCAGCAACGTCTTTGAATTTGACCAGCCAAGCAGGTGACAAGCCAAGCAGGTGAAAAAAGCTCAGGTAAGTAAAACGGGGGGCTGAGGGCCCATCATTGGCAGGTGTTATTTCACCTTAATGTATAGGATGCATTAAGGTGAAAAAACACAAACCTTTGCAACCCCTTTAATGTAGTATAGCAAACCCTGGAGGGGCCACTGGAAATACCCCTTATTGGCTCAGAGGCTACCAGGTCCAGGTACCAGTTGCTGAGCACGCTATTGCTGTTTTCTATCATCCAAACATTTTTTTTTCCTTGTATGTTCCCCTCAGATTTAGAGAAACTGCACTTACGGTGCACTTGAAGTGCAGGTGCAGAATATTTGCCTTTAGTAAATCAACCCCATAGGGCCCTTTCACACCAACGTGTCTGTAGCTACCTTGGTGTCTAATTCCCAAAGCACAGGCAAGGGGGAACTCTGTGGACTCCAATGTAACAAGGGACTCTTGTGTTTAACTTCATATGATTAAAAATATTATTTCACTGCAAAATTCGATCGTGTTTACGGGCGGACAGACAGGTTTTTCCAGCAGACAAATTTTAAAGCATGCTTTAAAATCTGTCTGCTGGGAACCTGTCCGTCCGACATGTCTGCTGGTTAGTACAATAACCAGCGGACTTATCTGCCCGCACATGCGTCGAATGGATTCGACGCATGTGTGGAAGTTTTTTACTTCCTGGTGCGGTGACGTGGCGGCGTCAACTTCACCTCCACGTCACTGCGCTGTCTGCCGGCAGGGATTTTGGTTTGATCGTGTGTACACCATCAAACCAAAATAGCCCAGCAGAAAAATCCGATCAAATCGGTCTGTCAGACCGATTTGATCGGATTTATTTAGTCGTGTGTACGCGGCCTAAGGAGCACAGTGGGTAGATCTCTCCCAACAGACCAAAAGTTTTTTCATCTTCTTCTAACATGGACAATTGACCAATTGAGACCAGCCTAGGGCCATAATTGTGAGAGCAGGCATTCTTGAACAGCCCCTTCTCTCTCTCACACCCTCTCCCACCCCAACTCTCTCTCTTACCCTCACACCCTCTTTCACCCTCCCCTCTCTCTCTCTCTACCCCTTCTCCTCCTTCTCTCTCCCTCTCTCCCATCCCGCCTCTCTCTCTCTCATCCCCTCTCTCTTGCACCACCTCTCTCACTCTCCTCTCTTTCACCTCCCCCTTACCCCCTCTCTCTCTCACCCCCACTTCATTTCTCTCTCCCCCACCCCCACTCTCTTGCTCACCCCCTCTCTCTCTCTCTACCCTCTCTGTCTACACCTCCTCTCTCTCACCCCATCTTTCTCTTTTTACCCCAACTCTCTCTCATCCTACTCTCTCTCTCTCACCCCATCTCTATATCTCACCTCTACCCGGTCTCTCTCTCTCCTTCACCCCCCTCCTATATCTTGCTCATCCTCTCTCTCACTCTATCTTGCCCCACCTCTCTCCCCTTCTCACCACCCTCTCTCTCTTACTCCCTCCTCTCTCCCCCCTCTCTTTTTCTCAACCCCTCTCTGTCCCACCCTCTGTGTCTCTCTCTTGCACCCCCCTCTCTTTTTCACCCACGCTCCCTCCTCTCTCACACCCCCTCCTCACCTCCAATTTTCACCCATTTTTCTCTCTCTTACCCCCTTCTCTCTCCCTCTGACCGGCTCTGCCATACAATGTAAAATGTTTTAATATATTTTAAAAATATGTGTTTACACTTATTTAAAGGTGTGTGTGTCTATGTATATATATATATATATATATATATATATATATATATATATATATATATATATATATATATATATATATATATATATATATATGCACATGCATATGTGATTGAGCTTTGAGGTGCACACCCTGATACAGAGATCCTCAAACTTCGGCCCTCCAGCTGTTGTACAACTACACATCCCATGATGCATTGTAACACACTGACAATAACAGGCATGACTAGACATGATGGGAATTATAGTTCCTGAACTGGAGGGCCGTAGTTTGAAGACCCATGCCCTAATGCAATAGGCTGTGTGCACCTATGTTCCTAAGGTAGTGTTTTTTAGCAACTGTCTTTTAATCCAGGTTCCTCCAGGCCCCTTAACCGAGCATATGCAGCAGCAGTTTTTCAATAACAAGGCTACTTTCCAGGGCATAGGTGTGAGGAGAAGAAAATAAGCCTTCACTAACATTCTGTACAGCTCAAATTTTGACCTTTAAATTTTTGATATAATGAAATTCAAGCTATGGGTGACTTTGTTGGCATCACTCCTCTCAACAAACTTCAAATACAAAAACAAAAAAGAGGAAAATTGTCAGATGAACAGAATGACTGCATCAAGTCAGACATAGTCCCCTATGGGCCAGTAAATAGGAAGACAGCAAAACACCACTTACACTGGTGCTTGGAAAAAGTGTGTTTTTGTATTCACATTTACAATGTTCATTGATGACACTATATTTGATTCATTTTGTGTTTTACCGGTCTCATGTCAATGATTAACATGATCATTATTGTCATCTGCACTGTGCCCCCCTTTTTTCAGTTTGTTCTTACTGGATATCTGAGAGCACAAGTTACAACACTTTTTGGAATATCTGTATAGTCACTTATTATGCATTTTCACTATTTCTGCTCCTCTGTAGCCCTGGAAGGTTTTGTTTTGGTTATTTGTGTACCATTGTTAATAAAAGTTTAATTAAAAAATTGAAAAATAAAAACAAGAAAGAAAGTCAGACATAGCTAGTTTTCGGGTATTCCGACAGTTGTGGGTGTTGTCTGTCTATATACAATAGCTGGCTGGTGGAGAATCCTCCATCATAAAAATGACATACAGTATAATGTTTATCACATTTATACTGTAGGTATTCCTTTTTTTTCCAAACAATTACTTAAGAGCCATTAAGGCCTTATGAATTAATTAAACTTTTGAATTTCATTATTATAAGTACCCTTTTAATTCCATTTAATCTCTTCCCAACAGTCCCAAACACACTGAAATAAAATGCAGAAAGCAAAAAAAACTTTTATTTGTTTTCCATGTAAAATTTGCTAAGCATTCTGCAAAGTAAAAATTATTATTACTGTGAATGGCTGTGCCTCTCTTCATAGAACATTATATACTGTGCCACATTTGTGTATTTATGAAGTATTTAGCCTCCAACCAATGACATCAGTTATTGCTAGGACTCACTTGGGTGAATAGTCACAGTTTTATTTATTTTTTGATGCCTGATAACAATGATGTTGTGCAAAAAAAATGAAAAATTATGTAGGGACCACCCACAAATCCATACCTGACCTTAAAGGGGTTGTAAAGGTAAATGTTTTTTCACCTTAATGCATCCTATGCATTAAGTTGAAAAAACATCCGGCGGTACTGCCCCCCCCCCGTACCCCCGTTTTACTTACCTGACCCCTCAAAAGTCCCGCGCACGTCCACGTGATCCTCTTCGGTTCCCAGCCTGGCTGTTGATTGGCTAGGCTGGACGGATTGATAGCAGCGCAGCCATTGGCTGGCGCTGCTGTCAATCACAGCGGATGACGCGATGTGCTGGGCCGAATGATACAGTGGCTATGCCTGCCGCTGTGTCACGGGAACGTGCTCACAAAAGCTTTCCACCATGCGAGCTCACTCGCATGAAGGTGGAAAGCTTTTGCAAGGAGGAGCCGAGACAGCCGCCGAGGGACCCCAGAAGACAGGGTTAGGGGACATTCTGTGCAAAACGAGCTGCACAGTGGAGGTAAGTATAACATGTTTGTTATTTAAAAAAAAGTTTAGTGTTCCTTTAATCTTACATATGGGTCTGGTATGAATTTTAAAGGGGAACCCTACACAAAAAAAAAAAACACAAAAAATGGTGCAAGATCCTACAGATTTGAACATTTATCCTGGATTGTTTAGGAAAAATAGGGGCAGTGAATGTGCACCCACTATCTCCCCTTCTGAACCATACAAGACAAGCCCTTTTCTTAGAGATTGTTGTTCTAGGGCATCATCTAACACTGAAACATTACCAGGTATAACTTTGATATAAAAAAAAAAAAAAGCAAATGAGTGCATATTCACAATAGCCCAAGGCTGATTAGCAATGTAACCTAGACCCGAGTGACAGGATGTCCATCATAAAGGGGATTTTGGTAAGGTAATGCAGATATTCAGTTCAAGGAACCTACAAAAGGCACACCTCCTCCGATTGTCCTCTCTGCCTCTTCCAATACATGGACAGAACTTTATTTAAGCTCTTACTGCCCAGGTATCCCTTTAACTTGAAGATTATGCCCAGGCGATGGGAAGGTCTGCTCGATAACGTGACCACACTGATTGGTAGTAACAGTGGTCACATAAATATGGATCTGCTAATGCAGTGTTTCTTAACTCAAGTCCTCAAGGTGTCCCAACGGGTCATGTTTTCAGGATTTTTCTGTTACTGGTTTGTAGTATGTTTAAGAGCTGAAGGTACCTGGTGCAATGTCTCATGGATTATGCTGCTCTTGGGTTGTTTTGGGTACGCCCTCCCCTATATCCGTACCTACTGATACCATCTATACCTAATGGCTAACCAAATTCCTGACTCCTTTACCGTTCTCTCATGGAACGTCAGGGGTCTTAATTCTAAACTTAACCACTTAAGGACCGCCTCCTGCAGATTTACGTCGGCAGAATGGCACGGCTGGGCACATCAACGTATATATACGTTGGTTATAGTACCCAGCCGTGGGTCGCGGGCGCGCGCCCGCGACCCGGTCCGAAGCTCCAGGACCGGGACCGCGGGGTTTAGCGGACCCGATCGCCGCTGCAGTGCGGCGATCCGTCCCTGGAGCGGAAGAACGGGGAGAGCCGTGTGTACACACGGCTTCCCCGTGCTTCTCTGTGGCCGGAGCATCGATCGCGTCATCCCTGTAATAGGGGGACGCGATCGATGACGTCACACCTACAGCCACACCCCCCTACAGTAGTAAACACACACATTAGGTACACATCCCCTACAGCGCCACCTGTGGTTAACTCCCAAACTGCAACTGTCATTTCCACAGTAAACAATGCAATTTAAATGCATTTTTTGCTGTGAAAATGACAATTGTCCCAAAAATGTGTAAAAATTGTCCGAAGTGTCCGCCATATTGTCGCAGTCACGAAAAAAATCGCTGATCGCCGCTATTAGTAGTAAAAAAAAAAATAATTAATAAAAATGCAATAAAACTATCCCTTATTTTGTAAACGCTATAAATTTTGCGAAAACCAAACGATAAACGCTTATTGCGATTTTTTTTACCAAAAATATGTAGAAGAATACGTATCGGCCTAAACTGAGGAAAAAAAATGTTTTTTTATATATTTTTGGGGGATATTTATTATAGCAAAAAGTAAAAAATATTGCATTTTTTTTTAAATTGTCGCTCTATTTTTGTTTATAGCGCAAAAAATAAAAACCGCAGAGGTGATCAAATACCACCAAAAGAAAGCTCTATTTGTGGGAAAAAAAGGACGCAAATTTTGTTTGGGAGCCACGTCGCACGACCGCGCAATTGTCTGTTAAAGCGACGCAGTGCCGAATCGCAAAAACCCCTTGGGTCATTTGCCAGCGTATTGGTCCGGGTCTTAAGTGGTTAAGAGAGCCCTCCTATTTCAATATCTAAAATCTCACTCCCCCAAGCTCATTCTCCTTCAGGAGACCCACCTCATGGGCAGCAAATTCCAGACTTTAAAAAAAACATGGGTACAGCGGGCAGTCCATGTCATATACTCCTCTTATGCCAGGGGTGTGTCGGTGCTCGTTCACAAAGGTTTTCCCTGTGTGATTGAGGAGATATGTACGCACCCTCGGGGAAAATTTGTCATAGTGGTGTTTTTGCTTTGGTCTCAAAGGTATATTGTTATTAACCTGTACATCCCTCCCCCGTTCTCACCTGCAATACTATATGCTGTTTTAGAGAAGATCGTACCTTTTTTTGCCCGGGGAAAATATTAGTTATGGGCGACTTTAATGCCACCATGTCCCAAATCTTAGATAAAAGAACAATAAAAAATATCGCGCTAAAGGATATGAATAGCTAAAATTGAAAATAAATATGTGTAAATGTGAAAATAATGTTAACTTAATAACCCAAGCAGCAATCTTTAGCTACACGTGGTAGTCATGTAAATACAAGTAGAAAACATTGGAGAAAAAATTGCGCTAGTCATACCATGTGGTGAACAAAGTGTTAAAAAATAATTAAATAAATAAATAAATAATATTAAATATAAGAAATATATTAAACTCTAGGGAAAGAAGGTAAGGAAAACCTTCTAGTGAGACAACCAAAATAAATTGAATTTATGACTGTGTGAAAAAAATAATAATAATAATAATAATAACAAAAAAAAAAACATTCCGTCCAAAGAAATCTGTGACTTCTTAACCCCTTCCATACAGGGCATTTTCACCCCCTTCCTGCCCAGACCAATTTTTAGTTTTCAGCGCTGTTGCACTTTGAATGACAATTGCGTGGTCAGGCAATACTGTACCCAAATTAAATCATTATGTTTTTTTCCCCACACAAATAGAGCTTTCGTTTGGTGGTATTTGATCATCTCTGCGGTTTTTATTTTTTGCGCTATAAACAAAAGAAGAGCGACAATTTAAAAAAAAAACACAATATTTTTTCCTTTTTATTTAATACATCTCACAATATTTTTTAAAAAAAAAAAATTTTTTCCCCCTCAGTTTAGACCGATACGTATTCTACGTATTTTTGGTAAAAAAAAAAACGCAATAATCGTATATTGATTGGTTTGCGCAAAAGTTATAGCGTCTACAAAATAGGTGATAGATTTATGACATTTTTATTTTATTTTTTTTACTAGTAATGGCGGGATCTGCGTTTTTTTTTTTTTGTGACCGTGACGTTGCGGCGGACATATCGGACACTTTTGACACGTTTTTGGGACCGTTCACATTTACACAGCAAATAGTGCTATAAAACTGCACTAATTACTGTGTAAATGTGACTGGCAGGGAAGGGGTTAACACTAGGGGGCGCTGAAGGGGTTAAAATGTGTCCTAAAGTATGTTCTAACTGTAGGGGGAGGGGGACTCACAGGGGGAGGAGATCGATGTGTGTTCCTCTGTACTGGGAACACACATCAGTCTCCTCACCGCTGACAGGTGGTGGATCTGTGTGTTTACACACACAGATCCACACTCCTGCCGTGATTGCCGGAAATCGCGGGTGCCCGGCGGCAATCAACGTCCTGTCTCATCGGCGAGGGGATCACCATGACGTGATTCCCCTATGGGCTGGTAGAGAAGGGGTTAAACATAATGTCCCCATCAAACTATCAACTCCATGGATGTATGTTGAAGGGGGGAAAAAGCCAAGATGAAAGGGATTCCACCACCAGTCAGGTTTGGATAGAATAGAAAAGATCCACCAGGAGAGGGGTAGGTAATAAACTCTTACCAGATTCCCAGCTAGTAAAGCATATAGATCCACTCGATCCCAGAAGGGAGGGTCCTTTGAGAACGATCGTATTGATCGAAACTAGTCAGGGCGGAGCCACGCACTGACATCACCGTGTCCAGAAGTGACCCCGTAAGCACGGGCGCACGTTCGTTTTGTTTGCTATATTTTGTTTTACTTTGACTGGATGTAATGCCTTTGTATTTTGGACTTATGAAGTGCATCTAGTGTATACTCTTACAATTTTAATAAAACCCGGATAATTACGGTACTTCACTATTTGAGTCCCCCTTTTTTTCTGGGTCTCCAACTGGATCCTTTGGAGCTGTGCAACCAGCTTAGGACCTGGAAAGGAGTTTTGGGATCCACACCTATCAAAACGAGGACCAGCTGAATGCAGAGGAGTTCCCCCCCCTCCCTTCTGGGATCGAGTGGATCTATATGCTTTACTAGCTGGGAATCTGGTAAGAATTTATTACCTACCCCTCTCCTGGTGGATCTTTTCTATTCTATCCAAACCTGACTGGTGGTGGAATCCCTTTCATCTTGGCTTTTTCCCCCCTTCAACATACATCCATGGAGTTGATACTTTGATGGGCACATTATGTTTAAGAAGTCACAGATTTCTTTGGACTGAATGTTTTTTTTTTTTTTTTTTTTATTATTATTATTTTTTTCACACAGTCATAAATTCAATTTATTTTGGTTGTCTCACTAGAAGGTTTTCCTTACCAAATCTTAGATAGACCTGCTCCATCTAAAAATCATTGTATGGACCTGTCCACCTGGGCCCAGGTGGTGGGTCTGGTAAAGATCTGGAGGTGGAAGCACCCTGCCACCAGGGCCTATTCATGCTTTTCAACCTCCTGCAAGACTGCATCGTGAATAGACCTGGCCTTCTCCAACCCCGTGCTGTTAGCGGATGTGTTGGAGGCATCCTATCTACCGATTGGGTTGTCCACTCATAGCCCATTGACGGTAGTATTCTGCTCTCCGCCCTTTGCGGAGCGTGGCACTTTGGCGGTTGGGTGCACACTGGGTTTCTCATCCAGATCTTTCTGATAAAATACCACCCCTGTTGGCTGAGTTTTGGGAACAGAACTCGGGGTCCTCCTCTCCTGACATAGGAGCGAATGACGTTGGTTCAATAATTTGCGGCCTTTGAAGTTCAAAAAGCCATCCAGTGCTTTCCCTCTGGCAAGGCACCAGGGCCAGATGGACTCCTGTCAGGGTCCCAGCGCTCACAGCACTCAATCTGTTCACAGGCACGTTAGAATCGTGTCACGGCGCGTGCCCGCGCATCTGTGCCCTTTGACCCGGATTTGCTTCCCGACTCAGCTCTCGCCTGGAAACCTGACCTCGGCTTGTTTTGTGGACTTTGCTGCCTTTCCTAATCCTCTGACCTCGGACCGTGACCTGGATTTGCCTCTGTCTCCTGCCCTTGAACTTTGGCTTGCACCTCTGGACTTGTCTTAAGCCCTGCCCTGAACCCGGACTTTAATCTGTACCCCGGATCTGCTACCGTCAGTCTGTTAGCTTCTGAGCTGTGTACTGGGACTATACCACTCTCACCTGCCTTGGTGACCATCCAGCTCCTGCATCCCTTTTCAGCCACTGATCTTCAGCAACCTGCACCCCACCTACTACTCCGCTGGTACCGGTACCTCCTTGTGCCTCTGCCTCCTGTCTCAAACTCCAGGGGGCAGGTGCACTTGGTCGTAAAGGTGAGCCGTCCTCAGCATCTCGGCCTTGGTAAGTACTCATGTCTCTGACAGTATAAACCAGCCAGATGTCTGAGGCTGACAGGGCGCGCTCACCGTTTGAAACACTCTGCCTGCAAGTGTCCGCACTCACTGACGCAGTTCAAAAGCTTCAAGATGGCTACCTCCAAATAGATGGTCGTCTCCAACAACTGGCCGTGATTCCTGGACCCTCATCTCCACCTGCACCACCATCCGCTGGAGCTCCAGCACCTCAAGCCGCCTCTAGCTCGGTCGTAGTGGTGACCCACCCGGAACCACGTGTGCCTGTCCCGGAACGTTTTTCAGGTGAGCGCCGGAAATATCGGGCTTTTAAGAATGCTTGCTCCCTGTACTTATCTCTTCAGCCCAGAACCTTTCATTCAGAGTCTGTGAAAGTGGGTTTCCTTATATCTCTCCTCTCGGAAGAACCACAAGCCTGGGCTCACACTTTAATGGAGCAACAGAGCCCAATCCTGAATACGATAGACACCTTCTTCGAACACATGGTGAAGTTATATGATGACCCACAGCGCACGGCTACTGACGAAACTATTCTCCATAACCTCACCCAAGGTAGAAGGCCCATTGAGGACTATACAGCTGAGTTCCGAAAATGGTCAGCCGACACAGGCTGGAATGAGGCCGCTCTAAAATACCAGTTTCGCCAAGGCTTGTCCGAGTCTCTTAAGGACGAGCTGGCCCGGACTGAGATTCCAGCCACTCTGGAAGATTTGATCCAAACCGCCACACAGCTGGATCGACGCCTGAGAGAACGACGTTCTGAGCGGTATCAAATCCCACGCCCCACCTGGGCCCATCCAAGACCTACACCGATTCCACAGCCGCCGGTGGCTCCTCAAAATGTAATCCTCCCGGATCCTGAACCTATGCAAATTGGATTGGTCCGTACCCTGCTTACCTCCGAGGAGAGACTTCGGAGACATCAAAACAACCTGTGCCTGTATTGCGGAGAAGCCGGTCACTTCCTCCGCTCTTTTCCAACAAGGCCTAGTAAGTCCAAACTGCAACCTACTCTCAGTTACAATATTGCAAACCTTTCTCAGACTCATGTTGTCCTTTTCATTTCCTAGCAGTTACCGGAAGGGGCAACCCGCCTGCCGGCCATAGTTGATTCCGGGGCCTGTAGTTGTTTTCTGGACTCCACATTGGCTCAAAAGCTTCATGTTCCCCTTCACAACAAAGACCACCACTTCCAAGTTCATTTAGCTGACGGTTCCTTACCCCGGTCTGGACTTATCACACAAGAAACTGAACCTATCTGTGCCACCACCGATTTCGGCCACCAGGAATTTCTACGTTTGGGTCTTATTTCTTCCCCACTGTTTCCCATCATCCTGGGTCTTCCCTGGTTACAAGCACACCAACCATCCATAGACTGGCTAAAAAAAGAGGTTAACTTTACATCTTCTTATTGTTCCCAGAATTGCCTTCCACCTCCAATTGTTTCCTGCTCTGCCGTGACAACTTCACCCGAAATTATCCGGAACGTTCCCTCCGTTTACCTGGAATTCACGGATGTGTTCGACAAACAGCAAGCCGACTGCCTTCCTCCCCACCGACCATATGACTGCCCCATTGACCTTCTACCAGGCTCCGAGATTCCCTTTGGCCGCATCTTCCCGCTGTCCAAGACAGAATTGAAAGCCCTCAAGGCCTATATTGATGAAAATCTGCAAAATAAATTTATTCGCCCCTCGTCTTCCCCGGCTGGTGCGGGAATCTTCTTTGTTGAGAAAAAAACATGGTACTTTAAGGCCTTGCATTGACTATCGAGAGCTCAATAAAATCACAATTAAGAACAGGTATCCACTTTCCCTCATATCAGAGTTATTTCAGCGATTCCGATCAGCCCAAGTTTTCTCCAAATTGGACTTAAGGGGTGCTTATAATATCATCAGAATCAGGGCAGGGGATGAATGGAAAACCGCCTTCAGATCAAGATTCTGGCATTTTGAATATCTTGTTATGCCTTTTGGACTATGCAATGCTCCAGCCACTTTTCAGCATTTAGTTAATGACATCTTCCGTGAACATCTGGACGATTTCCTGGTCGTGTATCTGGATGACATCCTCATCTTTTCACCATCCTTACTATACTCAGAGAACATAAGCTATACTTAAAAGCTGAAAAATGCAAATTCGAGAAATCTTTTTTGGGATTCATCATATCTACCAGTGGGGTCGCCATGGACCCTCACAAAGTTAAAGCCATCCAGGAATGGCCAGCCCGGGTGGACAAGAAGGGGGTACAGCGGTTCATCGGCTTTGCCAACTTTTATCGACGGTTCATCGTTGGGTTCTCTTCCATCGTGAGCCCTATCACTCAGCTTACCTGCCAGGGTCATTGTTTCTACTGGTCACCAGAGGCCCAAGAAGCATTCAGGAAACTTAAATCAGTTGTTTCTTCTGCTCCTGTTCTGCGACACCCCGATCCAATGCTGCCTTTTACTTTGGAAGTAGACGATTCCGAGACTGCTACAGGAGCCGTGCTGTCTCAGAGACAAGGGCCAAAGTCCCTACTACACCCTGTGGCCTATGCTTCTCGGAAACTGACTACGCCCGAGAAAAATTATGACGTCGGGGACAGGTAACTACTTGCTATCAAAATTGCTCTAGAGGAATGGAGGTATCTACTTGAAGGATCGGCTCATCCTATAATGATCTTTAACGACCATAAAAACCTTGAATATTTACGGTCAGCGAAACGCTTAAAACCCAGGCAAGCCCGTTGGGCCCTTTCCTTCTCTCGGTTTAACCCTGAAACTCCATCCACAACTGAACCAAGCACCATTTTGTCATCTCGGAATTTTCTATTAGTCTCTCAAATCGACCTGCTGAACTCCATTAAGGCTGCATCCAGACAATGTTCTGATCCAGAGGTGTCATCATTGGTAAGACACAATGATATCTTTTGGTCCCGAGGTAAAGTTTTCGTTCCATCAGAATCTAGACAACTGGTCTTGAGCACCTTTCACGACCGTAAATTAGCAGGTCATTTTGGAGCACGAAAGACCACGGAAATGATTTTACGATACTTCTGGTGGCCAAGCTACAGACAAGACTGTAAATTACGTTGCATCCTGTACCACTTGCCAACGTAATAAGGGTCCTAAAACCAAGACCTGGGGATTACTCAAGCCTCTACCAGTCCCGGAACGGCCATGGTCTGATATTTCTATGGACTTTATTGTAGACTTACCAACTTCCTAAGGCTTCACCACGATCCTGGTCGTAGTAGATCGCCTCTCTAAAATGGCACATTTTGTGCCCATGATCGGTCCTTCTGCCATAGAGACAGCCAAAGTCTTCTTCAGAGACATCGTTTCAGATAGGGGTTCTCAATTCACCTCAAAATTTTTGGAGGGAACTCTGTAGATCTTTGGAAGTCAAGACCTGCCTTTCCTCTGCCTACCACCCCCAGAGTAATGGCCAAATGGAAAGGACTAACCAAACGCTGGAGCAGTACCTCCGATGCTTCTGTTCTGCCTCTCAAGATGACTGGTCATCCCTGTTACCTCCCGCTGAATTCACGTATAATAATTCCGTCCAGGCCAACTTCGGCTTTCACCCACCCTTTCTTCCTGATGCCCTCCCAGAAACACCTGCTCCAGCAGCCCAAGAGCACTTAACGGCCATCCAATCAAACTCAACACACGACCGTTTTTCGGGTTGTAAAAATTTTTGTTTTTAATGGTCTAGAAAAAAACAATTTTTTATCAACCCGATCGTTAAAACGGCCTTGCCTACACACGATCGTAAAAAAAAAAATGTTCTAGCAAAGCGCGTGACGTACAACATGTAAGACGGTACTATAAAGGGGAAGTTCCATTCGGATGGCGCCATCCTTGGGGCTGCTTTTGCTGATTTTGTGTTAGTAAAAGATGGTTTGCGCTTCAGTCTATTACAGCGTGATGAATGTGCTTTCTCCATTACGAATGCTAGTTTTACCAGAACGAGCGCTCCCGTCTCATAACTTGCTTCTGAGCATGCATGCTTTTTTCACGGCGTTAAAGCCTACACACGACCATTTTTTACGGTGTTAAGAACGACAACGTTAAAAACGACGTGAAAAATTAGAGCATGTTTGAAATTTTTAATGCCCATTTTTTACATCATGAAAAATGCTCTGGAGCCCACACACGATCGTTTTTAATGACAAAAAAACAAATAAAAATTAACAACCCGAAAAACGGTCGTGTGTACGCGACATAAGACTTGGAAGCAGGGGGAAAGCTATCGAAATCAAAGTTCAGAATAGCTAAGTATGAACTAGGTGTTGTCATAATAATGTCGTTTTTTAATGCCCTGAATAATTAGATATACATTTATATAATCCAACCACAGGATCCAGGCAACCACAATTAAGGAGTTGTATGATTCTCCACAGAATGGACAAATCTGTATACATATATTCAGACAAAAGCAGAAATTTGCAATTTACCTGATTTGTGAATTATTTCTTTCATCTCTACATGTTATTAGTTTTCAGGATCTTATTTCTGATGTCCCTTTATGTATCCTTTTTAACTCTTTGGCAAATGATATATTAAAAAATGATTATGAAGCTCACTGCTTTTGAATTTGCTTGTTCCAATTTCTTTATTCAATAGTTCATTTATTTTATCAGTTCATGCCCAAAGGTGTTTTAATATTTAACGTGCTCACATTGATTTCTGCATTAGGTCACTAAAAATAAACTGTTCAGGTTCTGGAATGAAATATTAATCTGATGAAAACCCCCAGCATAGCCAAATGCATTCTTTTAGACCATTCAAAATGTATTTTTAATATGTGCTATTAAAAAAGCACTCCTAAAAAAAGTGATAAATGATTACACAAACTTAGACATATGTTAAGGTCTCATGATTTCATGTTTAAGGGATTATGACTTAATGAAGTTTGAGGAACATAGATCATTGTGACTCAAGGTGAATTTTAAAATACTGTAAGCTACTGATAGGTCTGTCAAACCCATACATTTAGATGTTTACAGCATTGCATTAATTATTTTTAAATGTATGTGTGTATATATACAGTACATAGCCAGATTCAGAAAGAATGGCTTAAGTTTGTGCGGGCGTAGCGTATCTCAGATACACTGCGCCGCCATAACTTAGAGAGGCAGGTACCGTATTCACAAAGAACTTGCGTCCTAAGTTACGGTGGCGTAGTGCAAATGGGCCGGCCTAAGCCCACGTAATTCAAAGTAGGCTGGTAGTGGGCATGTTGTATGGTAATGAATCATGACCCCAGGTAAATGACGTGCCTAACGAACATCGCATGCGCCGTCCCTGGACGTATCCCAGTGCGCATGCTCAAAATCACATTGCAAATAGTCAATGCTTTCGACGTGAACGTAACCTACGTCCAGCCCCATTCTGAATCGGTTTACGCAAACGACGTGAAATTTGACGGCTGTTCCGACGTCCATACTTAACATTGGCTGCTCCATCTTTTTGGTGGTTTATCTTTACGCCTGAAAACCGATTTACGTAAACGGCGTCGCTTACTGCGTCGGGCATACGTATGTTCGTGTATAGGCGTATCTTGCTCATTTACATATTCTAGGCGTAAATCACTGTACACGCCTCTAGCGGCCAGCGTAAATATGCAGCTAAGATACAACGGCGTAGGAGACTTACGCCGGTCGTATCTTGGCCAAATTTAAGCGTATCTGGTTTCCAGAATACGCTTAAACATACAACGGTGCTCATTCGGACTTACGGCGGCGTATCTACTGATATGCCATCTTAAGTATTTCTGAATCTGGCTAACAATGTTTAGGACTTCATAATAAGTGAGACTAACATCCAAGGCTTTTTTTTTTTAGATCTGATATGTTGTTGGGGAGCAACTCACCTTTCTGAATGTAACTACACAGAGCCACATCTATGTACTGTATGTGTATATACCAGCCGTCACTAAATGGTGGTCCGCGGTCCGAATCCGGCCCGAGTGCCTCTTCTGCCCGGACAGGCAGGCCGCCAGTATAAATCTAAATTACAGGAAGCGTTGAGGTTTGCTGGGATTGCAGGTTTCCCCAGCAACCAGTGGAGCTGCGTGTGCCTGTTCCATGCCGCACATCTTGGAGTTCACAGAAGTAGGGGCATGACGTCAAAAATATACCCATCAGCGTGCACCTTAAAATTAAATGTGCCCATCAGAGTGCCCCTTTAAAAAAAAGGTGCTCATCAGCGTGACCCTTATTTCATGTTAAGGGGCACGCTGATGGGCATATTTTATGTTAAGGGACACTCTGATGGGTACATTTTATGTTAAGGGCCACAATTTGTTGTGCCCATTAATATAAAATGTGCCCATCAGAGTGTCCCTTAATATAAAATGTACCCATGGGCAAATTTTATGTTAAGGCACACGCTGTTGGATATATTTTATGTTAAGGGGCACTATAATGGGCACATTTTATGGTAAGGGGCACTCTAATGGGCACAGTTTATGTTAAGGGGCACACTTTGTTGTGCCTATCAGAGTGCCCCTTAATATAACATTTACCCATCAGGGTGCCCCTTAACATAACACTTGCCAATGAGAGTGTCCCTTAACATAAAATGTGCCCATCAGCGTGACCCTTATTTTATGTTAAGGGACACACTGATGGGCACATTTTATGTGACGGGGGACTCTGATGGAGGACATCTGATGTAAGGAGGCACTCTGATGGCAATGCCTGATGTAAAGGGGGGCTGTGATGGGGACACCTGATTTAAAGGGGCGCTGTGATGGGGACAGCTGATTAGATTGATGGATTAGAGTGTGCATCTTAACTACTAGCCGACCGCCCGCCGTCATATTACTGCGGAACGGTGTCACTGCTGGGCGAGAGCCCGTAGCTATACATCCACTCTAAAGCGGCCGCTAGGGGGCGCGCGGTCATTCGTTACAGAGCGGGGACTGGGAGCTTTGTGTGTAAACACAAAGCTCTCGGTCCTGTCAGCGGGGGAAACGCTGATCTTCTGTTCATACAATGTATGAACAGAAGATCAGTGATTTCCCCTAGTAAGTCCACCCCCCATACAGTTAGAACACACCCAGGAACACACTTAACCCCTTCCCTGCCCCCTAGTGTTAACCCCTTCACTGCCAATGGCATTTTTATAGTAATACAATGCATTTTTATAGCATTGATCGCTATAAAAATGCCAATGGCCCCAAAAATGTGTCAAAAGTGTGCAAAGTGCCGCCATAATGTCGCAGTACTGAAAAAAAAACGCTGATTGCTGCCATTACTAGTAAAAAAAGATATTAATAAAAATGCCATAAAACGACCCCCTATTTTGTAAACGCTATAACTTTTGCGCAATCCAATCAATAAACGCTTATTGCGATTTTTTTAACGAAAAATATGTAGAAGAATACGTATCGGCCTAAACTGAGGAAAAAAAAAAGTTTTTGTATATATTTTTGAGGGATATTTATTATAGCAAAAAGTAAAAAATATTGCATTTTTTTCAAAATTGTCGCTCTATTTTTGTTTATAGCGCAAAAAAAAAAACACAGAGAAGATCACATACCACCAAAAGAAAGCTCTATTTGTGGGAAAAAAAAGATGCTAATTTTGTTTGGGAGCCACGTCGCAGGACCGCGCAATTGTCAGTTAAAGCGACGCAGTGCCGAATCACAAAAAGTCCTCTGGTCATTGGACAGCAATATGGTCCGGGGCGAGAACAAAAGCGGCACTAAACAGCCCTTATATGGCTCCCTTTTCCACATCAAACGGCTGGCTTAACACAAAGGCACCAGGAAACACTTCTATCAGAGGTGGCAAGCTTTCATGAACACCATTGAGGAACTGGAATCATTTAGGGGATAATTTTCCTACTATAAGGATCTCCAAACATTGTACGACAAGGAGGACATTCCCTAAGACACTTAACTTCTCCCCACTCCACTAAAGTCTCCAGGTTAAATGACATAAGTAATACCTACTGATCTTCTCCCATCGGATTATAAAGTTTGATAGTACACTGTTTCTTCTACCCGTATTATCTGTCTGGTCATACATGTACACTCACCATATAATTTCCAAATAATGTAAGTGTGCTCTAAATATGCAGATCTGATCCATCCAGTTCTCTGCGGTTTATTGTTAAATTTTGACCCTCTGCGGTATATTGTATACTTTCTGAGTGCATATACTTTGTAAACACCACTTCTAGAAAATGTATAGACCGAAGTGACACCTGTGCACACTCTTTCACAACTCACACTGTAATGTTACTTATTTCAATACATTCTATTAATAATATGGTATGAATTTTAGCATGGACACCATGCCAAAAAAACAGCATGGTGTCCCCCTCAATATCCATACCAGACCCTTATCTATGCATGCAGCCTGGAAGGCCAGGAGAGAGGGGTGAGCTAGCTCCCCCATCTGAACCATGCCAGGCCACATGGCCTAAACATTGGAGGGTGGGTGCTTTGGGGCTGGGTGCTTTGGGGGTGGGTGCCCCCCCAGGCACCCACCCCCCCATGTTGAGGGTATGTAGCCTGGTATGGTTTGGGGAGTGCTCTATTATCCCACCCCTTCCCTGGCCTGCCAAACTGCATGGGGTTCCTCTTAAAATCCATACCAGACCTGAAGGGCCTGGTAGGGTTTGAGGGGGACACCCATGTCTTTTTTATTTTTTACTTTTTTATTGGTAGCTATGTTTTTTTTATTCAGCTGTCAGCGTGGAAGCCCATTGACTGCTGATGACTCATCTACAGTACCTAAACAATCAGCAGTTCACTACACCCTGATTGGGCAAAGCTTTGCCAATTCAGGGCTTAGAATGATGCTTGTTAAATTGTTAGTGCTGACTAAAGATTAATAACTGAAGATACTTCTGGTGCCTGGCTGCTATTGGGATATGAAGGTAAATATTGGAAAGATCCACTGAAATCTTTTTTTTTTCATTAATAATTCTTGCACATAAGATCTCATAACATTTGGGGATCAAAGTCTCAACTATTGAATCTTGATGGTGAGAAGAGGAGAATTCCATCTTGTAACCCTTTTTTACAACTGAAACCACCCAAGCGTCAGCTATCTTCTTCATTCAAAGATCTTGAAAGTGGAATGTTCTGGTGCACACAGGCTTCATGGACTGAGCTGTCTAAGGCCGCGTACACACGATGAGATATGTCCGCTCAAACTTGTCCGACGGACAGTTTAGAGTGGACATGTCTCATCGGATTTCGGTCCGATGGCGTGTACACACCATCGGATCAAAATCCCCGCCGGCAGACAGCGCGGTGACGTGGCGGTGACGTTGACGCCGCCACGTCACCGCACCAGGAAGTAAAAAACTTCCACGCATGCGTCGCATCCATACGACGCTTGTGCGGGCAGATATGTCCGCTGGTTAGTGTACTAACCAGCGGACATATCCGACGGACAGGTTTGTAGCGGACAAATTTCAAAGCATGCTTTGAAATTTGTCCGATGGACAAACCTGTCCGCTAGCCCGTACACACGATCGGATTTGTCTGCTGAAACGGTCCATCGGACCGTTTTCAGCAGACAAATTTGATCGTGTGTACGCGGCCTTAGTCTTGACATTTTGTAGGAAATGCAGAATCATGTACAGTATATATATATATATATATGTATATATATATATTGTGATGGGAAGTCAGGTAAATCTGTGGGTGTTGTCACAGATGGGAGATACATTTCTGCCTTGTTTAGACAATTCACCAATTACTATTAGGTGTCGGCTGCAGAAATAGCCAGAAAGGTTTAGGGCGTTGGAAAACTTCAGCTGTTCAGAATGAAGAAATTAAGGCTTCTATAGGACATCCAAAGGATGACTACTGATTGCTGCATCCTGAGGCTTTTTGAGTTAAGGAGCAGTCAGAAATACTTCTGAAATGTTCTGCATACAAGCTATAGAAGAATTCTAATGTTGTATGACACTAGTAATAATTATATTTGCAAATTATTATTACTAGTCAACCAACATTCAAATTATTCTATAGCCTATGGGCCGATCATTTGGCAGGAAATGTACGATTGCGGCGTTGTACAGTTTAGCTGCTTGTTGAATCTTCTTAGAACTTTATGTTTTTCGCTGATTCATCGAATCTTCATCATTCTTTTTTTTAAAGTGTATTTTTTGTGCGTGAACTCGAGAGAGAGGAGCCAGACTGCAGGAGTTGGGAGTAGGCAGACCCTCCCCCCAGAGGAAATCTGCCATCCTTCTCCATGCCCCCGGATGGCAATGGCAGGTGTGAGGGGGGCCTCCCCCTCACCCCGCCTTACCTGCTCCACTTGGGAGCCCAACTGGGGCCCAACGGGGCAGAGGGACTCCCCCTATGAGGGAGTGAGGGGGTCTAGCCCACCCAGCCAGCCCCGTAGGTCCTTCGCCTCTCTTTTTTTAGGAGACCGCATGGCAAAGGGCGTGCGTGTTAAACCAATTTCGTGTGTGTGCAAGTGTGGTGGTTTTTGTGGGGGGGAGGTGGGCGTACTAAGCATAGGTGTACCTTGCATAGCACACCCACTGGGAACCGGGCTGAGACCACCAAATTCAATTCACATGTAGCCGAAACCGGGATCCGAACCATTGTATCACGCTTGTAAGGATAAACTCACCAAGGCCAAGATATTGAGGGCGGCTCCCTTTGCGACCTAGCGCGGACCGCCCCCTGGAGTGGGGACAGGGGGACGGATGCACCAGGAGGCACCGGTACCGACAGGCAGATGCAGGCTGGATCTGTAGAGCCGAGACTGGACTGGAAGCGGGTCACTGGGGTCAGCGTAGGAAGCACAGAGGTGGTCCGGAAGTCCGGGTAGCTCAAACAGGAAACAGGCAGAAGATAATCCGGGAAACAGGCCGTGGTCAGGAGGGTCGGAAAGAGCAGGAATTCCAAAGGTTCAGAGCCAGAGGTCAAAGGCGGGAGAAGACAGCAGTCCGGTAAATGATAGCCAAGGTCAGAGGAATCAGGATCAAAGGTCGGAGGTAGCAAATACACTCAGAAGCTGTGACAAGCCAGCAACCAGACAGGGGGAAGAGGATGGCTTAAATAGCCCGCCTAAGCCGCTGATTGGCCGGATGGGGAGCGTGCCTGTGCGCGTCCATGCGCACGCCCTATAGCGCGGCTCTAAAGGATCGGACAGCGCTGGTGCCCTGACACCTTGGCTGCAGAGGTGAACGGCTTGTCAGCGCAGTGCCAATCAGATTGAGCCACCACAGCTCCCTTGAATCTTCGTCATTCATGTCTAATGGTCTACCCCCAACACTGGGCCAGATTTACGTACATTGGCGCATATATTGACCAGCGTAGCGCACCTCCTTTACATTAGACCGGCGCAATGTAGAGGTGCAATCATCGTATCCTCGTAGTATTTGCGCAGAAATTTGCGCCGATGCAGCGTAATTCCCGAGGCGTAAGGCGGAGTAATTCAAATTGGGAAGGACGTGGGCGTGTTACATTGAAATGAGCCGTGACCCCATGCAAATGAAGGGCCGGCCAGATCACGCATGCGCACATGAAGCAGACCATGGTCAGCACCTCTGTGCGCATGCTCACAACTCGGGAACGGCACATACAGTGAAATTGGAAGTGGACCCGGGCAACTTAGTGAGCTACGCAGAGAGCTTAAATAGACAGACACAAATGCCCTTCCTTTGCAAAAGTACATCCCTTTGTATCCCTTCCTATACAGTAAGGTGCTTTTGTTTTGTTGTTTGTTCGCGTTTGTTGCTTTCTGACTTGTCTTTGTGATATTTGTTGACTGTTTGAGCTAGTGTTTTGTATAATATATTTGATAGTGTTTTTTGTTGATAGATTTTGTTTGTTTTGTTGCTTGATTTTTCCTGCTTGTTTTTGTGAGTGATTTTTGTTGATTGTTTGGGAGATAGTTGTTGTATGAATATGACTGAAAGAAAGCGCAAGACCAATTTTACTTTGGGGGAGAAACAAATTATTGCCCGGGCCCTTACCCAATATGGGCATTTCCTGCACGGCCCGGAGAGTGCCAACACCCCCCCGGCCAGGAAGAAGGAGATATTGCAGAACATTACCGACCAGGTAAATTCTTTGGGGGGGGAGACCCGGACACGCGAGGGGATCGTCAAGAAGATCAATTATCTCCGGCGTCTGGTCCGTAAGAAGCTGGGGCAGATGGCAGCACATGCCAGGGGCACTGGAGGGGGCCTACCATGCCTTGTTAGGCTGACAGCGGAGGAGCGTGTGGTGGCCCAGACATTTAATAGGCAGCAAGTGGAGGGCCTGCCTGGCTATGACTCCATTGAGGAGGCCGTGATGACAGGTAAGGGTTTTTTTTTTCCTATCTGGTGTGTAGCATGTGTGGGGGGAGGGAATATGTGGCAAGTGTGTGAATCCTCCAACCTGTGAATGTTTTGTGTCATCCACAGATGTGCAGGAGGGTGCTGGGCCATCTGGCCTGACCGCACCATCCCCGGGACACCAGCCTGATGAGGACCCCCAGACAAGGCCAGAGTCCTCGGAGGAGTTTGAGGAGGAGGAGTTTGAGTTGGAGGACGAGGTCATGTCAGGTAGTGGCTTATTATTTTTGGAGGAGTCTTCCCCTCTGGCTGGCAGCAGCCAGCCCTCCATAAGGGGTAGCCCCTCCCACTCCTCCCCCAACAGGGCTCCCCTCCCAAGGGGCTCCCCTTCTCCCCAGCCACAAGCATCATCTGGAGGCAGGAAGTCATCCCAGAAGACCAGGGGGGTGGCCGAGGTTCTGCCCGCCAATCTCAGAAGGGACCAGGCCCTTCAGACCCACCATCTGGGACAGGTCAGCCAGACTTTGGGGCGGATGGAGGAGAGCCTGTCCTCCATAAAGGTTAGGGGACCTGGACTGCCACTCTCCGGGCTCTTACAAACTGCCTAAACAAACTGCAGACTACTACAGCAGACGTTGGGCAGGATGTGAGGGCCCTCACCCAGGCTATCCAGGCCAATACGGCAACACACTAATGATGGCTGGCCTGAACAGAATAGCCGTGCCTTGGAGGGCAGGCCGCCAGGTGGGCAAAGACCAGGGGCTGCTCCTCCTTCCCCGGATTACCCCCCCCCCCCCATGAGTCTCCCCTGAGGAGCGGGGCCATGGCCGTGGGCGCCCCAGGCGTGGGTCACGCCAGCGGCATTAATTTGGTTTCCCCCCTTTTTTTTTTTTGTGTGCTGGACTTTTTTTTTTTTTTTTTGCTGGACAATTTTTTGGGGGGTTGTGAATGATTTTGGAATGTGGGGGTGACATTCCTGCTGGAAAAGGGGTGTTACCCTCATTTGTGGTGGAGAAGGGTTCCCCAGGACCAGGGAGAAGTGATCCCCAGGTCCGTGTGAATGGTGTATGAATGTACAGTGACATAATTGGAGTCGTGGCGTGGCGTTGCTGCTCACAAGTCCTGCATGGTGGGCTTGTGCCAATCCAATTTGATAAGGATGTGATGTGTCTGTGCTAGGGACCACAGTGGTGTGCATGCATGCAATCTCATTGTGCCATGATTAATGTGTGTGTTTAACGTGCAAAGATGCCTAATGTGAGCTGTCTCCTGGCTGCTCTTCTCTCAGAAGACGGGGTAGCCTCGGTTAGGGGGGGATTGTCTGGTTCAGGGGTCAGGTCATCACATATGTCCTTTCTCACTGCGAAGTTGTGCAGCATGCAACATGCACCGATGATCTGGCACACAAAGTTTAGGGAATACAACAGGGTACCCCCAGACTTATCCAGGCATCGGAAACGTGACTTCAGGAGGCCAAAGGTGCGCTCCACCACTGCACGTGTTTGGGCGTGGGCTTCATTGTATCTTTCCTCTCCTGGGGTTTGGGGGTTCCGGATAGGAGTTATGAGATGGGGTCCCAGTGCATATGCAGAGTCACCTGGAAGGGTAAAGACAGGAGGATGTTAGTCATGCATGTGCCCCTTGTGATGTGTGCATCAAGTGGGGTGGAGGGGGAGGTCACTTGCCTCACCATCCCGTCAATCACCAACCAGCCAGCTGTCCCTATACACATGTCTGTTCAAATTCCATTGGGATGGGGGCTATGATTGATATGTATATGTAGCTGTGCTGGCTGGATCCTGTGGTGTTTGGCACGGACGTGCCATATGAGGCCCTTGGGCAATCGACTATCACCTGTACGATTGATGGAATGCCAATGTTTCCGATTGCGGTACATGTGCTCTGTATCCTGGGGGGGGCTGGAGTGCCACATGTGTGCAATCAATGGCCCCCACGGTGCGTGGGAATCTGGCAATTCTGTAGAAATCTGTCATTGCCTTCAGCCGCAGGTCCTCAGTGGTTGGTTTGATGATTTGGTTGGCCATGCGTCTGAGGATTGCAGGGATAACCTGGTGCACACATCTGCTCATGGAGGATTGTGACATCCCAGCCACCACTCCTCTTGTTCTTTGAAAAGAGCCACTGGCAAGGAAATGGAGTGTTGCCAGGACCTTAACCATCGGCTGCACTGCATGTGAGTGGTGTGTTGGGCTGGTGATGTCCTCCTGCAGGGTTGTGGTTAATTCCATGATGGCAGCAGAGGTGAATCTGAAGATGCGATACACCTCAGAATCACTCATGCCAAAGATGTCTATGCGTGTGCGGTATATCCTCTCCCGTGCCCTCCTCCTTCTTTGCTCCTCTAAAGTCAGTAGTATAGCTATGATCAAGGATGCCCCTGGCATGTTGGCATACAGTTTGTTGTCCAGCAAGTGTGACTGCTCAGCTCCTCACTAACAGTGTTGCTTTAGCTGACATGTAGACGGATTATCTAATTTTATTCCACCTTTTATATGGACTAATTTTAGACAGGACGTGCAGCTGTTGCGCACAATGCGTAGCCTGCGCTGCACCAACTTATTTGAATAGCAAATCAATGGTGTGTCTAGCGCAGTTTTGCGTGCACGGATGTGCCGGTCTATCGAAATTACGCTGGTCGAAAAAACGTAGATTTCATGCGTATATCGTTTCGGGGAATTGAAGATGTTTGTGAAACGAAACGCGTTTGGAGCCAATTGACCCTACTGCTTGTACACATATATGCCCATGTTGTTCATCTAAATGTGAGTGTATTACTTTTATCCTGTATAGTAAACTTTTTTACCGGAGTTACGCTATGTCCTTTTTATTTCTTTCTTCCCTGTAACCGGGCCCCCTGAGTCATCTTATCTGCTGACTCTTTCTGGAAGTGTATATTGTTCTATTTAGTCTCTCATCTGGCCAGATACCTGCACATCTCTTCCCATTGGAGTCCATCTGTAAACTGTCCCTGATGCCATATTAAGCTTGTTTTGACCTAATAGGTGTACACTTATTTTGGTCACCATCATCTGGTAAGCCTCCTCAAGATTATCTATGGTGGTGGACTATCTGGACCTTACAAAACTCAGTCACTTCTTCATTTGATTTGTCTGGACATTATAACCTTCACCATTATCAGAGACACTTTTTCCTTAGTGCACTTTTGGTGGTTATTATCAAGTTTTTGCACTTATCATAATTGCAATTTTCACACTAAGCGCTACACATTGTTTTGTTTGTTCTTGTTTGCTAAATTGATCATATTTAGTTGTGTTAGCTGCTCCATTGTCTCTTATGTTTAGTAGCGCGGTGAGTGTATATACTACGGTACATACCACATTCTGCCATATTAACTTGTACTAGCTGAAAGTAAACATAAAATAATTCTGTCTTTAATGCAATATTTGATGCAATATTTTGCCCTATTTATCCCCCAAACTTATCACTACAATATTGATTATCTCTACTTGGCCTACTTTTACTAGCCTGTATACCCTATATACTTACTATGTTATCACAAGTTTCTATCTGTTGGATGGAGGTACATATATTGGCTTTAAGCATTTTGGGGGTATGATTACACTCTCTCTAGTACTCAATTGTATTATCCTTACTATTCCTCCATTTTTAAGCAAATTGTGATATATTTTGATACCCATCAAATGTCATATATCGATTTAGGCCTCAATAAACTATCTATTAATTAATGAAATTATAATATTCTGCTCCTCATGAACTTATTTAATTAAAACATTTCAGAATTCATATCTGGTTCATGGTATAAACCTCATCACCCTGACATCCACACTATACAGCCAATTGGACCTGACTTCAATTGGCCAAACCCGTTCCCGGTCCTCCTGCGAGATCGGGATTTTTCTAGAGGCGTTTAGACTTCTTGTCTTGTCCTGGTGATTGGCAGGATCGGTAAGCACACATATTTATATATTTTTGTATTTATTTTTTGTTTTATTATCATTCCTATTCCTATACTAATTGTTAAAAACTTTGAAAGAATTGTACTATGTAGTTTGCCACTGTCGTTGTGTTTTACTAATGGCATCTATTATTATATACAGATGACCTTTTTTCAGAAAAGACCAAGTTGTAAAGCCCTGAAGAAGCACGAAAGTGTGAAACTAGTCG
Source organism: Rana kukunoris (assembly GCA_029574335.1). Lineage (NCBI taxonomy): Eukaryota > Metazoa > Chordata > Amphibia > Anura > Ranidae > Rana > Rana kukunoris. The sequence continues at coordinate 151,167,098 of CM056056.1, forward strand.
GCAACCAGCATACTAGAACTTTGTCTTCACTTTCTGTAACTACCGTGGTCGCCCTCTAATCAATTTGTTTTATATGTATAATAATTGTTTATGTTAATTAAACTTTCTAATTTTGATATATTTATAACCCATGTGTTTGGTGTGCTTACCTTACTACTACGATTGACACCTCAAGTAAAAATCCCAATAGTAGGTAAGAGGAGCTCCCTCTATCCTATTTACTTTGTTTTTATGAACAAAAATAAGCATTTTTTTTATGTCAGATCTTTCGGATTTTGGATTCTGTGCGTTTGTTTTGGCTTGTTAAAACTATTACCAAAATACCCAAAATTCAAAACGAAAATGCATTTGGACCAAAACAAATGCACAGATACAATATATATATATATATATATATATATATATATTATATATATATATACATACACACACACACAATTCTGCCCACAACTGCCGCCCTGTAGCAGTAAAAGTGCCCACTCCCTTTGGGGTGATTTCCTGTTCTGAAGACACAACAGATAGTAAGAAGAAATCTTTCCAAACTTAACAGAATTTCTTTCTTAGGGAATTGTCATTGGAATTTCCTTTAGCTCTTGCTCTGGTGACAGTTCAAAAGTTTGGATTTCCCTCACTATCTGTATCAGTGACAGTGGTCACCATGACACATATAGGGATGAATCTCCCTAGCAGAGTCAGACAGCAAAACATTTATCAAAAGGTCTAACCTTACTCTATTCACAGTTAAACAAAGTGCCTTTACATACTATTATTATTATTATTATTATTATTCATAGAACCAACTGTTTGCGCATCACTTTACAACATCAGGACAGAAAGGGCAGTTGCAATTCAGTACAGGAGGGTCCTGCTTGTTACAGTTTACAATCTAAAAATACACTTTAATTTGTGAAAATATGTGTATCTATTCATAAAAGAGTAAAACATTTATAAGTCACAGGCTTGTGGAATATTTAGGAAGTTTTCTTTTAAAGTGTGCATTACTACAATTTACTATAATTTTTGCATGCATGACATTGCTGTGCTGTCAATCAGTGTTTCCACTTTTGAGATAAAGTCATTAAGTCTTTTCTCCATCACATACTACATACTCAGCAGTGACACTTTTTGAAATATTGTCTCCAGCCTATGATTAATTTTAGAAGCAGTGTCAGTTCTGTAACATATCACTCTGTGACATACAATCTTCACCTGTTCCGATGTATCCACTGACATTAATGCATAAAACAAGAACAAGATTTCTCTGTCACTGCTGACCACCCTCACTAAGGTTGTGAATATGTTCATTTCAATTCTTATACTTATCAACATTAGCTGGTTGTAAGTTTGTTACATTTAAATAGTTTAGCACAGTTTACCCAATTCAAAAAAATTGTTGTTGACATATGAATAAAAAAAACAAAAACAAGGAGTGATCCTGTATCTGAGCTTTTATGTTATTTTTGATTTTCTCCTTCTGCTTACTTTGCCGTTTCCTTCTCTTATGCATTTTTATATTTAAATGTTTAGCTAAACAGGCAATTGGGAGAAAACGTAAAGTTTATTTCTTTTTGGTACGCTCATTGTAAAAGAAAATAAACACATGGAAGCTTGGTGGATGGAGAATCCCCTCCGACTATGCTAGTTTATTCTGACAGCAGGGACTCCTCCACTGTCAGAGTACAATAATCAGTGCTGCAGCTGATTGGCTGCAGGTACTGATCGAATAAAAGTTTTCTAACAGCCACGTTCAAGAGAAGTTGATCATTAGATTGACTTCTGTCATTGAAATTCAGCCGATCCTTGCAGACCCTGACGAATTTTGATCCATATATGGCTTGACCATAAAGGGCCTAAAAGTGTAGAGTCTAAACTACTTGCACTGCATTTTAATGAGGACAAACTTAGAATAGACTCATTCTAAAAGGTAAAAATTATTTAAAATATTAACAAAAAAATGAGAGAGCTCTATAATCAGAGAAGTAAAGGGGCATGTTCCCATTGGAACATATATACTGATGTTTTGTTTAGTTCAGAGTCAGGAAAAATACTTCTTCAGGCTCCACCTTCCTACAAAGCATGGGACATACTTCTTAACAGGTAAGTGATATGACTAAAGGTGTAGATATTTTTTTAGGTTAAATTCCAAATGTAAAGCTTGGGTATAAAATGCTTAAAAAAACTGAGATGAAGCACATCTCACGAACCAGTCGTATTGTTTTGATATCCAACTTGCCCTTAAAGACTATTTATTGCACAACTCCATCCTTGGCATCTCACCAGTCTTGCAGTGGGAAGCACACAAACCAGTAATAGAGGCACATGCATTTCAGTGTCTACCCACCATAAACACAATAAAAAAAATAAAACTACAACAATTGGAAGCAGATTTTCACCACTGCTTTCTTCAGTTCCAGTCCTCCCCTACTGAATCCCACAGAATAACTTTATGGAAAGCCAAAGTTGAACTGGATTTGCTGCTGGCCGAATTGGCCAATAAGGCCATACACAGATCCAATCACACTATCTATTACCAAGGCCAACAAACCAGAACACTTTCCTGGCACTGTGCTTTCGTCATCCGGTACGGGTTCACAACCCTATTAGGCTCAGGCTGACTAAAAACACTTACACCAGCAACCCTATTAAGGTGCTCTCTGAATTTCACAAAAGGCTTGAGGAACTGTATAAAGAAAAACAATCCTTCCCTCTAACTCAAGCTGAGGCACTATTCCAAGATATCCCTATTCCTACATTTTTGGATGCCGATCTTGAGTCCCTGGAGTGCCCCTAATAACTATTAAGTCGCTTAAACCCCATAAACAACCTGGTCATAATGGCCTCTCCAGCACTTACTTTAAAAAATGTGCTAATACTCTGGCACCGCTCCTCTCCAATTCTTTCAATGTTTTACTCCAAAATCATTCTTTTGTCCGAGACACGCTGACAGCTATTATAGCCATGATACCTAAACCCAACATGGATAATTCTCTGGTCCAATTTCAGGCCCATTTTCTGGTCATCAAGATTTTTTCCAAGATTATGGCGCTACGCTTTAATCCAATTATTGGGCTAATTCATAAAAAACGTGGGCTTTAAACCAGCGATGACAAGCTAGTGATAACATCCGACGTGTTATCCTACTTCAACACCTAGCTCGATCCCGTAAAATACCAATGCACCTTTTATCTTTAGATATAAGGAAAGTGTTTGATACTGCTTCCTGGCCCTATCTACATTTCATAATACGTCGTTGGGGCTTTGCAATGACAGCCATTTTATTCCCTAGGGTGTCTGCTACAAAAAATATAAAATGTTTGGGGGGTTCTGATTAATTTTACTAGCAAAAAAAAAGTTTTTTTACATGAAGGAGAGTGCCAAAGGAAGTGCCAAAATAGGCCCGGTTGTCAAGTGGTTAATGTCCGCATCTTCTGCAGATCTATCCTGCATATACGATTCTCTGACATTACTGTATCCTATAACGTAATATTGTAATCGTTTTTGTTTATATTTTTTCCATTATATTTGTATTAAGCCGATCGGTTTATCCGATGAAAACAGGTGTACACGGTGTTAAAAAATAGAACATTTCAGAAAAATCCATGCATGCTCAGAATTTAGGTCGACGCATGCTTGGAAGCATTGAACTTCATCTTTTGTGGCTCGTCACTGATGAAAGTCACCTTCATCGGATATCCGATGAAAAAATCCATCGGATTACATTCCATCAGATATCAGATCGTGTGTACAGGGCTATACTCTCCCAGGAGATGCAATGTAAGTTATGTTTTTGTTTGTTCATTTGAGATTATGTTAATGTATCTTTTGATTATGTTCAATAAAAATGTTAAACAGGTAAAAAACTGAGAATAGGCAGAATATATGATAAAATGGATTGTGTTTTAATTTTAGTTAGAAGACACTGGCTTTGAAGATTGTGGATGTTACATGTCTTTCACACCTACTCATGGTGAGGGGCTCTGGGGTTTGTATCTGATATGGAGAAATATACTTCCTGTTTTCTCAGAACCTTAATTATCTTGTAATGGGTCTTGGAGCACAGAGACTTCATGGAGCTTTGCTTGGGAATGAGCTACCATTAATAGGTTCACATTTTACCCAGTGACCAGACCTCAATCATTAGTCTTAAATGCCTTTATATATGTGGAGTGAAAAGACTGGCAGCTGCCTGTTTTTTGGAGGGAAACCATTAGGAGCACCCCGTTAGGAACTGACAAAGTTAAAGCGAAGTTCCAGCCTGTTCCAGACTTTTTTTATTTATTTTTTAATCACTCCCGTGATAGTAGTCAATTATGTTTTAAAAATCGGCATATGCTACACCTGAAAAAAGTTTTCTGTGTTATTAAAAGTATTAATTCTCACTGTACCCTCCTAATCCAGCAAGTGTCTATCCTGATTGTGGGAATTTGAAGCCCAATAGGAGTCTTTTCCTGGATAAAGTGCTGCTGGCTACCCAGCAAGCACCTCCCTATCTCGCTCATGTGCAGTGGGACTTTACCACGGCCGAAGCAATGAGGAAGAATCAGCTCAGGTAGAAGATAGCACCCGGCACAGACAGTTGCAGGAGAGACGGCACCTGGAGAGACAGCGCGAGAAAAGGGGGGGGGGGGGGGGGGGGGGGGGGGGGCAATGGGGGGGGGTGCTGGGGGGGGGGGGGGGGGGGGGGGGGGGGGGGGGGGGGGGGGGGGGGGGACATTTCATAAGCTTTAACATGGGGGGGGGGGGGGGGGGGGGGGGGGGGGGGGGGGGGGTTCATGGGGGGGGGGGGGGGGGGGGGGGGTAAATTCTGGGGGGGGGTTGGGGGGGGGGTGGGTGGGGGTGGGTTGGGGGGGGGGGGTGGGGGGGTGGGGGGGGGGGGGGGGGGGGGGGGGGGGGGGGGGGGTTTGGGGGGGGGGGGGGGGGGGGGGGGGGGGGGGGGGGGGGGGTATGGGGGGGTGCATATTTTTATTAAATAATATATGGTTGGGGGGGGGGTGGGTGGGGGGGGGGGGGGTGGCTTAGGCGCATGTGGGGGGGGGGGGGGTGGGGGGGGGGGGGGGGGGGGGACACTAGAACTACACTCGCTAATGGGGGGGGGGGGGGGGGGGGGGGGGGGGGGTGGGGGGGGGGGGGGGGGGGGGGGGGGGGGGGGGGGGGGGGGGGGCCTATGGGGTTCTAGGCAGGGTTGGGGGGGGGGGGGTGGGTGGGTGCTTCCATGTGAAAATTGGCATTAAGGCATATCTCCAGACATAGAAGGGAGCCACAATTAACATAGTTAACCCTCTCGCAACCCCAGGCTAACTGGGGGGGGGGGGGGGGGGGGGGACTGTAATGGGGGGGGGTGGGGGGGGGGGGGGGGGGGGGGGGGTAAGCACTACAAATGGGGGGGGGGGGGGGGGGGGGGGGGGGGTGGGGGGGGGGGGGGGGGGGGGGGGGTGGGGGGGGGGGGGTTAGAGAACACCATTTAGAAACTGATGCTGCAGAGCCTGCACCGGCATCCACAAACTTTGCAATTACACAAAGAAAAAACCCCTATAGCAGCGCTACAACATGATATGGCACTACAATTGAATGTAGAGATCAGTAAAAAAACACAAGTGCTGGGGGGGGGGTGTAAACCATTTAGAAAAGGGCAGAAACATACAAACAAAAATACAGCGCACAATAGGAAAAATTGGGGTAGAAACACTTTATAGTGGGGGGGGGGTGAATAAGATAAGAAATAAACACAGAAAAAGAGCATAGATAAAATTACAATATGAATGGGGTGGGGGGTGGGGGGGGGTTGATACAATTCAACCAAAGTCCACAGGGAGAAAAACAGCTTGGGGGAAATGGAAGGGTTGGGGGGGGGGGGGGTGTCACGCTATATTCAAAGGCAAGAAGCACACCAGAGCAGAAGGCAAAGGGTGGGGTGGGGGGTATAGTACTTGGGGGGGGGGGGTAATGGGGGGGGGGCTCTCTCCTGAAGGGCTGTGAAGCAGTCACAAGATGGGGAACTAATGTGGGGGTCAGGGGGAGCATAGCACGGCGGGGAACAGTCCACGTCGCCGTTTAGCAGATGTAGACAGAAGCTTACAGGTACTTGCCAGTCCAGGGGGGGGGGGGGGGTGGGGGGGGGTGGGGGGGGGGGGGGTGGGGGGGGGTGGGAGGGAACCAAGGGAGAGAGCTCTCTCTCTCCTGCACTGCCGCGATGTAGGGCGGTAGGAGAGCTTGGGCGCAGATTTTCAAACCGGCCGCATCAGCTGGGGGGGGGGGGGGGGGGGGGGGGGGGGGGGGGGGGGGGGGGGGGGGGTGGTGGAGAGCAATACTTCCGCGACGTCACTGGAAGGGGCGGGATGTGGTGTCCGGACACCAAACCTTTTCGATCATGTGACGGCGACTGGCCAATGGAAGAAGCGGACAGCGTATGCTGTTCTTAAGCACACACAAGACGGATGCTGTTTGTAAGCACACACGGGCGTCACTACATGAGATAATAGGACGTCAGTGTGGAATTATGTGCTTAAAGGACCTCTGTGGACATCAGTAATGGTTAGGAAGAGCCTGACACATTAGTTCATCTTGTGACTGCTTCACAGCCCTTCAGGAGAGAGCTCAGTATAGAAGTACTATACATATCACCCTTTGCCTTCTGCTCTGGTGTGCTTCTTGCCTTTGAATATAGCATGACACTTAACCCTTCCATCTCAAGCTGTTTTTCTCCCTGTGGACTTTGGTTGAATTGTATCAACACACATTCATATTGTAATTTTATCTATGCTTTTTTCTGTGTTTATTTCTTATCTTATTCAGACTATAAAGTGTTTCTACAATTTTTCCTATTGTGCGCTGTATTTTTGTTTGTATACAAACTTTGCAATACCTGTTATCTCTTTTTCAGTGACATATCTGCATTTACCAGTGGATACAGGAAATCAACCTCAGTCTCCAACTACATGCCTGCTCTTTCCCTCTTTCTGAGGCCGCGTACACACGATCGGTCCAAACCGATAAAAACGCCCCGAAGTTCAGTTTCATTGGTCCAAACCGACCGTGTGTACGGCCCATCGGTCTTTTGTCCTTCGGACCTACATTTTAACCCGACCCGCTGACCGATCGGTCCAAACCGATGGTTAGTACACAAAAGCATCGGTTCAAAACCTGCGCATGCTCAGAATCAGGTCGACGCATGCTTGGAAGCATTGAACTTCGTTTTTTTCAGCAAGTTGTTGTGTTTTACGTTACCGCATTCTGACACGATCGGTTTTTGAACTGATGATGTGTACGTATCAGACCATCAGGCCACTTCAGTGGTGACCCGATGAAAACGGTCAGTCGGCCCATTCTCATCGGATGGACCGATCGTGTGTACGTGGCCTCAGGGTCCTCTTTACATCTCTCCTGTGACTCCCAGGCTAGGTCCCTAGGTACTCTGTGTTGCAGGTCTGGTCCCAAAATGTGGTAAACCAACTTTTAAAAAAAGGAGCAAGCATGGCACTGCTTCACTACCAGAGTAACCATTATCCAAAACCAATCACCCATACCCTGGCTGGTTGGCTGCATTCAGCTAATGACACATGCAAAGTTGTCCCTAGCAATGGCAATATGACATACACTAGAGAGCAAACTACATGTTGGAATAATGTGTACAGTATCTACACTAAGCTACAGTCCCCTTGTTACAATACACCACTTAAGAAGAAACTTCAGACCAGGTATTAAATGGTTAACAGTAACTTTACTGAACAAAGGCATCATACAGGAACAGTTCTTATCAGGTAGTTACTCACATTATTTCTGTACAATGGGCTTTGGTGCCCTTAGGATAGGTATACCTGAATCACAGAATAGAGTCCTTAGTGTTCATTGGAGGCAGAGTCCATGATTGGTAAATAATCCACAAGAGGGAGCACATGGTCCATATAGTTCATGTTTGGCAAATATCCTTAAAAGCACAATATCCAAGATTGGTAGTAAAGACTCCACGGGCTTTCTGTACCTCAGGGACCCCAAGTTTCTCCCCCAGCTCGGGGTACCGTTCATCAGCATAACAGCCTATGTTTTAAAAGTGTTTCCAGAAGCTCTCTTGGGGCTCTGAAGGGCCCCTTTATATGTGTAAACTTGGTGGGAAAATCTAGTCAATCAATTCCTTAGATTCACCATGCATCTACATAGTAACAGTTTTACGGGAAAGACAGCAGACATGCCCTTCAGAACACAAGTTAGCACAAATAAATACCCCCTCTTAACACTGTACATCAGGGGTGTCAAACTCAATTTCATCGTGGGCCGCATCAGCATTATGGGGTTGCCCTCAAAAGGGCCGGTTGTATCTGTAAGATTAGATGTCCAGCGCATCCCCTCACCTTACATTAGATGTCAAGAGCCCCCCCACCATCAGAAGTTGAGTCCCCTACTCTCCCTTACAACACAGTGCACCCCCCTTTCCTTATGCTGCTGCTGGGAAGAAGCCGGATGCATTGCTTGAAAGCAGAAAGTAAGGGTCTGGAGGATGACTGGAGAGGTGCAAGGGCCGCATGAAATGGCCTGGAGGGCCGCATTCGGCCCGCGGGCCTTGTGTTTGCCACCTCTGCTGTACATGGTGATCCTGCCATGAAGGTCCTTGCTCTGGTATTTACTGTTATATAATGACATTACTTTGCCACTGTCTCCCAGTTGTTCAACTATGTTGTCATCCTGTCACATGCTCTCCCAAAGAATACTATAAGAGGCTGCCAATACATATTAGACACACATGTTTCCTTTCGTTCACTTGTTTTCTCTTTAACTATAGTGTGATCAGTCTTTATTTCCAAAACTTTCAACTCAAACAAAAATACTTTCAACTCAAACCAACTAACCAAATGTTTTTATTTCAGTTAGTATATATACCAATGGCTTATACTAACAATATTTTTAACCAATTAAGGACCACCTAACGCCTATATACGTCGGCAGAATATCACGGCTGGGCTCTTAAAGGTGACTTACAGGTACGTGCCTGTGCCCAGCCGTGATATTCTGCCGACGTATATAGCATTTTTATAGCACCTGTCAGGGATCTGCCGCCGGCTCCCGACGCGCCCCTGGTGTGCGCGCGCGTGCACGTGCTCGTGCGCCGATGGTGCGCGCGCGCGCGCGTGCACGTTAGCGCGAGTTTGGCGCCAACGTGCTTTTAAAAGGCAGACAGATGCAGCAGCCTCTTGCTGTCTGATCTGCCTATTTATCTGATAATCTGTATCCTGAATTTAACCTGTTCCTACACCGACCCGGCTACGTCTGACGATCCGCATCTCTCCGAACCTGACCTTGGCTTGCCTTGACTCCGCCTTCTGTTCCCGATTACTGCTGCCAGACCTCTGCCTGAATACCGACTACGCCTGCCTGCTGAATCCCCTGTCTGCTCACATATCTGACCCGGCCTGCCTGACCCAGCCTCCGTCTAAGTCCACTTGCTGACTCCGCTCTGCACCAGCTCCAGAGTCGCCTGTCGTCCGCACCAAGGTCGCTTGCCAAAGACGCATCAGAGTCGCTAACCATCCGCACCAGCTCCGGAGCCGCTAGCTTCCGCATCAGAGTACCTGCTCCACTCTTGTTCCAGTGTTCCCGGAGGGACCAGTTCCGTGCTGACCTGCACCATCATCCAGGCACCCTTACCCCGCTGCGCTCCCGAGTTCGCTATTCCCAAATCCAGCGGCTCCCGAGCCAGTGCTGTACGAGAGGCCGCCTCCTGCGACTAGGCTCTGACTACCAGGTACACCGTCCCACATAACAGTATCAGACAGCCATCATGTCAGATCCTGCAGGAGTCGCCCCCGCTGTGGATGAAATTTGCAAACACCTGGCAGCCCTCACACAAGCCGTCAAGAACCTGCAAGAAGGGTATATGAGGTTAGAGGGACAAGTCCAAACCCTGTCCGGCTCCAGCGATCCCACGCCTTCAACCTCTGCTAGATCTCCCTCGACGGCTTCCGCTCCCTCAGTGGTGATGCTTTCACCCGAACCCAGAGTCCCTATACCAGAACGGTTCTCAGGCGATCGGGCGAAGTTCCGGGCCTTCCGCAACGCCTGCGAACTATACTTTGCTTTGCAACCTCGGACTTTCTCGTTGGAAGCCACCAAGGTGGGGTTTGTAATCTCCCTTCTCCAAAACGAACCTCAGACCTGGGCCCACCGATTGTTGCAAGAGGACAATGTTCAGACCCAATCATTACAAGCCTTCTTTGAAGCCATGGCCCAGCTTTACGATGACCCTCAACGGGCCGCTACCGCCGAGTCTGCTCTCCTCACGCTCCAGCAGGGTCGAAGAGCAGTTGAGGACTATGTTTCGGACTTTAGACGCTGGAGCAAGGATACGCTCTGGAATGACGCGGCCCTCAGACACCAATTCCGCCTGGGCCTTTCCGAGGGTCTGAAGGATGAACTTGCCCGGGTAGGGGTGCCAGAGACTCTTGAAGATCTAATCACCAAGGCCATCCAGATTGACCGTAGACTCCGTGAACGTCGGGCCGAACGCTCTTCTCAGCCAAACCGGCCTGTGTGGATGACCGCTAGGGCACCGATGCCCGCTTCCCGCTACCTACCTCCTACCAGCATGAGTTCTCCCAGCGCCCCTCCAGATACCTCTGAACCTATGCAACTCGGCCTCATGCGACCCACGCTGCCACCTGAAGAACGGGCACGTCGCCGCCAACTAAATCTGTGCCTCTACTGCGGCGGGGCTGGTCACTACGTGAACAACTGTCCCATCAAGATGCGTAAGTGCCCTTCTCCGAATCCTGTTAACCTGTCAACCCTGCCTACTCATGCCCACCATCTTGCTCTTCTTCTTTCATTTCAGCTCCAGGAAAAGACAGTGCCAGTCAACGCCATCATTGATTCGGGAGCTTGTAGTTGCTTCATTGACTCTACCTTCGCTGACCTCCACCACATTCCGCTACGTAGAAAGACTCATGGACTTACCGTTTTTCTGGCTGATGGCTCCCGCATAAGCTCGGGACAAGTTACTCAAGAGACTCTTCCCTTGCTTACTACGATTCCTCCCCTGCATAAGGAACTACTTACCCTAGATGTCATCTCTTCGCCTTTGTTCTCTGTGATCTTGGGCCTACCCTGGCTCCAGGCCCACGATCCCCTAATTAACTGGAGATCCGGAGAGGTGTCATTTACTTCTTCCTACTGCCAACAAAACTGCATACCGGCTCTTTCTTGCTCACCCACTGCTCTTCTCTGCATGGACGCTGACCCCAATCTGCTCCAGTCTATCCCAGAACCCTACCATGAGTTTGCCGATGTTTTCAGTAAAAAGGGAGCCGACTCCCTTCCGCCTCATCGTCCATACGATTGTCCGATCGAGCTCCTCCCAGGGGCCGAGATCCCCTTTGGACGCATTTTTCCGCTGTCTGAGAAGGAACAGGAAGCCCTGAAGGAGTATGTTGATGAAAATTTGAAGAAAGGGTTCATCCGCCCGTCTACCTCCCCAGCAGGCGCAGGAATATTCTTCGTCAGTAAAAAGGATCAAACCCTCCGCCCATGCATAGACTATCGGGAACTAAATAATATTACAATAAAGAACCGTTACCCATTGCCATTGATACCGGAGCTATTTCACAAACTAAGATCTGCCACCATCTTCACGAAGCTGGACCTGAGGGGAGCTTACAACTTAATTCGCATTCGGGACGGGGACGAATGGAAGACGGCTTTTCGCACCCGTTTTGGACACTACGAATATCTGGTCATGCCCTTCGGTCTGTGCAATGCACCCGCGACCTTCCAACACTTTATCAACGACGTGTTGAGAGACTTTCTTGACATCTTCGTCATCGTCTACCTAGACGACATATTGGTTTTCTCCGGATCGTTGGATAAACACCGGGAACACGTCCGTAGGGTCCTAAGTCGCCTCCGTCTACACAGACTATATGCCAAGGCCGAGAAATGTGAATTTGAACAACGAACCATTCAGTTCCTTGGCCTGATTATAGCCCCTACAGGAATGAAGATGGATCCCAACAAGGTATCCGCCATACTAGACTGGCCAATACCCCTGGACAAGAAGGGGGTGCAACGATTTGTGGGATTCGCAAATTTCTACAGACGATTCATTAGGAATTTTTCTGCAATTATCTCGCCAATCACACAACTGACCAAGCAGAACCAACGTTTCCGGTGGAACCCAGAAGCCCAAAAGGCCTTCGATACACTTAAAAGACTGTTTACATCTGCCCCGATACTTAGCCATCCTGATCCGGCACTACCCTACCTCCTTGAAGTGGACGCATCCGAAGTAGCAGTGGGCGCTATCATCTCCCAATGCCAGGGGAACAAAGATCTGATGCATCCCGTGGGCTTCTTCTCCCGAAAGCTCTCCTCAGCAGAGAGGAATTATGATGTTGGCGACCGGGAACTACTCGCCATCAAGGCCGCACTGGTGGAATGGAGGTACCTTCTGGAGGGCGCTGCACATCCGGTCTTGATCTATACGGACCACAAGAATTTAGATTACTTAAGATCTGCAAAACGATTGAAACCCCGTCAGGCCCGATGGGCACTATTCTTTTCACGCTTTTCCTTTCACATCACGTACCGCCCCGGCTCAAAAAACATCAAGCCAGATGCATTGTCACGGATGCACGACAACCCCAAGGACCCATCTGTTCCTGACACCATTCTCCCGGCCGGGAACTTTTTACTTCTGCAACACGACCTGCTTCCCCGACTCAGGGAGGCATCCACGGACTCTTCCAGACCCCCTGGTGTCACCTTGACCCCCAGAGACGGACTCTTTTGGAGAGGGAGCCAAATTTTTGTTCCGACAGACATTCGGGTAGAAGTCCTAAAGCTACTTCATGACCACCCATTGGCAGGACATTTTGGAGTCCGTAAAACCCTTGAACTGGTACGGCGTACCTTCTGGTGGCCAGGTTTGGAGGAATTCTGTAAATCATACATCAATACCTGTCCAACCTGTAATCAAAACAAGACGACAAGGAATCGAGCCTGGGGCTTACTAAAACCTCTGCCTGTACCTGATAGACCATGGCGGATGATCGCCATGGACTTTATAGTAGAGCTTCCATGTTCCGAGGGGTGCACAGCCATTTTTGTAGTCGTAGACCGCTTATCTAAAATGGCCCATTTCCTCCCATTGAAAAGTACTCCATCAGCTGCTGAGACTGCCCGTGTCTTCATCAGGGAAATTGTCAGACTCCACGGGGTTCCTTCAAACATCGTGTCGGATAGGGGGGTCCAGTTTACGTCACGTTTCTGGAGAGCCTTGTGTGAAATCCTGAATATTGAACTTGCTTTTTCCTCGGCTTACCACCCCCAAACCAACGGACAGACTGAACGCACAAACCAGACCCTGGAGCAATATATTAGATGTTTTACTTCCTTTTTCCAGAATGATTGGGTCTCCCTGCTGCCTTTGGCAGAATTTGCCTACAATAATGCCAGCCATTCAGCAACCGGACAGTCCCCCTTCTTCGCCATTTATGGCTTTAATCTAACCTTCTTACCTGATTTTCTTCCAGAATCCCCAGTCCCGGCAGTGCAGAGCACGGTAGACTTCCTCAACCGCAACAACCGGGTGCTACAGGAAGCAGTAACGAAAGCTCAAGCCGACAGCAAGAAAGCCTTCGATAAGAAAAGGAGAGGTGAGCTGGACCTGCAACCAGGAGACCAGGTATGGCTTTCTACTAATAATCTCAGATTGGCTTGTCCTTCCAAGAAGCTGGCACCTAGGTTCATGGGACCCTTCCCGGTAAGAAGAAGAATCAATGAGGTTTCTTATGAACTGTCTTTACCTGAGTCTCTTAAAGTTCATCCGGTATTCCATGTATCGTTACTGAAACCCGCAACCCCTGATCCCTTTCCTGACAGAGGGGCTGGCCCACCTGAACCTGTTTTGGTTAATGGCTGCGAGGAATATGTGGTAGAGGCCATCCTCGACTGCAGGAAACGGCAGGGGCAAACTCAATTTTTGATCAAGTGGAGGGGGTACGGGCCGGAGGACAACTCGTGGGAACCCGAGGACAATGTTCATGCTCAAGAACTAATTTGTGCATTTTTTTCTGCCCACCCTGAGAAACAGGCTCGGCTTGGCATCCGGAGGCTGCCCCTTGGGGGGGGGGCAATGTCAGGGATCTGCCGCCGGCTCCCGACGCGCCCCTGGTGTGCGCGCGCGTGCGCCGATGGTGCGCGCGCGGCGGGAGCGTGCGCGTGCACGTTAGCGCGAGTTTGGCGCCAAAGTGCTTTTAAAAGGCAGACAGATGCAGCAGCCTCTTGCTGTCTGATCTGCCTATTTATCTGATAATCTGTATCCTGAATTTAACCTGTTCCTACACCGACCCGGCTACGTCTGACGATCCGCATCTCTCCGAACCTGACCCCGGCTTGCCTTGACTCCGCCTTCTGTTCCCGATTACTGCTGCCAGACCTCTGCCTGAATACCGACTACGCCTGCCTGCTGAATCCCCTGTCTGCTCACATATCTGACCCGGCCTGCCTGACCCAGCCTCCGTCTAAGTCCACTTGCTGACTCCGCTCTGCACCAGCTCCAGAGTCGCCTGTCGTCCGCACCAAGGTCGCTTGCCAAAGATGCATCAGAGTCGCTAACCATCCGCACCAGCTCCGGAGCCGCTAGCTTCCGCATCAGAGTACCTGCTCCCCTCTTGTTCCAGTGTTCCCGGAGGGACCAGTACCGTGCTGACCTGCACCATCATCCAGGCACCCTTACCCTGCTGCGCTCCCGAGTCCGCTGTTCCCAAATCCAGCGGCTCCCGAGCCAGTGCTGTACGAGAGGCCGCCTCCTGCGACTAGGCTCTGACTACCAGGTACACCGTCCCACATAACAGCACCTTTTGCTGTGAAAATGACAATGGTCCCAAAAATGTGTCAAAAGTGTCCGATGTGTCCGCCATAATGTCAAAGTCACGAAAAAAATCGCTGATCGCCGCCATTACTAGTAAAAAATGATTATTAATAAAAATGCAATAAAACGATCCCCTATTTTGCTTGCCGTGTCCATCTGAAAGGCTCCTTTGCTGTGCCTTCATATCTGCACGCCAGCGGGACCTTACTATTTGCCACACGCAAGGGCTGTTTTCCCTCTATCAACCTGGGATTCTACAACTATCCACTGGGAGTTGTGATAGTTCCCTTCACGGGACATCTACATGCCGATGGACTGATGTTAACTTCTCCTCATCTGGATTTAGCAGTGGTATTGTTGTACACATTTTTATACCAGTATCATACTTAGCTACATGTTTTTATGACTGCTTTTGGTACCGTTTGGTATTACTCGCACCATTTTTACAGTTTATGTAGCTACATCGATTTTATCTCCAGTGCAATATTTATTTGGTTACCTACTTGAAGACTATAAAAGTTTTAATGCTATTCCCATCGAGCGCTGCCTTTGTGTGTTTTTTGTAACATACTATCCATTTTTCCAGTTGTTGGTAGCTGCACTGGCAATCGGCCTGCAAGGAGATCAGCTAAAAGTATTTGGATCAATATGTGTGTTATAATTAATCAAAATTAGTCGATTAATCGATTAAAAAAAACATGATTAATCAAACACAAACATTTTGATCAGTAAGGCCGCGTACACACGAGGGGATATGTCCGCTGAAAACGGTCCGATGGACCGTTTCAGCAGACATCTCCGCTCGTGTGTATGGGCTAGCGGACAGATTTCTCCACCCGACAGATTTCAAAGCATGCTTTGAAATCCATCCGGTGGGAATCTGTCCGCCCGACATGTCTGCTGGTTAGTACACTTACCAGCAGACATGTCGTCCCCCACCGCCGCCGCGCCGCCGCTGAATGGATTCGGCGCATGCGCGGAAGTGTTTTACTTCCTGGTGCGGTGACGTGGCGATGACGCGGCGGCGTCAACGTCACCGCCGCGTCACCGCGCCGTCCGGCGGCGGGGAATTTGATCCGATGGTGTGTACACGCCATAGGATCAAACTCCCGATCGGACATATCCGATGGAAATGGTCCGCGGACCGTTTTCATCGGATATGTCCGATCGTGTGTACGAGGCCTTACAGCCCTAAGAAGAATACTTATCTGCCTAAACTGAGGGAAAAAAAATATTTTTATTTTATAGATTTTTGGGGGATATTTATTATAGCAAAAAGTAAAAAATATATTTTTCAAAATTGACACTCTATTTTTGTTTATAGCGCAAAAAATAAAAACCACAGAGGTGATCAAATACTACCAGAAGAAAGCTCTATTTTTGGGAGAAAAAAATACGTAAATTTTGTTTATGAGCCACATCACACAACCATCTAATTGTCAGTTAAAGTGACACAGTGCCGAATCGCAGAAAGGGGCAAGGTCCTTAACCTGCATAATGGTCCGGGTCTTAAGTGGTTAAACTCTTTTTTTTTTTTAAAGCAGAAGGCATTTCATTAACTGCTTTGTAGTTAGTAAGTGTTAACAATGTTAATAGTAAAAGCTGTTTATTGATGTAAATGGAATAAAATACATTATAAGTTGACAGCCATGTGCACAAAAATCATATTAGTGGTACATTTAGATTACTGTAAACACAGCTAAATTAGTAATGTATGAGGGTCAGTGGGCACAGAGACACAACAGGGTGGAGTCTTTTGCCACAGATGTGCCCCAGCAGCTAGGCACCAATTATCATCAATGTGAATGAAGGTTCTCCTGAACACACTGACAGCCACTATAGTCTGTCACAAATGGATGGATCAAATGGGCTTTAAACTCTTTAGGTTTGATGTGATGGGCAGATGGTCTAAAATGGTGGCGTACAAACTTTTGACATTCCTGGGCCACATTGGAAGAAGAGAAATTGTCTTGGGCCACACATAAAATACACCAAGGCCATGTACACATGATCAGACCGGTTCCATGAGACTGGTCCGATGGACAGTTTTCATCGGACCACGCTGAAGTGGTCTAATGGTCTGATGTGCCTACACACCATCAGTCCAAAATCCCATCGGGCCAGGACGCGGTGACCAAGAACACAACGACTAGTGTTGCTCACGAATATTCGTATTGCGAATATTCGGCTCGAATATGGCATATTCGAGTATTCGCGATATATTCCGAATTTCGCGGTGAATATTCGCTATTTTGAATATTCGTATTTTTTCAATTTTTTTTTTAGAACAGATCACATCCTAGAGATCCCCATCGACGTCTAAAAGCATTGCTGGTATGATTACAGACCTTGGGCCGAGTAGCTGCAGCGATCAATTTATATTGCCGATAAATCGCAATGCGATTATTCGGCAATAGCGATATCGCGCGATTATTTTCAAGAAATTCACAATATTGTTTTTAGCTAAAATAACACATATATTCGATTTCAGAGTGTTACTGTCAAAATTCCGCAATAAATTTCTCATTCGCATTTTTGCGAAATTACGATAAAATATCAAGAATATTCTGAGCCAATCAGAGTGCTCCATTCCGCATTTCTCGAATATTCGCAATTATTTTGTATTGTAATATATCAAGAATATTCTGAGCCAATCAGAGTGCTCCTTCCGCATTTGCCGAATATTCGCAATTATTTTGTATTGTAATATATCACGAATATTCTGAGCCAATCAGAGTGCTCCTTGCGCATTTGCCGAATATTCGCAATTATTTTGTATTGTAATATATCACGAATATTCTGAGCCAATCAGAGTGCTCCATTCCGCATTTCTCGAATATTCGCAATTATTTTGTATTGTAATATATCACGAATATTCTGAGCCAATCAGAGTGCTCCATTCCGCATTTCTCGAATATTCGCAATTATTTTTTATTATAAAATATCACGAATATTCTAAACCAATCAGAGTGCTCCTTCCGCATTTCTCGAATATTCGCAATTATTTTGTATTGTAATATATCACGAATATTCTGAGCCAATCAGAGTGCTCCATTCCACATTTCTCGAATATTCGCAATTATTTTGTATTATAAAATATCACGAATATTCTGAGCCAATCAGAGTGCTCCATTCCGCATTTCTCGAAATTTCGCAATTCGCATTCGCATTCGCAATAGCGAAAATTCGCAATCATTTCATTTCCAAAAAATATCACGAATATTCGTATTTAGCGAATATATCTCGAATATTCGACTATATATTCGAGATATATCGCAAAATCGAATATGGCATATTCTGCTCAACACTAACAACGACGTGCTGAAAAAACGAAGTTCAATGTTCCAAGCATGCGTTGACTTGATTCTGAGCATGCGCGGGTTTTTGGTCCGATGCTTTTAAGGAAAGTTTTAAAACTTTGGTCTGATGGACAACGGTCCGATGGGCCGTACACACAATCAATTTGGTCCAATGAAACTGGGGTCTTTGGAACCCGTCAGAACAATATGTTTGCTGGTTAGTACGCTAACCAGCAGACATATCTGCCCGCACATGCGTCAAATGGATTCGACGCATGCGCGGAAGTGTTTTACTTCCTGGTGCGGTGACGTGGCGGCGTCGACGTCACCGCCACGTCACCGCGCTGTCTGCCAGCGGGGATTTTGATTTGATGGTTTTACCACAAATTAATAAACGAATAAAACTTTTGTTTTGTAATTGTTTTTAAAAATAAAAGTAAAAGATGGTAACATAAAATGAGTGCGATATTTGACACTGCTTTTGATAAACTAACGCATCATTATCTGTTTTTTATTAATTTTATTAGTGATTTTCATTGAATTCTCAAGGTGCTCAGCAAATACAGTATTGTGGTTCTAATGCTGCTCTTTGAGTGATTCATCCTTGAAAATAATTGCTCACAAATATAGGTGCAGTTGAAAACTAAAGACATGAATAAGGTGTGATTGTGATGAGTGAGAATTTTTTCTTTGACAACATAAACCTTATACATGTCCAGTAAAGAGACACTGTATTTTTTTCTTCAGTAGGATGTGTTCACTAAGTGTAAATGCATTTTTACAAAAATAAAAAAAAATAGTCAACAGTTTTAAGAAAGTTTACGATAATTTGTTGGGCCACATTCACAGTTGTCATGGGCCACAGGTTGGACACCGCTGGTCAAAAAGGTCATATATTTCAGACTTTCAGCTGGAAAGTCGTGTATAAGGGCTCAGACATGCACCAGTCTATATTTCTTCATAAAAATTCTTAACGTACCAGAAAGAAAATGTAGTTCACTGTAAGTTTTCATCCTTCTTAGCTCATTTTTGTAATCCTTCAGCTAAACAATGTTTCCATTTGCGTTCTTTTCTGTTATTCATTTCAAGTTGATTTTTCATTGTTCTTTTTGCAAAACTAAGAGAGAGGGTCTGGAAAGGGAAAGATGACTGCATGAAAATGGATTGCATTTTTTTTTCATCTGTTTGCCTTTGTCTGTGATGTAAAAAGGAGGAAATGAACAGGGACAGAATAAGAACATGTTGTATTTGAAAAGCAAGGGAGAAATACTAATGTCCATTTGTACTAATAGGCACATGAAAGAAAATCTGCACTGTATGGCAACTTCCTTCTAAAAGAGAACAAAAAGGGATAAAAGAACTTGAAATTAAGGTGTATGCATTTTTGTATGCTAAAAGTAAAACTTTAGAAAAGAAAAGACATATACAGATTTTTAATTTGTGATTGCCTGAACAGATGTTGAAAACAGAACATATTATTGGTATTTAAAGATTTGTTTGGGGAAACAATGGAATACAAATCTACTAAACGTCTATGAATTTTACAAGTAACATTACCAGCAGTCCTGGAATATGGTCTTCTAGCACTTAGGCCGCTTTCACACTGAGGCCTCGGTGGCCTCTGCTATACTGTTGTTTTTGCGGAGGCATTCAGGCCACTAGCAGGGCACTTTTAATCCCCCTAGCAGTCGAAAAAGGGTTAATACGGGCTGCAAAGTGGCGCTGCAGCAGTTCAGCGCTGATGCCCATTCATATCAATGGGCAGGGGCACTTTAGGAGCAGTGTATTCACCGCTCCAAAGATGCTGCTTGCAGGAGTTTTTTTTTTAACATCCTGCCAGTGCATCGCCTCCTCAGGGGAGCCATTTTTCAGGTGCTTTACAGGATCTATTTTTAGCCCAAGCGCCAGAAAAATGCCACAGTGTGAAAAGGGTCTAATTGTTAAAATATCAAAGTACATCCCCCCCCCCAGTTTTGTCCAGTTCCAGTCACATATTGTATATTTCTCTATGTGTTCCTTTCCCCAGCCCTTTATATTGCCACTATGTATATGCATGAATCACCCAAGATTTTGCATGTTTTTTAAATGCGCTGGGAGCCAGGTATTACATTGACAGCAGTCTGGGAGATACATCTTGTCTAGTAGTCATCGGCAGGCGAACAGACAAGGCTGCTGTGCTATATTATAACTTAAGGTGTCACTAGAATCAAAACTTTAAGGCTGGGTTCTCTAAGGGCTGGGCTCAGCCCTTCCCTCTCTGAGCTGGCCGTTCAGCTGTCGGCTAATTGCTAGCTCCTTTCTCTCCACAGTGACTCACCTGTTGATGAGCCGGCTCGTCAGTCCTGCATACTTAAGCCTTCCAGTTCACTTGCCCTCTTCCTTCGCCTTGTTCAACATCACATAGACTTGGAAAGATAAATGAAAAGAAGATTATAAATAAAAAAATATTTATTACAAAAATTGTATGAGACCATAGGTACTTAAAAAGGAGTTCCACCCTAAAAACTTACTTTTGTTTAATCCCCTCCCCTTTACATGCCACATTTGGCATGTAATTTTTTTTTTGGGGGGGAGTGGGGGCTTCAGTAGGAGTGGGACGTCCTGTCCCACTTTCTGCTTCCGCCGAGGGGCTGGTTAGGCGATTAAGCCTTAATCGCCTACGCCAGCCCCTCCCTGTAGGCGATCACATGGGACACAAGACAGGTCCCATGCGATCACCTCTCCAATCAGCGGCGAGCCGCGCGCGCATGCGCAGTGGGTGCCCGGCCGTAAAGCCGAAGGCTGTCACGGCTGGGTGCCCACAGTCGGGATGGAGATGCCGGCTGGGGAGGGGGGGAGGGGAGCGGAGCCCCGGTCGGCGCGTCGCTGGAACGCAGGAGCAGGTAGGTGAGTGTTTATTAAAAGCCAGCAGCTACACTTTTTGTAGCTGCTGACTTTTAACCACTTGCCCACCGGGCTTGTTTTTCAGATTCGGTGTTTACGAGACTAAAACAGTTTTTTTTGCTAGAAAATTACTTAAACCCCCCAAACATTATATATTTTTTTTTCTAACACCCTAGAGAATAAAATGGCAGTCATTGCAATACTTTTTGTCACACCGTATTTGCGCAGCGGTCTTACAAGCGCACTTTTTTTAAAAAAAAAAACACTTTTTTGAATAAAAAAATAAGACAACAATAAATTTGGCCCAATTTTTTTATATATTGTGATAGATAATGTTACACCGAGTAAAATGATACCCAACATGTCACACTTGAAAATTGCGCCCGCTCGTGGCATGGCGTCAAACTTTTATCCTTAAAAATCTCGATAGGCAACGTCTAAAAAATTCTACAGGTTGCATTTTTTGAGATACAGAGGAGGTCTAGGGCTAGAATTATTGCTCTCGCTCTAACGATCGCGGCGATACCTCACTTGTGTGGTTTGAACACCGTTTTCATATGCGGGCTCTACTCGCGTATGCGTTCGCTTCTGTGCGCGAGCTCGTCGGGACGGGGCGTTTTACATTTTTTTTTTTGTTTTCTTATTTATTTTTAATTAGTTTATAATTTTATACATCGAAATAAATTTAAAAAAAAAAATTATCACTTTTATTCCTATTACAAGGAATGTAAACATCCCTTGTAATAGAAAAAAGCATGACAGGTCCTCTTAAATATGAGATCTGGGGTCAAAAAGACCTCAGATCTCATATTTAGGCTTAAATGCAAAAAAAGAAAAAAAAAAAAAAATGTAATTTTTCAAATTTCAGAAAAAAAAAATGTTTCTTTAAGACGCTGGGCGGGACTGACGTTTTGACGTCACTTCCGCCCAGCAGAGCTGTGGGGGACGGGTGGGGGCGATTTTTCCCTCACTCGTATCCCAACACAGCCAGCAAGAGGACCCGATCGCCTCCGCCGTTACCGACGGCTCCGGTAAGCGGCGGAGAGCGTGGGAGAGCGGCGGGAGGGGGGGGGGCCTCTCCCGCCACCGATAACGGCGATCTTGCGGCGAATCCGCCGCTGTGACCGCCATTATCGTGTACAGCACTGCCCACAGAAAAGATGGATATCTCGGTTGTGGCAGCAGCTGCTGCCGTTACCGAGATATCCATCTTTAAAGTCATGACGTCTTTTTACTATGACACCGTGGGCAAGTGGTTAATAAACACAATTTTTGGCTGGAACACCCCTTTAACATATTATACAACAACACAGTTGAAAAAACTTGAATATATCTAAATGCATGAACAATAGTAACTGCATCAGATACATATAAGAACATTGTACAGACAGTTCTCAGAGATGAATGGTTGCATAGTCCGACGTGTTTCAAAAGGTGTATGTATAGAACAATCTTCATCAGGGACATTACAGCATAAATGTCCATGGTATAATACTTTAGCGTGTGTAGTAACATTAAAGAATACAACATCAATAACTTACATGTCAATATGTTCAAAAGGGAGACATTTTCTAAATTAAATGGGGTGGGTAACACACCCAAATCCTCGCTCCTGACTCTTGTAGTCTGACATGGACTTCTATGATCAATATTTTTGAAATTTAAACTATAGAAACGGTTGTTTCCTCCTGATACAAAGGGCTTTGAGTTTCTGGTGTTTCAACGCAGATTTTTTCTAGCATTGAGAGTACTGAGGTGTTTGTCCTTTTCGCATTGTTTTTGACTGAAGATAAGTGACCTCTTGGGGGGTAACTGGGACGAGTCGATGTCCAATATTCAGACCAGTTGTCAAGCTAAGTAACAGGTTACATCTGATCTAAGTTCCCGTTTATTCAGCCTTACTAAAGTTCTGGAGAAGAAATGGTCACTACATTGGCACATACAGTCCCTAAATATATATATATTCGGGAGAATATCAATTCAATTGGATTGAGAATTCAGATTTTTCCCATCCTTGACCACATTTCCAATGATTTAAAGAAAAATTGGGAAATTCAGCTTAATGATTGCTCAAGAAATTTGATGATGTTATTACAAAATGAGTATAAACTACAGCTCAATACTCTTGATATTGAAATTGATTCTCTATATGCTTAATTTATTCAATTAAAAAAAAATATAAGGATTATAGTAGTCTGGAAACCAAGTTAAGAGACCACCTAAAATAATTTTGCAAAACCATACTTCAAAAGAAGGAAGTTAAATACTGGAGGGATAAAAATGACTTTAGTAAGAATCAAGCCTATAAATGGAATCAAAACAATAAAAAATGTAATAATAATAAGATAACAAAAATGATTATAATTCTAATACACCTTTTAATGCTTCCTCCTCAGCCTCTTTTTAGGCAGATCGTCCTTTCAGAAAGAGAAAGAGCCCTTTTGCAGGACCAGGTACAGTAGTGTTGGAGGTTGATCCGCCACCACGCCTCCAAAATGCTACTACTGGTTGTGATACACCTCTCTCCTCCACCCCCTCCTCTTCTTCTTCTTCCTCTGTGGCCTCTTCCTGTGCTGATGTGTAATCGGAACCAGCGGTGCTCGCTCCATAGGCATTCAAGAGGCTATGCAGGTATGCAGGCAAAGAGATGCCATGCAGTGCTTGAGCTGGTGTGCATGGGGGACAGGAGCCACACTGGGGCAGAGGTTCTGTCAGCTCTGCAGGGGTAAGCTCAGAGGTGGTTGACGCCATGCCAGCTTAAGCCAGGAATGGTGGTTTTCAACAATGGCACCAGCCTTCTCTCTGCCCTGCGACAGGGACAACTGACCCATGTGCCCTGTTTTGCTCATGTCCTTAACTTGGTGGTGCAGCGGTTCTTGGGCAGGTACTCAGGCTTACAGGATGTCCTGAAGCAGTCCAGGAAACTGTGTTCATTTCCGATGGTCATATAATGCCAGTGTTTGGCTGGCAGACCTCCAAAAGGAATACAACCTGCCCAAGAACCGCCTAATCTGTGACATGCCCACCAACACGCACATGCAGCAGAGGGCCATCAATGAATATTTGTGCCAATATGGCAGCAGGACAGGGTCAGGGGAGCTTGGTTTTCCCCCACACCAGTGGGCCATGATCAGGGATGCATGCACTGTCCTGTCACCATTTGAGGAGGCCACGAGGATGGTGATCAGTGACAGTGCATGCATCAGTAAAACTGTCCCTATTATCCACCTGTTGGAGCACATGCTCTGTGGAATAATGGACAGAGCCCTTGAGGCAGAACAGAGGGAGGAAGAGGACTTCCTTACCTCTCAAGGCCCCCTTTATCCAGACAGTGTTCCTGCTTGCCCGCCTATCACACAGGAAGATGACAACGAGGAGGAGGAGAAGGATTGTGTCAGCATGGAGGTGGAGCCTAGCACTCAACATCAGCAGCAGTCTTCAAGGGATCAATTACAGTCCCAAGAAACCCATGGACTTGTACGTGGCTGGGACGAGGTGGCTGCTGATGATCCTCCTTGATCCACATTACAAGGGTAAGGTTGGGGACCTTATCTTGCTGGCGCAGAGGGAGCAGAAGGTGGAACATCTTTAGGAGGCCTTGCAGAAAGGTCTGTGCAATGCGCTCCCAGAGACTGGGAGGTTACAAAATCCTGGTCCTGGACAACGTGTTGCTGAGGCTTTGGTCAGTCACAGAAGGAGCGTGGAGAAGGTGGCCGCCTGATCGATGTGTTCAGACAATTTTTTAGTCTGCAGCCCCAAGGTATGACTGGTTCCAGCAACCAATCGCCAGCGTCTGTTTTACATGGTGCGGGAATACCTAGGGGCAAGATCAAACTTGGACACCTTTCCCATCAAAAATCCTCTGGCTTACTGGGTTTTGAGGATGGATCACTGGCCAGAGCTTGCACAGTATGCAATTGAGCTACTGGCCTGTCCTGCATCTAGGATTCTTTTGGAACACACATTCAGTGCTGCTGGAGGCTTTGTAACCGATCACAGGGTGTGCCTCTCCACCGACTCGGTCGGTCGACTGACCTTCATAAAAATGAATCAGGCTTGGATCACCACCAGCTACCAAGCACCTGATGCTGATGTAACTAAATATTTTTTTTTTTAAATGTCAGATCCCTTTGAGACTGCCTATGCAGTGACTATCCTGTTATGCTGAGTGACTATACCTTTCCTCCTCAATGATCATGCTGATAGCTTGAAAGAACATTTTTTAGTTCTGGGCACCACCACCAGTGGCTAAGGCCCAATTTTTCTGCCCCTGAAAAAACAGGGGCGTGTAATTACAACTTTTGATGCGATACTTTGCAGCAGGGCTTATTCCTGCACTCCAACTATAGTACCTGTGAGGGGTTGCCATGTTGTGACACCAGCACCAGTGCCTAAGGCCCAATGTTTCTGCCCCTGTTTAACAAGGGCATGTAATTACAATTTTTGATGCAATACTTTGCAGAAGGGTTTATTCCTGTGCTCTAACTAGAGTAAGGCCTCGTACACACGATCAAATCTGTCTGCTGGATACGTCCCAGCAAACAGATTCGACCGTGTGTACGGGCAAGCCGACGGATTTGGCCACCCGACAGATTTCAAAGCATGCTTTGAAATCTGTTGGCTGGGAACCCGTCCGCCCGACATGTCTGCTGGTTAGTATGCTAACCAGCAGACATGTCTTCTCGCACACGCGCCGAATGATTTCGACACATGCGCGGAAGTGTTTTACTTCCTGGTGCGGTGACGTGGCGGTGTCAACGTCACCGCCACGTCACCGACACGTCAGCGCGCTGTCTGCTGGCGGGGATTTTGGTTTGCTCGTGTGTACACGCGAGCAAACCAAAATCCAAGCAGACAGATCTGTTCAAATTACAATCTCATTACAATTCTTGATATAATAGTTCACAGCAGGGCGTTCCAGCACCCACCAAGACTAACTGATAGGCCCCGTACACACGAGCAAATAGATTTGTTCAAATCGGTCGGACCGACCGATTTGAACAAATCTGTCTGCTGGCCGTTTTGGTTTGATCGCTGTACACACGGTCAAACCAAAATCCCCACCAGCAGACAGCGCGGTGATGTGGCGGTGACGTTGACGCCGCCACGTCACCGCACCAGGAAGTAAATTACTTCCGCGCATGCGTCGAATCCATTTCCTGGATTACTAAACTAATATGCACTAAACACTAACTCTACTTACACAAACTTATGTGACTAAACTAAAGCTAATTTTTTTTTTTTTTATATACACAAAACACAGAAGGGCAGAGAAAGTATTTGCTAATATTCGTAATACGAATATTCACATTGCGAATATTCGGCAACATAAAAGGATCGCCTTAGCTACTCGGCCCAGGGTCTCTAATCATACCAGCAATGCTTTTAGACGTCGATGGAGATCACTAGGATGTGATCTGTTTTAAAAATAAATTAGAAAAAATACGAATATTGGCAATATCGAATATTCACCGCGATATTCGATTTATTCGCGAATACTCGAATATGCAATATTCGTTACGAATATTCACAATGCGAATATTCGTGAGCAACACTAGTAACAACAGTGTGTCACTTATGTCACTGCTGACTTCTGCCTATTAGTTACCATCACTGTATCTTCTATAGTTTTTGGTTTTCACTGCATTGATAATCGGACTGCACTATATATATATATATATATATATATATATATATATATATATATATATATATATATATATATATATATTGGCATTTTAGAGTTTTGATGCACAATTAGTGATTATTTAGTTGTGAATTGTATTTGTTTACACAGTGGTGTCTATGATCACTTTGCTTTAATACTTTATCTATTTGATGTATTTTTTTATTTTTTTGACATTCACTGTCAGTGGTTTTCTTGCGACATTACATTTTAAGAGATCTTCATATGCACTTCAGTGTGTTATATATGATATGTTCCCTTAATAGGAGACATTCATTCACTTACCTCACGGTTTCACTAACTTGTTTTTTCCAAGTTTGGATTGGGTTATCCCCTAAAAACATTCTCAGCACTACACTTTATATTTACTAATTAGATGACTTCTGAAGGCAATTGGTTCCACTAGATTTTAGTTAGGGGTATCAGAGTAAAGGGGGCTGAATACAAATGTACGCCACACTTTTTAAGTTATTATTTGTAAAAAAAAACTTTGAAATCCATTTATCATTTTCCTTCTACTTCACAATTATGTGCCACTTTGTGTTGGTCTATCACATAAAATACCAATAAAATACATTTACGTATTTGGTTGTAACATGACAAAATTTGTAAAATACTTTTTCAAGGCACTGTAATAATTCTGTACAATGAACATGCTGTGTGTTATGAGAATTTACCTTACTGCGTCTTCTGTTTATCCAAGACTTTCTTCAAGTTCATTATTATTTATACTGAGGCTGCATGCACAGTGATCCAATTCAGGTTAAATTCCAAAACACATCTGCTAATGCAAATTGGAATATGTACTGACAGTTCAATAATATTTTCAGGTAATGAATTGGAAGACGTAGTTGAGTGAATAATGCCTACCTGAGCATGTTGGTATGCAACAGATGGCAATATCTCCCAGGAAATAAGTAGGGGCATTGGATAAGCTCAAAGTTTTATCTAGAGATTATATTTGAGATTAGTACAAGCAACAACACAGGGCAAAGACTAAGTTAAATTTAGTTCTAAGAAGTGAACCACAGCTTGGTCGTTTTGCTTAATACCTAGTGCCTTACCTTAAAACAAATATATATATATATATATATATATATATATATATATATATATATATATATAGATGATCAATTTCCTGACATTTGTGGTTCTGCATTGTCATTGCAATGTTGATATGCTTACAATATATATGGAACAATTGGCAAATAATTGGTTTGTAACCAATTAGACCTACAATTGGTTTGTAACCAATGTGACCTGGCAGGTATCAATAACATGTCCAGGTTAAAAAGAATGCCCTGTATTTGTCATTAGGTATACAAATTGTGTGTGTTTCAAAAATAGGAAGCACAATGGCAATTCATCTCTTTTTTTTGCAGCCTATTAATGTTGATTTGGAAGGTTTGCCACTAATAAAGGGAGACTTGCAGTGGTCTTGGCTGCTTTACTCGCAATTATACATGAAGTAAAAAGCTTGTTTGCCAGAGTAATGTCTGAGTTGCAGCTTTTATCTCAAGTAGGTTACTCCACAAATAGAGACTCATGACAGAGATAATTGCTTATTATTCAGCTTTCCTAGCTGTCAAATCTACAGCCCTTGCTTCCAGTCTTTAATTCACTATCATGTGAAACAAATACAGAGCTGAGTTAGTTACAGAAAGGGCATGAAGTGCTCTAAACAGAGCACATGCTAGATTATGCTTGTTATTTTTGCCTCCAAAGAACCTATGACAGGATTATTTTATGCATTTTTGGAATATTCTGTGCAGGTTGGAAGTAGTTTCTCAAAATTAAATTGTATCCAAGCCTAAAAACAAAAAAAACAAAACAAAAAAAAAACATTATTGCATTTTCTCTTATTTCCAGGCATGATTTCCTTTGTTTTCTCCTGGTGATTCTTGTCCCTGGGTAGCCGTGCTCATCCTTTTACTGTATTTATGGAGTGGACTAGGGTTGTCATGCTGGAATACAAACAGATCTACTTTTGTTCAACTCCATTACATGGGAGATAAGAAATGTGGTAGTTTATAGTTAAACAATAAGATTTGTTTCACAGGAAGTGACAAGGTCACTGTATATATGGCAAGATCAACAGGTAGATAACAAAGGCAACCATCACACTGGTAAGCTACAATGTAATAACATTTTTTTTTTATTAAAGTTTAAGAACAAAATGTTTAAATCACCTATTCCTTCTTGCTCTAAGAATTGGTAATTTTTTGTCTCTGAGCTATTATTTTAAATTATATTCATTATTATGCTCAGGGTCACAATTTGCATATTCTACTCGTGCTTATGTGGAATTCTTTTGGGTGTTTACATTTTATTCAACAATCTAAAACATAGATAAAGACTAATCAGCTACTGTTCAAATTAGACTTTAGACAACAGAAATGGTGGTGTCAGCTGAGAGTGTAGATAAGTTAACAAAAAGTTTAGATTCTTAATGAACATGGTGTACAGGGATATGGAAAACAATAGTCATGCTTACACACTTTCAGGCTGAACTGGATGGACCAATGTCTTTATTTAACCTTCCCAGCTTTGTAAGTATAAATTCTTGGGGAGCAAAGATTGTTATACATATCATAATTGGAAAGATATGTTAAAAGCTGATCAAAACAAAACACAGAGAAAGTAAAAACACGGACCAAATGAAATAGGTGCTCTAAAGCTTATCAAATCGAATGAATTGTGAATTAAGCCCTTTTGTATTTTCCAGAATATTTACAAGTAGGTCTATCTAATCTACGGAGAACATGCAGTTTAGGAATGCAGACAATCATTTCCATGATTTTTTCTATTTACTGCAAATTGGGCAAATCTGCATACATTCATTTATGAGTATTGCATATTTAGTATTGTATGAGTATTGCAAGGCTTTCCAAATTATTTACTGTATTTTATCACAGGTATTTATATAGTGCTGTCAATTTATACAGATCTTATATATTGTACATTCACATCAGTGTGTATTCACAAGGGAGGACTATACCGCACTAAAGGTGAAAAATACGTGGAAAATTAGTTGGTGAAGACAAAGCTGCAACACCTGCAAACATGCGATACTCATGCATGAATGTATAAAAAAGAAAAAAAGGTTGGGCTAATAATAAACAGTGAAAACAATTGTGAAAAAAAATGATCTAAACATAAATTATCAAATATGTATACTATATAATAAACGAATATGTACATAGGTGCCCCGTAGTGTATCTGATCATTCCCCATTGATAGTGTATTTGGTGGTCTCCCAGCCCACTGAGCTCCCTAGAGCCCCTTGGAAATGTAATGCTTTCTGGTTGAAGTTATTTGAGTCCCCTGAAGCCATAGAAGAGAGCGTGCGTGGGTTTTATATTAACCAGGACCCGGAGGGTTCTTGTATGCAACAGTGGGAAACTTTTAAAATGTTTTTGAGAGAGATTTTGATAACAGAAATTACTAAGGTTGAAAAGGCCTCATCTGCCTTTGTGGTGGAGTTGGAAGATAGGGTGGAAGATTTGGAGCGGCAATATGTTCTGGATCCCTCTGATTTGGCCAGTCTGCTTATAAGCGGGTGCTTTCTTCCAAGGCCGAAAAAAATATATTTTTTTACTAAGCAGGCATTCTTTGAGGAGGGGGAGAAAACAGGATGTATGCTGGCACGAATAGCGAAATTCACAGCAGAGGTCCCCTACCATAGGGGCAATAAAATCCAAAGCTGGGCCCACTGTCAACTCACCCAAACTTATTATGCAGGAGTTAGCTGGGTTCTTTGAGGAGTTGTACTGCCCTGGCACTGCCTATACAGGGGCAGATCTGGAGCAGTATATGCATGGCTTGACATTTCCTAGACCAGTGATGGCGAATCTTGGCACCCCAGATGTTTTTGAACTACGTTTCCCATGATGCTCTACTACACTGCAGAGTGCATGAGCATCATGGGAAATGTAATTCCAAAACATCTGGAGTGCCAAGGTTCGCCATCACTATCCTAGACTAACGGCAGAGCAGAGGATGAGATTGGACGCACCCCTCACAGTATAGGAACTTCACGAGGCGGTGGGATTGTTCCCTAATTGTAAGGCAACGGGGGGAGGATGGGATTCCCATGGAAGTATATAAGCAACATGCGGCTGTCTTACTGCCGCGTTTGCTCCGGGTGTTTAACGCAGCTCTGTGGGCTGGAGAGCTTCCGCCCTCCATGGCAAAAGCGAATATTGGACTACTCCTTAAACCGGGCAAGGATCCAGTTGACCCAGGTTCTTACAGGCCAATCTCATTGCTGCAATGTGACATAAAGTTCCTGGCGATTGAATACTGTTATAACCTCCCTTATACATGGCGATCAGGCAGGGTTTATGCCGAATAAATCCACTGCCATTAATCTGCGGCGGTTATTTTTGAATATGCAATCCGACGCGGACAATATAGGAAGCAGGGCTAAGGCATATAGATGCCGCTAAGGCATTTGGCAGTATTGACTGGAATTACTTGTGGGCAGTGCTGGTGCGATTCGAGTTCGGTGACACTTATATAGCGAGGGTGCGCCTACATTACAGTCGGCCGGAGGCTGCTATCAGGGCCTTTGGGTGTCTGTCCCATGGCTTTGCGCTGGGGAGGGGGACAAGGCAAGGCTTCCCGCTGTCACCTCTCCTCTTCGCATTAGCCATTGAACCCCTGGCTATTAAAATTAGAGATAATCCGAGCATTGTGGGGTTTTGCTATGGCCCCCTGCAGGAGAAGGTGATGCTTCATGCGGACGACACCTTGCTAATGCTGGGGGATACTGACACGTCCCTGCGGGAGGCCATGGCTACAATTACAAGGTTTGGAGTGTATTCTGACCAACAGATCAACTGGTCAAAATCTGCCTTATTGCTGTTGGACGGGAAGGGCACACAAACGGTGACTTCGCCCTGCCCCATACCTGTCACGGCCTCCGTTAAATACCTAGGGATCCATGTGAAGGCCAACCCAAAAGATTTTAGACACTTGAACATTTCCCCCCTGCTCCAGAGGTTTAGAGAATGGGTCA
Source organism: Rana kukunoris (assembly GCA_029574335.1). Classification (NCBI taxonomy): domain Eukaryota; kingdom Metazoa; phylum Chordata; class Amphibia; order Anura; family Ranidae; genus Rana; species Rana kukunoris. The sequence continues at coordinate 151,198,840 of CM056056.1, forward strand.
AAACGTGGAACAATCTCCACATCTTGGTGGCAGGCAAGGCGAACCTGGTGAAGATGATTCCAATGCCGAAATTGCTTTACTGTCTTCACAATGCCCCGGTGGTGATCCCTCTAAAAAAATTCCTAATAGTGAATTCCATCTTCCGATCTTTGATATGGAAGAATAAGCTGCCCAGGATTAAATTGGAGCATCATCAGAGGCCCAAAGACAACGGTGGGTTGGCAATGCCCAACCCGTGCTTGTACTACCTGTCGGCTCAGTTGCAACACCTGATGGGGTGCTTCGGGAATGAGACGGCTGGCTCCTCTCAGGCGCTAATGCTCCACACGGTGGATGATGGGCCCATCCCCATGCCACTGGAAGCTTTGGCTTTTGCCAAACCAAATAAGAAATATCCTACGTACAATCTCATACAAACAGTGTGGAATAAATGCAAGTATATTCCAAAGGCTGATGGATTCACTGAATATAGCCCCCTATGGCATAATGATACATACACAGAGCTGGCTAAACTACAGATAGGGACTGGGTGGAAACCATATGGGATCACGCATATCAAACACGTTTTCAAACATGGAAGGCTTAGACCGTTTGCAGATCTGCGGACGGAATATGGACTTCTGTCCTCAATGCTCTTTCAGTACCTGCAGCTCCAGCACGCAGTAAGGGCTCAGAGTAGGTCTTCTGAGTGGCATTTGTCACCAACCCCGATATTTAGTCTCATCGGGGATGCTGTGTCTTCGAAGGGATTTATCTCTCAATGCTACGCTATCCTATTACAGAACTTCTTGGGGCAGCATCCAATGCTGGTGAGAGAAAAATGGGAGAGGAACGTGGGCCAAATGGATGGAGAACAGTGGAAATAGATATTTCAAGGGGTGAGCATTTGCGCACTGAATGTGGCCCAGCGGCTCACTCAATTATATATCATCTTTAGGGTATATTATACGCCGCATAGATTGTAGTTGATGGGGATGCAGAATGAAGATACATGCACTAGATGTAAGCGTGACCATGGGGATCTTATCCACCTCCTGTGGAGATGCCCTAAACTGCATTAATACAGGGTCGAAATGGTGAGTACTGTCAACTTGGTATTTGGAGTATCTATACCTGTGGACCCCAGGGTATGTCTATTGGGTGTATTGGAGGAGTATGTGACAGAGGTGTGTGTACACAAGGGAGGCTGTTCATAGGGTGCTATTCCAGGCTAGGAAGTTGATTATGTTTTACTGGAAATCAGAGAATCCTCCGACCTTGAGGGAATGGATTGTTAAGATAGGAGATATGCTACGTATGGAGAAACTTATCTACCAACACAGGGGGAGTACACAGAAATATGAGAATCTTTGGGCTCCGTGGCTAGATACGCCGGGGCTTCCCCGGTGGACCTGGTCATGGACAGGTTGCTGGGACTGAATGTGGGATGAGTAACACAGTATGGAAATTAGAGGGTAGTAGAAGTGGTGACATTGTAGTAACGATAGCACAGCTGTATTTTGTTTTTGATGGCTGTCTGTATGGTCATGTTGTTCAATGTATCGTTGTCAAATGCTGTATACCACCTTTTCATCAATAAAAATGTTTTGTTGGATAAAAAAAAAATATATTAGTCAGATTCAGAAAGACTTATGTCGGCGTATCTCCAGATACGCCGCCGTAATTTCAAATGTGCGCCGTCGCATTTTTGCGCCAATTCACAAAGCGAGTTACGCCAAAAAACATGGCTTCAGCCGTCCTATGTAACTTGCCTACGCCGGCGTATCATGGGCGCATAGTTACGCTGGACGCATTAGGCGTTCCCATGTTAAATAAGCAAATGATCAAGATACGCCGATTCACAAACGCACGTACGCCCGACGCAGTAATCTACGCCGTTTACGTAAGGCGTTTTTCCGGCGTAAAGATAAACCACCAAAAAGGTGGCGCATCCCATGCAAAGGAATGGACATCGGAAGAGCTGTCATTTTTACGTTGTTTACTTAAGTTGTACGTGAATGGGGCTGTGCGTAAGTTACGTTCACGTCATAGGCATTTATGCAGATGTCTCTTAGGGACTTTATGCAACGTGATTCTGAGCATGCATGTGCATGCCCATTTCGACCGGCCATTCATTTACATGGGGTCAAGCTTAATTTGAATAGATGCCGCCCACCTCCTTCCTACTTTGAATTAGGCGGGCTTACGCCGGCCAATTTACGATACGCCGCCACAACTTACGGACTTGCCTCTCTAAGTTGCGGCAGCGTAGCGTAAAGAAGATATGCTACGCCCGCACAAAGGTACGCCGCGGTACCTGAATCTGGCTAAATGTGTTTGATTCTGCCACTGCACCTGCCCTTATAGCAATATTAATAGGTAGCATATACTGGAATGACTTGAGCACCCAAAATGAAGAACCTACCTTCCCTCTGCTTCTAGATTTCTAGATTATCCCATACAGTGATGATTTTCTTGTTGAATGCCATTCCCTGATGTGGAAGTCAGTGAAGAGTACCAATTAAATCCAGGGTGGGACACAGAAGATTGATATTCCAAGAAGGATTAGTTTCCCAGCAGACTTCATGGAATGATTCTTCAGCAATGAGGTGGTGTTTGGCAGCACAGTTAGTAGAAGAGGTAAGTATTTATACCTATATATATCTATATATATACCGTATTTATCGGCGTATACCGCGCACTTTTTCCCCTAAAATAAGGGGGAAATCGTGGGTGCGCGATATACACCAATACCCGCTTCTCGCGCTCAGTTTGAACTGAGCCGCTGACATATACTGAGTGCAGTACACTCGGGTACATTCGGCAAGGCTTGCCGAATGTACCCGAGTGTACGGCACTCGGTATATGTCAGCAGAGGCATTCAAACTGAGCACGGGAAGCGGGGATTCGACTAGAGACAGCGCTGGAGAATCCGGGAGGACACCGAAGGCGGACGCCAGACTGGACAAGGCTGCCGATGGACGCCGAGCAAGACACCAAAACTGTAAGTACTAAAATATTTTTTTACAGGAATTCAAGGTCGACATTAGGGGTGCGCGCTATACGGTATATAGTTTTTTTTTCTGTAGAATTTTAGTGCAGTTATTATATAAAACATGTCTCACATGTCTCACATTCCATTCCCAGATGTTATTACAGTAGAAGACTTTGTTTCCTTGATTATTCTTTGCTGTTTATTCTTATTTATTCCTCCCTTTTTTCCTAGTTTATAGCAATTGTGTAGTAAAATTATTTAAAAGCTATTGGGATATTAACATTATTACCAGATATGTATATTTCTTTCATTTGTGCCCATGATTTTTACTGTTTATACATCAGTCACTGGGATCATATCTTAATTATCTTGCCAATGGCAATGACACATTTTAAGATGATCACAGGAGAGAGATTTGAAGTTTGCTGAGAGCATATAATCATTTGTGGAGTGAAGTAAATCCAACACAGGGCTAATGCTAATGCAGTCTGCTGATTTGACTTTGAATTGGAGAACCAATCATCAAATTAAAAAAAATATATATTTTTCAGTTTTTATTATTTATTGCACATTTTTACAATATTTTTTGTTCTTTCAGGGCTCTTACTGTATATACTGTACCTCATATTCCCTAAAAGTGTTACACTGACACACAGGGGGAAATTTGCAAAAACTGGTGTAGACAGAATCTGTTTCAGCTGTGCATGGAAATCAACTTTACAATCAAAATCTATTTAATCATTCTATTGTCAGCTTGTTCAATTAAACTTTGACAATAAGCCACTTTAACATGTGATTTGACATGTCATATCGCCGGCTATTTCCGGCAACGACAACGTCCAAATCTGAGCGACGCTGACTTTGCAACGCTGAACCGATTCCCAAAAGTAATTCCTGCACTATTTTTGGTGACTTCGGGGGCGTTTTCAATAGATAAACAGATGTCTCTGAAATTGCTCCCAAAGTGAGACTCACATGCAGGGTTGAAATTTAAAACCCACATCAGTGTGAACCTAGGCCTAAACCTAAAAGCAGGTTGTAATGCAAAGCTGCATCAGATTTTGTGTATGCCAGTTTTAGTAAATCTCACCCACATTGTCAGAGCACTTCGATCCTCCAAGTTCCCAAATAGAATTATAATAACAAAAAATATAAAAAAGCTTGAACTTTCCTGGTATTCACATTACCAGGACTATATATTAAAACCCACAACACCAAACTGTGACTTTAATAAGACAAGTCATAATATAATTTATTTAATAAAACAAGGAAACAGCATATACAACCCAAACATTTAATGTGAGCTTGTCACAGAGACCGCTCTTGAAATCTCATTGTGCATAAACTTAAAGGGGTTGTAAAGGTTCAACGTTGAAAAAAATAAAATAACAAACACTTCATAATTACCTACTCTATGCAATGGGGTGCGATGGGGCAATCTTGGCTGATCCTCCTTTTCTTTGGTTCCCTGCTGGTGCTCCTGAACCCCCCCCCCCCGCTGAATGCAAGCTTCTTGCTCTGGGGCACTTATGCATGCTCACTCCTGAGCCACCTCTGTGTGTCTATGAGAAACACATAGTGCAGCTCAGCCCCACCCCTGCTTACTTCTCACTGACTGAGGCACTGTCTCCCGCAGCTGTGTCTCTGCTGTTGAGGTGGCATAGACCTGGGGGGGGGCTATGAGGGGAGCTGCACACTGAAGGTTTTGTACCTTTTGAATATAATAATTTTAACTCTCACAGTGCTGAAGGACAGCCACTCAGGACAGTGTCAAGTCTCCAGGTAATGGCATATACAGCATCACACATACTACATGCGTATGGTGCTCTACCTCTACCACAAAACTTCAGCTTCATTGCTTTATTTGCAATATTCATACTTAGCTCTCTAACCCTATTGAGGTTTATTTGCTTAATTCTGGAAAGTAATTCTTGGAAAGTAGTGAGCTAGGAGTTGCTTGGGATCCATTTGCTGGCATATTCAGTAAACTCAGGAAAAAAAATGCAAACTTGACATCATGACCATATAAAGTGTTCCAATACCCCTTGTTTATATTCAGCTACTGGACCATGTTATGTCATTCACCTTGAGTAAATGCAAACCATACCACTTTTATTAAAACATTCTGATATACAAAAAATTCATAAGACCCTATCCACCTTTTTATGATCTCACAAGAAACCTTGCATAGCCCTCCAAAAGCTTTGTTTACCTAAATTAGAGGGGGGTACAGGATTTCCCAATTTATGATTCTATATTCTATCTTGTTTGCTAAGGCAGGGACTAGATTGGATAACTGGCAAGTCCAGGTTATTTGCTTGAGTATGCTCTGGTCTCCCTCCTTTCCCTCCCGGCTATCTTACACTCCAAATTAAGGGCTTTACCGCTGCATCTCAGGTCTAACATCCTAATCAGAGATACCAGGATAGCCTGGAGAGAAGTGTGGAGACTACTGGGGTTATCCTCTTCCATTTCTCGATACTTGCCCATCCAGGGCAACCCTATGTGTCTCCCATTTATTGAGTATAATGAAATAAATAAATGTTTAAGATTGTTTAATATTGTTCAAATGAACAATAGCATACCTGTGGTCTTACAAAAGTGTCTTCCCTATACCATGGCAACCCTAGTGTTGAATCACAAGAATATTCTTCATTGCATCTTTTTCATTATCAGCAGCTACTTACGAACCTGCTACAAGCTTAAGCACTTCAATACTGGGCACTTCCCCCGTCCGTGCCCAGGACACTTTTCAGCACTACTGCATTTTTAATGACAATTGCGCGGTCATGCAATGCTGTATCCAAACTAAATTTTTATAATTTTCTTCCCACAAATAGAGCTTTCTTTTGGTAGTATTTAATGAACAGTGGAGTTTAAATAAAAAAGACTGATTTAGAAAAATATATTTTTCTTTGTTTCTGTGATAAAATTTGGTTTTCTCCTTCACTGACAGGCACTGATGAGGCAGTACTAATGGACACTGATGCAGTGGCACTGATGGGCACTGATAAGGGGGTACTGATGAGGAGGCACGGATATGTAGAACTAATAGGTTAGGTAGCACTAATAGGCAGCAGTGATAGGCATTGATAGACGGCACTGACAGGTGGCACTGATGGACAGTAATAGATGGCACTAATGGGCAGCACTAATGATGAGGTACTGACAGTTTTTTTCTGATGGGTACTGATTGGCACTGTGGCGGACACTGATTGGCACTGTTGCAGGCGTTTTTGAATGGGCACTGATTGGCAGCTGATGGGGATGTGCTGATAATCAATGTGTTGATTATCAGCAAAAACCCCCCTCTGACAGGGAAAACCGCAGATCAGCTCTCTCCATCAGCACGTACCTAGAAAAGCTGTTTACTGGCACTTCCTAGTTCACACTGTTACCAGCTTTGATTGGTCACGTGGTAATGAGCCTCTGTCAGAGGCCGCCCCCCTCCCCCCAGGCAGTAAAAAATAAATAACAATTTTAAACATGTCCCTTTAAGAAAAAAAAAAAAAGTCCTTATGTACACTGTGTCCAGGCGCCAGGCACAGGGAAGTATGGGTAGCGCCACGTCTGTGCAATCACAAGATTGCAGTCGCAGCGCTACATTGGCAGCTAAAATATGTCGCTGTTTCCGGCGCGATGGCCTGTATTATGGCCGGGCAGGTGCAGTGAGTGCACACAGTGTATACAATTATTTCACCGCCCCAGTGGGCAGTGCTTTCTTTCACAGAGTCCAAGCACAGTCAGGAAGTGACGTGACCTCAGTCAGATCTGCAGCTCAATAGAACGCACCGCCTGAGAGGATCTGCTGTAAAGAGGTAGGGAGCGAACTGAAGCCTTCACCCTTATTATATTTTTTGTATATGTATATTTCTTGGAAAAACGCGCCCCCCCACCTGGTTATTAGCTGAAATGTGTTTTCTCCAGTTTATTAACATTTCTGTTAATAAAAAAAAGGTAGAAGCCATGCCTTTTTTTATTAACAGAAATGTTAATAAACTGGGAGAAACAAATTTGATCAAATAACCAGGGGGGGGACAGGCAGCTTTTTACCAAGAAATATATATATATATTAAAAAAATGTAATGATGGGGATATCTTTTTTTATATGTATAGTGCTTGGTGAAAAGCATCCCCCCCCCCCCCCGGTTATTAGATGAAATGTGTTTCCCCCAGTATGTCATCCTTCCCCGTATAAAAATCTATGCTTAAAAATGTATTTATAAATCAGTAAGACTTGCAGATAATGGCGGCTGCCAGCACCCCCGCACACAATCACCCCTGTAATCCTGCTGCCTTACGATACGAGCTCCAGTCCTACTAGTGACATGTAGGACTGGAGAAGTTGGCTCATGCAGTAGTGAATTAACAGTCTGCATAGTTATGGCAATCAGTGAGCCACTGCCGTGGTCGGACGGTAAATGTTAATTTCAGGCGAGAGAACAGCCCCCCCCGCAGCCGTCAGTCCCCCCCCCCCCGCTTATTATTTAATGTGTAAACTCTGGCTGAAATTTCGACCGTCAGCACCCCCCCCCCGCTTATTAACCATTTTATTTTAATGTAAATTCTGGCTGAAATGGCAGCCGTCAGAACCCCCCCACCTTATGAAAAGTTTTTATATGTAGTTTCCAACGAGAATGGTGGCCGTCAGTACCAGTACCAGTCCTCCCCGCCCCCCCCCCTCCCAGAGTTAGGGCTTTGCAGTCATAATAGTTGAACATGTCACATGGGTGAATTTTAACAGGCATAGTTTCATGCCTGATTACAGTTTGGCAAGACTTGCAGCCGACATGTACATTTCGGCAAAAATAAAATGGCGCCTGTCATCACGTCACAAGCCCCCCCCCTGTCCCGCTTATTAAAAAATAAATGTATGCAGAGTTTGGCATTCCCCCCCCCTTACCACTTATTAACAAAATGATGGCAGCCGTCAGCACTCCCTCCCCCTCGCTTATTAACATTTATTTTTGACATTAACATTTATGCAGCAGCTGATTCACTTATACAACATTTTTACATTTTTTGTACATTGACAAAAAATAGCTCCACAACCCAGCCCCCCCTCCCCGCTTATTGCCTTAAGCGTGCTGACGGCCGCCATTTTGCATTTTCGCCGGAATTTCCATATCAAATTTTTTAATAAGTACTTTTTTTATCATTTAGGCTCTGTTGCCACTTGTGCAAATTTTCCTGCGACTTGGGACTGGAAAGTTGCATGACAAGTCATACCCAATGATTTCCAATGAGAGCCGTTCATATCTGTGCAACGTCAAGTCACAGCGACTTCAAAGTAGTCCCTGTACTACTTTTGTCTTTTGTCCAACATTGATGTGACTTGAGGTCCTTAGACCTCCAGAATACATAGGCATTGCCTCAAGTCGCTCAACATCGCTGCAAAAAATTGTGGCCGAATTTTGCGACTTTCAGGCTTTTCAGGCTAACGCAGCATAAAGGTTGCACGATTCTGCCGCAATTTTAATGCGACTTGTAGCAATGCTTGTGTATTCTGGGGGTCTATGGACCTCAAGTTGCATCAAAGTGGGACCAAAGTAGTGCAGTGACTACTTTGAAGTTTCTGCGACTTGATGTCGCATAGATATGAACAGTTCTGATTGGAAATCATGGGGTATGACTTGTCACGCAACGTTGAAGTCCCAAGTCGCAGGACAAGTAATGCAGTATGTCCGCAGTCTCTGGTAATTTTGTGCAGTATGTCCGCATTCTCTGGTAATCTAATGCAGTATGTCCGCAGTCTCTAGTAATCTCGTGCAGTATGTCCGCAGTCTCTGGTAATCTTGTGCAGTATGTCCACAGTCTCTGGTAATCTCGTGCAGTATGTCCCCAGTCTCTGGTAATCTTGTGTAGTATGTCCGCAGTCTCTGGTAATCTTGTGCAGTATGTCCACAGTCTCTGGTAATCTCCTGCCCATTTAGAGTCCTTCATTACTAACAGTGTAATTTTTTAGTTTGTTTGCACCGATCTGTAAGGATGCGCTATATACCACGATTTGTGATGCTGGGGCTATATACTCTGTCCTGTGATGCTGAGCTGTATACTCCTAAAACTATGAGTGGAAGCAAGTGGAATACAGGGGACGGAGTGGGTGGATTCTATAAGGGGTGTGGCTTATGAGAAGTGGGATGGACCAAATTTGGAGGGGCGGGGTCTTGCGCCCCCCGGTCCTAAAACTTCACCAACCGCCACTGCACGACAGTCATACACCACCCAGACAACAGAGTCTTTTCTCCTCTCTCCTACGTGGGTTTGCTTAGTTAATTCTCAACTGATATCCATTGGAGCTTCGGGAGTCAGCGTCTCTCACATGCTAAGCCTAGCCACTCCCCCTCTGAGAAACCCAGCTTAAAACACTACACTATATAGTAAATTATGCCATATACACTCTACTGTAACCTATATAACTATTGCATATATGTATTAATTTGTATATCCCTATCATTCAATAATCTATCAAGAGTATGCTAGGCCTAGTGATTAGCTATGAAGACAGGCACATCTGCTTAGTAAAACCATGTTACATCTATTTCCCAAGAACATAGGAATATACTAAAGAGCAGATATCTATAACATATAACAACAATCAAACATCAAAGATACTTATAATAGACTCATTGGCTGGTCTTCAGATGTTAAAGAGGGCTAACCCTCATGGATTAGGTCCAAGCCAGGACTCACCAGCAGACCAGGAGCAAAAGAGTCCAAACTCTTTTCTTTGTGTACTTTTTACTCAAAACATTCACACCCAATCGTAACCACCCCCACCTGCAACCTGTTTAATGACATATTGCCAAGCGATAGTCCTTGTAATATATTATATTGGCCACTAGGGGCAGCCTTATAAGTGTAGCACTGACCCCCGAAGGAGCTGCTGGTTTGATTTGGGCCTGCACTCTACCAATAAACCCCACCAACTTGGCTCAATCCCCTTGTCACAGCTGTGATGCAATGCAATACAATACAATGTAATACAGTACAAAATACCTGTATTGTCACCCCAGGATCCACTGACTGCACCTGGTGGGAGAAAACAATACGCCACACCAACTGGATACTTAACCAGAGATATATTTTACTGTAGAATATGCAAAAAAGTGATTACAGTAATTGTGCTGTCATCCCAACATAAGACAACAGCACAATGGATTTCAATATAAACAATTTGGAAAAACAGTATACATATTATATATATATATATATATATATATATATATATATATATATATATATATATATATATATATATATATATATATATATATATATATGTCTATACCTGGGAGCTCCCCCTACTTTATAAGCTATGTGTGAGATCTTATTTAAAGTACTTAGTCCTGGATCTTCTTTTCTTTGCTAGCTAAAGTGGCTCCTTGTGATTTGTAATCCACAGTTTTGGTGAGTTAAATTGAAGTGAAAATAAATGCTCCTGGTGTAGCTGTAACAACTATTTTAACATTGCTTGAGACATCAAGGTAGATAGGCCTCAAGCCTTCTCAGTGTCAGTTGCTCTGCTCCTTTGTGGAACTATAATTTCCAGTGAGGCCTGTATATGAGTCTAACTGTATGTGAGATGTAACAAACTGTGGGCCGTGACCAACTCACCCACTCGATAGATGCTCGGTGTGGTAACTTTTGTCCATTGACTGCAACTTGCTTCTCTGTCAGCTGGGTCAATCGCTCTGTTCAGCTCCACTGGGTGGATCCCGTCCTCCGATGCTCGAATGAGTGTCTCTGCAATCTGGCCACCGTCTCCCCACAGGTCCTCTCAGGCAGGCCACACGATTCCAAGAGACCTAAAATGGCTGCTCCGTCTCCTTTTATCTCCTATCCAGCATGCACTGCTCAAGAAGGTGTTCGTGGGTAGGTCACCAAACCTCCTGGGTGAAAAAGGTCAGCCTCATCCTCCCAAAACAACAGTCACTTCCTGTCTAGTCTTTTGTGCTTCTTTCAGGAAAAACATATCTGCATTACCAGTATTTGGTCACTAGATGGCTCCAAATACTCAAACATAGCAATGTCCATAGACGTTTTATTAAAGTATACAAACACACATCAACATGGGAGAATGGGAGAGGGGAAACAATTAGTTTCCCATCAATATGGGAATGAGACAGAATAACAGTTAGGTAGTAAAGTTATTTAAAAAAAAAATAGTAATAAGGTTTAGAAAGGAATGTTTTGATTGGTTATTACCGAAGCACGAGCAGGTAACCGTTGGAGATCGTGAGCCTATAAATGTGAGTGTCGTCAGGAATTCTTCAGCAGAGCGGCAGTGACAAAGTGAAGACACGTCCTCTCGTCGGTTTGAATGGAATTCCTCCTGCGTCAGCTGATGGAGCGGGCCGCTGCGCCGGGCGGTGATGATTGGATACGGCGCTGTCTTTCCCTGTCTCCTCCATCTTTGTCTGAACAGGAAGAGAATGCGGTGACCCCTCTTTCCTCTGTGTCACTTCCTAATGTTGCTCCGCCTTGGGTGCCCGGGTTTGTTCTTCCCCCTGTTGATCCCGGTGCCAGTCAGAGCGCTCCGTCTCGATCAGGGGAGGGTGAATCTGCGTCACATGACGCGATCGAATCAGCAGACGGTATCGCACTTAGGATGGGCAGAGTGACGGGTAAGAGGACTCAGAAGACACGGCATTGTTACTCGCCATCGCCGCCTGCTAAGAAGAAGGGTAAGGGTAGTAAGAAGGCTCCTTCCCAGCCAGCTATTGCGAGGCAATCGGCTCAAGTCCAAAAGACTTTGAGTAGTGCTATTTGTGCTGACATGTTTGCTTTGCCCGATATTGAATTGCCTACTGTGTCTGACAGAATTTCTCATGCAGGTTCGAGTGTTCATCAATTAGCAGTTTCAGCACCTACGTGTGGTCGAATTCCGGTGGTAACTGGTGATGCAGCTCCAATGAATTTAGGAGGTGAGTCACAAAATTCGGTTGATATGTCACAGTTACTTGCTAGTTTTTCATTGCTGACTAGGCAATTGCAGAATTTATTTGTGGGTAATTCAATACCTGGGGCTAGTGGGTTACATATAGCTAGTCAAGGTTCTGCGCAATATGCTCCTGATCAATTAGTTCAGAGTGAGACGCTTTGTAATGCAGCGACACTTCAGAATATTCCTGATGATTGTTTCAGGGAAGCAATGGCATGTGAAATATCCCCTTTGGGTTTTCAATTGTCTGCGGTAATCAAATCTAAGATATGGAAAGGGGATTATATGGATTTGTTGTCCCTATTGCCAGCGAGTGATGACAGGTCCCAAAAAAGGGAGCAAGACAAAACAGTGGATGATCGACGCAAGACCGTGCCGCGCTCTTTTAACAATTGGCTCCAGGCGTTTTGTATCTATGCTGGGGTCATGGGTGAAAAACACCCGGATATTTGTGCAAAAATGTTTCATCATGTGGAGATCATTTTAGAGGCGTACAAGAATTTCCCGGGATTGTCATGGTTTTACTATGACGAATCATTTAGGCAGAAATTGGCGGTACACAGTTCTTTGCAATGGGGTACTAAAGACGTTGGGCTGTGGTTAAACTTATTGTTGCCACAAAAGCCTGTGGTTAGGTCCCCTTCAATTCAGGCAGGCCCTTTTCGTAAGTGCCTATGCTTTGGTTTTAATGAAGGGCAGTGTAAATGGCCTCAAACGTGCCGCATTAAACATGAGTGTGCAAACTTTTCTGGCATACACCCTGCTTCTAGGTGTTTCAAAAAGATGGCGTTGAATTCTCAACCCCCTTCCAAGGACATTTTTTGTAAAAGCGGTAACTCCGGTGAAGCTGGAAGAACTGTTGCCGTACCTACTCATATGGCCGCAACGTCAGGGTGCGGGCCTACTAATTGAAGGTTTTCAATCTGGTTTTGTACTACCATCATTTTCTGGGTTGGGCTGTACGGTTGTCGAAAATCTGCCCTCAATTAACAGATTTAAAGAGGTTGTTAGGAGTAAGATTGATAAAGAGATTGTGGCTGGTAGGGTTTCGGGCCCCTTTTCTTCCCCACCATTTGATAATTTTAGGGTCTCCCCGTTGGGTATTATCCCTAAAAAGGACGGTAGGAGTTTTCGATTAATACATCATTTATCTTTTTCTATTGGTGCATCATTGAATGATGATATTGACCTGGATGCTTGTTCAGTATCGTACAGTTCGTTCGATGATGCTATTCGTTTAATTCCTTCGGCTGGTTGTTCGGCTTATTTGGCTAAGGCAGATATTAAGGCGGCTTTTAGGCTACTGCCCATCCATCCATCGGCTTTTAATTCCCTTGGGTTTTGTTTTGAGGACAAATTTTATTTCGATCGTTGCTTGTCAATGGGTTGTTCTGCGTCGTGTAGATATTTTGAGACTTTTTCTTCTTTTTTGGAGTGGTCAGTTTCCCTTGTCTCAGGTTCGGTTACATTGACGCACAATTTCCTGTTTATAGGGGCTTATTCGGCTGACTGATTATATTTGTTTACAACATTTAGGATGCTTTGTAGAAAGTTTGGTGTGCCCCTGGCAGAAGAGAAATCTGTCTGGCCTACCAAGTCACTGGAGTATCTAGGTATTACCATTGATACGGTAAGGATGGAATTCCGCTTGCCTCATGATAAGATTGTTCGTATGAGGTTTTTGGTCTCTTTGGTTTTGAGTAAACCCAAGGTTACTTTGCGTACGTTACAGGCTTTGTTGGGTTTGTTAGCTTTCGCTACTAGAGTGGTTGCTGTAGGGAGAGTTTTTTTCCAAGAGACTGTACAGGGCAATATAAGGAAAGAAAAATGGACGGCCGCACTCCAATGGATGAAAAGACTTAAAAATAGTGCCTGTTTATTTCAGTCAAAAAACTAAAAAACAGCAAAAACAGCAAACAGTGGGGTAACAAAAGCAGACGCGTTTCACATCGACAACCGATGCTTAGTCATAGCTTCTGACTGTACAGGGCCTTGGAAGGTGTAAAAGGATCCTCAACATTTTGTTAGGATTTCGTCTGCATTGAGAGAGGATTTAAGGATTTGGGATAGTTTTCTGCTGTCTTTTAACGGCTGTTGCTTTTGGCAAACGCCATTTTGTGATGTTTCTGCTATATCCCTTTATACGGATGCTTCGGGGTCCTTTGGTTACAGTGTATTCTGGAATGGGCATTGGTCTGCTTCTAGCTGGCCTGAGGACAGGATTGAGAAGGGTTTGACTTCGAATATTGTGTTTTTGGAAATTTTTCCTATTCTGGTGGCTCTGGAATTGTGGGGTGACAAGCTTAGCAATTCTAGGTTACTCTTTCATTCTGATAAAAAGGGTGTAGTTTTCGCTATTAATTGTATGTCTTCAAAGTTGCTTCCTGTAATTGCTGTGTTACGTCAGATTGTGTTTAAGTGCCTACTGTTTAATATTTGGGTTAAAGCAAAATATGTTCCGGGTCATTCTAATAATATTGCTGATGCGCTGTCTCAGTCTCAACAGGAGCATTTCAGAAGTTTAGTGCCAGACGCGGATCTTCAAGGCCTTCCATGCCCGAACCATCTTTGGTCCGTCATCTAGAGAAGGTTAAAGAGGCGGTTCGCAATTCCTTGGCCCCTTCCACATGGGCAATCTATGAAGCCGCGTGGAATAGTTGGGGCTATTTTTTTGTTTCTTCGGGGCAGCTTCCGGTGGATTATAGTGAAGATTTGGTCCTTGCTTTTCTGAACTCTTTGATGTGTTTTGGTCACTCGTATTCACATATTAATACAATTTTGGCTGGGGTTTCATTTTTTGTTAAGTGGCGTGGTCTGCCCCCGTGTAATAGTTTTTTCTCGGTTAGACAGGCGTTGAAAGGGTATCGGAGGAGTAATGTTGTTGTAGATTTGCGAGTTCCGATTACTGTGGAATTGCTGAAGGCTTTAATATCAGTGACGGACGAGGTATGTTAGTCGGTTTATGAAGCAAGGCTTTTTAAGGTAGCGTTTAGTGTGTGTGTTTTTGGCGCCTTTCGGATTTCTGAATTATTGCCTAGATCAGCGGGTATGAGTGCTGGACTTTGCTATTCAGATGTACAGTTCAGCAGTGATAATATTACTATATTGGTACGGAGTAGTAAAACGGATCAGTTGGGAAAGGGTCGGCTGATCGTTATTACCTCAGTTTGTGATAGTACTATCTGTGTGTGTCAGCTTATGGCTGCTTATTGTTCAGTTCGTCCTAATGTTGGGTCTCGTTTGTTTATACATGTGGATGGACTTCCGCTTACCCAGTTTCAGTTTTCAGCTGTGCTACATAAATGTTTGGTCAAGTTAAATCTTGGCCATTTACGGGTTACTACTCATTCTTTTTGGATAGGTGCGGCTACCAAAGCTTCTAGGCTTGGTTTGTCCGACAATGCGATCCAGGAGCTGGGTGGGTGGAAGTCCAACTGTTTTAACCTCCCTGGCGGTATGATTCTTTCAGATTTTAGGTGCTGAAAGCGGTACCATTATTTGCAAGGGAATTTGGCGTTTTATACTGTAGGCTTGTAATTCTTAGGAATAACTCACTGAAATCTATCCAAACAAGAGTCTAATAGGCATCCCGGGTATGATTTTTTTTTTTATTATTAAAAATTATAATATAATAAATAATTATAAAAAATTATAACAAATAATAATATAATTATAGTAAAAATTATTCAATAATGTAATCAAATCAAAATCACTGAAATTTGCTCAGTTGCAGAATTTTTGCTGTCATTATTTTTTTTTTTTTATGACGAAATTTCCCCATAAATCGCTATCGCTAAATTCTGCAAGTGATTCTGATTTATTATCGCTGTTTTTTAGCTGCTCTAAAACAATTTTTGCCATAAAGGGACACTTTTGTTTGCTCTGGGCAATCTACAGTTTGCAGGGAGAAAGAACAGTTTTTATTATATAAAAGGACATGTAGTGTACAGGGCAGACCACTAGGGACATGGGGGGTGTGTATTTTTTACATACAGTACTGTAATCTATAAGATTACAGTGTACTGTATGTATAGTGTTTGTTTACATTTTTGAATTTGGCGCCGTTCCCCCCCCCCCCTACGTCGCGACGGAATCGGAGGTACACACAGCATCAGGCGGACATTCGGCCGCCGTGTACTGCGGGGATTCATCGCTGGATCGCAGAGAAAAGGTAAGTAAACTTTTTTCTGCATCCAGCGAGGCAAGTCCATGTGTGGCACGGGGTTACCGATCGTAGCTTACAAATCTCACCCCGTGCCACACACGGGAAGACCGCCAGGGAGGTTAAGTCTTATGTTAGACCTAATCTTTGTTATTTCTAACTGTGTTGCAGGTACAGATTGCCCTGCTGCCTGGATTTTAGGTCATTCATATATATTCTGGGCTCAACGCCGTGCTTCGGTGCATTTTTATGGGACTAATTTAGGTTTAGATAGGGACAACATTTTTGTTTGTTGGTACGGCAGATGCGGAATGTCGTGGTTCAACTTGCACCCTGCCGTTAATAAAATGTATTCTTCATGGCCTCATCCGCAAGTGATCGTTTGGAAAGTAAGGTTTTGGAGTTAACAAATTCAGTATAATATACCAACAATATAGAGCTACGGCCACTTATACCAAATAAATTAATAAACATTTTATTAAATATATAACTTTGGTCTCATTATTAATTAATTGAGTTTAAATATTTCTGTATTCATTCCCATGGAAGAGGGGAAACAATTAGTTTCTCATCAATATGGGAATGAGACAGAATAACAGTTAGGTAGTAAAGTTATTTAAAAAAAAAAATAGTAATAAGGTTTAGAAAGTAACGTTTTGATTGGTTATTACCGAAGCAATAGCAGGTAACCGTTGGAGATCATGAGCCTATAAATGTGAGTGTCATCAGGAATTCTTCAGCAGAGCGGCGGTGACAGATTGAAGACACGCCCTCCCTCCCTCCCTTTGTCGTAGCTCTGATTGTGTGGTTGGCTAAGTCCCTTCTTAAGAAGGGGATGTTTTCTTAAAAAGTATATAGTAGTTAGTTCGGGCTGTTATGGCTGACTTAAAGTAGTGGAGTATGCTATGTTATAAAGGTATTGTAAAGTAAGGTTTTGGAGTTAACAAATTCAGTATAATATACCAACAATATAGAGCTACGGCCACTTATACCAAATAAATTAATTAATAAACATTTTAATAAATATATAACTTTGATCTCATTATTAATTAATTGAGTTTAAATATTTCTGTATTCATTCCCATATCAGCGCTACATAAGGTTTATCAAAAGCATTAAATAATATGAGGATTTTATTTAGCACAATGTTATAATAATGTCCCTGCTTGTTTTTTATGGACAAAACTGTTAAATAAATATAATGAATAATGTGATATCATTTAAAAATGTATTTTTATTTATATTCAAAAATAAAGCTATATTAGCCAGTTAAGGACCCCCGCACGCCTATGTACGTCCACAACATGGCTCGTACAGGCACAAGGGCGTAAATTTACGTCCTCGCCTTAGTGCGGTTCGGGGGTCCCATCGGGACCCCCTCCGCGGCGTGCGGCGGTCCCCCTGGCTCTGGGAGCGATCGCCGACGAGCGGGCGGATGTCCGTGTTTTCCGCCCCCCCCGCGATCGCTCCCAGCCAATGGGAGCGCGCTCCCAGCCTGTCACTTCCTCCTCCTGTGTTTACACAGGAAGGAGGAAATGATCATTTCTCTCATCGCAGCGCTGTTTCCCAGCGCTGCTGATGAGAGAAGACATGCCAAGTAAGTGTGCACCAACACAACACTGACACACACTCACATAGGCATATTAACCCCTTGTGATCGCCCCCCCCACCCCCCTGTCACAGTGTTACTGAATGCAGTGATTTAATCACTGCATTTAGTGTCAGTGTGACAGGCACTGTAAAAAACAGTTAGTGTTAGGTTCAGGATAGCCCCCCCACCCCCCCTAATAAAGTTTTAACCCCCTGATCACCGCCCTAGTTAACCCTTTCACTCCCTATTGCCAGCGTCACTAAGCGATCATTTTTCTGATCGCTGTATTAGTGTCGCTGTTCCCGCTAGGTAGCTATTTTTTTTATTACGATTTTTTTTTTTACTAAAGACATGTGGCTAAATAAATTTTGGCCTAAATGTTTTACTAAAATTTAGTTTATTTGATTTTTTTTATAACAAATAGTAAAAAAATAGTGATTTTTTTCAAAATTGTCGCTCTATTTTAGTTTATAGCGCAAAAAATAAAAATCGCAGAGGCGATCAAATACCACCGAAAGAAAGCTCTATTTGTGGGAAGAAAAGGATGCAAATTTTGTTTGGGAGCCACGTCGCACGACCGCGCAATTGTCTGTTAAAGCGACGCAGCGCCGAATTGTAAAAACACCTTGGGTCATTTAGCAGCGTAAGTGTCCGGGTCTTAAGTGGTTAGTATATTACTATTGTAGTATTAAAGTATTGCACAGAGATACAGTACACTAAAATGTTCTAAGCAAGTTAAAGACACAAGCCTACATGTGATTAGTAAGTGGTATCTGATATAGTGATCACATCACTGGGAAACACTCTGATTGGCTAGTAGAGACCAGAAATGTTATTGACAGTCAAGTGCACTTTGTGATCTTGAAGTGATTCTGCCCATGATCCTAAATGACACTGCAATAATGACAAAACACACCACATGTGTTCAAGTACCCTTTGTTTTCAATGGCACCATGTTTGTGTGGTGCAGTTTTGCTGCAATGATTATGTGATAAATCACGATAAACCACAACGTGCAATGCTTGTCTCCCAAAAATGAGCACAAGCTTCTTTTGGGTGACAAGCTTTGCGCATTGCAGTTTGCTGTGAAAATGAATGCCACCCAAATGCGCGTAGCGCATTTTGTCATTTTTGCTGTGCAGGGAGTTTTCTGACTGAGATCACAAAACTTCAGATGTGAACAGTCCCCTAATGTTATATTACAGTCAAAACCTACTTTGACAGGGAAGGGTTAGTGCCTCTATCATAATTGTACTGTTGTATGTATCACTATTACTTTCCATCAGGATGTGATGTGAAAGGTCTTCAAGATCAAATAAATAAATGTAAAAACAAATAATTTCTGAAGAAGCATATGTGAAAACAAATGCTACACTTGCGTGTCTCTCTTTCTTTTGTTCTTTTTATTCTTTTAGATTGTTTTTTTTTTCGGGTCTAGATAGCATATACAGCATACTATTTCTTCCTAACTCTCCAATCAACTATTTTTATTGAAGCTTCAGTAATGAGTCAGTATGAGCCTATTGCATGACATATTTTTTTTTCCTGTTACTAAGCAATTAAAAATATGTATGTGTAGCGGATGCTTGCTACTAGTTACTAACATCCACCATGTTCACCCTGCTGCCAGACCTCCATGCATCACTATCCAGTAGACAATGAATAGGCATTTGCTTTTGTTTTGTTTTTTTTTTTGTTTTTTGGGGGATATAACTTGATTGGGGAAAGGGTATAGGATGCCCAAAGAACAGATCACTTTTGCCATTGTTATCAAATAATTGTTGAGTCAGTTGCACTTTAAACAAATGATGGACTCAATTAACAATTACAGTCTCCACTTCACTTCTCATCTGCACAACCCCTGAAGACGGTTATTCCTCCTCTGCACAAAGTCCTGCAGACTGTTACTCCCAGGACTCTTCTCCTCCTGAACAAACTTCACTGTACAATGTTAGTCTCTCCACCCCATAATTTTTACTCTGCACCAGGGATCACTCTGAATAACCAGCTTCTCTGTTCCAGAACACCTCCTTTATGACCGTGTGAGGAGAGGGGCTTACTCCCAGCTCCTGAGTTCTTCTGCCGGTGCCTGCACCACGTCAGATGGGAATGGGCCTCCTGTTGCAGTCTAACACTCCATTCTTCACTTCACCCAGCCCCCAAGTCCCCTCCAGTGGGCTAGACCTGAGCTTAAGTAGAAGGCCTGCCCCCTGCTAATTCCAATTGGGGCTTGGTCAGGGCTCCTCACATGAGCTTCCTGTTGTTCCAATTCCCAGCCCTGCCCCTCTACCAGAAAATTCTCCCTGGAAGCATAGGAGGCACACAAGAACTGAAGGACAGGTGGTAACACCCACTGCTACACTAACCACTCCCTGCCCCTAGATCAAAACAAGTAGGCCTAGCATGCAGCATAGGCCTGCCTAAATTTACCTGCCTGGCAGCTACCACAAAAATCTCAACCTCTAACACCTACCTATGGTAGAGGGCATTACATATGGGTTATTTATGAAGTTATTTGTAAAGCAGTTAATGTCACAATGCATATTTTTAAAACATGGTGATGCATCTTACCTGCTGGAGGTTTGAGATGTCTATATGAGAAATATTGGTATTCTCTATTCAAATCAAGTATGTTTGACCCATTTATTAAAGGGTTACTAAAGGGTTACAGAGATCTTCTTCCTGCAAAAAAACAGCACGTTTCACTCAATTGTTTGATTGAGCTTTTAATTAGCTTTAATTAGGAACATTTTAAAACATGGTTTTAGATTCCCTCCACACTTCCCCAGTGTGTAGTTACTGCACACACAGATATGTGTAAAATCAAAATTCCATAACATTTAAAAAAATTGGACATGCATTTTTTTTTCCTTTCATACTGCATTGCATACATAGTTTGGATCTGTGTGTTTTAGTGCATTGCAACAATTGGTGGTGCAGTGGCATTCATCATGCATTACTGAGCCTTGAGAAAGGGAGCTTGCCTCTCGAAACGCTTCAGATTTCCATCTGTAGAGATGTGTCATCCTCGATACTGGAGTTGTATATGACATGTGTTTTATCCTTCTATGTTTGTGAGTATGCTTTTGGCATTTTTAATAAACATTTCTTGGGTGTCTTAGATAATGCACTAGGCATCCTTTTTTTAATGCATTACTGTATGCTGCAGTAATGCAAAGCAAAAGTGATTTTTACAGCATGTTATTCTAATGCACAGATATAAGGCCAGATTTAAAGGTCTGGGTGTGCAGGAACATTAGCCATTTTGGGTTTTACATTTATACCTGCTGCAGCTGGGCAGTTCCAGTAGTAGAAGAAAGCAGGTAGACAGTCAGTCCTTTTAACATTACAGTGTTTGCAGCCACAGGCAGGCCTATGCTGGTACTGAGTCAAGGATCAGCACCTAAACAACACTGATAGCAGATATTACTCTCTGAGAGGTCAGGTAAATGGTCAGACCACATGTGCAGAAGGGCAGGCCAGGCTTTGTAATTGATAGCCTAGTCAATTAGAACATACAGTATGTGCTCTCTAGCTGTCTCTCCCTCCATGGCCCCCAGGGAAAAGTTCCCTCATTACTTAGTATTTGCTGATGCCTTAATATTGTGTCCACTTGGATCCCTGGTACAGTACCCTTGCATTCTTTCTGCACCTTGCATAGAGTCCTGCTACAATCTGACACTAGGCCCACTACCATCCATGCTTAAGCGGTCACTGGGTAGGGAATTCTGAAGTTACATTACTTTAGCAGACCACTTCCAGCTAGTCGGTCAGTGCTGGCCATCTCCTTGTAGCTCAACTTTTGGTTTATACCCTGCCAGTGCTTGACGTCACTTGGTACCTATTCCTTCCTGCTCTATATTCCCCCCCCCTTTCTCCTGTCTCCCCCTAGGTTCTCCGCTCCTTCCTTTCCTCATATCCCTTATTTTCCCCTCAGTTCCTCTGGCAACTCTCACTCTTACCCCCCCCCTTTTATTTCTCTCTTTCCTATACGCACTCCTGGTTCTGCAGCATGGTTCTCCCAGAATTTTCCATTCTCATATTTACCATGACTACAACATGTTTCACATCTCTAAATGACAGGGGCATTAGAACCCCAGAAAAACACTTCAGGCTCCTTTCTGATCTAAAAAAAAAATACACATTGAGCTCTTTAGCATTAAATTAATTTTAGGCAGGACAAGTTCCCAAGGCTCAATATCAGGGAACTTCCCTTATGCTTATCAGTGCACCTCCCCACTTTGGAAGTCCAAGAGAGTTAGCATACTGGTGGCCAAATTGGTTCTCTGGACATTTAGGGACTCACACATTGATCTCCAGGGCCGGTACTCACTCCTCAAAGGGGACATACGGTCTACCACTGTGACTCTAATCAATGTATATTTTCTGAATACTGACCATCTCAGCTCTCTCTTATGCCAATCCTCTTGGAATTTGTGGAGGGTGTCCTCTTGATGGGTGGGGATTTCATTTTCTTTTCTCTGAGCCCCTTGCTGGATGTCCCCAGAGGCTCCTCCCAACCTTTCTATGTGACTCATACAACCCAAGTAAATTCAGACATTGACAAGCTCTATTTAATTGAAAATGTGGAGCCCTCTCTTAATCCTATGATGATTTTGGAGACACACAAATGTATGTTTTGCACCTTTCTGATTCCGCACAGAAAAAAGAGGAATGCAGAAAGATAAACTAATAGTCAGGCCGCATACACACGTACGAAGAACCTCGTCGGGCTAAACTCATCGTTCCGCCTGACAAGGTTCCCGATGAGCGGTCAGAAAAGCTTGTCGAGCCAAAGTCCTCATTGAACAATGAGGAAAAAGAGAGCGTGCTCTCTTTTTTGGCTCGACGAGCTTCCCGACGGGACGCTCGTCGGAAGTGTACACACGACCGAGAACCTCGGCAGAATATGTCTAGCCCAGCGAGCTTCTCGCTGGATTCTGCCGAGAAGCTCGGTCGAGTGTACGGGGCTTCAGAGTGGAATGCCTTGATTCACTGCACAAGGCATCCCTGGCCATGTCCCACCTCACTAACCTGAATAAGTCTAAGGAAAAGCTAAATAGTTTGCTATATTAGAAAACTACATGGCACTTGGCTTGGGCCAAGCACTCTTTGTATGAATATTAAAACAAACTAGGCTCCATGCTGGCCAAAGCTCTTCAGGGTTTTAGTTAAAGCATATATATTCCTTTAGATAGTAACCAAAGGGGGGGGGGTTAAAGTTTCCTCACAACCACCAGTCCTTCAATAATCTGTTTACGGAGGCTATAAACTATATTCAGGTGTTTAGCATTCCTACCCTGTCAGATGTGGATTGAGTTGACCTAGAGACACCGATAACAGCAGAAGAATTTGGAGTTGCCATGACACAAACTATTTTTAGCTGGCACCCATAAAAATCCCCCCAAAAAACTCCCTTGTCTACATACATTTACAGGGATGTTGGTGCCTTTTCTTTGACACTGTCACCTGTCCATATTACCACCCCTTACTTACACGTTTGTCTTTAAATACTCAATTTCAATTTTATAATTATGTTGGCCAAGAATGTTTGTGTCAAATCTGTTTGAAATGTTATGTGTAGAAGTAGTATTTGTTTTTCTTTTTTGACTCCACAGTTTCCTTCTAACTCACAGAAATGGCAGGATGTTGCAGCCCAGTTCCAGCATCAGTGGGATTTTCCTAACTGTGGTGGTGCTATTGATGGCAAACAAGTCAGGATTGTCCTACCACCCAACTCTGGCTCATATTTTTTTTAACTACAAGGGCTTTTGTAGCATACTCCCGCTAGGTGTAGTGTCTACAACATATAAGTTCCTGTTTGTGGATGTTGGGAAGAAGGGCCGCAACTCGGATGGAGGTGTGATTATGCATACAGAGTTCCACCATTGGCTCCAGAATGGCACCTTAAATTTGTCACCTGCTAAAGACAATGTTGAGGGTCTCTATTTTCTTTTTGTGGCAGAAGAGGCCTTTGCTCTGGGGGGGGGAATTATTATTAGAGGCTCTCTGGTGCTAGAAGGGTGGTTGAAAACGCCTTTGGCATCCTCTCCAGTCACTTCAGGCTGTTTTTAACATCTATTAACCTGGCACAATGTAAAATAAACTGTCAGGGAACTCCTGTGAGACGTTTTGCACACAGACGTGCGCAAGCACATAGCCTTTGCCATAGAATCGCAATTGCCAGAGCTCACAATTGCGGGCACGCATGCGCACAGGCGTGAGTGCGCGCGCACACGTTCGTGCCGAATTTCTTTTGACGCCAGACAGCCTATTTAAAGGAAGTCTGGGCTCTTGTGCTTTGCTAACTGATCTTCAGCTGTGTTCCTGAATCCTGCTCTGATCCTGTGTGTCCTCCCAGTATTTAGACCCGGCTTGCTCGTGTCCTTGGCCGAGGGTGACACCCCTTACTGGCAGGAGTGCCACCCCCTCACATTCACACACCATTCACTCTGTCCCCTGCACTACTGACCGTGTGCAGTTTAAATAAAAAGCTCATAACCTGAGCAACATAAAATAAAAAGCTCATAACCTGAGCAACATAAAATAAAAAGCTCATAACCTGAGCAACAAAAAATAAAAAATAAAAAGCTCATAACCTGAGCCGAAAAAAAAAAACACCCCAAAAAGCCCTCATCTGGGCTGACGGGGGCTCTTTCTAGTGGGCCCTTTCTGGCTCCTCAGCTGCCTGGGGGGAGTGGGTGGGGGTGGGGGGGCATCTGGAGGTGGCTGATCCCCGGGTGGGCCACTCCTGGCAGGTGTGGCCTGCATGCCCTCCAAGGCCATGGCTATCCGGCCGAGGTAGGAATTGGTGTGGGCCTGCATCCTCAGCTGCCGGGTGACTTGATAATGATGGGCCCGCTGCCTCTGCCTCCCCTGGTCCCGTATGGCAGCTGTGTTGGCCTGGACGGCTGCAGTGAGGTGCCGAAGATCAGCCTGCACCTCCCCCAGGCTGGTCACCACTGCAGCGCAGTTGCAGCTGACATCCTGCACTGCGTTGGTCATCTGGGACACGGAGCCCAGGCTGTCAGCTACCCGGTCCAGGTGCCCATCTATCTCCCACCTTCTGCTGGGTCTGCCTGGCCTGGTCCCTCACCATCTGGTCATGGACCACATCAAGACACCCCCCTGGTCTTCCGGGTCGCCTTCCTGGGGCCAGGAGATGGTAGTCCCTGGGGGGATGGAGTCGCCCTTGAGGGGCTTCCTAGGATGGGGGAGGGGATTTGAGAGGGCCCTGCTGAAGGGGAGGACTCCTCCAAAAATAGAACAAACTCCTGCTCGGTGACAACAGGCTCCTCCTCAACCACCTCAGCAGGTGAGGTGTGGGCACTCCCCTCCACCTCGGTGTCTTCACCACCCAGGGGGTCGGGCTCAGGATGCAGTTGGGGGGATGGGGTGGACTGGCCGCCGGCAGATGATGGCCCAGCTCTGTCATCTGTGGATGACACAAAGCAGACACATGTTGGTGGTCCCACACACTTGGCACATGTACCCCCCCACACACACATGCAACACACCAAATAGGGGATAAAAAACACTTACCTGTCCTGGAGCCTTCCTCCATGGAATCATATCCCGGTACCCCCTCCAACTGCTCCCTCTCCAGGCAGCGGGCGATCACCTCCTCCTCCATGGTCAGGCTGACCGCACATGGGGGTCCACCCCCCATGCCCCTCTCATGCCTCCTGATAGTGGCCACCTTGCCCCGGACTTTGCGCCTCAAATCGCTTATTTTTTGGCTATGTCCGCAGCAGTCCGGGTGGAATAGCCCAAAATGTTGACCCTGCCAGCAATGCTCTCCAGGATGGCCTGCTTCCTGTCCCGGCTTGTCTTGCGACTTTTCCTGCCATGAAGGAAATCATTGTAGGTCTCCATAGCCGAGATGACTACAGACAGCTCCTGGGCATTAAAGTTGAGGTTTCTCCTTTCTTTGCGGGGAATGGGAGCAGCCATCGCACAGCAAAAGTTACTTCCCTGAGGTGGGGGGAAGCGGATATACTTTTGCGCCGGAAAGGCGCATCTGCGGCCGCTTTTATATGTGCAACGGAACACATTGCGCTGCCGTTTCCCATGAAGTGGTGCCGACGGAAGTTGTGAGCATGCGCACAGGGGAGCGAGTGGAGCCCTCCCTCACTGCGCATGCTCCGTGGATGATGCGCTGAACGTAAGTCTCTGCGCTGGGCTCCTCCCATCATTTACATATGGTCACACCCACTTACACTTACATCGGGTTGCGCCATCGCATTTTCGTTACTCCGTCGCAAAGTAACGAACAAGTGCTTGGTGAATACTGTACTTGACTCACTAGTTCACGTCAGCGTAACGTATATGCGCTGCACTACGCCGGATAAAATATGCGTGCATCTACCTGAATCTGGCCCTCTTTCTCCAGATGCATTTCCAGGTCATGTTTTGTACATTTTTAGCTTTTGGCACAGGCGATGATGTAATTTTCTAGGTTAGTAATTCACACAGTCGATTTTATACTGCGGAAAATACAGAAAACAGGACCTGGTGGTGCACCTAGAGAAGTGGATTGGAGAAACACTGACCATGGACACTAAAGCCTAGGTTCACATTGTAACAATTTTTCATGCAAAATTGCATGACCAATTGAAGGCAATGGCACTTTTCCAATCAGTAAGACACTGATCTAGTGGCGCCGCACCAATTTGTAAAAGTAGTTACTGCACTACTTTTTCTGATTTTAGGTGCCAGATAGACATCTGGGCATGAAGCCACACAAATGTCTATCAAGTAGCTCCTGAAATCACGCTGACCTTGCTACTTAGAAATAGTATAAGTAGCGTGATTTCAAAGTAGCATCAATGTGAACCAGGGCTCAAGTGAAATTGTACATTCAAATATAACAGTTGCAACTATTACAAAAATGTGCAAAGGTTAGTCAATTTGAAACTGTATAAACACATGTACAACAGAACGTAAAAAAAAAAAATTGTTTGCTTTTAAAATTTTAGCAAACAATCGATGATGTTACTAACTGTCTTGGAGATCATGCATATTTTCTTTCATTTTCTCTAATTCCCTATTGCAAACCAAGAGCCCACTAATAAGTATTTGCACACTTGCACTGCTGAAGTGAGTTATGTCTTCCAAAACATCCACATCACCTAACAAATATAAAACACAACATGTATTAGAAATATGCAGGCATCCATCTATTACACCCATATGTGAATCCAAAAAATGTATACTTAGCTGACAGATATGTTAGGCTACAAATAGTAATATGAAACATAGGCCCAGATTCACAAAGCACTTACACAGACGTAAGTGCAAATTTGCGCCGGTAAGTGCAAATGTACGCCGGCGTATCTGTGCGCCAGACCCACAAACCAACATACGCCTAAAAACTGGCCACCATACGCCGACGTAGCTTACATATGTTGGCGTAGCGTGGGCGCACTTTTTGTCTGGATGGGTGTTGCTGCTCCCAATGATTAGGCATTCAAACATTCAAATGAGGAAAATACTGCGATTCGCGAACGTACGTGCGCCCGACACATGCTATGCGAGGTGTGCGCAAGTTGTACGTCCGGCATAAAGTTATTCCCCATACATGAGGTGCAACCCGGCAACAGGCATGCAAAGGTCTGCACCAGGGAACACAGGCCGGCGTATTGGGCGTACGTTACGTTCACGGCGTACGTGGTGATCGGGCGTAGCTTAGGTAGTTGTGCCGGCGTGGTTGTAAGCATGCATATAAGGGTTCTGTTTCATGCGTCCACGTCACGGCGCATGCGCAGTTCGTGATACGCTGGGCGTAAAACACTGCACCATGCTCGGACCATCATTTGCATGGGGTCATGCCCACTTCCACCTAGGCCGGCCTGCGTCTTCGAAAAATACGCCACGCTGACACAGCGTTGGGAGCAATAGCTTGCTAAATGCAGTGCTTGCCTCTGCGCGCTGCGTCGGCGTGGCGTATGGCGTTTGCGCTATGGCAGCGTAATGTGCGCCCACTCTCTGTGAATTTGAGCCATAGTCTTGAAGTGTCTTTCAATTGTCTGTTTTGGCAGAGATCCAAGCTGAAAACTTGTTTTCTCCCTTTTCAAAGCAGGTATACTTATCTGTTTTGTGCAAGTTTTACACATGGAGATACCCCTAGTATCCACTTGAGCACCTGCATGGGACACCATAACAAGGGTGTTGTGGTGTCCCACACTGGTGCCTCCTGTTTCAAGCTGCATAACAGCTGTTGAGTGTCCTCTACTGACACTGAATAAAGTTGAAATTTCAGTAGTTACAAACACATCTAGACAACAATCTAATGAACAACAAAATAGGCCAGAACAAATGCATTTAACGTGCATCTCCAAATAACAACGTATTAGTGGTTGATCAAAACAATGTTTCATGTCCCGATTCCCGTGTCCATGAAAATAAAACTTGGCATTTTTAACTGTAGAACAGTAAAGAAAAGAACATGGAATAGCATGTCCATTTACTGTAGAACAAGGATGGTGAGCCGTGACAATGCATGCAACAGTGACACTATCGCACCCGTCGCGTCACTGAGAACACGCGATTGCCGAGTATCTGAGCTGGGACGTGGAGCTCTGTGTGTAAACACAGAGCTCCATGTCCCTGTCAGGGAGAGAGGAGACCGATCTGTGTCCCTTGTACATAGGGACACAATCGGTCACCTCCCCCAGTCACCCCTCCCCCTACAGTTAGAACACAAACTAGGCTACACATTTAACCCCTTCCCTGCCCCCTAGTGGTTAACCCCTTCCCTGACAGTTACATTTATACAATTATCAATGCATATGTATAGCATTGTTCACTGTATAAATGTTAATGGTCCCAAAAATGTGTCAAAAGTGTCCGATGTGTCTGCTATAATGTCGTTATAGTTCCGAAAAAAAAACCGCAGATCGCTGCCATTCCTAGTAAAAAGAAATAAAAAAGAAATCATAATTATGTCCCCTATTTTGTAGGCAAAACAACTTTTGCGCAAACCAGTCACTATACGGTTATTGCGTTTTTTTGTTTTTTTTTACCAAAAATATGTAGAAGAATACTTATCGGCCTATTTGTGGGGAAAAAAAGGACGTCAATTTTGTTTGGGAGCCATGTCGCACGACCGCGCAATTGTCAGTTAAAGCGTCGCAGTGCCGGAAGCTAAAATTGTGTCTGGGCAGGAAGGGGGTGTAGGTGCACAGTAGGCAAGTGGTTAATCACCTCTGTGTTCTTATTTTTTTTGCACTATAAACAAAAGAAGAGTGCCAAGTTTGAAAAAAACACAACATTTTTTACTTTTTGCTATAATAAATATCCAATTAAAAAAAAAAGGAATACAATTATATCGTATATATAGGGGATAGATTGATGGCATTTATTTATTTATTTTACTAGTAATGGTGGTGATCTGTGATTTTTATGGTGACAGTGGCATTGTGGCTGACATATCGGATCCTTTTGACACTATTTTGGGACCATTCACATTTATACAGCGATAAGTGCTATAAAAAATGCACTGATTAATGTATAAATGTCACTGACAGGGAAGGGGTTAACACTAGGGGAGATCAAGGGGTTAAATGTGTTACCTAGGGAGTGAGTCTAACTGTAGCAGGAGGGGACTCACAAGTAGAGGAGACACAGATTCACGTCCCTGCTCTATTACCGGAAATCATGTGTACCCGGCAGACATTGCGGCCACCAGCTCCCGAGTGACGTGGCACGTGCGCCCCCCAGACGGCCGGAATGCCCAGGACATCATATGATGCCCGCCCAGGATGGGAGATCCCTCCTGCAGACGTCATATGTCTATGGTAGGGAAGTGGTTAAATATAATGTCTTAGTCTGTCTGTAAAGTGGTGGCATCTGTAATAATGTGCCCTGACACAACCTAATCATAGCAGTGGCAAACCACCATCCCTAATATATTTTTAAACAAAAAAGGAAGAGGATAGAACAGTACTTTATATGAGGCATGTCACTGAATAATTATCTAGTTTACATTTATCATTAAATTGTTTATTAATTCCAAATCAATGAAAAAGTGCGAGTATGGCCTCACTTAGGACTAATTAATAAGGTAATAAAGTACCGTTTATCCTGCTATTTAGTCCTATCAGTATATTTATATTACCTGGGGGAACAACAAACCCCCCCCCCCCACTACCTCTTCCGTAGCCTTCCCTGGAACCTTGCAGTTGTCAATGTAATCTGCCATGCCACTAAGTTACCACTACATAGTAATCCAACTGTGGGAACTATCTTCCCACTTACTACATGATTGTAATGTACATTCTAACTATGTTAATCAATTTTTATGTTTCCCTCTTTGTAAATATATTGCCCTTCAGTTTCACATCGCATGCCTGCCCATGGTGCCCCCCTCCCCCCCTAGCAGCGGACGTGTGCTTCCCCTGGCGGGGATGAGCCTCAGCTCATCCCCGCTTGCTCGTCCAGGCTCGGGGCTCCCCGCCCATTGGCCTGGCTCGGCCGCACATGCGCAGTATTGCGGTATCCGCATCTGCGCAGTGTGGGGAAGCTGACCTGGTGACGTCAGACGCCGCCGTTCCGATGGCGTCGAGACGTGTCCCGGTTGGGGATGCTCATTTAATGGGCTCCAGCCCGTTGGATGAGCCAACGCGGATCTCACATAGGCTGGCTTCTGTGAGTGACCTAGCTAGGCTGCTGCCGACGGCACAGCGGGGATCCATACGGGAGCTACATTCGTCCATGCACTACCGTGCATTGCCACGTCCATGGATACCTCCATGAGTGACAGTATACTGGCCACGCACCAGTTACACTGGACGCTGCCCCCTACTTGGCCCCGCTTTTATGCCTTCACCAGCTCCTTGCCCTGTCCTCAGCCAGCCCAATTGTTTCCCACCCACCATCGGGACCTACCCTTTGCCACCACCGTGGCTTTGGCCCCCCATGCATCTGTGGATACTAATGGTGTGGTGAGTCGTCATCCCCGACCACTTCCTAGGTCTAACCTGTTCACATCCCCTTTCTTTTCCCCTTCCTCTGGCTTTTCTTCACCCCTTCTCCCCCCTACCCATCCCCCTTCTTTCTACCCCCGTTCTTTTTCTCTCTTTCCCCCCCCCTCCTTTTTCCTTTTCCTCCCCCTCTTCTCCTACCTGGCTGTACTCCCACCTAGTTCTCTCCCTCCTCCTGTCTCTCCCCCCCCCATTCCCTTCCTTCCTCTTCCTACCCTTCCACCTCTCCCCCCCCCCCTTTTTCCCCCCTCCCCTTCTCCCTCCCTTCATCTTTCCATCCTCTTTCTCTCTCTTTCTCTCTCTCTCTCTCTCTCCTCCCCTTATCCCCCCTGCTTCTACCTTCCTACATTCCTACTCCCCCTCCCTCCTTACCCACCCCCACCACAACCACTATCCATGTCCTGGGCCTCCTCCTCCAACTCAATGTATGCCAATTTTTCAGAGATCCACATACCATCCCCCACGTTCGCTGCAGGGGGATCATCTATTGGGCAGACCTGGCTCCGCGCCTGCTTCGTTACACTTTGGGTAAAACTTCTATGTTTATTCAATTTTTAACTTACTGCTGAACTGTATTACCTGTATTCTATATTATTTTTTCATTGCATTATTGTCCTCCAGATTGGTTCTCCTGAAGAAGCGGACATCCCGCGAAACTAGTAGAGAATCGACCAATCTTCTGATGTACACTATTGTTTTTAATGCAACATTTTTACCTAATAAATTCATTTTTTATTCATCTCATTGTTTACCCTGACCTATTTGTACCGAGATAGTCCACACCTCAACTGGGCGGGTATTTGTTGGGTCTAGCTTCAGCAACTCTTCCCTCATTCACAACCCCCCCACCTTTTTCTTAATTCCAAATCAAGTTAAAAATTATCAATAATCTTTGGTAAAAGACATGATATACTGTAAATAACAGTTCACTTATATACACTGTAAGCTGGGGATAGGTAGCGGGTACAAAAGCTCCCTGGGATGAGCAGGCACAGATACCAAAGTCCATAGGATAAGTGAACAACAGTGGGATTTTTATTGGTGCTATACAAAGTCTATTTACAGGTGCTGTACAGTGTGCAGAAAACAAAACAAGCAAAAGTAGTTTAAACAAACACCTAGCCGTGTCTCGGCTCTAACTACACGATATGTAGGCCCTAACTACTAAGCTAAACAAGCCTACCGCTTGTTAGCTCAAAATACAAACTGCTCACCAGTCTTTTAACAACCTCCTTGCTCCTACAGATCCACACTATCTGTTTCCCAGGACAGAGCAATGGCTGTTAGCTCAGGTGAGCTTAAATTGGCCTGGGGGAGAGGGCCAACACCTGACCTGGATCAGGGATCAGAGATCCCTGAACGTGTAAGAGAGGAGCCTGGGAGAGGTATAAACCCCGAACTGGACTTTCCCAGGCTCTCTCTGGGACGCTCTGCTACACACCCTCCCCTCTTGTTTCAACCCCAGGGTTGGAACACCTGTAGCCCAACAGGAGTGAACACGGGACAGGGCATCTACATTACCCATCTCAACCCCTGGCCTGTGTTTTACCGAAAAGGAATAATCCTGGAGGGCCAAAAACCACCGGTTCACCCGCCTATTAGTCTCCTTCTTTTGGGCCATCCATTTCAGGGGAGCATGGTCAGTTATTAACTCAAACTGGCGCCCTAACAGGTAGTACCTGAGCGCGTCCACGGCCCACTTTATGGCTAAACATTCCTTTTCAATGACTGCATATTTTTTCTCATGATCATTGAGCTTTCTGCTTAGGTAGACCACAGGGTGTTCTTCCCCATTGTATACCTGTGATAGTACTGCCCCGATACCTACATCAGAGGCATCTGTCTGAACCAAAAAATCTTTGGAGAAATCGGGGGAGTATAGCACTGGCTGTGCACAAAGAGCCTTCTTCAGGACTTGGAAAGATTCTTCTGCTACTGGGGACCATTTTATCATTACGGAGTCTTTCCCTTTCGTCAGGTCTGTCAGTGGGGCAGCTATAGTGGCAAAATTTGGAATAAACCTTCTATAATATCCCGCAATGCCAAGAAAGGCCCTGACCTGCTTCTTGTTTGCAGGACGTGGCCACTGCTGGATGGCTTCTACTTTATTCACTTGGGGTTTAATAACTCCACGGCCAATAGTATAGCCCAAATACTTGGCTTCCTCCAAACCAATGGCACATTTTTTGGGATTTGCCGTAAAACCTTCCTTGAAGAGGGAATCAAGGACAGCTTGGACACGGGGCAAGTGAGACTCCCAGTCAGTGCTATGCACCACTATGTCATCTAAATAAGCTGCAGCATACTGCTGGTGCGGTCTTAGGGTCCTGTCCATGGCCCTCTGAAAGGTTGCAGGGGCATTTTGCAACCCAAAAGGCATTTTCTTATACTGGAATGATCCCTCCGGGGTCACAAACGCAGTCTTTTCTTTGGCACTATTAGTCAGGGGTATTTGCCAATATCCTTTGGTCAAGTCCAAAGTGGTCAGATAACGGGCCTTGCCCAGTCGGTCTATAAGTTCATCTACCCTGGGCATCGGGTACGTGTCAAACTTTGTTACTGCATTGAGCTTTCTGAAGTCGTTACAAAACCTCCAAGTGCCATCCGGTTTTGGGACCAACACGATGGGGCTCGACCAGTCACTATTGGATTCCTCAATGACATCTAGTTCCAACATCCTTCTAACTTCATCACTGATGTCCTTTCTCCTCGCTTCAGGAATTCGGTATGGTTTGAGCTTGACACGGACCCCAGGTTCAGTAACAATATCATGCTGAACCGCTGAAGTCGTGCCAGGCAACTCTGAAAATTTCTCTCTATTCCTTATTAGGAACTCTCTAGCTTCCTGTTTTTGGGAATATGACAGGGTGTCTGGAATCGTGACCTCAGGGATCAGAGGGGATTCAGTACCCTTAGGCGTTACCGGTAGGGACCTCGCAGTTAACGCCAGTCTATCCTTCCAGGGCTTTAACAGATTCACGTGGTAAATCTGTTCGGGCTTCCTTTTACCTGGTTGATACACCTTGTAATTGACTTCCCCAACTCTTTCAATTACTTCAAAGGGGCCCTGCCACTTAGCCAGGAACTTGCTCTCAACAGTGGGAACTAAAACGAGGACCCTGTCACCCGGTGAGAAAACACGGAGTTGGGCCCCCCGGTTGTATATTCTCTGTTGGGCTGCTTGAGCCTGTAGTAAATGTTCTTTCACCACTGGGATTACGGCTGCAATCCTGTCCTGCATTTGAGCGATATGCTCAATTACACTTTTGTGGGGTGTCTGTTCCCCCTCCCAAGTTTCCTTGGCTATGTCCAAGAGTCCCCGAGGGTGTCTCCCATAAAGCAACTCAAATGGAGAGTACCCTGTAGAGGACTGGGGAACCTCCCTGATAGCAAACATCAGGTACGGTATCAGGAAGTCCCAGTCTTTCCCATCTTTGTCAACAACCTTTTTTAACATGCCCTTTAACGTCTTATTGAAACGTTCCACCAAGCCATCCGTTTGCGGATGATACACAGAGGTTCGCAACTGCGTCACCTTAAATAACTTGCACAGCTCCCTAGTTATCCGTGACATAAATGGGGTACCCTGGTCTGTCAGGATTTCTTTAGGGATGCCCACCCGACTGAACACCATAAACAGCTCTTTGGCAATATTTTTAGCAGATGCGGCGCGTAAGGGAACGGCCTCAGGGTAACGGGTAGCGTAATCCATAATCACAAGGATATGCTGATGACCACGGGCGGATTTGGGGAGGGGACCCACAAGGTCCATGGCAATCCTCTCGAAGGGCACTTCAATAATGGGCAAGGGCACTAAAGGACTTCGGAAGTGGGGCTGGGGGGCTGACATCTGACACACAGGACAGGATTGACAATAATTCTCAATATTTTTCTGTATCCCAGGCCAGTAAAACCTGCGCAACACTCTTTCAGTGGTTTTCTCAACCCCTAAATGACCTCCTAGCAAGTGCCCATGGGCAAGTTCCAACACCACCCTTCTGTAAGGCTTGGGGACCACCAACTGTTCAGTAACTTCATCATTCTTTTTACATACACGATACAGTAAATCATCATTGCTGCTGAAATAAGGAAAACAGGGCCTATCCCCTGGTTCAACAGGTACATCATTAATCACCATTACATTTTCCCAGGCCCTGGCAAGGGTAGGGTCTTTTCTCTGCTCAGTACCAAAATTTTCCTTGTGCACATTAAGGTCAGTAAACTCCAACATAGGCTCCGAGTCGGCAGACGGCTGTCCGGCTCTACTGGTTGTGGGGACTTCCTCAGGCTCCTCCAGCTCTCCTGCCATAACCGAGAAAGGATAACTCGGAGAGCCCTGAGATGAGTCCCCTGAACCCACAATATCGGAAGTAGTCAGGAGCTCTGGCTCTGCGACTGAGTCAGGTACTGCGACCGGGTCGGGACGATCCCACAGTTCCCAAAACTTAGGGAAGTCCCTACCAATGATGGCCTCGTGCACCAAGTGGGGCACAAGTCCGACCGCATGGGACACCGTACCTAAGCCAGTTTTAAACTGAACTGTGGCTATAGGATACTCCCGGGTATCCCCATGTACACAGATCACAGCAACTTTTTTAGCATGAAAATTCACAGTTTCAACCATCTCAGCTGTAACCAAAGTAACCAGACTTCCAGAGTCCAGTAAGGCCGTAATAGGCTTATCATTAACAGTCATGTGACACATGTGTTTCCCCACATTTGGCGCTGCAGCGCATGAAACAGCAGCAAACATGGACTGCCTTCTAATAGACATATCACACTGCATTGGTTCATCAGTCAATGGACAGTTTGCTGCAACATGTCCCAGCTCTTGGCAACGAAAACACCTGATGTTTCCCCAAGTTGGTTTGCTGACAGGCAGTGGTTTCCCTTGCTTGGGACGCCAAACTTCAGTCCTGGCACCAAAAATCCTCCCCCCTATTTCCTTGCCATGCTTACCACCCACTTCCCCTGGAACAGTCTTACCGGTTGCCTGGGGAGACCGTGGCTTTGGGTGGAAAGTCCGTGCGGTTGTTGGGGTGGTGACCAGGTTCTCTGCAGCAAAGTACCTTTCGACGAGTTCCACCAGGTTATCTGCCGACTTGGGGTCCCCTTGACTCACCCACTTCTGCAGGGGAATTGGGAGTGACCTCAGGAATTGGTCCATGACCACACGCTCCACTATTTGTGGCGCAGACAGGGACTCAGGCTGTAGCCATTTTCGCACCAGGTGGATTAGGTCGAACATCTGCGATCTTGGGGGCCTCTCGATTTTGAAGAACCAGCTGTGGACCCGTTGGGCTCGAACGGCCAAGGTGACGCCGAGTCGCGCCAGAATTTCCTGCTTGACCTTTTCGTAGTCTTCTGCTTCTGCTGACTCCAGATCATAGTAGGCCTTCTGCGATTCACCAGAAAGTAAGGGGGCAATCAGTCCTGCCCACTTGGTTTTAGGCCAACATTCCCTCTCAGCGGTCCGTTCAAACGTTAACAGGAAGGCCTCTGGATCATCATCCGTAGTCATTTTAGACAGAAAGCGAGCCACATGGATGGCTGAAGGCTTGTCTCCCATATCCTTAATTTCCGCAGGTGCCCACTGTGCTAGCGTCTCTGCAACCTTAGTCAGGGTTTTCCTATCCACTTCTGCAGCAGTGGCAAGCTGTTCAAACAGCCTCTGCGATTGCTCCTGTACAGCACTAATCTGCCTCTGCGATTGCTCCTGTGCAGCACCAATGTGTTTGTACAGCGCCTTGGTTTGCTCCTGTGCGATAGCATTGGCTTGCTGCAATGCAGCGTTAGTTTGCTGTTGTGCAGCATTTGCTTGCTGTTGTGCAGCATTGGATAACATCATTTGTTTGAGGATTTCCTCCATGTTGTCACTTTAGGTACTGGCCTTTTAAAAATAGTAACTTACTACTGCTGATCGCAGCCTCCACCATATGTAAGCTGGGGATAGGTAGCGGGTACAAAAGCTCCCTGGGATGAGCAGGCACAGATACCAAAGTCCATAGGATAAGTGAACAACAGTGGGATTTTTATTGGTGCTATACAAAGTCTATTTACAGGTGCTGTACAGTGTGCAGAAAACAAAACAAGCAAAAGTAGTTTAAACAAACACCTAGCCGTGTCTCGGCTCTAACTACACGATATGTAGGCCCTAACTACTAAGCTAAACAAGCCTACCGCTTGTTAGCTCAAAATACAAACTGCTCACCAGTCTTTTAACAACCTCCTTGCTCCTACAGATCCACACTATCTGTTTCCCAGGACAGAGCAATGGCTGTTAGCTCAGGTGAGCTTAAATTGGCCTGGGGGAGAGGGCCAACACCTGACCTGGATCAGGGATCAGAGATCCCTGAACGTGTAAGAGAGGAGCCTGGGAGAGGTATAAACCCCGAACTGGACTTTCCCAGGCTCTCTCTGGGACGCTCTGCTACAACACATACAATTATTATACAACATGATTGGCAGTACAATTTCATAGATCATTTATCCATTAATAATAAACATAAGCAATTGCTCTTAGTGAGCCAAACTTGTCTGGGCAGTAGTTCAAAGTGTACTCAACGCACGTTTCATGGTTCACGACACTCATCAGCAGTAAAAGCCAAAATGGTCCAATAGAGACACCCAACCTATATCTAAGGGAAGACAGGGGACAAGTGGTGCATCCATAGCATATAGAGAACATGCTTGTAATGGCGGCGATCTGAACCCAAATTCCACTTTTTGGGGACCAGTGACATATTACATTGATCAGTGCTATAAAAATGCACTGCTCAATGTATAAATGACACTGGCAGGGCAGGGATTAACACTAGGGGCTATCAAGGGGTTTAATGTTTTTCCTCAGCATGTTATAACTGTAGGCATGAACTGGGCTGGGAACAACAGATCTCTCAGATGTCCCCTGTCACAACGGGGATCTGCCTTGTTTACAATGGCAGATCCCCGTTTTACCTATGTATACCACAGTACGTTGGTTTGCACAGGAGAGCCGACCTGCTGCAGTATGTGTACGTTGGCTGGTTGGCAAGTGGTTAGGAAAGGAATTGTCAAAAACTGTGTGTGTGTTTTTATAACTTTTTTAATTTTTTTGGAGAATGAGTCGGGGTAATATGTACATCATACTCCTTCACATATGAGGGGCTGGGATCTGGGGGACCCCTTGTTAAAGGAGGCTTCCAGACACTGATAAGATCCCTGCCCGCAAACCTGCACAACTACCAGCCACGATTGTGGGGATGAGGCCCCTGTCCCCATCTACACGGGGACAAGGTGCTTTGGGATGAGGGCGACTCTGCCATGTTGAGGGCATGTAGCCTGGTATGGTTCAGGAGGGGGGAACTCTAGGCTGCATGCCTGGATAAGGGTCTGATATGGATTGTGGGAGGAGTCCACACCATTTTATTTTACATTTTGGCATAGGGCTTTACCCAATCAGGGTACAACTTGATCCAGGGTTCGCCGATCGCCTATCAAGGGGTCAGGAAGGAATTTTTTTCCCTGCCGCTGCATATTGGCGTAGCACGGTCAGGGTTTTTTTGCCTTCCTCTGGACCAAGTCAGGATTGAGGATTCAGTTAATCCTTGACAATCCTTAACCCCCCCTCCCCCTGGTGTTTGGCTACCATGGTTAATCTGCAATACTCGGCAGAGGCCATTTGGAGTCTGAGGCGATTTGCCGCAATACTACCAGCCATTACCAAAAAAGCCCTTCAAACGGAGCGCCTATTGAGGATCAATCGAAGATCAATTGTCAAAGGTCTCAGCCGTTTGCCCAAACCTAAGCACATATCATGTGCTTTGATCAACACTAGATCGGCAGTAAAACACCGATTAGAAATCCATGATTTCTTATTGCAACATGACTTAGACTGCCTCTTTATTACAGAGAGCTGGCTTACAGCCGACTGTAACACCATTCTAGGAGAATTGGTGCCAGAAAACTACCGTATTATAACGGAAAACAGAATAGGGCAAAGAGGAGGAGGATTGGCGGTGATCCATAAGACGCACCTTGCGATCACAAAACCAGTCCTTCAAAACCCTCTTCCATTCATGGAAACCCTTACTCTACAACTGCAAGCAAACTCCCAGGAGACAGTCCGGATTCTACTCTGCTATAGGCCACCCGGCCCAAAATCGCAGCTTCTCCCTTCATTGACGGACTTTATCTCCACCTATACCCTGAACAGCAAACACCTTTTGCTGCTCGGGGATTTCAACCTCTGGGCCAACTCCCCGCAAGACCCCATTGCCGACGCCTGCATTGACCACCTGGAAGGATTAGGGCTTCAGCAACTAGTATGTGATCCCACACATGCTTCAGGTCACACGCTCGATCTTATTTTCAGACACGATCTGGAAATAAAAATCTTGGGAAATGAACCATTGCCATGGACAGACCACCATGCAATTAAATTCATTATTCCCAATTTCCCCCCCTTAATAAAAACATCAAACCCAGTGACAACACACTGGACTAGATGTCAGAAGAAGCTCCACTCGGAACTCTTCAAAGCCACGTTAAGGAAAAAAATAAAAACAATTCAGCCGCATCAATCGGCTGAAGAAACACTGGATTCCATTAACACAGCCCTATTACAGTCAGCCGACTTAATAGCGCCGAAACGTAAAACCCACATCCGGAAAAATAACGCAGGCTGGTTCAACAACCAGCTGGCGTCACTGAAGCAAGAGCGCAGAAGGGCTGAAGCCGCCTGGAAGAGAAGTCCATCAGTTGAGAACCTCTCCATCTACAAGGCAATAACTAGAAAATACCACAAGGAAATTTTCGATGCCAAGAAAAATTATTTTTCTGAGGCTATCAACAGCGCCCTCAACCGCCCCCGCGAGCTCTTCAAGCTGGTCACTCAGACCATGAATCCAGGATGTCTTGAAGCCCCCAATTCGGACACACAAGAATTTTGCAATGATTTATCGGATTACTTCATTAATAAAATTGAGGGAATCCGGCAAAGCATTCAGCAGAACAACTCCCCACATAGCCCCCCCAGTAATTATTCACACAACACCGGCAGAAACTCACCACAATCAGGTAAGTTCACGCTGGAACCCGTCTGTACTCATGACATTAAAAATATCATCGGCGCTCTGCGTAACAGCACTGCGCCGAATGATATCATCCCCACTAAACTGCTGAAGGAATGTGCCGACTTCCTGGCGCCTCCGATCACGCAGCTTATTAACCAATCCTTTAGGGAGGGCATAGTGCCCTCCCAGTTGAAGGAGGGTATAATTCGGCCTATCTTGAAGAGACCCACCCTGGACCCCAAGGATCCACTCCACCGCCGTCCCATAACAGGCCTAAACTCTCTTTCTAAGGTCATGGAGAAAGTAGTGGTACAACAGCTGCAACAGCATCTAGATACCCACAACCTACTTGATCCATATCAATCGGGTTTCCGTCCCGGACACGGGACAGAAACCGCATTGCTCAAGATATCGGACGATGCTCTCGAGGCCGCAGACGAAGGAGAATCTTGTCTCCTGGTTCTGTTGGACCTAAGCGCAGCTTTCGACACAGTAGACCACAAGCTTCTATTGACTCGGCTAGCTGAAGTAGCCAGAGTCGCAGAAGGAGATTTATCTTGGTTCTCCTCTTTCTTGGAAAACCGTTCGCAAATAGTGAAGTTAGGACCTTTCACCTCTGGAAAACGCACAGTATCATGCGGAGTCCCTCAAGGATCCCCTCTATCGCCTGTGTTATTCAACATCTATCTTCGTCCTCTTTTTGAAATCATCAGCAGTCAAAAACTGCTCTATCACTTATATGCAGATGACACGCAACTGTATTTCCGCATTTGCAATAAAAAGGATCACCACCTCAATCTAGAGACATGTCTCTCTTTGATAGAGGACTGGATGACCAAGAGTTATCTTAAACTCAATGGAGCGAAAACAGAACTTCTCCTGTTTCACGCCAAGCGTAGGAACCAACCAGCAACAACGTGGACACCCCCGCCCATTCTGGGCAAAATCATCACCCCTAGCGCCAAAGTCAAAAGTCTTGGTGTCATCTTCGACTCCCACATGACAATGGACGCGCAAATAGGGTCAGTAGTCAGCGGATCTCACCATCTGCTGCGCCTACTACGCAGACTTATTCCTTTCATTCCTAAAGAAGACGTAGCAGTCGTGGTGGGAACAATTGTTAACTCCAGACTGGACTATGCAAATGCCCTTTACCTCGGACTCCCGAAGTACCAAATCGCTCGTCTGCAAGTCGTTCAAAATACGGCCGCCAGACTTGTGACTGGGAAAAAACCCTGGGAATCCATCTCATCTTCACTGAGAGCCCTTCACTGGTTGCCAGTGAAAGACAGAATTGCTTTTAAAGCACTCTGTCTAACGCATAGATGTATCCATGGGAATGCTCCCCGATATCTGTGCGAAAAAATAAAAGTTCATAATCCCAATCGCATCTTGCGATCCACCAACCAAAATCTACTCCAGATACCAAAAGCCAGCTACAAGTCCAAAGGAGATAGAAGATTCGCGGTCCAAGGTCCCAGACTATGGAACGCTTTACCAACCAGCATTCGGTTGGAGGAGAACCACCTAGCATTCAGGAGAAAGATCAAGACTCATCTCTTTTGATTCCAAAGGAGACAGGAACAACAAGAGCCCAGAGACGATTTAGTTTGCATGTGCCGCGCTATATAAGTTTTTCATTTATTCATTCATTCAGGGTGCAAAATGCACTGTGCAGTGTATTGCAGGGCCTTCGGCGAAGCAAACACCAGCCGAATACTCTGCAATTTCAGGTGTTTCCCGAATGGAGAAAACAGCCAATGTTCAACCCGAACTGATGCTCAGGCCGAACCGTTTGCCCAACTTTAGTAATGGTGTGAAGTCACCACCCACACCCAAAGCCAATTTTTCCTCACATGTTACTTCTATCCTCTAAACCTTTGAAATGAGCACTTTTGAAGTTTTGAGTTCGGATCCCATAGACTTTAATATGGTTTATGTTAGAAAATTTTGCAATGTTTAAGAGTTTTGAAGCAAACTGAACTGAATAGTCTTCGGCCCAACTCTGATCCTTAAAATTAGACACTAGTCATGTCAGCCTTTGTGCTCTCAACCATTGAAGGTCCTACTATGCCAGACAGCCACTAAGACATGAGCGCTAAGAAGACAAGGAATCTGAAAGATACCTTTAACCTAGCTACACGTGTAATGGTTAAACAGTTCCTTGGCAGTGTTCCACGCGTTAAAGTTAGCAGTACCCGGGTGGCTGTGCTAGATGTGCGAGTGATCAGAGGGAATCAAGATGTACTACAATATGTATTGAAGTAGGCTGAACTGATGGGCACTGATAGGCTGCATTGATGGACACTGATAAGCACAGATGAGGCTGTACTGATGTGGCTGCACTGATAAGGCAGAATTGATAAGCTGCACTGATGGGCACTAATAGACTGCAATAATGGGCACTGATGAGGCCGCATTGATGGCCATTGATGAGGCGGCAACAATGAGCACTTATAAGCTGCCCTGATAAGGCAGCACTGATATGCTGCACTGTTGAGGCTACACTGATGGGCACTTATGAGGCTGCACAGATGGGTACTGATATGCTTTATGTTAATATTGTTAAAGTTGTGGTTGTTAATATTTATTTTTGTAACTTATTTTTGCATAAAACATTTAGCAGTGTAAGTTCATGAGATCATTTACGAGGGTGTGTTTAGGGACAGGAATTAAGGGCAGGGCAGGATAGGGGTTGGGGGAACTGGTGGCGGGTAACTCTTAAGGATTGGCTAGTAGCTCAGGAATGTTGAGCCCTGTTACTTATTATAATCATATACTGTAAAGTGCAAAAAGCCCAATCCACCCAAAATTTGGGTTGAGCTGAAATTACTGCTCTGCATCGCAACCAGATTCCCTGGGCACCACACCACCAACAAAAAACCCCACTGATACAGTGTGAGCGCCCGCTTATGGGTATAAAGGCATCACAATGCAAGCTTTCCCCATGTATTTCTTTAGTCCCAACATCCCCAGGGTTTGTCAGGACTAACAAAATGTGTTGGGTGGAGCCTGCACACCCATGATTTGTGCTTTTGCAATTTGCTAAAAGTTGAATTAAGTTGTAGTTAAAAAAATAAAACAGAGCAAGAAAATGATCTATATAGAATGAATGCCTCTGTGGTTTCCCCTAGACAGAATACTTTAAACACAGAATAATTATGAGGTTTCGAACATATGTGATAGAATGTTACCAATAAAGTCATATTAGGCTGCTATAATTAAGCAACTATAAAACAATACATTTTTATACAAGGGTTGTTTGCACTTTGTATTTGACTATAGCTACAAGCAGATTTTCTCTACACAAAATAAACTTTAAAAAAAAAATGAATAATATTCTTCTCAAATTTTATATCTACAAACAAGAGATTTGTTTTTAAAGGGATGTGTCAGTTACTGCAATGGAAAGCCTCAAGCCCTCTGGGAAGGAAGGGACACTCGACTCCAAAGCATTAGCAATCTCATCAGAAAACAGATTATAACTTTAGCCTCAGAATAAAACCATTCCTTTCAAGTGCGGATGCCCTGCAGCTCAATGAATAGTGGAATCTAGCTTTGAATGGGCTGAGTGCTATCAACACATCTGTGAGCTGCATAAGACAGTTGTGACTTAATAATCAAAGTCTCTGCAAGACTATTTAATACTGAGGTGGCATGCTTGGGCAAATCCAGCTATTCTTACAGTAATGTTTTTCAGTTCATCTAATAGGACAGCTGTGATTTTTACTTTAGTTTCCCTGTAGTCATAAAGGGGA
Organism: Rana kukunoris; assembly: GCA_029574335.1. Lineage (NCBI taxonomy): Eukaryota > Metazoa > Chordata > Amphibia > Anura > Ranidae > Rana > Rana kukunoris. The sequence goes on from CM056056.1 coordinate 151,242,305, forward strand.
TGGAAAGGATAGTCTGATTCACCAACCTGTACACTGCCTTTAATTTGGGTTTTGAATTACAGCATGAAAAGGTTACTGTTTTGCCAGAAATAACTGAAATTATTTGCATGTACAGTATACCATTTAACCATGTATTCTCATGATTTTGTCAGTTATGCATAAATAGAAGATCCCCTTTTTTAATTTGCGGTTATGGCCATCAGTTAGTAAACTGGTGTTCCCAAGTCTAAATATACATTACACCTGAAAATCACTGACTGACTTTGGAATATTTGTGCTCACTATAGGGCCTCAATCTCCCACACTCATAGGAATTGATGGATGTTTTGGGACTCTTACCTACAGTAGCTTGGGACTACACCAACAAAACCTGAACTATTTAAGTTGGTTATATTAGCCAAGAGTAAAACCATATAGAAGGAGAGGGTAGGTTAAACAAGCATAATAACAGTAGCGCAAACAACATTTGCTATGTGTCACCCCTTCCAGCCCATGCCAATTTAAAGCTTTCAGAGCTGTCACACTTTGAATGACAATTGTGTCATCATGCAACACTGTACCCAAAGTACATTTTCAGCATTTCTTTCACACAAATAGAGATTTCTTTTGGTAGTATTGATTCACCACTGTACTTTACATTTTTGGTTAAGGCAAAAAAAAAAAAAAAAGACAGAACATTTTGAAAAAATAAATATATATTTTTCATAGTTATAACATTTTCCAGGAACAATTTCTCCTTCACTGATGTGCACTGATGCCCCATCAGTGCACATCAGTGAAGGAGAAAAATGTCCTGGAAAATGTTATAACTATGAAAAATATATATATATTTTTTTCAAAATGTTCTGTCTTTTTTTTTTGCACTGATGGGCACAGATAGGCACTGATGAGGGGGTACTGATGAGGTGGCACTGATGAGCACTGATGAGGCTGCACTGATAGGTGGCACTGATAGGCAGCACTAATAGGCGGAACTGATGGGCACTGATAGGCAGCACTGATAGGCACTGGTAGCCAGCACTGATAAGGTAGAAAAATATATGGCTCCCCGGAAATTGAAGCTCAAGGATCAAAGGAAGATCGCTGCCACCTGAGTATTGGTGAATCACCAAGCAATATTTAGATAAAAGGAAAAAGCCACGCAGATAGGTGGCACTGGTGGGCACTGATTGGCAGCACTGATGAGCACTGATAGGTGGCACTGGTGGGCACTGATTAGCAGTACTGATGGGCACTGATAAGTGTCACTGATGGTATATGTTAGGACCAATGTCCCTGTAACAAACGCCGATAACTGGCTTCTGTTTACTTCCGTGATTAGCTGTCAATGGATGACAGCTGATCACAAGGTAAAGGGCTGCTGTGATCTGCCCTTTACCCCGATCTGTGATCAGCTGAGTTAGAAGAACTTGATGATCACAGAGCATGTGAGCAACGCATTCACAGGAGAAAGTCTATGGATGCCCTCCTGGCAATGAAAGCCTACACTGTAGCCGTCTTTCGGCAATAGCACGAGCTGAAAGTTGTTAAAAAGATAACCAAATCTATGCTTTTAGTTTCTGGAACCAGAAATAGAGTACACCAATCCATGCTCCACTCAAAATCAGAAGCCATAACCAATGATTCCATAGACATATATGAAACAATATGGAACCCATGGGTGAACTATACTATCTCATCTTACCCAGATGATTCTCTATTGAGACCTTGGTAAGATATTGTAAGCCAGTAACATTCTGGATACAGTTCATCAATATTATTACTATGTCCATTATGTAACGATTCCGGAGCCTTTCCTCCATCCTGTACTCCCTTTCCTATTTTCATCACATTCCACTTTTTATACTCCACATTCTGTCCTTTTTCTTTCTTTTTATCTCTCACTTTTTCAAATATATAACTCAAGCTATCTCATTATATAAAATGGTAAATGTGAATATGTAAATACGATATCTAATTTTGCTCCTATTGTTTTAATAATTAACATGAATACGATCCTTCTGCCCCCTATTTCGGCTATTTTTTGAACCGATTCATTTCTAAAATTACAATTGCTCCATAGCTATAGTTCATATCATAATGATATCCGGTTCCGTTTATATCACATGATTCTATATTTTATATGAGTTCAAATGTAATAGACTAACATGATTGGTTGCACTTTAACCTGCTTTAATAATTCCTTTAATATTTCTCATAGGATCTACAAATATTTATTAGATTATTCCAGAGCTTTTTTTCTCAGAAAATAGGTGCAGGAACTCAACCACGACCCCTTTCAGATTTCCCAAACAGTAGAAGGGTCTTAAAGGGGTATTAAATACCAGGATTGCATTACATAGATAGTGCAGAGTTCAGGGGGTTACACACAGAATGCAGAGCTGTCACTTGTAAACACAGAAACCAGACTTCTGTGTTTACAAGTGATTGTGGTGAGCAGGCACCAAAGGGCCTGAGCCAAAGGTGGTGGAACTGAGTTCCCCCAAGTTCCCCCTGAATAAAAGCCCTGGATTATTCTATGTACTCTCTTATTACATGATGCCATTTTTCTTTTTCTGTAATCTTTTATTGCCAATTGTTTTCTCTTTACTTTAAACCCAATGAACACATTTGACAACAAAAAGATAACCAAATTATTTGGAATTAACCATTCCACTTTAAAGTCTACAAGTGGCATAGATTTTAAATGTTTTTTAATATGTCTAGGAGCTAATCATTTGACTAACATACACTATACAGTGTCTTGAACAAATATTCATAACCCTTGAAATTTTCCACATTTTGCCATGTTACAATCAAAAATGTTAATGTATTGTATTGGGATTTTATGTGATAGACCAACACAAAGTGGAAGGAGGAAGATGTTAAATGGTTTTCAGAATATTTTACAAATAAATATGTAAAAGAGGGAGTGTATTTGTTTCATGGTTCCACTAGATTTTAGTTAGGGTATCAATTGCCTTCAGAAGTCACATAATTAGTAAATATAGTTCACCTGTGTGTAATTTAATCTCAGTAAAAATACAGCTGTTTGGTGAGAGGTTTGTTAAAGAAGCTTAGTGAACAAACATCACGAAGGCCATGGAACACACCGGACAGGTCAAGGATAACGTTTTGGAGAAGTTTAACCACTTGCCTACTGTGCACCTACACCCCCTTCCTGCCCAGACAAAATTTTAGCTTCCGGCACTGCGTCGCTTTAACTGACAATTGCGCGGTCGTGAGACGTGGCTCCCAAACAAAATTGGCGTCCTTTTTTCCCCACAAATAGAGCTTTTTTTTGGTGGTATTTAATCGCCCGTGCGGTTTTATTTTTTGCGCTATAAACAAAAAAAGAGCGACAATTTTGAAAAAAGACACAATGGGCCAGATTCAGGTACATCTGCGCATTATTGGACCGGCGTAGCGCACCGCCTTTACGTTAGACTTGCGCAATGTAGCCGCGTAATCACCCTATTCTCGTAGCTTTTGCGCAGAAAATTGAGCATGCGTAACGTTATTTCAGAGGCGTAAGGCGGAGTAATACAAATTGGGAAGGACGTGGGCGTGTTACATTGAAATGAGCCGTGACCCCATGCAAATGAAGGGCCGGCCGGCTCGCGCATGCGCGCTTGAAGGAGACCATGGTCAGCACCTCTCTGCGCATGCTCACAACTCGGGAACGGCGCAATCAGTGAAATTGGAAATGGACTAGGGACTACGCAGACAGCATAAATAGACAGACACAAACGCACTTCCATTGCAAAAGTACATCCCTTTGTCCCTTCCCATTTAACAAAGTGCTTTTGTCCCGTTGTTCGTTGCGTTGTGTTTTGTATTTGTCAGATTAGTGTACTGTGTGATCAAGTGTTTGTTAGTAGATCTTTGATAAGTGTTTTTTGATAAGTGTTTGAGAGACTGTTTGTTTGATATATTTCTGGTCGTTTGTTTTTGTGACTGATTTTTGCTGAGTGCTTGTGTGATTTTTTGGGTGTTAGTTTTCTCTTTGTGTGTGTTCTTGCTTGATTGGTTGTGCTTGTTTTTGTGACTGATTTTTGTTGACTGGGAGTGAGTTTTTGTATGAGTATGACAGAGAGAAAGAGAAAACGAAATTTCACTTTGGGGGAGAAACAAATTCTTGCCCGGGCCATTAGCGATTATGGGCGTTTCCTCCACGGCCCGGACAGTGCCAACACCACCCCGGCCAGGAGGAGGGAGATTTTGGACATCATCACTGACCAGGTGAATTCAGCGGGGGAGCGGGAGACACGGAACCGGTCTGGGATTGACAAAAAGATTAATGACCTCCGGCGTCTGGTCAAAAAGAAGCTGGCCAAAATGCTTGCCCATGCCAGGGGCACAGGAGGGGGCCCACCATGCCATGTTAGGCTGACAGCGGAGGAGCGTGCGGTAGCCCTGACCTTTCATCGAAATGAAGTGGAGGGCCTGCCCGGCTTTGACTCAAGTCCAGAGCCCGTGGTGCCAGGTAAGTTTTTTTTTTTTATATCAGGTGTGTAGCATGTGTGGGGGAGGGGGTAAGAGGGAATATGTGGCAAGTGTGTGGATCCTCCAACCTGTGAATGTTTTGTGTCATCCACAGATGTGCAGGAGGGTGCAGGGCCATCTGGCCTGACCGCACCATCCCCAGGACAGCAGCCTAATGAGGCCCCCCCGACAAGGCCGGAGTCCGCGGAGGAGGTTGAAGAGGAGGAGGAGGAGGTTGAGGAAGAGGAGTTTGAGGAGGAGTCCATGTCAGGCACTGGCCTATTGTTGTTGGAGGACCGTTCCCCTCTGGCTGGCAGCAGCCAGCCCTCCCTAAGGGGGAGCCCCCCCCTCCTCCCCCAACATGGCTCCTCTCCCAAGAGCCTCCCCTTCTCCCCAGCCACAAGCATCAGCTGAAGGCAGGAAGGCGACCCAGAAGACCAGGGGGGTGGCCGATCTCCTGCCCGCCACTCTGAGAAGGGGTCCAGTTCCTCCAGACCCGCCATCTGGGACAGGTCAGCCAGACATTGGTGCGGATGGAGGAGAGCCTGTCCTCCATCAAGGATACGCTGGGGAACCTGGACTGCCACTCCCGGGCTTTCACAAACTGCCTTAACGACCTGCAGACTACATCAGCAGGCGTTGGGCAGGATGTGAGGGCCCTCACCCAGGCTATCCCGGCCAACACGGCAACACTAGGTGGTACCCTGGACAGAATAGCCGTGGCCTTGGAGGGCAGGCCGCCAGGTGGGCAGAGATCAGGGGCTGCTCCTCCTTCCCTGGTTTTCCCCCTCCCCCATGAGTCTCCCCTGAGGAGCCGGGGCCGTGGCCGGGGGCGCCCCAGGCATGGCTCACGTCAAGGGCACTAATTTTTTTCTCCCCCTTTTTTTTTTTTGCTGGAAATTTTTTGATTTTGCTGGTCATTTTTGTTTTATTTTTTTTGGGTTGTGAATGCTGTTTGAATGTGGGGGTGACATTCGTGCCGGAAAAGGGCTGTCACCCTCAATTTTGGTGGAGTAGGGTTCCCCAGGACCAGGGAGAAGTGATCCCCAGGTCCGTGTGAATGGTGTATGAATGTACAGTGACATAATTGGAGCCTTGGCGTGGCGTTGCTGCTCACAAGTCCTGCATGGTGGACTGGTGCCAATCCAATTTGATGAGGATGTGGGGTGTGTGTGCTAGGGACCACAGTGGTGTGCATGCATGCATTCTCATTGTGCCATGATTAATGTGTTTGTTTAACGTGCAAAGATGCCCAATGTGAGCTGTCTCCTGGCTGCTCTTCCCTCAGAAGACGGGGGACCCTCGGTTAGGGGGGGATTGTCTGGTTCAGGGGTCAGGTCATCACGTAGGTCAATCTGCAGGCCCTTTCTTACTGCGAAGTTGTGCAGCATGCAACATGCACCGATGATATGGCACACAAAGTTTGGGGAATACAAGAGGGTACCCCCAGACTTATCCAGGCATCGGAAACGTGACTTCAGGAGGCCAAAGGTGCGCTCCACCACTGCACGTGTTTGGGCATGTGCTTGATTGTATCTTTCCTCTCCTGGGGTTTGGGGGTTCCGGATAGGAGTCATGAGATGGGGTCCCAGTGGATATGCAGAGTCACCTGTAAGGGAAAAGACAGGAGGATGTTAGTCATGCATGTGCCCCTTGTGATGTGTGCATCATGGGGGGGGACAGTCATGCCTGCCACCCATGTCACTCACCAACCAGCCAGGTGTCCCCATACACGTTCTGATCGAATTCCATTCGGATGTGGCTTTGATTGTAGCTGTCATGGCTGGACCCTGGGTGTTTGGCACGGACGTGCCATATGAGGCCTTGGGCATCGACTATCACCTGTACATTGATGGAGTGCCAATGCTTCCGATTGCGGTACATGTGCTCTGTCTCCTGGGGGGGCTGGAGTGCCACATGTGTGCAATCAATGGCCCCGATGGTGCGTGGGAATCTGGCAATTCTGTAGAAATCTGTCATTGCCTTCAGCCGCAGGTCCTCAGTGGTGGGTTTGATGATTTGGTTGGCCATGCGTCTGAGGATTGCAGGGACAACCTGGTGCACACATCTGCTCATGGAGGATTGTGACATCCCTGCCACCACTCCACTTGTACGCTGAAAAGAGCCACTGGCAAGGACATGGAGTGTTGCCATGACCTTGACCAGTGGCTGCACTGCATGTGAGCGTTGTGTTGGGCTGGTGATGTCCTCCTGCAGGGTTGTGGTTAATTCCATGATGCATGAGGGGTGAATCTGAAGATGCGATACACCTCAGAATCACTCATGCCAAACAGGTCTATGCGTGTGCGGTATATCCTCTCCCGTGCCCTCCTCCGTGCCATCCTCAGTGCCCTCCTCCTTCTTTGTTCATCTAAAGTCAGTAGTATAGCTATGCGCGACGATACCCCTGGCATGTTGGCATACAGATTGTTGTGCAACACGTGTGACTGCTGAGCTCCTCACTAACAGTGTTGCTTTATCTAACATGTAGACTTTTTTTCTCTTTTTAGACCAGCTTTTATATGGTCTAATTTTAGACAGGACATTTTGCTGTTGCGCACACTGCGTAGCCTGCGCTGCCCCAACGTTCTTTTGTGGATCCCCGTAAGTCCCTCATTAGCATATTTGACTAGCAAATCAATGGTCTGTCTAGCGCAGTTTTGCGCGGACGGGTGCGCCTGTCTAACGAAATTATGCTGGACCAAAAAAAGTAGATTTCTTGCGTATCTCGTTTTGGGGATGCCGTGCATCGAAACGCACGCGCACATTTAGACCTATGCACGCGCATCTCCTGTTGCGCAGGCGTAATAGCTCTGTGAATCTGGCCCAATATTTTTTGCTTTTTGCTATAATAAATATCCTATTTAAAAAAAAAAAAAAAAAAATTATCTCAGGCCGATACGTATTCTTCTACATATTTTTGGTAAAAAAATGTAAAAAATAAAAATCGCAATAACCGTATAGTGACTGGTTTGCACAAAAGTTATATTGCCTACAAAATACAGGACATAATTATGATTTATTTTTATTTATTTTTTTACTAGGAATGGCGGCGATCTGCGTTTTTTTTTCCGGGACTGGGACATTATAGCGGACACATCGGACACTTTTGACACATTTTTGGGACCATTTACATTTATACAATGAACAATGCTATAAATATGCATTGATAACTGTATAAATGTAACTGGCAGGGAAGGGGTTAACCACTAGGGGGCGGGGAAGGGGTTAAATGTTTCTCCTAGTTTGTGTTCTAACTGTGGGGGGAGGGGGGGTGACTGGGGAGGTGACCAATTGTGTACCTATGTACAAGGGACACAATCGGTCTCCTCTCTCCCTGACAGGGACGTGCAGCTCTGTGTTTACACACAGAGCTCCACGTCCCAGCTCAGTTACACGGCAATCGTGGCCGCCGGGCACATGCACGGGGGTCCCAGTGATGGCCCTAGCAACTTTCTATGACTGCACGTCATATGACGTGCAGTCAGGACAATGGAGTTACCCGCCCGCCGTCATATGACGGTGGGCGGGTGACAAGTGGTTAAAAAAGGGTTATGTTATAAACAAATATCCAAAGCTTTGAATATCTCACAGAGCACTGTTCAATCCATCATCCAAAAATGGAAAGAGTATGGCACAACTGAAAACCTACCAAGACATGGCTATCCACCTAAACTGACAGGACGGACAAGGAGAACATAAACCACTTCCTGACGGCCGTACGACATTATACGTGTGGATCTTAATTGCTGGGAGGCCGTCTATATACGGCATTCAACCTCCAGCCACTGGGGGGCGCGCACGTGCCCGCCGCATCACTGAGATGCCGATGTGCGAGCCTGGTGGCCGCGATGTCCACCGGGCACCAGAGATCGGCGGTTACAGAGACATGGACGTGGATCTGTGTGTGTAAACACACAGATCCACGTCCTGTCAGGGAGAGAGGAGACCGATGCTGTGTCCCTTGTGCATAGGGACACAGATCGGTCACCTCCCTCAGTCAGTCCCCTTTCCCCCACAGTTAGAACACTATGCAGGGTACACATTTAACCCCTTCCTCACCCCCTAGTATTAACCCCTTCAATGCCAGTCACATTTATACAGTAATTAGTGCATATTTATAGCACTGATAGCAGTATAAATGTGAATGGTGCCAATAATGTGTCAAAAGTGTCCGATGTGTCTGCCATAATGTCGCAGACCCAATAAAAATCGCAGATCGCCGCCATTACTAGTAAAAAAAAATATAATAAAAAATAAAAATTCTGTCCCCTATTTGTAGGCGCTATAACTTTTGCGCAAACCAGTCGCTTATTGCGATTTTTATTTATTTTTTACCAAAAATATGTAGAAGAATACGTATCGGCCTAAACTGAGAAACAAAATTGGGCTATTTATTATAGCAGCAAGTAAAAAATATTGTATTTTTTTTTCAAAATTGTCACTCTTTTTTTGTTTATAGTGCAAAAAATAAAAACCGCAGAGGTGATCAAATACCACCAAAAGAAAGCTCTATTTGTGGGGAAAAAAGGATGCAAATTTTGTTTGGGAGCCACGTCTCATGATCGCGCAATTTTCAGTTAAAGCGACGCAGTGCCGGAAGCTGAAATTTCACCTGTGCAGGAGGGGGGTATATGTGCCTAGTAAGCAAGTGGTTAATCAGAGAAGCAGCCAAAAGGGCCCATGGTAACTCTGGAGGAGCTGCAGAGATCCACCGCTCAGCTGGGAGAATCTGTCCACATGACAACTATTAGCTCTGCACTCCACAAATCTGGCCTTTATGGAAGAGTGGCAAGAAGAAAGCCATCGTTAAAAGAAAGCCATCAAAAGTCCCATTTGCCGTTTGGGAGAAGCCATGTGGGTGACACAGCAAACATGTGGAAGAAGGTGTTCCAATCAAATAAGAGCAAAATTGCAAAAAGCCAAACACAATACTGTATGTGGCGGAAAATGAACACTGACACTTACACTGAACACACCATCTTTACCGTGAAATTTGGTGGTTGTAGCATCATGTTGTGGGAACAGGAAAGCTGGTGTCAAAGGAATTTCCAAGTCAGCCGCACCAGCCACCATCCTTCGCTCATGCGAGTGGAACTGCGCTTCGGCACATGCGCAGGTCCGTGGAAAGGTGTGCGCGCATGTGCACTAGTGCGCCAATCGGAGCTCTGGCGGGCTTATATAAGGCAGCCCAGGTACTCTGACAGGTTACTGGTTTGTTGTCAGCTTCCTGTTCGTACCTGGTTCCCTGTTTATCTGTATCTGAACTTCTGTTGTGACCCGGATCGGCTTGACTACTCTGCTTTTCTCCCATGGACCTGACCCTTGGCTTGTTTTACGGATCTGCCTCTCTACCTGTGTTTGACCCCTGGCATGTGACTCGGATCTGCTACCTGTCTCCAGCCCCTGACCTTCTACCTGCACCTCGGATCTGCTACTTGTCTCTAGCCCCTGACCTGCTGCTTGTACTTCTTGGACTTGTTCCTCTCCCCTTGTACTAGACCCTCTGCCAGCAGGTCTCTGTACTCACTGATGTGGTTCAAAAGTTGCAGGAGGGTTACAACCAGATTGATGGCCGCCTTCAGCAACTCGCAAGATTACCCGGGCCAACAGCCCCAGCCTCGGCATCCTCTAGTGGGCCTTCCATCTCTCAAACTTCAGCAAGCCCAGTTGTGGTGATGGCTTTCTCCGAACCTAGGGTCCCCACACCTGAACGATTCTCGGGCGATCGCAAGAAATATTGGAATTTTTAGAACACTTACTCTTCATACCTTGCTCTCCAGCCCAGGACTTTTACTTCAGAAGTAGTGAAGGTGGGTTTTAATATATCTCTCCTAACTGATGAGCCACAAGCCTGAGCCCACGGTTTAATGGAACACAGGAGTCCTGTATTAAATTCTGTTGACACCTTCTTCGAAAACATGGCGCAGTTGTATGACGACCCCAGTGCACGGCTACGGCTGAGGCCATTCTACACAGCTTATCCCAGGGGAGAAGGCCAATTGAGGACAATACTGTAGAGTTTCAGAAATGGTCAGCCGATACTGGCTGGATCGAGGCAGCTTTAAAATACCATTACCGCCAGGGACTATCAGAAGCTCTCAAAGACGAGCTAGCGACCCCTGCTTCTTTGGAAAGTTTAATTCAGTGTGCCACCCAGCTCGACAGGCGCCTGTGAGAGCGGCGCTCTGAACGCTTCCAAACTGCTCGTCCCAGTTGGACTCTTCCCAGATTGGCTCCTGCCCATCCGCCTCTCCCAGTTTCTGCAGCTACTTCCACCCCTGAACCCGAGCCCATGCAACTCGGACTGGTCCGGGCTCCTCTCACCCCTGAAGAGAAGCAGCGCAGGAGTCATGCCAACTTATGCCTTTATTGTGGGGGTACTGGTAATTTCTTCCGTAACTGTCTGGTGAGACCCAGTAAGTCTGCTCCCCAAAATGTTTTGAACTATCACATTTCTGGTACTCCACAGACTTATGTTTTTCTCTTTATCTCCCTACAGCTACCGGGAGGGTCAACCCGCCTACCGGCTATTATTGACTCCGGAGCTTGTAGCTGCTTCCTGGATTCCACACTTGCCCACAAACTGCGCTTTCCTCTTCAAACTAAAGACCATTGCCTAAAGGTACACCTGACGGATGAATCCCTTCCTCGATCTGGGCTGATCACTCAAAAGAAAAAACCCATCCTTGCCACCACTGACTCTGGTCACCAAGAGTTTCTGCGATTTGACCTTATTCCCTCCCCTATGTTCCCTATTATTTTGAGCTTGCCTGACTATAGGCACATGAGCCTCTCATAAATTGGACCAAGAATGAGGTCAACTTCACCTCTCAATATTGCTCTCAGCACTGTTTCACCCCAGCCTCTGCAACTTGCTCTACTATAGCAGCCGTACCAGACAACCTTCAACATGTTCCCCCTGTATATCTGGAATTCAGGGACATTTTCGACAAACAACAGGCTGACCGTCTACCACCTCATTGATCGTATGACTGTCCCATTGTTTTCTGCCTGGCTCGGAAGTGCCTTTTGGTCGTATTTTCCCATTATCCGAAACCAAGTTAAAAGCCCTAAAGGCCTACATAGATGAAAATTTGGAGAAACAGTTTGTTTGTCCATCTTCTGCACCAGCCGGTGCAGGGATCTTTTTTGCGGAAAAGAAAGATGTTTCTCTGAGGCCCTGCATCAATTACAGGGAACTAAATAAAATCACCATCAAAAATAGATACCTGATGCCTTTTATTTCAGAATTGTTTCAACGGATCCGATCCGCCCAAATCTTATTAAAGCTTGACCTTCAAAGGTGCTTACAACCTCATCCGAATCAGGACTGGAGATGAATGGAAGACCGCTTTTAGATCCAGGTTTGGACACTATTAATATTTAGTGATGCCATTCGGGCTCTGTAACGCCCAGCCACTTTTCAGCATTTGGTCAACAACATTTTCCGAGAGCATCTCGTAGACTTCTTAGTTGTGTATTTGGAAGATATTCTTATCTTCTCTGACTCTGTTGAATTGCACCGGGTTCATGTTAACAAGGTCCTCGCAACCTAGAGAACATCCGGAGAATCGCCTCTGTCAGGATCTTCGTCCTCTCTGATTATCAGAGATGAATGCAGGACACACAAAGACCGCTTCAATTAGAGACAGATCTGGATGACAGGTTATCTTTTGGAGCGAAAACAGAACTTCTCCTGACACGTATGAATACTTTCAACAATGGACCCCCCGCCCATTTAGCTCATCACCCCTGCCAAATGCCATTCGGGCAAATAGGGTCTGTAATCTGCTGCGCCCAGACTCACTCCCACTAAAGAAGATTTAGCGGTCAGCATTGTTTCCAGACTGGATTATCATGCCCTTTACCTCGGCCTCCCCAACATTTTCCGAGAATAGCATCTCGAATCCATCTCACCTTCACTAGACTTCTTCAAAGACAGAAGTTGCTCTCTGTCTTACACATATTTGGAAGCCCCCCTTTATTTATGCGAAATTCTTATCTTCTCGAATGACTCTGTTCCGAAAGAATTCAAGCAAGGGAGAAAGGAGACCGGGTTCATGTTACCAACAATTCGGTGGAGGAGAACCACCTAGCATTTAGGAAAAAGGTCAAGACTTTTCTCTTTTGAATCAAAGGAGACAGGAACAACAAGCGCCCAGAGGCGATTCAGTTCGCATGTGCCGCGCTATACAAGTTTTCATTCATTCATTCATTCAACACAAACCCTTAAAGCTAAAAACATCTTAAAGCTGAAAAGTGTGACTTCGAAAAAACTACTGTACAATTTTTAGGATTCATCATTTCCACCAACGGGGTTGCAATGGACCCACAGAAAGTCAAAGCTATTCAGGAATGGCCAGCTCCAGTAGATAAAAAAGGGGTACAACGGTTCATTGGTTTTGTCAATTTCTAGAGGAGGTTCATCGTTGGGTTCTCTTCTATTGTGGCACCTATCACCCAACTGACACGCCCGGGCAATCGCTTTTCAATGGTCGCAGGAAGCCCAGGAAGCTTTCATTAAACTAAAGACCGCATTCACCTCTGCACCCATTTTACAGCATCCAGAAAACCTTTTACATCCCAGAAACTAAGCCCACCGGAAAAAAATTATGATGTCGGAGACAGAGAGTTATTGGCTATTAAATTTGCTCTGGAAGAATGGAGGTACCTGCTGGAGGGTGCATCTCACACTGTCATGATCTTCACCAAACATAACAATTTGGAATGTTTAAGACCCAGGCAAGCCCGTTGGGCTCTTTTTTCACCAGATTTAATTTTCACATCTCTTACAGGCCTGGCTCCAAGAATGGGAAACCTCTCAGGCAGCTGAACCAAGCACAATCTTATCTTCACAAAATTTTCTTCTGATCTTCCAGACTGATGTGTTGACCTCCATTAAAACAGCATCCAGGTATTGCTCTGACCAAGATATCTCTTCCCTAGAGAAACATGATGACCTGCTCTGGTCCTGGGGTAAAATCTTTGTTCCACCAGAAGCAAGACACCTAGTCTTACGTACCTTTCATGACCATAAGCTAGCAGGTCACTTTAGGACACAGAAAACCACAGAACTAGTCTCTCGTTCTTTCTGGTGGCCAGGCTGGAGACAGGACTGTAAGACTTATGTCACCTTTTGCACCCGTTGCCAGCACAATAAGGGACCAAACATCAAAATCTGGGACCTACTGAAACCCTTACCCATCCCTGAACGGCCATGGGCAGAGGTCTCCATGGACTTCATTGTCGACCTACCTCCCTTCACCACAATCTTGGTCGTGATTGATCGTCTTTCTAAGATGGCACACTTCCTGCCCATGGTGGGTACTCCCTCTGCTGCAGATACAGCCTTCTTTAAAGGAAATAACTAGGCTCCATGGGGTACCTAAGAGCATCGTCTCAGACAGGGTCGTCCAATTTACGTCCAAATTCTGGAAGGAACTTTGCAAATCCCTGGAGATCAAAATCTGTCTCTCATCCGCTTACCACCCTCAGAGCAATGCCCAGGCAGAGAGGATAAATCAAACCCTGGAGCAATACCTCCATTGCTACTGCTCTGCCTCCCAGGACAACTGGCCCTCCCCTTTCTCCCCAACTCCATCCCTGAGATATCCATATCAGCTCTACAGGATTGGATAGCCTTTGTCCAGTCAAACTACCAGAAACTTCAGGAAATTATGCAGAATGCCCAGGAAAACTACAAGAAATACTATGATAAGGGGAGAAACGAAAATACAGCTTTTAAAGTTGGGGAGAAAATTTGGCTATAAGCCATCAATCTCAAATTACCAATTATCTCACGGAAGTTGGGACCAAGGTTCATTGGACCTTTTATGATCAATCCTGTGGCCATTGAATTGGCTTTGCCCGACTCCTATAGGTTACATCCAGGTTTCCACGCATTTCTGGTGAAGCCTGTTGTTCCCAACTCCTTCCCTTGAAGAGAAGAACCACCTTCTCCACCAGTTAAGATAGATGGTGAGAATTAATTTGAGGTGGAGTCTATTCTGGGTTGCGGGAAGGTTTCACCAAGAAATGGGGGGTACCTGCTATTGATGCAGCTATTTCTTGTGCAAACAAAAGCCTGACTTGTCCTATAGACAATGCACAGGGTTTCAAGGCTCCAACTGATAAAAAGCTGGAATCCCTATTAAAAGCCTCCTCTGCCATGGCTAGGGCTGTAGTGCAACCTGCTTCTGCAGCCATTGGTGTATGTCAGTTCCTCAAGGAACACATGAAGCAGATGATTAACCTCCTCCCTTCTGAGGAGATTGAGGTTTATGAGGACCTTCCTAAGCCCTTGTGCTTTGCGATTGATGTTCAACAAGCATCTAGTTTGAATCTTCTGCAGGTACACACGCGCAGGTCTCTTTGGTTAAAACATTGGGAGGCTGAGGCTTCCTGCAAGAAATACTTGGCAGCTTTCCCCTTTGGCGGAGAACGCCTGTTTGGGAATGACCTGGATAAATACATCCAAAAGATTATTGGAGGCAAGTCTACTCTATTGCCGGTTAAGAAGAAGCGTAAGCGTCCCTCTTTTTAACATACTCTTTCTCCAGCCCCTGGAAACTCAGTCTACCAGCAGTGGCAACGGCCGCCCCAGTCTAACACTAGGGGAAATGCCCAGAGCCAAGCCCAAGGGCAGAAAAGAACTTGGGTTTCAAGGAAGAGGTAGATCCAGGAATATGTGCCCATCTAATTATTCTAATCAACGGCCATCTAACGAGTATCATCTTCCGGTTCATAATAGGTTTGAGCCCTTAAGAGATGATCCGAATAGGCAAGGTTATCAAACATCACAGCCTTTTTTTGGAAGAGGCAGAGGATGGCAGAGGAGTGGCAGGAGTTCGAACCAATACAGGGGAAGACCGGCCTCATATCCTCAACAGCCCCCGCAATATCGGGCATATTATCCTGTAGAGAACAATCAGAACCAACCATAGAGGGATTTACCGCAATGGGATCGGGACAGATCAGTACAACCCAGAACAACGAGAGAAGAACCAGAGGATGTAGGGCGGGACGTAATGTCCAAAAAAAGAAGGAAAGAACACAAAAGGAGCTACGATTAGGAGGTATTTTTAATTTGACTGATATAGTTCTATCTGATAAAGAGACTAACATTTTGAATTTAGGTCTGAAGTGTGGCCTACATCGTCCGATTAACAAATTTGACGTATTTATTGATGTGCATAAATATGTGCGAAGGTTAAATATGAAAAAGTATTTTCTTAACAAGAATCTTTATACAGTAACTAATTCACCATCCCGAACTTCCTTAGCACTCGTTGATAGTGGACTTCATAATAAGTCCATATTTAACCCTTTGGTTGGATCAAACCAACCATTGGACGTGTTTAAAGGACTTATTTTGCGTGATCTGGAAGGTATTAACCCTAAAAAGAATGTTAACCCTCGCTACATTAAGGAAGGTATTGAACTTTTAGAAGAAAGGAAGGATATCGTAGTGAGACCTGCGGATAAAGGGGGAGGGGTAGTCATTCTAACTAAAAGCTAATGGTATGCTAATGGTTAAATGTACATACCAGAAGCTGAACAAGGATCCTACCCCACAATATGAAAAAAAAAAAAAAGAAATTTAGTGGAAATGGGATATTCTAAAGGAGCACTCTCTAATAAAGAAAGGAAATATTTGGTACCTAGCAATGGCCATATCCCAACAATCTACACCTTACCGAAAATCCACAAAGATTTGGTTCAGCCACCAGGAAGGCCAATTGTGAATGGTATTGGCTCCATTACTTCACGGTTGGGTCAATACCCTGATAATTTCCTACAAAAAAGTGTGAGCTGTACAAAAGCCTATCTGAAGGACACAAAAGATTTGTTGGTGCTATTGAATAATGTTGATTTGTCGGGAAGAAAATAAGTTTATCTGGTCACTGCTGACGTAACGTCTCTTTATACGGTAATACAGCATGACAATGCCCTTTTGGCATTGAATTGGGCACTGAGCCAAAGAGAAGATTTAGTTCATGCTCAAAAAATGTTTTTAGGTAATGCCCTTGATTTTTGTTTAGGTCATAATTATTTTTGGTTTGATGGACATTTTTACTCCCAGAAGAGAGGCGTTGCAATGGGGGCCAACTTTGCCCCCAGCATAGCCAATCTCTTCATGGCTGAATGGGAGGATAAGACTATCTTCAATGTTAAGAGAGATGAATTGTTACTTTACCGTAGGTACATAGATGACCTGTTCTTTGTGTGGACAGGTTCTCTGGTATCTTTAGAACTTTTTCTGGAGGTTTTGAATAACAATAACCGTAACATCAGCTTAACATGTGAATATAATCAAGAGAACGTACACTTTTTAGATCTCCAGATATATAGAAATGGAGATAAACTAGGAACAAAAGTGTACTTCAAGCCTACAGATGCAAATAGTTATCTACCAACTAAATGTGGGCATCACCCTACTTGGCTTAGGAATATACCGAAAGGACAGATCATGCGAGTACGCCGCAACTGTACTGAAGACACTGATTATATTACACAAGCAGGGGTCCTTAAAATTAAATTCATGGAGAAGGGCTACTCTGAAGAGAAATTAAATAAACTTATAGAAGAACTACGTGTAGTACCTTTTTCTCCTCTCTCGGCCACTACATCATCATCCTCTCGAATTCAGAATACTTTTGAATGGAGTTTCATTTCTGGATATCATTCACAATACAAAGAAGTTGAAAAGATCTTTTCCGCCCATTGGCACATACTCTTTTTGGACAAGGTCCTGAGAAATGTGATCCCGGACAAACCCTTCTTTATCTATAGGAAGGCTCCCAATTATGGAGATAGGATCATTAAAAAAGTTTTAGATCCCCCAAGTAAGCCCGTTTTATTTTGGGAGAAAAAAGTTTTTTTTGCTTGCAGAAAATGTGGTCCATGCAAAGAGGTTCTCAGTCATGTTAGGGGCCTGGACATTTTTACTTCCAGAAATGATGCCACCTTTGCGATTAAAGATTTTCTGACCTGTAACACTACATATATTGTCTATTTCTTGGAATGTCCTTGCAAGCTGCTTTATGTGGGCCATACAAAAAGAAAACTTAAAATAAGAATCGCAGAACACATTGCGAACATAAAATTGGGCTACAAAGACTATAATGTGTCTCTGCATTTTAAACTCCATCATGACAAAAATCCGTCAGGTTTCAGATTCTGGGGGGCGGAACAGTTGAAACCTCCTTGGAGAGGGTGTAACCGAGTGAGGGAACTCTCTAAACTTGAGACTAAATATATTTATACTGCTGATACCCTAGCTCCTAAGGGGTTAAATGTCGAATTAGACATTAATTGCAAAGTGCCCCCAGCATATAAGCGATCTCTAGCATTCTCCTTTCTACCTCATATATACATATTGTTTTTCATATGTATTTTATCAAATTTTTATCTATTTTATCTATTTTACATATGTCATAGTCTAATTGTTTGAAAATTACTGTATTTCAGTGAAATGTATGATATATTCCTTTCATCCATTTATCTACCTCTTTGGGTGAGGAATTTACCTTTACTGATTATATATGTTTTTGCCTTCAGTTATTCAGCACTTGTGGAACGCATGTAATTATGGGTTTCATGAGTGGCAAACATATATATCCAGATTTGATATATGACTGTATAGGAAAACTTCTCTTATCTTTAATTATTTTTTAATAATCTTTTAATAATGAATTACCCCCCTTTTTATAATGAATTAATTTTATCAGTAATTTTTAAAGTTTTTTGTTATAACCTGTATTATTTACGTGTATGTAGCAATGTGTAAAAATGCAGTGGTTATTAGCTCTATGTACACTTCCTTTTAGGCTTGGTTTGGTTTTCATTAACCCCAGAAGCAGCATCTTTTAGTTTGGTATCATTCTCGAGTGAGTTTGATGCCAACATAGTTTTTATGTATAAATGAAAACGGAGAGCTATGTCAGGAACGCTGAGTGCATCTCTATATGAGAAATAAGTTCCCCGTTTAATATATGCGCTCTGCATATTACCCTGTGTGATCGCGCCTGTATGATTATTTTTCCCTTGTGCCTGTCATTGAGGGACTCAGCGACTGACTAATGGGGGAGCTCTCCGTGCTGCCAGTTTACCCAATGACAGGACGGGAGGACCTTTATAAGTATTCAACATTTGCTGCTTAGCCACGCCCTCAGTTGAAGTCGATTGGAAGAGGAAACCGGTCAGGGCGGGGCTAACGCGGCGTTTCCGCAAGTGACGTTTTCTGCGCTCCACTGGTGGTTTCTGACCAGGAAGTACATTTGGTCTCACACACTACATGCCTGCTTCTGGGATTTCGGATTCCATCTGAAAATTGTCGTTTTATGGCTCAACTCTGCTGATTAATGGTACGTGCATTGTGAGCGGGGGTTCTATGTATGGTGTACAGGACGCCGGGGTTGGGTCCTGGACGGGTGCTATACGGCACCACTATTTGGACTATGGTCCATGTAAATAGAGGTAGAAGGTTCAGGGGGTCACCCAAAAGTGGGTGAAAAGTTCCAGGCAGGCGCTAATTCAGAGAGGACTGGCTTGCAGTCTTCTCTATCTTTAATAAAGTAGTTTGGAGCCTGGAATTTTGGAGGCTCCAAAGTGTTATTTGGGTGGGACGGAGCCTCCACTCCTAAACCTTGGGAGCCAGCGCACATGGTGTTAACTCTCCCAGAGATCCACCTATTAAAGCAGGAAGTGGTGCTGGAGATGGTGAGTGCGTTTGGAGAGTGCACCTGTGAGGACAAGATGGAAGTCTGCTAGCTGCACAGTGAGGACTTTTGAAGTGCAGGGGGTGAAGATTGATCTTGCAACAAACCGTATGTCATTTTGCTTTCACTGTTTTGTGCTGGATATAAGCAGACTTTTTGTTGACGCTGGAGCCAAGCAGACTTTTATGTTATAGTTTTTGGCATGCTGAGAAAGCCTTATTTTTGCTTTTCTGTGAATAAAAGCCTTTTTTCCTTTAAAACAACGGTTTAAGCACTGAATCCCTGTTGAGCTATGGCCCCCAAACGTTACAATTGGTGGAGAATGCGGGCACAGTGCATTTGCAGGCGCAAAACCGTTTAAAACTAAAAACTGACATTTAAAGAGACAGTGTACTTATGGCATGTCTTGGGTGAAGTCAGCCCAGACATTACAAACAGCACGCAACGACATGGAAGAGGTCATTAGGGCTTTGGCACAAGCCACCGTGACCCAACAGCAAGCGTCAGCGGACGCCAACCATCGCCATGAGGAAGCGATGGTTCAGCAGCAGCAGGCCCTGGCACAGGCTATAGTTGCGCAGCAGGAAAACACACGGCTGCTAGCCGCCCAGTTTACAGCCCAGCAGGAGTCCACTCAAGCACAGGTGGCTGCCTTGCAGGAGGCAGTACAGCAGCTGGCTCAGGGACAAGAGCAATCGGCCGTTGCCGTTAGCAACCCAGTGTCTGTTAGAGCCAGACATTTTTTGCAAAAACTAACACCCAGCGATGACGTGGAAGCCTTTCTTACCACCTTTGAAAGGATAGCAGAGAGAGAAGCATGGCCCCGGGACCAATGGGCCGGCATTATCTCCCCTTTTCTCACTGGTGACCCGCAAAAGGCCTATTTTGACCTCCCAGCTGAGCACATCAAAGACTATGAACGTCTAAAAGCTGAGATCCTGGCCCGCCTGGGAGTGACCACAGCTGTCCGGGCTCAGAGGGTGCATCGCTGGCGGTACAAATCGGACCAACCACCCAGGTCCCAGATGCATGAACTAATCCAGTTAGTTAAAAAATGGCTGCAGCCGGAAAAATTGTCAGGTCCACAAATGGTGGAACGAGTGGTGATGGACTGGTACCTACGGTCCCTGCCAGATGACCTACAGCGCTGGGTAAGCCATGGAAACCCTACGGTACACCGTGGTGGAGGACCTGCTTGGGCCTGCCAAGCGTCGAGAACCCACGCCAAGGACACCCAGACCAGCCACCACCCTGAGGAGAGAAGTCTTGCCAGATGTTGGCATCCACAGGTCTACACCATCTGCCATAGAACCACGGAGGTTGGTTCCTGTACCAAAGATGGGAGACATACAATGTTGGCAATGTCGGTCCTGGGGGCATACCCGAGCACAATGCCCACTGCAGGAGGAGCCTATGGAGTGCGGAACTGGTCGGAGAAGCTCCTTCTATGTGCAAAGTGTGTGTACCACTCATCTTGATCTGGCTGCAGGACGGTTTGAGTGTGAAGTGTGGGTGAACCACCTTCCTGCCAGGGCCCTACTGGACTCCGGTAGCATGGTAACATTAGTACATGCCAGGGTACTTGGGAGGCTTGGACCAGTGACTAAAACTCTTCGGGTAGTGTGTATCCATGGGGACACCAAGGAGTACCCCTTAGTCCCGGTGACTGTTTCTTATGGCCATGCCTCAGTTACACAGGAGGTCGGGGTGGTAAACAGTTTAATTCATAGTGGGGCGGGACTGTCCACTATTTCTGGAACTATGGAATGAGGTACAGATGGGACTACCAGGGGAGCTGGGGACACTGGGCCTAGAAGGGAAAGAGTCTGAGGGGTCTGGACCTGAAATGCACACCTCCGATATAGAAATACCTCTCATTGATAATGAAGTTGCAGGGAATGCTAATGTGAAGGATAATGCCCCTGACCCAGGTCTTAAACCCGAGTTGATCTCTGAGGGGGGGGGAGTCTTCCCATTACAAGTTATGCTGGGGGAGGATGATGTGGAGCTCTCCCCGGTTGAGGAGGATGAAGGGGAAACATCCTCAAGGCCAGTACATCCAGATCTAGATGTGTCCAGGGGTGCATTTGGTACCGCCCAATTACAGGACCCTACCTTGGTCAATGCTCGAGAGCAGGTTTCTGTTATTGATGGGGTCCCACAAATGCCAGACACAGATCAGAGGTTCCCTCACTTTGCGTTGAAGGGGGGCTTACTGTATCGAGTGGCTGAGAGCCGAGGGGAAACTATAGAGCAGTTGCTGGTTCCCCAACCGTATAGGCGGATGCTCCTCGATCTAGCCCACAACGATGCACTGGGAGGACACCAGGGGCGGAGAAAACAGAGGCCAGGATAACCGACCGGTTTTACTGGCCAGGGTTGAAGGCCGAGGTTAAAAGATACTGTGCGTCTTGTCCCATTTGCCAGTTAACCGCCCCAGTGCCACACTATAGAAACCCTCTGGTGCCCTTGCCAATTATCGAAGTCCCGTTTGAGCGGATTGCTATGGATCTGGTGGGACCCCTGGTAAAGATGGCACGGGGGCACCAATACATATTGGTCATTCTAGATTACGCAACTAGGTATCCAGAAGCTGTCCCTTTGAGGAAGACCTCCTCTAAGGCCATTGCCAGGGAATTGTTTCAAATGTTCTCGCGAACTGGGTTCCCCAAAGAGATCCTGACAGACCAGGGTACCCCTTTTATGTCAAAGGTGATGGCGGACTTGTGCAAATTGTTTCAAATTAAACAGTTGCGGACGTCCGTCTACCACCCGCAGACTGATGGCCTAGTCGAAAGATTTAATAAAACCCTAAAGTCCATGTTGAAAAGAGTAGTCCAGAAAGATGGGAAGGATTGGGATATGTTACTCCCTGCCCTGTTGTTTGCTATCCGGGAGGTCCCACAAGCATCCACAGGTTTCTCGCCATTTGAGTTAGTGTATGGACGAAGGCCCCGGGGGTTACTCGACCTGGTAAAAGAAACGTGGGAAAGTGAGTCCTCACCACACAAAACGGTGGTAGAGCATATCTCTCAAATGCGAGAGAGGGTGGCTAAGGTGATGCCGCTGGTGAGGGAGCACATGCAGAAGGCCTAGGATGCCCAAAGTAGAGTGTATAACAGGTCGGCTAAAATTAGACAGTTCCAAGTAGGAGACCGGGTGGCTGTTCTAATACCCACGGTGGAGAGTAAATTCTTGGCCAAGTGGCAGGGCCCATTTGAGGTAGTAGAGAAAGTCGGTGAGGTGGACTACAAGGTACACCAGCCGGGGAAAAGAAAACCATACCAGATCTATCACATTAATTTGTTGAAACCCTGGAGAGACAGAGAACAAGTGTCTGCGGTAGTAGGGGTACAGTCAGGGGACCATGCAGGGATCGACTTGGTGCAGGTTGCTGCTACCCTGACTAGGCCCCAAACCCAGCAAACAAAAGAGTTTCTACAAAGAAATAGAGACATGTTTTCAGAGTTGCCCGGTCGCACCAACGTCATCGAGCATGACATTGTGACCGAGCCCAATGTAAAAGTCAGGTTAAAGCCTTACCGTATCCCAGAAGCGCATAGGGTGTCAGTGTCGGAAGAGGTTAAAATAATGTTCGAGCTTGGAGTCATTGAAGAGTCGCAGAGCGAATGGTCAAGCCCAATTGTGTTGGTACCCAAGCCCAACGGCACCCTCCGCTTCTGCAACGACTTCAGAAAGCTTAATAAAGTCTCCAAGTTTGACGCATATCCAATGCCACGAGTAGATGAGCTAATTGAGAGGTTGGGTCCTGCCAGGTACATTACCATGCTGGACCTCACAAAAGGGTACTGGCAGATTCCCCTGACTAAGGAAGCCAGGGAGAAGACAGCCTTCTCTACTCCGGAAGGCCACTTCCAATATAAGTGGATGCCATTTGGTCTACACTCAGCCCCTGCCACGTTTCAAAGGGCCATGGACAAAACTCTGCGTCCACACCAACGGTACGCTTCTGTCTACCTAGATGACATAGTCATCTTCAGCACTGATTGGGAGTCCCACCTTCCCCGGGTTCAGGCAGTCGTAGACTCCCTTAGAATAGCAGGGTTCACCATCAACCCCGAGAAGTGTGCCATTGGGATGGAGGAAGCAAAATACCTAGGGTATATTGTGGGTAGAGGACTGGTGAAGCCCCAAATGAGTAAGGTGGAAGCCATACAGGACTGGCCCCGTCCCCTAACCAAGAAGCAGGTCAGGGCATTTTTGGGCATAGTTGGCTACTATAGGAGGTTTGTCCCCAACTTTGCCACTATTGCTGCACCGCTGACCGACCTGACCAAAGGCAGAAAGTCAGTGATGATAAAGTGGAACGCCGAGGCCGAGACAGCTTTTCAAAAGCTTAAGACAGCGTTGTGTCAAGATCCGGTGCTTGTAGCTCCAGATTTTACAAAAGATTTTGTAGTGCAGACAGATGCTTCAAGTAAAGGGTTGGGAGCGGTCCTGTCTCAGGAAATCAATGGAGAAGAGCACCCTGTGGTTTTTCTTAGTAGAAAGCTGACGGCAGCTGAGAGAAACTACGCGGTGGTGGAGCGGGAGTGTCTGGCCATCAAGTGGGCTTTGGACTCCCTACGATATTTCCTCCTGGGCAGGAAGTTTTGCTTGGTGTCAGACCACGCTCCTCTTACCTGGATGAGACAAAATAAGCAGACCAATGCCAGGGTAACAAGGTGGTTCCTTTCTCTCCAGGAGTTCAATTTCGTGGTAGAGCACAGACCCGGGAGACAGCATCAGAATGCCGATGCCCTCTCCCGAGTCCATTGCATGGTGTCTACTGGTGCCTCCAACACCTCCGCGTTGAGGCAGAGAGGGGGGATATGTACAGGACGCCGGGGTTGGGTCCTGGATGGGTGCTATACGGCACCACTATTTGGACTATGGTCCATGTAAATAGAGGTAGAAGGTTCAGGGGGTCACCCAAAAGTGGGTGAAAAGTTCCAGGCAGGCGCTAATTCAGAGAGGACTGGCTTGCAGTCTTCTCTATCTTTAATAAAGTAGTTTGGGGCCTGGAATTTTGGAGGCTCCAAAGTGTTATTTGGGTGGGACGGAGCCTCCACTCCTAAACCTTGGGAGCCAGCGCACATGGTGTTAACTCTCCCAGAGATCCACCTATTATGCAGGAAGTGGTGCTGGAGATGGTGAGTGAGTTTGGAGAGTGCACCTGTGAGGACAAGATGGAAGTCTGCTAGCTGCACAGTGAGGACTTTTGAAGTGCAGGGGGTGAAGATTGATCTTGCAACAAACCGTATGTCATTTTGCTTTCACTGTTTTGTGCTGGATATAAGCAGACTTTTTGTTGACGCTGGAGCCAAGCGGACTTTTATGTTATAGTTTTTGGCATGCTGAGAAAGCCTTATTTTTGCTTTTCTGTGAATAAAAGCCTTTTTTTCCTTGAAAACAACGGTTTAAGCACTGAATCCCTGTTGAGCTATGGCCCCCAAACGTTACAATGGTTAAGGGCTGTTCCTTTTTAAACATTAAAGCGGAATTACACTATTTCGGATTGTATTTGTTTTTTTGTTTTTTTTTTCACAAAGAATCTTTATTGGAAGAATAATAAAGCATAATACATTGTATATTTATAGAAGTATCGTAACAATGAAAGATTGTATACATCAGAAGACAATCATGTAGGAGTTGCAAACAATAACATTCATGGTGGCATATAAATTACAGATTTATCTTCATTATGTTCAATTTAGAATGAATGAACAGTATAGGTGTTTAGACAAGCGCATTCATGTAGGGGAAGGGGGGTGAGGGGTAAGAGGGGAGGGGGAAGATAAAAGAAGAAAAAAAAAAAAAGAAAGAAAAGGGGGGGATCACCGGTTATGAGAAGACTTAAGTTTTACTTTACAGTAGATTTGTAATGGTGGGACTCCTTAAATGTTGTCCAGTTGTGCCAGATAGCATAGAAATTGGTAATTTTTTCTTGGGATATACTTATGAGTTCCTCAACTCTTTCCATGCTGTTAATTCTCCTGAACCATTCCGCCTTTGTTGGTGTATGAGGGGATCTCCAGTGTGAGGGGATACAATGTTGTGCCGCATTTATCATGAACATAGGAAGTGATTTCAAATACTGATTTTTAGGCATAAAACTGAAATGTAATAAATATTGAGCAGGGGTGAAACTTAAGTTTTTGTTTTTGTTTTATGTGGAGCTTTAACCTATATTGATCTCCTGCTGGGCTGACGGATGTTTGTGGTGAAAAGTGATTCTCTTAAGGCTTGATATTACTGCCTTTCTGGTGAGTTTAAACCCCAAAGGGGAGTGTGCCCCACTTGTGGTGAAATATCTGGGACAAGGTGTAGGATCCTGAGAATCTTCTGAGAAGCACCCATCACTGTTTATTTCTTTTCTACATCATCTGAGCTCATTATATGTTGTTGGACATTTTAACCAGCCTTATTAGCGCTGTCTATCATCTGGACTCTGTGTTCTAATTTTGATATTATACTATAAAAAATGCATATCTACATGTGCCAATACTCCCCGCTCACCAAAGGTTTCTAAGGTTTGCGGGGGATCAGCGCCACTTTCAGTTTGTGGCCCTTCCTTTCGGGCTGGCTACAGCACCTAGAAGGTTCACAAAAATACTGGCCCTGGCCCTAGCAAGGGTAAGGGCATGAGGCATAGCAGAAACCTCCTATCTGGATGATCTGTTGAACATAGACCAATTCACTGCACGCTTGGGCCACAATATGCACAGCACAGTGGACAGTACCTAGGCTGTGTCCTCCATCTGAAGAAATCTTCCTTGCAGCCTTAAAAAAGGCTAGAGTATTTGGGCATTATTATAGACACATCCCTAATCAAGGAATTACTTCCCAAGCCGAAGGCAAAAGCCATAGAAGACTTGGTCAGAGTGGTAAAAACAAAGAGAAGGCCTTCCATCCGTCTATGCATGAGATTATTGGGAATTAATTGGGATAGTAGCCTCATTTGAGGCTGTCCCTTATGCCCAGTTTCACTCAAGACCGTTACAGAGCAGAATTCTGTCAGCTTGGAACAAAGATGTTTAGGATCTGGATCTTCCTATGATCTTATCACCAGAAGTTCGCCAGAGCCTTAATTGGTGGTTGCTCCCCCAAAATCTGTCACAAGGAAAATCCTTCACTCCAGTTACCTGGAAAGTGGTGACCACTAGGGATGAGCCGAACACCCCCGCGTTCGGTTCGCACCAGAACCGTCGAACAGTCCGATCGTTCGCACAAACATTTAGAACCCCATTGAAGTCTATGGGACTTGATTTTAAAGACCAATTGTCAAGTTATTGACAGCTCATCCCTAGTGACCACAGACGCCAGCCTTCTGGGCTGGGGGGCAGTGCTAAAAAAAGCATCTGCCTAGGGGTAGTGGGGCCAAAAAGCTCCTACCCATCAATATTCTGGAGATTCAGGCAATTCATGTGGCCCTCAAAGTTTGGTCTCACAGACTGTAGGGCTGGCCTATTCAGGTTCAGTTCAAAAATGCTACGGTCATGGCCTATATCAATCAACAAGAAGGCACCAGAAGTCTGGATGCCCAAAAAGTCTCCCGTGTGCCCATGGTATTTGAATTTAGTGTTGTCTGTTTTACAGAAACTACCTTTTGAACCTTTACACCAGGTTTCTCTAAGTCTGTTGACACAGAAGCAGTTTTTTCTTGTAGCCATACCCTCAGCTAGTAGGGTATCGGAATTGACGGTACTTTCAGGTAAAGAACCGTATATGATTATTCATGAAGACGGGGTGGTGCTGCAGCCTCACTCAAATTTTTTACCCAAGGTGGTTTCAGGTTTTCATCTGAACCAAGATATAGTCCTACCGTCTTTTTTTCCAGATCTGCAGTCTGCAGAGGAAGATAGTCTACACTCTCTAGATGTTGTAAAGGTTTATCTGCAAGCTACGGCTCAGAAAAGGAAGAAAGATTGTCTATTTATTCTGCCACAAGGCCCAAAAAAAAGCCAGGCAGTGTCAAAATCCACTATTGCAAGTCATTATTCGGCCCTATGGTTTAGAAAGGAAGATCCCTCCTTTTCAGGTGAAAGCGCACTCGACAAGAGCAGTTGGTGCTTCATGGGCAGTGCATCACCAGGCCTCCATGGCTCAGATCTGTAAGGCTGCTACTTGGTCTTTGGTCCAAACATTTACTAAATTCTACCAGTGGTTACGAGGATGCCTCTTTTGGGCATAGTGTGCTGCAGGCAGCAGTATAGATCCTCTGGCTCAATAGCGGTCTTATTCTGATCTGTGTCTCCCTCCCCTCAAATTTTAGCATTGCTATGGGACATCCCATTAAGTGATTAAGGCTATGTATCCCGTGATGTATGATCAAGAAAATAGGAATTTTTTTTTTAATACAGCTTACCTGTAAAATCCTTTTCTTGGGAATACATCTTGGGACACAGAGCTCCCACCCCTCTTCAGAGTTAACATGGAACACTTATTGCTTTGCTACAAAACTGAGGTACTCTCCATTTGGGAGGGGTTATATAGGGGAGGAACTCAATTCTAATTGGGTTAGCCAGTAACTACATAACCCAATAAGTAATTAAGGCTCTATGTCCCGTGATGTATTCCCAAGAAAACACAAAAAAGATAATCCCATGCAGGAAAATATTATATCTGTTACCAAACTGTAACCTGTTTCGGAGAGAGGGCAGCTGTTTCGTCTTAAACACAGTGACATCCAATTGAACACCCTTCAGACCTCTTGATTGGTTAAATAATTTCTGTCAAAACCCTCCTCAGGGACAAAAAAGAGACTGCATTAGAAGTTTAGAGCTCTCTTTTTTTGCATCAAGCAAGGAACATCAGCTATGATTTATGAGAGACATTGATACATCTTGCTCATTGACTGTGCTTTGCCGAACACACAGAACCAGGACTTTGTTAAAGTAAAACTATAGGCAAAACCTTTTTTTGGGGGGGGGATAGAGCAAGAGAGGGTTTTAACTCTCAGATGTTTTCTGCTATCTGTGTTCCATTGCAGATATTTCCCTTTACTTCCTGTCCCATAGCCAAACAGGAAGTGAAAGGAAGTCCTTGCAAATTAGGCAAATGTCTTGGGGACCCCGAGGTTACCAGAACTAGTGTCCATTGGAAGATTACCTTTCTACTAATTTTCTGAAGACAACTCACAACTCACAATTTGGGATTTACTCTTACTTTAACGATAATCGTAAACAGGACAAAGAAGTAGGACAAATCTGCTTAACCACTTGTCGCCCGCCCATCATCAAATGACGGCCGCCCAGAACGACTGCTCTTGTGCGGCAATCACAGCTGTGCCATTTTGCTAGAATACGGTACAAACCCCGATCTGTGTAAAGAGCCATGGCTCTTTAACAATGTGATTGGCTGTGACCAATCTCAGCCGGTCACATTGACAGTTTGAGGAGAGGAAATCAGTGGCATTTCCTCACAGGGGACATCTAGGGATGTAATCAGGGCACTGATCATCAGTGCCCTGATTACAATTAAGTGCCACCAATGCCAGCAAACAGTGCCAACCAGTGCCCATAATTGCCACCAATCTGTGCCCAAATGTGCCAGCAACCAGTGCACACAAGTGATGCCAGTCATTGCTGGCTATTAGTGCTCCCCATCAATGCCCATCACTGCTGCCCATCAATGCTCATCACTGCAGCCCAATGACATCCATCAATGCCCACCAGTGCCGCCTAGCTGTGCCCACCAGTCCCACCTATCTGTGCCCACCAGTGCTGCCTATCTGTGCCCAGTGCCCAACAGTGCCACCCATCAATGCCGCCTATCAGTGCTCATCAGTGCCACATATCAATGCCACCTATCAGTGCCCATAAGTGCAGCATATTTGTGCCTCCACATCAGTGCCACCTAATCAGTGCCCATAAGTACAGCCTCATCAGTGCCCATCAGTGTAGCCTATCAGTGCCCATCACCGCCGCCTCATTAGCACCCATCAGTGAAGGAGAAAAATACTTATTTGCAAAATGAACTGACAGAAACAGGAAAAACTTATTTGTTTTCATAATTGTTGGGGGGGGGGGGGATAAAAAAAACCTAGGAGGGATTAAATACCACCAAAAGAAATCTTAATCTTAATTTGTGTGAAGAAAATGTTAAAAAAAAATCACATGATTACAGTGTAGCATGACCGCGCAATTGTCATTCAAAATTTAAGGTGGTATTGAGGTGGTTAACGAGGGCCCAGACAGAAATATAAACTAAAAGGGATTCTAATTCATCTTTACTCCATCCAAAACAAAAAACAAAAACTTAAATTATATTTGAAAATCGTCAGTATTGCCTCTTATGCACGAAGTTAGAACTTAAATAATCTCTGTGGAAGAGTGCTATTATATTGCAAATCTGAATATTCCTGTCTGTGGTGACAATGTGTAATAGAGACATACACTATATTGCCAAAAGTATTGGTACAACTGTCTTTACATGCCCATGAACTTTAAATAGCATCCCAGTCTTAGTCTGCAGGGTTTAGTATTGAGTTGTCCCACCCTTTGTAGCTATAACAGCTTTAACTCTTCTGGGAAGACTGTCCACAAGGTTTAGGAGTGTGTCTATGGGAGTGTTTGACTATTTTTCCAGAAGCGCATTTGTGAGGTCAGGCACTGATGTTGGACGAAGGTCTGACTTGCAGTCTGAGGCCCAGATTCACAAAGCACTTACGCCGACGTATATTACATTACGGCGACTTAAGTACAAATCTGCGCCGGCGTATGTGTGCGCCAGACCCACAAACCAACAAACGCCTAACAACTGGCCACCCTACGCCGACATAGCTTGCACCGCCGGCGTAGCGTGGGCGCACATATGGGCTGGATGCATATTCATTCATTGATTAGGCATTCAAACATGCAAATAAGGGAAATACAGCGATTCACGAACGTGAGCGCATGCTACGCGAGGTGCGCGTAAGTTGTACGTCCGGCGTAAAGTTATTCCCCATAGATGAGGTGCAACCCGGCAACAGACATGCAATGGTCTGCACCAGGGAACACAAGCTGGCGTATTGTGCATTGGACGTGTCTGGCTGGGCGTACGTTAAGTTCACTGCGTACGCGGTGATACGGCGTAGCTTAGGCAGTTGTGCCGGCGTGGTTGTGAGCAGGCGCATAAGGGTGCTGTGCATGCGTCCACGTCACGGCAACGTCACGGCGCATGCGCAGTTCGTGATACGCCGGGTGTAAAACATTGCACAATGCTCGGACATTCATTTGCATGGGGTCATGCCCACTTCCACCTATGCCGGCCTGCGCCCTTGAAACCCACGCCACACTGGCGCAGCGTTGGGAGAACTGGCTTGCTGAATGCTATGCTTACCTCTCCGCGCTACGTTGGCGTGGCGTAGGGCATTTGCACTATAGCGGCGTAATGTGCGCCCATCTCTCTGTGAATCTGGGCCTACGTTTCCACTCTAATTTATCCCAAAGGTGTGGTATTGGGTTGAGGTTAGTCAAGTTTCTCCACCACGTATTCACTCATCCATGTCATGATTTGTGCACTGGTGCATTAGTCTGAAAGCTATCCAATGGCAGTGTGACAAATCTAAACACATATTTGACTACTTTGTATAATAGTGGTAAATGATCAAGTCAGTTCTTCGGTTCTATCAGCTATTGCTTGTAAGGAAAAACTGCATTGTTTAACAAACAATGTAAAATATCACGTGACCATCTTCCAGACCATGTTTTTCTTTCACATCCATTATGATAATATAAATATATGCTGTTCAAAATGCGTGAACACTGTACAGAGTTGATGTCTGTAAGTTGGCTATGATATACCACATTTTACAAAACCTGCCTGTACAGTTTACACTGCCACATACTATGGTATGTCAAGAACGCGAGATAGCAGCAGATTGTTTATGAGCTCTACTGCAGCATGTATCAAGCCTGCTCTGTTTATGAACACTCCTGCAATGCATGGTTGGCAACGAATATATCATTCATTTCATCACACTGAAAAAGATACGGTAGACAAATTTTGACATCTATATGTGATACATAGTAGGACATGATGTATTTTAGGTGCCAGCTGTCTCTGGTATCTTATAATAGGGACAGTCTTTTTAAGTAAAATGTTACCGAAAAATAAATGTTTTATTTTAAGCACATTAAATGTACAGTACATGTGGGTGTTAAATTGTATCAGAAAAAAAAATCACACTGGCAAAGACATGTATGTATTTAATGCATATTTCTAAATATAAATTATGTAATGATGTTAAATAATATTTTTTTTTTTTTTTTTAAAGTGTATTTTTGTGCGTGAACTCGAGAGAGAGGAGCCGGACTGCAGGAGTTGGCAGTAGGCAGACCCTCCCCCCGGAGGCAATCGCCATCCTTCTCCATGCCCCCGGTGGCAATGGCGGGTGTGAGGGGGGGCCTCCCACTCACCCCACCCTACCTGCTCCACTTGGGAGCCCGACTGGGGCCCAATGGGACCCCAACGGGGCAGAGGGACTCCCCCTATGAGGGAGTGAGGGGGTCTAGCCCACCCAGCCAGCCCCGTAGGTCCTTCGCCTCTCATTTTTAGGAGACCGCATGGCCAATGTGCGTGCGTGGTAAACCAATTTCGTGTGCGTGCAAGTGTGGTGGTTTTTGTGGGGGGGGCGTACTAAGCACAGGCGTACCTTGCATAGCACACCCACCGGGAGCCGGGCTGAGACCACCAAACTCAATTCACATGTAGCTGAGACCGGGATCCGAACCCTTGGCTGCAGAGGTGAATGGCTTGTCAGCGCAGTGCCAATCACGTTGAGCCACCACAGCTCCCTGTTTTTTTTAACCTTGATTTAGGGATGTTCATTTTAAAATTAAATTATTATTTAAAATTATTCTAAAGACTGAATACTTTTCACATTCTGTAAATTAGGGTACAAAATCTTCAGTATGCAGTTCCCCCGCTCCCAAATACTAGGGACACACAGTCATACACACATATATACATATATACTGGGCCAATTTTTTTGAAAGAGGTCCAATTGACCTACCAGCATGTCTTTGGAGTGTGGAAGGAAACTGGAGTACCCGGAGGAAACCCACGCAGATACAGGGAGAACATGCAAACTCCAGGCAGATGGTGTCGTGGTCGGGATTCGAACCAGCGACCCTTTTGCTGCTAGGCGTAAGTGCTACTCACTGCACCACTGTGCTGCACTGTGCTACAAGCAGCTTGCAATAGTGGCACTCAGCGGTGGGGGGGGTAGAGGAGTGCCAGTGGGGTGGATTAGGAATTTCCTGTGCAAAACCATTGCACAGAGCAGGTAAGTATAACGTGTTTGTTATTAAAAAAAAAAAAAAAAGGGCTGTTACTGATCAAAATTTTTGTGTTCGATTAATCGTTTGTTTTTTTAATCGATTAATTGCGATTAATTATAACGCACATACAGATCCAACTACTTTTAGCTGATCTTCTTGCAGGCTGATTCCCAGTGCAGCGACCAACAACTGGAAAAATGGATAGGAGGATACAAAAAACACACAAAGGCCGCGCTCGATGGGAATAGCATTAAAACTTTTATAGTCTTCAAGTAGGTAACAAAATAAATATTGCACTGGAGATAAAATCGATGTAGCTAGATAAACTGTAAAAATGGTGCGAGTAATACCAAACGGTACCAAAATCAGTCATAAAAACATGTAGCCAAGTATGATACTGGTATAAAAATGTGTACAACGATACCACTGCTGAATCCAGATGAGGAGAGGTTAACATCAGTTCGTTGGCATGTAGATGTCCCATGAAGGGAACTATCACATGGTAACTCTGGAGGAGCTGCAGAGATCCATAGCTCAGGTGGGAGATGCTGTCCACAGGACAACTATTAGGCCGCGTACACACGGAGGGACATGTCTGCTGAAACATGTCCGACGGACCGTTTCCAGTGGACATGTCTCCTCCGGATTTTCGTCCGACGGTGTGTACACACCATCGGATGAAAATCCCCCTCAGCCAGGGAACGCAGTGACGTGGCTGTGATGTTGACGCGGCCACGTCACCAAATCCGGAAATAAAATGCTTCCGCGCATGCGTCGAATCCATTCGACGCATGCGCGGCGGACAGTTCTGTCCGCTGGTTAGTGTACTAACCAGCGGACAGATCCGACGGACAGGTTTGCAGTGGACAAATTTCAAAGCATGCTTTGAAATTTGTCCGATGGACAAACCTGTCTGCTCGCCCGTACACACGATCGGATTTGCCTGCTGAAACGGTCCATCGGCAATCATAGAAGAAAACCTATTAGAGTCTGCAAAAGCACTGAGACTGGGGGCAGAGGTTCACCTTTCAGCAGGACAACGACCCTAAACGTACAGCAAGAGCTGCAATGGAATGGTTTGGATCAAAGTCTATTCATGTGTTAGAATGGCCCAGTCAAAGTCCAGACTTTAATCTAAATTTTGTGCCAAGACTTGAAATTTGCTGTTCTCCAGTCTGACAGAGCTTGAGCAAAGAAGAATGGGCAAAAAGTTCACTCTCTAGATGTGCAAAGCTGGTAGAGACATATCCAAAAAGTCTTGCAGCTGTAATTGCAGTGAAAGGTGGTTCTACAAAGTATAGACTCAGGGGGGCTAAATACAAATGCACACCACACTTTTCACATATTTATTTGTAAAAAAAAAAAAAAAAATTGAAACCATATATCATTTTCCTTCCACTTCACAATTATGTGCCATGTTGTGTTGGTCTATCACATAAAATCCCAATAAAATACATTTATGTTTTGGTTGTAACATGTCAAAATGTGGAAAATTTCAAGAGGTATGAATAATTTTTTAGGCACTGTACAAGTACATTTAAGCCCAGGAGAACTTGATCGGGAAGGATACATTTTGTTTATACTTCCTATATAAGTTTTCCTGCAAAACCAGATGCAGGAGCCTCTGGCAAACATTTCTGGCAAATAACAGCTGAGAAAAACAAAAGGGTTGGATCTTCCAAATGATGTCCAGGAGACCCTCCCCCTTTGTTTTTATTCAAGCAGTGGGGACCAGGAGTTTGTCAAAAGCACATCTGGCACAAACACTCATGTGACACTCTTTACCATACTTACAGTGACATGAAAAAGTATTCATGTCCCTTGGAATGTTACACGTGTTTTCAAGTGTTTGGGGGCTTGGGTCCTGCCTCAAGGGACATGTATCAATTCAAAAAAAGTTGTAAAAAATGCTGTTTTTTCGGGAGTAGTGGATTTAATAATGCTTAAAGTGAAACAATAAAAGTGAAATATTACTTTAAATTTTGTACCTGGGGGGGGTATATAGTGTAGCCTGTGAAGTAGCTCTTGTTTCCTGTGCTTAGAACTGTCCCTGCACAAAGTGTCATTTCTGAAGGAAAAAAAAGTCATTTAAAATCACTTGCGGCTATAATGAATTGTTGGCTCCCGGCAATTCAGAGAAAAGTCATTCATAATAAAAAAGTGTGGGGGTCCCCCAAAATTCAATTACCAGGCCCTTCAGGTCTGGTATGGATATTAAGGGGAACTCGCTGTCAAATTTAAAAATACAATGACGTGGGGTTCCCCCTAAATATCCATTCCAGACCCTTCAGGTCTGGTGTGGATTTTAAGGGGAACTCCACCCCAAATTGAAAAAATGGTGTGTAGTTCCCCCAAAAATCCAAACCAGACCCCTTATCCGAGCACGCAACCTGGCAGGCCGCAGGAAAAGAGGAGGACGAGAGAGCGCCCCCCCTCCTGAACCGTACCAGTCCACAGGCCATCAACATTGGGACCCCTCAAAGCACCATGTCCCCATGTTGATGGGGTCAAGGGCCTCATCCTCACAACCCTTGCCCAGTGGTTGTGGGGGACTGCAGGCGGGGGGCTTATCAGAATTTGGAAGACCACTTTAACAAAGGGAACCCCCAGATCCCAGCCCCCCTATGTGAATTGGTAATGGGGTACATTGTACCTCTACCATTTCACTAAGGAAGTGTAAAAAAAAAAAAAAAAAACACACACACACCGTGGAGAAAGTCCTTTATTTAGAAAAAAAAATCCAGCGGTGGTAATTTACTCTCGGTCTCCGCTCCAACGCTGTCGGTATCCTGCTAAAGGGTGATTTCCTCTCCGCCGGGGTTCAGTGATGAGAAGATCTCTTCATCCAGGTCTGGGATCCAGCGCACGCATCGCCGCCTGCCTCCACCGCATTGATACATGTCCCCTGGGGCAGGACCCAGGTCCCCAAACACTTTTTAGGACAATAACTTGCATATTAGCCTTTAAAATAAGCACTTTAGATTTCTCCCATAGACTTTTATAGGATGTTCCAGGGTTTTTCGAATTTGCCGCTAACACCCCAAATTGTCTGCTGTTCGCCGAACAGGCAATGTTCGAGTCGAACATGAGTTTGACTCGAACTCGAAACTCATCCCTACTATAGAGTGAAATGTTTGCCCATTTTCTTTGCAAAATAAGCTCTTTTTGATTGGATGGAGAGCGGCTGTGAACAGCAATTTTCAAGTCATGGCACAGATTCTCTATCGGATTTAGGTCTGGACTTTGACTGGGCCAATCTAACACATGAATATGCTTTGATCTAAACCATTCCATTGTAGCTCTGGCTGTATGTTTAGGGTTGTTGTCCTGCTGGAAGATGAAACTCCACCCCAGACTCAGTCCTATCTGTCACACACATGCACACCTTGTTTTTGTTGCACGTTTTTTATATACATTTGTAATCATGTTCATTGTGTACTATTAAAAACCTTTTTATATACATCAGTGTCTGGCTTTTTTCTTGTCCACCCCAGTCTCAAGTTTTTTTTCAGACTTTAACAGGGTTTCTTTTAAAATTTCCCTGTTTTTGGCTCCTATCATCTTTTACCAGCTTCCCTTTCCCTGCTGAAGAAAAGCCTTCTCACAGCATGATGCTGCCACCTTCACACTTCATGGTGGGGATACTGTGTTCAGGGAGATGTGGAGTGTTAGTTTTCTGCCACACATAGCGTTTTTCTTTTAGGCCAAAAAAAGGAAAATTTATATGAAATACTTACCGTAATTTTCCTTTCCTGATGGACTCCATGGCAGCCTACGTGTGGGTTAATCCCGCCTCTCATACCTCATAGGACCCCTCTCCCATAAAGCTTTGCTTCTCACCATAGACTGTGTTCCGTAATATAGCCTACTCCAGCAAAGGGAGGGAACTCCTGCTGCCATGGAGTCCATCAGGAAAGGAAAATTACGGTAAGTATTTCATATAAATTTTCCTTTTTCCTCCTAAAAGACTCCATGGCAGCCTACGTGTGGGAAATAACTAGCCATACACACCCGGGTGGGCAATTGCTGGTTAAAGAAAACAAATTTAATTGACATTGTCAACAGATAAAACATGTAAACCAAAATTAACCGACGATAAAGAAGCCGGTTCTACGCAGTAGTGCGTCATAAACGTATTTAACGACGACCAAGAGGCCGCTCTGCAGATCACTTCTGGGGACACGTGCCGGGCCGCCGCCCATGACGTGGCTATGCCCCGAGTAGAGTGTGCGGTTACCGCTTCTGGAGGAGCCAAACCTTTCGCCTTGTAAGCCCCCTGGATAGCTTGGACAATCCATGCTGCGATGGTTCTAGAGGAAGCACGCATTCCCTTGTTTTTTCCATGGAAGGAAACAAATAGATGATCGGATTTGCGAAAAGAAGCTGTGGCTTCCAGATACTGCTTCAACACTTTTCTGACGTCCAAAGGATGAGCATCCGAGTCCTCTGAACTCCGAAAGGTTGGAAGGACTATCTCCTGGTACTCATGAAAGACCGATGACACTTTCGGTTTTGAACCTAGTATAGGAATCAAAACGACACGATCTGGGAAGAACGTAAGGAAAGGTTCTTTACATCCTAATGACCCAATTTCGGACACCCTCTTCGCTGATGTTATAGCAACAAGAAAGACCACTTTGAGGGAAAGATCCTTAACTGATAATTGATTTGAGTTTTGAAGGTCTGAGAAAAAGTCCAGGACTAATGGTAGGTCCTATTTGGAAAATCTTGGCTTTCCTAAAGGCCTCAGCCTTATGGCTCCTCTAAAAAATTGTCTGACCAGAGAGTGAGTAGCCCAGGATACACCTGTGAATGCGGAGATAGCTGAAACTTGGACTCTTAATGAGCTGACGGATAAAGGAAGATCAAGACCTGTTTGGAGAAAGCCTAGAATATCCTTGATACTAGGGTTAGCAGGAGAACCACCCATGGAAGAGGTGTGGTCTGAGAACTTTGACCAGATTCTTTGGTAGATTTTATTGGTGCTTGGCCTTCTAGCGTTTAACAAGGTAGCGATGGCTCTGCTTGGACATCCTAATGTTTCCAACCTTCTCCTTTCAAGAACCATGCCATCAAGTGCAGGTGGGTTGGACATGGATGAGGGATCGACCCTTGCAACAGGAGATCCGGTCTGGATGGAAGCTGAACTGGATCCCGGAAGCTCAATTGGGACAGTAACGGAAACCACGGCCTGTTGGGCCAAAATGGAATTATTGCCACTACCTCGGCTTCTTCCCACCTGAGTCTCGCTAGGAATCGGAGGATGACTGGGACTGGAGGGAAGGCATAAGCT
Organism: Rana kukunoris; assembly: GCA_029574335.1. Lineage (NCBI taxonomy): Eukaryota > Metazoa > Chordata > Amphibia > Anura > Ranidae > Rana > Rana kukunoris. Next base: position 151,280,053 of record CM056056.1, read on the forward strand.
CTGCTGAACCTCCACTGATCCGTTAGGGCGTCTTCCCCGAAAGCCTGGGGACAGCGGTATCTGGTGTAATACTTCTCCAGTTTGAAGTTGCGTGGGGACGCAAACAGATCCACTTCCGGTGAAAAATCCAGTGACAGGATCCAACTGAAAACATCGTTGTGGAGAGACCACTCGTTGTTGTCGAGAGATGTTCTCGAGAGGAAATCCGCCTGTAGATTCTGAGCTCCAGGGAGATATACAGCTGACAAATTCGACAGGTGTGTCTGTGCCCAAGACATGATTGGATTTACCTCCTTCAGTAGAGACAGACTGCGAGTGCCACCCTGTCTCTTGATGTATGACACTGCCGATGTGTTGTCCATCCTTAGGAGGACTGAGGACCCTTTTATTAGGTGAAGGAAGGCATGTAGAGCGCAAAGGGCTGCCCGAAGCTCCAGGACATTGGAGACGACTTTCTGGGACGGGAAGTCCCACTTCCCTTGGGCTACCTCCTTCAGGCAGAGAGCCCCCCAACCTGTGTTGCTGGCATCCGATGTGATTGTGATCCAAGAAACAGGGGCTAGAGAATGGCAATTGAGGAGGTTTTTCCGAAGTAGCCACCAGGGAAGACTCTCTCTCATGTGCGATGTTATCCGAATCATTTGGACTTGTGACTTCGAGTCCCACTGCTGGAGAAAACCCTTCTGGAAGGGTCGCATCTTCCACTGTGCCCACCTCACCATAGGGACTGTGGAGACCATGGTACCTATTATGTTGAGGCATTGCGAGGCCTTGAGAAAAGGTGTTTCTAGAGCACAACGAATCCTGTCCCGGACTACAGGGATTTTCACTAGGGGCAGCGAGATGGTACTCAGAGCTGTGTCGAATTGGGCACCGAGAAAGATTAGAGATTGTGTCGGTTCTAGATGACTCTTCTCTTTGTTTAGTAGCCAACCAAACTCGGTCAGAATGGATATGACCAGGTCTTTGTGGGATAACAGCTGCTCCTTGCTTTGTGAAAGTAGTAGCAGGTCGTCTAAGTAGTGATGCAGACGAATGCCTCTGATTCTGATCAGAGCCACTACTGCCAGCAGGAGTTTCGAGAATACTCTTGGCGATGTTGTGAGCCCGAAAGGGAGACAAGTAAACTGGAGGTGAATATTGCCTACAGCAAACCGGAGATACTTTTGGAATTCCACTGCTATAGGGACGTGAAAGTAGGCATCTTTCAGGTCTATGGACACCAGCCAGTCGCCTGGCTGAACTGCTTGACGGATCGTGAGGAGCGACTCCATCTTGAATTTCTCTTTCTTGATAAAGGTGTTTAGATGTGTCAGATCTATCACTGGTCTCCAGGAACCTGACTTTTTTAGGACCAGAAAAAGAGGTGAATACATCCCTTGGAATCTCTCGGATGTTGGGACGTGTATAGCAGCACCTTGAGCCACAAGTGAGCTTGTGTATGACAAGAGGACTTGTCTTTTCTCTTCTGAGCAAGGCATGATTGTGGGAATGAACTGCAGAATAGGCGGGGCGGTAAATGTCCAAGAATGACCTATAGATACGGTCTTGACGGACCAAAAATCCTTTATCGAGGCTGCCCAGATGTGCTGGAATTGAAGGAGGCGAGCCCCGACTTTTTCCGTCTGGGCCGATTCTATATCAAAAGGACTTAGGGGCCTCACGTCCACCAGAGGAAGAGCTTTTTGCGGACCTTTGACTGGAGGGCTGTTTTTTTCGCCAGTTCTTCCTGAAATCACGCCCAGGTCTGTACCGACGGGCCTCCCTTGCCCGATCTTGATCCTGCCTGGGAAAAAAATTTCTCTGTCCATAGGGACGTCGATCCTGGGGAAGGAAGCTTGACTTACCCCCAGTGGCCCGGGAAATGGCACTGTCCAACTTATTCCCAAAAAGGGAGGACCCTAAAAAGGGTATTTTGCACCAGGCCTGTTTAGAGGCAGGGTCAGCCACCCAAGGCCGTAGCCACAAGGCACGTTTGGCAGTAACAGAGGAGAGCATAACCCGAGACACTAGGCGAATAAGGTCAAGGGAGGCCTCCCCCAAAAACACAGAGGCCATTTTTAATTCTTGGACTGGAATGCTTCTGGCCAAGTCTTCAGAGGCGGAGGACAACACAGAGTCCATCTCATCTGTCCAGGCCTCCATTGCCTTTGACAAGGCTGCAAGGGCTAAGGCTGGCTTACATTCCATGCCTGCTGTGATGTAGATGCGTTTTAGATCAGTGTCTATCTTCCTCTCCAAGCCATCTTTGAAGGAAACAGTGTTTTCCAAAGGGAGAGTGACATGTTTTACCAGTCTCATTAGGGCTGCATCAATTAACCACTTCCTTACTGGGCACTTATAGCCCTTCCTGACCAGGTGAAATTTCAGCTTCTGGCACTGCGTCGCTTTAACTGACAATTGCGCGGTCGTGCGACGTGGCTCCCAAACAAAATTGGCGTCCTTTTTTCCCCACAAATAGAGCTTTCTTTTGGTGGTATTTGATCATCTCTGCGGTTTTTATTTTTTGCGCTATAAACAAAAAAAGACCGACAATTTTGAAAAAAAGTCAATATTTTTTACTTGTTACTGTAATAAATAGCCCATTTTTTAATAAATAAAATAAAAAAATTCTCAGTTTAGGCCGATACGTATTATTCTACATATTTTTGGTAAAGAAAAAAAAATCGCAATAAGCGACTGGTTTGCGCAAAAGTTATAGCGCATACAAAATAGGGGACAGAATTATTATTAATTTTTATAAAAAAATTTTTACTAGTAATGGCGGCGATCTGCGATTTTTATTGGGACTGCGACGTTATGGTGGACACATCGGACACTTTTGAAACATTTTTGGCGCCATTCACATTTATACTGCGATCAGCGGTATAAAAATGCACCGATTACTGTATAAATGTGACTGGCAGTGAAGGGGTTAACACTAGAGGGGCATGGAAGGGGTTAAATGTATTCTGGGTGTGTTCTAACTGTGTGGGGGGAGGGGGGGTGACTGGGGAAGGTGACCGATGCTGTGTCCCTATGTATAAGAGACACAGATCGGTCACCTCACTCCCTGACAGGACGTGGATCTCTGTGTTTACACACAGAGATCCATGTCTTGTCCCTGTAACCGCCGATTGCGAGTGCCTGGCGGACATCGCGGCCGCCGGGCACGCGCATCGGCATCTCAGGAATGCAGCGGGCACGCTCGTGCGCCCTCTAGTGGCCATTAAAAGTACAGGGCGCATATATGCGCCCTGTCAGAGATTCAGGACAGCCCGACGGCCGCATATATTCGTACGGCCGTCGGGAAGTGGTTAAAGGGGCTGACTCCAAATGTCTCACTTCATCACTCTTGAATGGGTACAACTTTGCTACTTTAGAAATTAAGGAATTTTTCTTATCTGTGCCAGGCCATTCTTCTGTAATTACATCTCCAAGTTCACCAAGAAGGGGAAAGTTTGGACGGTCTTTTCTGAGCTGTTTAAAGAACTTCCTTTGCTTGGAAGGTGATTCTACTGTATCTTCCCATTTTAAAGCGTCTTTAACTGCCTTCACCAAGGTTGGGACCAGAGAAAAATCAAAGCCCGCTGCATAATTAATATTTTCCTCTTCACTCTCTCTCTGAGGACGCACTCGGGGAGCGGTAAAGCTGAGAGGGCCCCGGAACCTCAGGAGTATCCTGAATAGGGACTGGTGATGGTTCAACTGGAGGGACAACCGCTTGGACGGAATCAGAGCCGTTCAAAGATTCTTGGACTACTCTTCTGACCAGGGCTTCTACCTGCAGGTCTTCACCTCCTCTTTCCCTTACAGCACGGGAATAACATGGCTCACAGAGGGATTTTCCTTCTGGGACCTGAGCTCTACATCCCCAACAGGAATTTCTTCCGGAGTGACTGGAATGGCGGTGAGAATGGCGACTGGACTTAGATCCAGAACCGTCTCTGTGATGTTTAGACGATGATCTAGAACTTCTAGAATTTGAATGATGACGCTGAGAACGAGCTTCAACATTATCTTCACGTGCTAGCGACAAAGAAACAGACCTAGAGGGGCTGGGAACAGATAAATAAAAAAAAAAAGCTATTTTTAAAAAGTGACCAAAAAAAAAAGAAACCTTATTGGAAAAGCAGGTAGAGGGAAATAATTCCATCCTACCTGCAGCGTAAGGTTTGGCCACAGGGGGGCGATGACACATCCATGGCAATGAAACACACAGTACTGCAAAGACCAATGACAAAAAGAGAAAAAAGAGACAAATGAGTCTTAACAATAACGAGACATACCTAAGGAGGCAGGACAGGACAGTGACCCAGCACTGATTCTTACCTTAGGACAGAAGAACGCTACCTAGAGTGCTGTGTTTCCGGACTGTGTCAATGAATAGCTGCATCTGACAGCTATTTAAACCTGCCGCCCTGCGATGACGTCATCGCGCTTCCACCGTGCTCAACACGCGCCTGCACTGTGTGCGGCGTCACCCCCATAGACCTCGCGCGCATGCGCGATCGCGGCCAGCCGAACAGAACCGCGCATGCGCAACCAAGCCTCGTTCGCAAACGAGACCGGCGCATGCGCAGTACTACCAGGAGGCGGCGAGGCTGGAACGCAATGCGTTCCAGCGGCCATAACTACACGAGGACAAACAACATACACAAACCGGCTGCCATAAGTAAGTAACTGTAGAATATACATTACCACCGAGGAGTCCCATGATCCTGCCTGGAGCTGGAGCCACCGCTGCTCACGCTGTGTGGTCTGTGACATAAGGCCTCCTGCTAATAGCCAGGATAAATGGCCAGTTACTGCTTTACCTACCAATGGCAGGTTAAGAAAGCTTTTTGAGGGTAAACACTACAGACTTGCATACGTCCATCCTGCTAATAGCAGAGACTTGTGGACTATAGAGGGAAAAAATCACCAGGACTTCTGGATCAGGGAAAAAAACTTCTTAAGGTAAAAACAACCAAGGTCCTAGGAGGAGGACAAAAAAGGAACACAGTCTATGGTGAGAAGCAAAGCTTTATGGGAGAGGGGTCCTATGAGGTATGAGAGGCGGGATTAACCCACACGTAGGCTGCCATGGAGTCTGTCAGGAAAGTTCAATTTTTGGTCTCATCTGACCAGAGCACCTTCTTACACATGGTTGCTGTGTTCTCCCCATGACTTCTGGCAAACTGCAAACAGAACTTCTTATGGCTTTCTTTTAGGGCCCTTTCACACGTCCGTTCAGTTTGTCCGTTTTTTTTGGACGTCCGTTAACGGACCTCAATGCTTCCCTATGGGAGCGGATCCGTTAGCGGATGAGCATCCGCTAAACGTCCGTTAACATCCGTCTGCGGTAAGCTCCGTTTTTTTGGACGGAAGAAAACCCTATTTTTCTTCCATCAAAAAAAACGGAACGGACGAAAAACGGATGAAAAACTGATCAACTGAAGGGGAAAAAACTGAAGGGGAAAACTGAACGGACGTGTGAAAGAGCCCTTAAAAATACAGCAATGGGAGCTGTATACATAAATAATACATTTGTTTTCTTGATTGTTGTAATTTTGGGATAGGAATGAATCCCCAGTAGGGCACACACACACAAACAAATCTGAAAGTAAGTTTTACTATTCTCAAATTTTGAACTTAGATATACTTTAAAACATAAACGACATATGCCCATGTGGTCTCTCATTTACGCTCGCTCTTCCAGGTAAGCACTGAGTGATACAGATGCAGGTTTGTCTTACAACTGTGTTTTTTTCACTATGTGCTGTAGCGCTTCCCCCCAAGGGGCCATTAAGAATCTACCCAGGACTCCTACAGTTGTACAGAGTCCAGGGGTGTATTTAGGTTTTGTGCTGCCCTAGGCCTGACTAAACTTGTGCACCCCCTAATTTAAATATGACCCACCCCTTGCAATTTAAGGCCCACCCTGAAATTTTCGAATGGGAACACTAGTTCTGATGGCCTGGGGGGGGGGGGGGCAATGGATTCCCTTAATTTGCATAGATTTCCTTTCACTTCCTGTTTGGCTATGGGGCAGGAAGTGAAGGGAAATCTCTGCAATGGGACAGGGATGGTAAAAAATTTGAAGCACTGCCTCCCACAGTTGCAGAATGCCAACCACCCACATACTGGAAGCAGTGCGGCCAATTTATGGGGGCGCTAAACTAATTTGCCCAACAGTGTAGCACAAGCCTGGCGGGGACACTGTCCATGCTGCCCCCCTGCAAAGTGCTGCCCTAGGCCTGGGCCTTGTTGGCCTAGGCCAGGATACAGCATTGGTACAGACACCGCCAGTCACTCAAACACATTCCTACGCACACCAAAAATGTGTGTAGGGGGATGGCTTTTTAGTATTTATTGCTGAAGAACTTTAAAGAGAGAAGGGCTTAGGGTCACAGGATACTCCAAAATGATCAAGAACAATAATGGAAGGACATACTGCTCACTAATTTTCTCTATAAAAGCCTTTCCTGGCGGTAACAGGGAATGGCCAGTATATTGAAGAACAGCCCGAGTCCATAAAGCATCCTCTGGCACTTAGGCCGAGTACACATGATAGGTTAACCAGAGGACAACGGTCTGATGGACCATTTTCATCGGTCAAAACTAGGGTTGTCCCGATACCAATTTTTTAGGACCGAGTACAAGTACCGATACTTTTTTTAAAATGTGTCCCCAAATGCAGCCATGTCCCCCCACATATTCAGCCACGTCCCCCCAAAATATTGCAGCCATGTCCACCCATATATCCAGCCATGTCCCCCCATATATCCAGCCATGTCCCCCACATATACCCAGCCATGTCCCTCATACCTAGATGATGATGATAATGATGCCGCCGCCGCATTAATTAGCGTGCGGGGAACATTACAGCTTTCGTTTGAATAGCTGTGTTCCCCGAGTGTATAGACACTCCCCCTTGCTCGGGATTGGACAGATCACCCGATATGCAGCAGTGGGTTTGTGGCGGCGGCGCGTTGCAGTGGCGGTGGGGACGACAAGTATTCGGCCAGGCATCGGGGGCATTTGCGGGAGTACAAGTGCTCCCGCAAATCCCGATACCGATACTGGTATCGGTATCGGGACAACCCTAGTCAAAACTGATCGGTTAAAAAAAAGCCAACTTGATTTAAAATTTTACCGATGGATTGATAACCAATAGGTCAAAAACAATCGTTAGTATACAAAACCATCGGTTAAAAACCCGTGCATGCTCAGAATCAAGTCGACGCATGCTTGGAAGCATTGAACTTCATTTTTTTCAGCATGTCCTTGTGTTTTACGTTCTGATACTGATGGTGTGTAGGCACAGTCAGCTTCATATGTTAACCGATGAGAACGGTCCGAAGGGACTGATCGCGTGTACGAGGCTTAAGGCTTTCCTCTGGTACTTGCACACCCAGAAATCCCACAAAAAGTTTTTTACTTACAGTGTCCCAGGAGTGGGCTGCCACCCAGCATGTACAGGAAGATCTTTAGTGAGGGGGTTAAAAAGATCCTTATCCAGACCAAGATTTCAAGACAATGCCCTCCAGCAAACAGTTCTTTAGCAATCTTATCTAGATCCTCAGCCCAGCTCCTGCTGATGCTCAGGTTGCAATATTTTGTCTCAGTAGATATCTCCCAGGCACAACAACACCCAGTAAACTGGAACTATCATTGAAGAAAAAATAACCCTCTGCTCAGGCCTCCCGCACATTTACCACCTCCCCAGCCACCTTTTGGCACCTTCAAGCAATGCGGGGAAAAAAACAAGAAAAAATCAACCATAACAGTTTTGCTTGGTCAGTGGCACATATTCAGATGCAGGTTGCCTCCTGCCTTGTGCAATAAAGTTCAGTTCTTAATTACAAAACGAGTTTCCATAATTCAGAAAAATGTGAATTTTTGCATGGCTTTGAAAGGTTCATATACTCGCTCATTGCACCAGCTCTGGTGTCATTCTTCTTTCTTTTCCGTAACATGTTTTGCCACATAAATATACTCATAACCATATTCTAGTGCCACAATCCTTTATAGTCTGAACAAATGAGGTAGCTCTGTCACATTTCCTTTCCCAGGTGGGATGCAGGACTCAAGAGATTTTTCTATCAGCTTCTGGTGTGCCAGATTCTGAGCAGTAGCCTGTGTAAAAGCTTTAACTGATCGACCTAGATCTACAAGACAGATTGACCATCCCTTATTTGTACACACTTTCAACCATGAGTCAGATATGGTCTATTATATATCCCACACATGCATGCGGGAGTCACATCGCTGCTGCATGCAGAGCAGGCCATAAATGTGGTCTGAGCTGCGCATGTGCTGCTCAGATCTCAATACTCTGTGAAAGGCAGGGGGGAATTATGACAGAAGAGATCTCTAAGGTCTCTTCTGTTATAAAAAGCCTGCCTATCTGCAGATTTTCCCATTACTCCCTTTACTAGCATTTTAAAAGTCTGGTCACCATACCATACATGGGTTTTAAAGTGGGAGTAAACTAGCATGCATATTTTTTACCTATAGGTAAGCCTATGTTAAGGCTTACCTATAAGTACTGTAAATATCTCCTAAACGGACACTGTTTAGGAGATGTTTACTGAAGATGTAGCCAGTGATGTCACTGCCGCATGCGCTCTGCAGGAATGGCTGCTGGGCCATTTCTTGCTATGCATACTAGCACATTGTGACTAGGGATGGGTGAACAGTTTGGCCCGAGCATAAATTCTGGTGAACACCGAACAATATGCTGAGTTTGGGGTGAATTTGAAAGCCGCATAACCCATTAAAGTCTATGGGACACTAACATTAAAAATCAAAAGTGCTCATTTTAAAGTCTCATGTGCATGGTATTATCATAAAAAGAGTTTGGGCACCTGGGTCCTGCCCCAGGGGACATGTATCAATGCAAAACATTTTTTTTCAAAACAGCAATTTTTTCAGGAGCAGTGCTTTTAATAATGCTTAAAATGAAACAACAAAAGTGAAACATTCCTTTAAATGTTATACCGGGGGGGGGGGGGGTGTCTGTAGTATGCCTGTAAAGTGGCAAATTTTTCCTGTGTTTAGAACAGTCCCTGAAGAAAAATTACATTTCTAAAGGAAAAAAAAAATAATATAAAACTGCTCGCAGCTATAATGAATTGTCAGGTCCCGCAATACAGATAAAAGTCATTGAAAAAAACGGCATGGGTCCCCCCCAGTCCATTACCAGACCCTTTGGGTCTGGTATGAATATAAGGGAAACCTTAAACCCAAATGTTTAAAGAAAATTTAATGGGGGTCCTCCAAATTCCTTACCAGGCCCTTTAGGTCTGGTGTGGGTATTAAAGGGAACACTGCACCAATGTTTCTTTTAAATGGTATAGGGGTCCCCTCAAAATCTATACCAGACCCTTCAGGTCTGCCATGTATTTTAAGGGGAACCCCGCCCCTAAAAAAATGGTGTAGGGGTACCCCTAAAAATCCACACCAGACCCTTATCTGAGCATGAAACCTGACAGGCCATAGGAAAAAAGGGGGTGAGAGAGCGCCCCCCCTCCTGAACCGTACCAGGCTACATGCCCTCAACATGGGGAGGATGCTTTGGGGTCCAAAGCACCATGTCCGCATGTTGATGGGCACTAGGGCCTCGTCCCCACAACCCTTGCCTGGTGGTTGTGGGGGGTCTGCGGGTGGGGGGGCTTATCGGAATCTGGAAGCCCTCTTTAACAAGGGAACCTCAGATCCTGCCCCCCCATGTGAATTGGTAACGAGGTACATTGTACCCCAACCATTTCACAAAAAAGTGTCAAAAAATGTTAAAAAACACAAGGGACAGCTTGGGACAAGTCCTTTATTAAAAATGTAAAAAAAAAATCCAGCGATGTACATCAATCTTGACCCAAGGATACCGAAAAAAAATTAATAAAACACTGCTACTGATGCCTCATAGGAGGTTCCTGTCAAATGACGCTACACATTGGCCATGACAGCGCTAAAATAGCTGAGGGCGTGGCCACCCATGATGTACGTGGGTGATCTTGCCCTGCTTCTGATGCCATGGGAAAACAGCAGGAAACCCCCATTGCATCAGAGGGGGCTGGGTCATCCTTAATTGTGACATTGTCTTATAGGTTGCAAAAAACCCACTGTGCTTTACTACCGCTTTAAATGGAAATGCCCCAAATTCCTGATTTGTGCACAGAACATTTTGTAAATTAATAGTCTCAATAAAAGCAGCATCCCTCTGTACCTGCAGTACTTCCAGCATTGTACGGTCATTATCCACATCTTTTTATATGATAATATAAATCCATTGTTTCTCTCAATTTCCCACACCATCACATCAGATAACATACTTTTTATTTAGGATACATTTGGGCAATGGGCATATATGTAGGGGGGAAAAAAAATAAGTATCTGATAGACAAATACAAGTATCTAAACATGCATAACATGTACTTGATTCTGATGGGAACTGTCTCCCACAGGACTTCTAGCATTCATTGCCATAGCAACAGTTTTGAATATGATCATCTCTAAGATTTACTTGTGGCGTTCACAATAATGCATTGAATATGACATATTATGATAACTGTAAATACTGCAATAAACAGCAGTGGCACTGGTGAAATTGGAAGACAGATAAATGCTGGTGCCACTGTGCCCATTTTTTTTCAGAATAGAAATAACAAAAATGAACGTAAAATGGTAAAAGCATAATTTTCTAGATATACTCTTAGATATAAGCCTCAGTGTAAAATTGAAGTATGTTCTCAGGGTCAGTGCTGCTGCATATATAAAGTACAATCCTGTCATCTATTATGGCTTTGTAAACAAAAGGATTTTCCTTTAATCACGTCTCATAATGTTAGGAAGTATTAAAATGATGTCTCTTGAAAAAAAAAAAAACATATGGGCATAAATGCCTTAGCTACCGAACTATAAAGCTGATTAGGTCATATTGATTTATAAAAGGACACACGTAGCTTTCCTGACTGTCTAAACCTTTCATGAACTTTTACCTAAAGCAAAACTTAATGTACTGTATTGGGGTCCCCCCCAGGGCTCTTATTATAAACAATGGAAAAGAGTACCGCTCCAACCCCTGCGACCTATGATGTGCTCCCACCCTGTAGTACTGACAGATGCAGACTCTGCGCTGATCCATGGAAAAAATAAATATTCCTGGACTGCCGCACTCTGATTGGTGATTATTTGAAACAAAATGAACAAAGTTTAAAATCCAAAACTGTATAACATCCAAAAATTCATGCAACACTGCAATCAATGGTAGACTGTGGACATAGGGGACAAAAAAGCTAAAATGTTTCACATCATATGCTTAGTCATAGCTGGGTTGTGTGAGGATCTGAAAGGATTTAAATAGAAAACTTTGAATGCATCCAAACCAATTAAAGCTCGTCTGCACAGCATTAGAAAATTAGATACCTGATTGAAACTGACACAACCCATGGTCAGAACAGCAATCAAAAACAAAAACACACATGTGTATGTGACATTCTAACCTAAAACACATTTTATGATATAGTCTTTATAAGTGTATGTAAAACATACAAAGAAATGCAATAAATTAATATATATATATATATATATATATATATATATATATATATATATAAATATACTGCAAAAATAAAGTGCTATTAAATAAATATAAATGAAAACTGATATGAATGATATCGTGGTAATAAAATGTGGAGACAATGTGTGAATGTGAAGTTATTGATAAATACGGTGCTGATCTGTGTTGGAAATAAAACATAACAACAATAAATTGTTGATATGCAAGCGCGCAAAAACTGCAATAAATAGATGAATATAAACGTGTGTGTGTATATATATATATATATATATATATATATATATATATATAATTATGAAAACATGGTCCAACATTAAGTGAAATAAATAAATGGAATTAGATTAAATCAAATTAAATAAAGTTTAAAATTAAGATCGGACCCATGTAGTGCAATAAATTAAATATTTGTTTATTTATTTATGTGCAGACAAATATGTTCAATGTTTGTATAATATAGTCATGCCCATGATGTAATGTGGGCAAACCCCTACAAGCATGATGAGTATGCATGAAGAAAAATTATTTATAAACAAAAACATAATGTAATAAGTTGCTAAAATTTGTATAGATTAATATACTAAAGTTGTTATAATTACTACCAACAACACTTGTCATATAAACCAATCCACTGCATCTAAAAGAAATATAAAGAATAATATCATTAACATAAATCTATGAACAGCAAAGGAATATATGAAATAAAATGACAAGTGTGATGTGGGTCGAGCCCTAAACACTGAACGTTACATATTAAAGGACATATCTACGTGGTGTAAAAAAAAAGATCTGTTTGATTCATTTCATCCCAAACAAAGGCAGTATATATAAACCAAATATACGTCCTGAAACTAATCCTGGAACAAGAAAACTTGTGTGAATTCAAAGAAAAATATAATGTAAACACTATATAATGAATATATGAATGAGGATGGTGGAAATTACTAATAAAAATGTGATACAACCCACTCAAAATGTAATCCTGAGGGGCGTCTAGTATTCAAGACAAATATCCACCGAAACTCTTGCTTACACAATATATTGAACTTATCACCACCTCGGTGGTTTTACAATTTTTTTCTAGTCCCTGAATTCCAATGCTGTGCCACGTTAGTCATATGATCCTTTTCCATGTCATAAAGATGATCATATAGACGATCCTTAAGACATCTTGTAGTTCTACCTACATACTTAACTGAACACAACCTGCATGTAATGGCATATACGTATGTTACAATTGATAAAAAAAATGCAGCTTGTGTGTCTTTTTCGTGGACATAGAGACAATAATGGTGTCCCCTCTTTGACTAAAGGGGCAATAAGCACAATTGCGGCCGCTGGCCCCCACATTTGAAGGTGCCCTTGAAAGATAACCAATTGCCATTGGTGTCCTTACTTGAAAAGAAACTGGGTGACAAAAGTGCACCCAGAGACGATGCTCTTCTAGACAGTACGTATGCCTCCTTTGAGGATTTTGGCATACCTTGGATCATGAGATAGGAAGGAAAGGTGTTTGGTGACAATGCATTTTATTTTCTGAAATTCCTTGCTGTATGCAGTGCAAAAAGTGGGAATAGGATTGATAACCCCATTATCCCTGTCTTTGTTTCTATGTTGTTTATTAGTATTGCCACCAAAACCCCACCTGCGTTAACTTTTATTTTTGTTATTGTATTTCTTCATCAAAAGCATATCACAAGAAGAACCCTTAGCTATGCATAAGCCTCTATCAATGACAGGTTTAGGGTAACCCCTCTCCTGAAACCTAATGGACATGGCTGCTGCTTCTTGCGTGAAATCGGACTCCTTGCTGCACAGTCTTCTAAGTCTGAGAAACTGACCTGCTGGTTTATTGTCAACAGTATGCTTAGGATGACTAGAGTGTGCTCTAAGAAGGGTGTTGCCAGCACTGGGTTTTTTGTAAGGCCCCTTTTAAATTGGGGCTGGGGCTGCGCTGGCAGTATAGTGCCGCTAAAAATAGCGGCGCTATACCGCCTGAATTGCCGCGAGTTGCGGCCGCTAGCGGTGCGGTATTTAACCCCGCTAGCGGCCGTGAAAGGGTTAATACCGCCCGCAATGCGCCTCTATAGAGGCGCATTGCAGGCGGTATTGCCGCGGTTTCCCATTCTTTTCAATTGGAAGAAGCGGTATTCATGCCGCTCCTCACCGCTCCAAAGATGCTGCTGACAGGAGATTTTTTTGACTCCCGCCAGCGAATCGCCTCAGTGTGAAAGCCCTCAGGCTTTCACATTGAGGATGCAGTGAAGGAGTTTTTCAGGCGGTATAACAGCGCTATTTTTAGCACTGTACGGCCCCTTTCACATGAGCGGCCCGTTGTCCTCTAATTACAAGTCCGTTTACGGACTTGTAATGGGCCCCTATGGGAGCGGATCCGTTAGCGCATGATGCATCCGCTAATGTCCGCCTAAGATCCGCGTCCGTCTGGATCCGTTTTGCGGACGGAAGAAAACCCTATTTTTCTTCCGTCCGGTGGAACGGATCGGATGCAAACGAACAGGCGGTCCGTTTTCATCCGATTCCCCATAGGGGATAGCGGAGGAGAGACAGGGCGGTCCCTGCACAGTGTGCGGGGACCGCCCTGTCCACCGACAGCTGAGTGGGACCCCCCGCTGAGCCAACGGACACACACGGAGCGGACCGAAAAATGGACCGCTCCGCGTGAAAGGGGCCTACAGCCTGAAAAACTCCTCAATGTGAAAGGGGTCTAAAGATTAGAAGTAACGATGTTCCCCTCACCTGAGAGTCTCATTGAATTGAGTGAGTTATTATTCTTTATATTTCTTTTAGATGCAATGGATTGGTTTATATGACAAGTGTTGTTGGTAGTAATTATAACAACTTTAGTATATTAATTTATACAAATGTTAGCAACGTATTACATTATGTTTTTGTTTATAAATAATTTCTCTTCATGCATACTCATCATGCTTGTCGGGGTTTGCCCACATTACATCATGGGCATGACTATATTATACAAACATTGAACATATTTGTCTGCACATAAATAAATAAACAAATATTTAATTTAATTTAGTGCACTACATGGGTCCGATCTTAATTTTAAACTTTATTTAATTTGATTTAATCTAATTCCATTTATTTATTTCAGTTAATGTTGGACCATGTTTTCATAATTATATATATACACGTTTATAATCATATATTTATTGCAGTTTTTGCGCACTTTTTTTATTTCCAACACAGATCAGCACCGTATTTATCAATAACTTTACATTCACACATTGTCTCCACATTTTATTACCACAATATCATTCATATCAGTTTTCATTTATATTTATTTAATAGCACTTAATTTTTGCAGTATATTTATATATATATATTTATTGCATTTCTTTGTATGTTTTTACATACACTTATACATAAAATGTGTTTTAGGTTAGAATGTCACATACACATGTGTGTTTTTGTTTTTGATTGTGCAGATGCTGTTCTGACCATGGGTTGTTTCAGTTTCAATCAGGTATCTAATTTTCTAATGCTGTGCAGACGAGCTTTAATTTGTTTGGATGCATTCAAAGTTTTCTATTTAAATCCTTTCAGATCCTCACACAACCCAGCTATGACTAATGGCCCATACACAGGATCCGAATATCGGACGAAAACGATCGTTCGATGATGGATCGTACGATTTTCGGATCGTGTGTACACTACTTTCGAGAGCCGAACACGACCGTTCATCCGATATTTTTCGATCGGACATGCGCGAAAATTTTCCTTGTACGATGTCAGATCGTACGATTTTCGTTTAGTCAGTACAGCCGTCGTCCGACAATACAATACAAATACATTACAACACGTGACATCACTTCCGATCTTTTTTTCTGTCGTACGAGAATTTTCGTGAGTTTAATAACCTATTTTACTTGCGATTTTTAAGCGAAAAAAGTCGTACGATCCATCGGCCGATATTCGGATCGTGTGTATGGGCCATAAGCATCTATCCACGATGTGAAACATGTTAGCTTTTTTGTCCCTTATGTCCACTTTATACCATTGATTGCAGTGTTGCATGAATTTTTGGATGTTATACAGTTTTAGATTGTATCCTTTGATCAGAGTGCGGCAGTCCTAGAACATTTCTTTTTTCCAGGGCTCTCATTATCGTGTACAAATAAGCACAGCACATTTGTAAATCATGACATAATTACCCCTTTAAAGTGGCCTTCTCGGACATTGTAACATCCATGCTTTCCCTCATCATTCTGTCACTACAGCTGGTATCTTCTTTGGGTCTTGCCATCTTTATCTGCCAGTTAAGCAGTCAGTTTTTCTTTAAAGTACAATTGTGGCTAATTAAAAATGCCATCCCCGTGAAGAGAATGAAGGTGAAGGGCAGGGCATGAAATGTCCCCGCCCCACCACCTATGGGACTGTGTCATTCCTGAAAAATAAATTAAATTTATATTAAAATTAAAAAAATAATAATAATAATTTACCTATCTATGATTGGTTCAGCAATGTTGACAGTTGCCCCAAACAACGGTCCTCTAGCACCCTATATAAAGAGAGAGAATGCGTCATCAGTGGGCAGAAGACGGAGAAGAATTGAAGAAGAGCACATCCCACCCTTCCTCCTTGTTGTGGCCTTTTTTGTGAGGTTTTAATCCCTTCTTTGGAAGGGGATGTTATATTTCATGTTTTTAAGTTTAGCTTGAGCTTAAATGGCTAAGCTAATTTATATATATATATATATATATATATATATATATATATATATATATATATATATATATATATATATATTTATATATATATATATATATGGTTATATGTTATTGAAAGATAGATTAATTCTTAAGTAGATTATTTAATTTTGATATAATGAATTGTATTTATACCTTCAAATAAAGGCCACAGGTATTTATTGAAGTATTATTTATTTATTGATTGATGGAAATATTTTTAGTACGATCCCATTGTGGTTATCACCTTTTGTAGGGAATACATGGTCTCACAACTTCAAGTCAACTGGTACTTAAATCTCTGCTGCTGGAATGTGGGAAGGAACTTTTTGTTTACCAGTGGCCAGTATTCATCCTGATGATGTGGTAATACTTTGAAAAATGCAGCTGTGAGAACAGAGAGGGACATCAGCAAGATCAATAGAAGGTTGCATGAAAAGTGGCCTTGCTGGATTGATCATTATAACCTGATGGAATGAAAACCATGGGATTGTAGAGTGTGATCAGTATTACTGTGCACTTGATCATATTCAAGAAAATAAATAAACAGCAATACATTTTTGATTAATAGGGGACAATTTTCAATAGGCGTCTTGCCATAAATGAGACAATTTGTAAGGAAGGCATAGGAATCTCACCATAAATACATTTCAACCTGCTTACAGGCCAATTAACAGTGTCTGATTACAACCAGTATAGCTAGTACCAGCCATACCAGTGCCTGATCACAGTCAGTACAAGTTCCTAATTACAGCTAATACTAGCCTAATGCCAGTGCCTGATTACAGCCAGTTCATTTGGTAACTAGTGTTGCTCACGAATATACGCATTGCGAATATTCGGTACGAATATTGCATATTCGAGTATTCGTGAATAACTCGAATATTGCGGCGAATATTCGCTATGGCGAATATTCGTATTTTTTCAAATTTATTTTTAAAACAGATCACATCCTAGTGATCTCCATCGACGTCTAAAAGCATTGCTGGTATGATTAGAGAGAGACCCTGGGCCGAGTAGCTGATGCGATTCTTTTATGTTGCCGAAAAATCGCATTGCGAATTTTCGGCAACATAAAAGAATCGCATCAGCTACTCGGCCCTTCTTTTGCATCAGAGCCAATCAGAATAACTCGAATATTCGGCAAACGGAATATTGCGCGATTATCTTCTCCGCCCTTCTTTTGCATCAGAGCCAATCAGAATAACTCGAATATTCGGCAAAAGGAATATTGCGCGATATTCCTTTTGCCGAATATTCGAGTTATTCTGATTGGCTCTGATGCAAAAGAAGGGCGGAGAAGATAATCGCGCAATATTCCTTTTGCCGAATATTCGAGTTATTCTGATTGGCTCTGATGCGCCCTTCTTTTGCATCAGAGCCAATCAGAATAACTCGAATATTCGGCAAACGGAATATTGCGTGATTATCTTCTCCGCCCTTCTTTTGCATCAGAGCCAATCAGAATAACTCGAATATTCGGCAAAAGGAATATTGCGCGATATTCCTTTTGCCGAATATTCGAGTTATTCTGATTGGCTCTGATGCAAAAGAAGGGCGGAGAAGATAATCGCGCAATAGGAATATTGCGCGATTATCTTCTCCGCCCTTCTTTTCCCCCTTATTCTCCTTTCTTTTAAGTAGAGTTAGTGTAGAGTTAGTGTTTAGTGCATATTAGTTTAGTAATACAGGAAATGATCTCCGTTTATGAGAATTTCGCAATCATTTTTGGATAAAATATCACGAATATTCGATATTAGCGAATATTCGCAAATATTCTTCTATATATTTGCGCAATATCGCAAAATCGAATATGGCGTATTCCGCTCAACACTATTGGTAACAGCAAGTACCCATGCCTAATTACAGTCAGCACAGCCAGTACCAGAGAACCAGTGCCAAATTACAGACAGTTATAGCCAGTACAGCAGCCAGTCCAAGACAACATACAGTGACTTGAAAAAGTATTTATACCCCCTTGAAATTTTCCACATTTTGTCATGTTACAAATGTAGCGGCCTGCTACTTTCATAGCTGAAGCTGCCTTAAATTTAGAGGGTAGTCAGAGATTTAATTACCTTTGACTGTATTGTTTTACCAAATGTGGGCCGCTGTTCTAGTTATGGCTGTACTGTGAGTGACCACTATTGTTGTCTGGAGTGTTCCCCTCCCAGGCCAAGTGTGGGTGTTTTTCCTCGGCAGCCAATCAGTGGGGGTTGATCGCCTCGCTGTGCACGCTGGGGGAGAGTACTTAAGGGAAAGACGTCATTAGTTCGGGGTCGTCAAGGTCCGTTCCTGGTCAGTCGTCCCACCACCCCTGTGAGTGGTCCTCATGGCCAGGGGTGTGTGTTCAAGTGTTCCTGGCTGTAATCTACCGAGTAGGCCAGGTAGTTAGGCTGGGTCTACTCTTGCAGAGTGGTTCTGTGCTGTCCGTCCTAGAGGGAGGAAGCCACCGAATGAAGCACCTATTCTGGAGAGCACCGAGCAGAAGGCTGGTACACTCAGGAGAGGCCTTAAACTTCATTGAAGGACACACTAATACTGAGAGGCCAAGTGAAGGTTGCCTGTCAGTTTTGAGTTCACAAGAATCTATTTCAAGAAGAGATCCTGGTGCTGAATTCTATGCTGAGAGGATTCTGGACCGAGAATATCTCCACCTTTGGGAAGGTCTGTGGCAGAGAATTTACCAAGTTTCCGTGCGACACCCTGGCTGCTAGGTTAGTGAGGGGGGCCTATCCAGGTGCGCAATACCTGTGGCAACAAAAGCTGTATTTTCTGGAAGCAGGAGTGCTTCTGAACAAAATTATACACCTGAGCCTATTACCTATTGCCCTTCCACCTCTTTAACTTCTACTTTTATTCTTTTACCACGTTTGGTAAATAAAGCATAGAAAAAGAAGCACAACATGTGGACATTGAGCTCTTTTATCAACTCTCATCTGGTACCCTAGATGGCGAAGAAATAGAGGTAACATGCCACCCAAAACAAACCAGCAGCTCCTTCGGGGGTAGTGCTATACAAACAAATACGTAAATGTATTTTATTGGGATTTTAATAATAGGCCAACACAAAGTGGAACATAATTGTGAAGCGGAAGGAAAATTATAAATTATTATTATTATTCAAGAATTATGCCAACAGTTTACGCAGTGCTTTACAATGTCGAGGGAGGACAGCACAATTACAGTTTCAATACAGAAGGTACAGGAGGGCCCTGCTTGTAGAGCTCACATTCTAAAGGGAGGGGGTGGTGATACAAAAGGTACTAGCTGCAGGGGGATTTGATGGGGGTGGCTCAGGGACAGTTGTTAGGTGGGTGTGAGATAGGCTTTCCTGAATAAATTAGTTTTTAGGGATTAAAAAGGTGAACAGGGTAGGCGCTGATCGTACATACCAGGGCAGAGAGTTTCAGAGGATGGGACAGGCTCTGGAGAAGTCCTGAAGATAAGCATGGTCGGAGGTAACAAGGGATCTAGTGAGCAGGAGGTCCTGGGAGGAGCGGAGGGGACGATTTGGGCAGATGAGGTTGTTGATGTAGATGGGGGCGGTGTGGCAGTGTTTTGCGAATGGCCTTGTATGTTGTGGTTAGCATTTTGAATTTTACACAGTGGGGTAGTCTAGCAGCAGAATTCATAATAGACTGAAGAGGGGATAGCCTGAGTAAGGGCAGGCCATTTAAGAGAGAGTTGCAGTAGTCAAGGCGGAAAATAATCAAGGAGTGAATAAGTTGCTTTGTGGTGTCATTAGCCAGGAAGGGTTGAATTCTGGTGATGTTGCGGAGGTTAAGGCAGCAGGATTTAGCCAGTGATTGGATGTGGGGGCTGAAGGAAAGGTCAGAGTCAAGAATTACACCCAGCACCCTGGCATGTCTGGAGGGACCAATGATTGTGTTGTTGATCTTAACGGTAATGTCATGGGGGGGGGGGGGCATGAAGGAGGAAATATAACAAGCTCAGATTTAGAAAGATTGAGTTTGAGGAAGTGGTGTGACATCCATATCGATATGTCATTCAGTAAGTTTGAGATCTGTGAGGAGATCGAGGGGGTGAGTTGAGGAGTGGAGAGATAGATCTGGGTGTCATAGAGGTGGTATTGGAATACATGGGAGGTTATCAACTGGCCCAGGGAAGAGGTATAGAGTGAGAATAGGAGGGACCCAAGGACGGAGCCTTGGGGTACCCCAACAGAAAGAGGAGCAGAGGAGATAGAATTGTAAGTGACACTAAAAGTGCGCTGAGATAGGTAGGAGGAGAACCAGGATAAAGCAGACTCACGGAGGCCAAGGGAGTGTAGTTTGCAGAGGAGGATCAGGTGGTCAACTGTGTCAAAGGCAGCAGAGAGGTCTAAGGCCTCGTACACACGATCAAATCTGTCCGCTGGAAACGGTCCGCTGGACCGTTTCAGCAGACAGATTCGATCGTGTGTACGGCCGAGCCGACGGATTTGGCCACCCGACAGATTTCAAAGCATGCTTTGAAATCTATCGGGTGGGAATCCGTCCGCCCGACATGTCTGCTGGTTAGTACACTTACCAGCAGACATGTCGTCCCACACCGCCGCCGCACCGCCGCCGAATGGATTCGGCGCATGCGATGAAGTGTTTTACTTCCTGGTCCGGTGACGTGGCGGCGTCAACGTCACCGCCACGTCACCGACACGTCAGCGCGCTCTCTGCTGGCGGGGATTTTGGTTTGCTCGTGTGTACACGCGAGCAAACCAAAATCCCAGCAGACAGATTTGTTCAAATCTGTCGGACGGACAGATTTGAACAAATCTGTCTGCTCGTGTGTATGGGGCCTAAGAGTATGAGTATGGAGTAATAGCCATTGGTTTTAGCAGTTAGTAGGTCATTGGTGAGTTTTAGTAGGGCAGTCTCAGTAGAATGTTGTGAGTGGAAGCCGGATTGTAGGGGGTCGAGAAAGTTGTTGTCCATGAGGTAGAGACTCATTCGGTCATGGACAAGGTGTTCAATGAGCTTGGAGGCAAATGGGAGCAGGGTGATGGGTCTTAAGTTGTTCAAACAGGTGGGGTCTAGTGAGGGTTTTTTTAAGTACGGGGGTAACCAGTGCATGTTTGAGCGGGGAAGGAAAGGTGCCTGAGAGGGAGAGGTTGAAGGTGTGGGTTAGGGAGTTGAGGATAGAGCCGGAAGGTGTTCACAATAATTGAGAGGGGACGGGTAGTGAAGTAGGCCATGGTGGTAACTGGGCAAAAGGAGGAGAGTATTGAGTGTGGTCTTGGACCTGATGTGTTGGGTAGGGGAGGAATTTAAATGCTGTATATCTCCTTGCCAATTGTGTCTATTTTTCTTTTGAAATGATTGGCAATCTGTTGAGTGGTAAGCAAATTGGTGGGTAGGGGCAGTGGGGGGTAAAGTAAGGAATTAAAGGCAGAAAATAGTTTTTCCCCTTTAAATTTTATTCAGAGGATTTCAGATTACCAAGATAATACAATGGTTTGAAAAACAGCAATGAGTCTTTAAAAACTCGTGACCTAGTGTCGGAGATAACAGTTATGAACTTAAAACAGCTATGCAATGATGCATTAAGTACTAGGTATCATTGGTAGAAGGGTGGGGAAAGTGGGTGGAGGAAAATACCCGGGAGTTTAGCAGACTGATGCCGCGTACACACGATCATTTTTCGGCATGAAAAAAAACAATGTTTTTCGGCATGTAGAAAAACAAAGGGCCAGATTCTCGTAGATCGGCGCATATTTATGCAGGCGTAGCACATATCAGATGCACTACGCCGACACAACTTTGAGAGGCAAGCACCATATTCTCAGTGCAATTGCGCCCAAAGATGCACCAGCGTAACGTAAATTCCTTGGCGTAAGCCGGCGTTATTCAAAGTAGGAGGGAAGTGGGCATGATCCATTTAAATGAACCGTGACCCCATGCAAATGAACGCCCGAACAGACGGAGCATGCGCCGTGACGTGGACGTATGGCCCGCCCCTCTGCACATGTGCACAACTACGCACAGTGTAACACCTAAGCAACGCCGGCCCACTGCCTACGCAACGTGTATAAATGCAGGCCAGACATGCGCCCGTCGAGCACAAAAGTACACAATTTTTTTTCCTGTGGTGTAGGTACTTTTGCGGCTTGTGTTGTGCCATGTCTGCTCCCAGGAGAGAAAAATGCAAGAAAAACTTCTCCCCAGAGGAGAGGGCCATTATTATCTCGGCCATGGAACAGTATGATGCTCGCCTCCATGGGCCACAGAGTGGCATCACCAGCAAGGCCAAAAAGGAGGAGATATTAATGCGGATAACCACACAGGTCAATTCACTGGCACATGAGGTCAGGACACCCCATGATATAGCCAAGAAGATGAATGACCTGCGGCATCTGGTCAGAGGCAAGCTGGGTGAGATGAGCAGGCATGCCAGGGGCACTGGAGGTGGACCAGCCAGTGCAATCCGGCTGACTTCTGAGGAGAGAGTGGTTGTCTGTTGTCTTCAGAGGGAGCAGGTGGAGGGAGCTTCGGGCTATGACTCTGTGGATCTGGCCTTGAGGACATGTAAGTGTGTTTTATCTACTATCTGGTGTGTAGCATGTGGGGGGGGGGGGTGAATGAATGAATGAAAAACGTATATAGCGCAGCACATGCAAAGTAAATCGCCTCTGGGCGCTTGTTGTTCCTGTCTCCTTTGAGATCAAAAGAGATGAGTCTTAATCTTTCTCCTGAAGACCAAGTAGTTCTCCTCCAGCCGAATGCTGGCTGGTAAGGCGTTCCATAGTCTGGGACCTTGGACAGCGAATCTCCTGTCTCCTTTGGACTTGTATCTGGCTTTCGGTATCTGAAGCCGATTTTGATTGGTGGATCGTAGAATACGATTGGGATTGTGAACTTTTAATTTTTCGCATAGATAATGGGGAGCATTCCCATGGATACATCTATGCGTTAGACAGAGAGCTTTAAAGGTGATTCTGTCTTTAACTGGTAGCCAGTGAAGGGATCTCAGTGAAGGTGAGATTGATTGCCAGGGTTTTTTCCCAGTCACAAGTCTGGCGGCCGTATTTTGAACGACTTGAAGACGAGCGATTTGGTACTTGGGGAGTCCGAGGTAAAGGGCATTTGCATAGTCCAGTCTGGAGTTTACAATCGCTCCCACCACGACCGCTATGTCTTTCTTGGGAATGAAAGGCGTGAGTCTGCGTAGTAGGCGCAGCAGATGGTGAGATCCGCTGACTACTGACCCTATTTGTGCGTTCATTGTCATGTCGGAGTCAAAGATGACCCCAAGACTTTTGACTTTGGCGCTAGGGGTGATGATTTTGCCCAGAATGGGCGGGGGGATCCAGGTTGTTGCCGATTGATTCCTGCGCTTGGCGTGAAACAGAAGAAGTTCTGTTTTCGCTCCGTTGAGTTTGAGATAACTCTTTGTCATCCAGTCCTCTATCAAAGAGAGACAAGTCTCTAGATTGAGGTGGTGATCCTTTTTATTGCAAATGCGGAAGTACAGTTGCGTGTCGTCTGCATATGAATGATAAAGCAGTTTTTGGCTGCTGATGATTTCGAAAAGAGGACGCACATAGATGTTGAATAACATTGGCGATAGGGGAGATCCTTGAGGGACCCCGCACGATAATGTGCGTTGTTCAGAAGTGAAGGGTCCTAGCTTTACTATTTGCGATCGGTTTTCCAAAAAAGAGGAGAACCAAGATAGATCGCTTTCTGCGACTTTGGCTATTTTGGCCAGTCGAGTCAATAACAGCTTGTGATCTACTGTATCAAAGGCTGCGCTTAGGTCCAGCAGAACCAGAAGAGAAGATTCTCCTTCGTCTGCGGCCTCGAGAACGTCGTCCCATATCTTAAGCAATGCTGTTTCCGTCCCGTGTTCGGGACGGAATCCTGATTGAAATGGGTCGAGTAAGTTGTGGGTATCTAGATGCTGTTGCAGCTGCTGTACCACTGCTTTCTCCATTACCTTGGAGAGAACATTTAGGCCTGTTATGGGGCGCCAGTTGAGTGGATCCTTAGGATCCAGGGTGGCTTTCTTCAAGATGGGTTGAATGAAACCCTCCTTCAGCTGGGAGGGCATTATGCCCTCCCTGAAGGATTGGTTGATAAGCTGCGTGACAGGAGGTGCCAAGATGTCGGCGCATTCCTTCAGCAGTTTGGTGGGGATAATATCATTTGGCGCAGTGCTGTTGCGCAGAGTGCCGATGATATTTTTAGTGGCCTGAATGGAGATGGGTTCCAGCGTGAACTCACCTAACTGTGGTGAATTACTGCCGGTGCTGTGTAAATAGCTACGGGGGGGCTGGGAGAGCAATTGTTTTGCTGAATGCTTTGCCGGATTGCCTCAATTTTGTTAATGAAGCAATCCGATAACTCATCGCAAAATTCTTGTGTATCCAAGTTGGGGGCTTCAAGACATCCTGGATCCATGGTCTGAGTGACCAGCTTGAAGAGTTCGCGGGGGCGGTTTAGGGAACCGTTGATAGCCTCAGAAAAATAGTTTTTCTTGGCTTCGAAGATTTGCTTGTAGTATTTTCTGGTTATTGCCTTGTAGATCGAGAGGTTCTCATCTGAAGAGCTTCTTTTCCAGGTTGCTTCTGCCCTTCTGCGCTCTTGCTTCAGTAACGCCAGCTGGTTGTTGAACCAGCCGGAGTTATTTTTCCTGATCTGGGTCTTTCGTTTCGGCGCTATCAAGTCAGCTGACTGCAATAGTGCTGTGTTTATGGCCTCCAGTGTTTCTTCCGCTGTTTGGTGCGGCTGAATTGTGTTTATTTTTTCCCCTAACGTGACTTTGAAGAGTTCCGAGTGGAGCTTCTTCTGACATCTGGTCCAGTGTGTTGTCACTGGATTTGATGTTTTTGTTAAGGGGGGGAATTCGGAAATAATGAATTTAATTGCATGGTGATCTGTCCATGGCAATGGTTCTTTTTCCAAGATTTTTATTTCCAGATCTTGTCTGAAAATAAGATCGAGCGTATGACCTGAAGCATGTGTGGGCCCACATACTAGTTGCTGAAGCCCTAATCCTTCCAGGTGGTCGATGCAGGCGTCGGCAATGGGGTCTTGCGGGGAGTTGGCCCAGAGGTTGAAGTCCCCGAGCAGCAAAAGGTGTTTGCTGTTCAGGGTATAAGTGGAGACAAAGTCCGTCAAAGATGGGAGCAGCTGCGACTTGGGGCCAGGTGGCCTATAGCAGAGTAGAATCCGGACGGTCTCCTAGCCGTTTACTTGCAGTTGAAGAGTAAGGGTTTCCATGAATGGAAGAGGGTTTTGGAGGCTTGGTTTTGTGATCGCAAGACGCGTCTTATGGATCACTGCCAGTCCTCCTCCTCTTTGCCCTATTCTGTTTTCCGTTATAATACGGTAGTTTTCTGGCACCAATTCTCCTAGAATGGTGTTACAGTCGGCTGTGAGCCAGCTCTCTGTAATAAAGAGGCAGTCTAAGTCATGTTGCAATAAGAAATCATGGATTTCTAATCAGTGTTTTACTGCCGATCTAGTGTTGATCAAAGCACATGATATGTGCTTAGGCTGGGGTAAATGGCTGCGACTTTTGGTAGTCGATCGTCGATCGATCCTCAAAAGTCGCAGATTTCTAAGGGCTTTTTTTGGTGGCGGCCGGCAGAATTGCGGCAAATCGATCCAGATCCCAAATGTTCTCCGCCGAGTATTGCCGATTGACCATGGCCGCCGTGGACAAAAGGGGTGGGGGGGGGGGTGGATTCTCAAGAATAACTGAATCCTCTGATCCTAGCTTGGTCCAGAGGAAGGCAAAAAACCCTGACCACGCTGCGCCAATATGCTGTGGTAGGTAAAAAATTCCTTCCTGACCCCTGAAGAGGCGATCGGGTTAAGCCCTGGATCAAGTTTTAAATGAATTTGAAAGGGGGGAGATAGGGCTGGGTGGAGCAAGATGGCCGCCGACCTGGCAGCAGGATCCAGGCTGGGGGGGTACCAGACTAAGTGGACCACTGTCTGTGCCACCTGGGGGGCTGAGAAGAATGATCGGGGGGCAGGGGGGCTCTACTGGGGTAGGGGGGGCTTTCTGGCCCGATTAGAGCAATAGGTGCCGATCGTTGGGGGTGGGGAGCGGCGCGCCGCTAGGCCGCGGATGAAGCCGCTGCCTTTCCTGAGTCGCGGCTGCCGCAAATCCCCAGTGACCGGCGTGGAGGGAAGAAACACAGCGCCCGAGGGTAGCGGAGGCTGGTGGGGATGGGTGGCCTATTAAGCAGAGTTAGCAGCGTGTGGGAAGCGGCGTGGAGTTAGGCCGCAAGTGAGCCCGCGGTCTTTCCTAGATCGCGGCGCCCGCAATTCCCTTCAGGCTGGCGCGGTTGTCTAAGAAGAAGCACCCGAAATGGCGGGGCTGGCGGCGGGCCGGTGGTCCTGGGTCCGAAAGAGGCTGCGGCTTATCCTGAAAAGGACGGCTGCTCTTGATCCCAGGGGGGCAGGCAGATTTTGCCTGTCAGATGGTGTCCAAAGAAGGGGAAGAAAAAGTCTGCAGGAGTGAAGGCTGAAGGGGGTCCGGGCCAAGATGGGGGCTGAAGCTGAGGCTGTAGAGGAGAGGGGTAGAGGAGAGGGGGAGAGCCGCAAGAAGTAGCGGCTTGTCCTGAAAAGGACGGCCGCCAACGGTTTGCAGGGGAGGTGGAGGTAGAGTACCCTAAGAAAGACAGGGTCCTACCTGGAGAAGAGGGAGTCCAGGGAGAGGAAGGAGCTGGTCCTAGGGCTGCAGATTGTATCATGCAGCAAGGGGTTTGCAGGAGCCTGCCTGCCTAGCAGCCTAATCTGTGCTATCCCTGGGAGAGAGCCGACTCGTTACTGCTCTGGGGTGGAAGGGAACATGTGACAAGTGTGTAGGTCCACCAACATGTGAATGTTTTGTGTCATCCACAGATGTGCAGGAGGGAGCTGGGCCGTCATCTGCTGCCTGTGGCCATCCAACGCCATCCCCCGAACATCCTGTCCCTCTAGCTGACTCACTGGGAAGCCAAGAGCCATTGGTGGAGGGGAGTGCCCAGACCACAACTGAAGAGGTGGTTGAGGAGGAGGTGGTCTCTATGGACCAGGAGGTTTGCCTCTATTTGGAGGATCCTAGTGTGTTGGCAGGACCATCGCACACATCCACCCCCCTCATCTCCAGACCCTCAGTGTCTGCCCCATCATCTCCAGTCCTTCCTGGTCCATCCCAGTTATATCCAGCTCCTCAAGGTCCTCCCCCTATGGAAGGGCCCCATCCACTCCTTGCCCCAGGAAGGCAACCAGGAAGACAAGGGGTGTCCCTGAGTTCCTTCCAAAACATCTGTTAAGGGAGCAGGACTGGCAGACCCGGCATATGAGTGAAGTAGTGGTGGAGATGAGGCGCCTGGCAGACAGCCTGGCCTCCTCAGGCCCTTTAACAGACACTCTCCAGGATGCTTCTGCCAACACTTCTGCGACAGTTACCTGCCTGGGGGAGCTCCAGTCCACAACGGCGGAACTTGTGGGCGCGGTGAAGGCCCTGAGAGTGGCCCTACAGACAGTTGCCATGAAGGCGGTCCTTACCCATATAGTGGTGGCTTTGAAGGGCAGGCAGGCAGCCAGGGAGGGACCAGGGGATGCTCCTCCACCTGATGCCCCACCCCCCCACCTGAGGCTCCCCCCGGCAACTGAGGGCCAGGAGCCTGGGCACCAGGCGGAGCCCACACCAGGGCAAGTGATTCCCTTTTTTTTTACTGCTCTGGTGAATATTTTTATTTATTTTTTACTGCTCTGGTGAATATTTTTTATTTTAATTTTTTTACTGCTCTGGTAAAGAGATATATATTTTTGCATTTACTGCTCTGGTGAAGAGTTATTTATTTTTTGTATTTACTGCTCTGGTGAAGAGTTATTTATTTTTTGTATTTACTGCTCTGGTGAAGAGTTATTTATTTTTGTATTTACTGCTCTGGTGAAGAGTTTTTTTTTATTTTTATGCCTGCACACGGTGAGGAGTGCAGGCTACAGTGTGAATGGTGTGTGAATGTGGGGGTGGCACTCCTGCCAGTAAGGGGTGTCACCCTCGGTCGTTGGGGAGAGGTTATCCCCACGGCCGTGTGAATGTAGTATGAATGGACAGCAAAATCATTGAGGCCTTGGCACGGCGTTGCTGCTCCCAAGTCCTGCATGGTGGACTTGGGCTAATACAATGTGATGTGGATGTGGTGTGTGTGAGCTAGGGACCACAGTGGTGTGCATGCGTGCATTCTCCTTGTGCCATGATGAATGTGTATGTTTAACGTTCAAAGATACGTTCCACGAGGCAACTCCTGACTGCTGTTTCTTCAGCAGACCGGGTCTCCTCTGGCAGCGGAGGGCAGTGTGGTTCGGGGGTCAAGTCATCACGTATGTCAATCTCCAGGCCCTTTCTCACGGCAAAGTTGTGCAGAATGCAACATGCACCGATGATCTGACACACAAAGTTTGGGGAATACAACATGGTACCCCCAGACTTATCCAGGCATCGGAAACAGGACTTTAGGAGGCCAAATGTTTGTTCCACCACTGCACGGGTACGTATGTGTGCTTCATTGTATTTTCTCTCTCATCTGGTTTGGGGATTTCCAATATGAAGTCATGAGATGGGGCCCAAGTACATATGCCGAGTCACCTGGAAGGGAAAAAACAGGAGGATGTTAGCCGTGCATGTGCCCCTCGTGATGTCTGCATCATGGGGGCGGACATTCATGCCTAAAACCAATGTCACTCACTAACCAGCCAGCTGTCCTTGTATACGTTTTGTTCGAATTCTGTTGGGATGTGGCTTTGACGGTATATGTAGCTGTCGTGGCTGGACCCGGGGTGTTTGCCACGGACGTGCCATATGAGGTATTTGGCATTGACTATCACCTGTACGTTGATGGAATGCCAATGCTTACGATTGCGGTACATGTGCTCTGTGGCAAAGGGGGGCTGTAGTGCCACATGTGTGCAATCAATGGTCCAAATGGTGCGTGGGAATCCGGCAATCCTGTAGAAATCCTGCATTGCCTTCTGCCGCAGATGTTCATTGGTGGGTCTGATGATGTGGTGGGCAGTGTTGCTCATCTTACTTTTAAAAAGTAATTAGTTACAGTTACAAATTACTTCTCCGAAAAAGTAATTGTGCTAGTGACTCAGTTACTACATTGAAAAAGTAATTAGTTACTCAGCAAAGTAACTGAATTTTTTTTTAATATTCTACAATGCTTTGTTGAGAAGCAGGTGACGGGCGCTTGCCAGGGAGCAGTGAGTTAATACTCCAAGACAAAAGAATGCCAGATCCTTGAGAGAAGAAAACCGGAAACAAATGGTGTATATCCCAGCCTAGGTGCATCCGTCCCACCATGTATGTGCAGCTAATATCTTTGTTGTCTGATGAAGAGATGAAATCACTGACCAAAAATAACCTGCTGATAATTGGTCTGTATAGGTGTCCTGCACTTACCATGTTGACCACTAGATGTCACTGTGTACACTGTGTTGTATAGGGAACGTTTGTTCTGTGGAACATTTTGTTCCGGCCATGTGTTCCCCGGATCATTGATTAGGTTGCGCACACAGTGTGTGTGATCGATGTGAGTTGTTCCCCGGTGATAGGTCAGTGTGAAGCGGATGGGGCTCATTGTATCCAGGGCTCCTTGTGATTGGGAGTTTTCAGACCGCTGTGACAGGACATCACAGCGGTCACATGATTCTAAAGCGGAGTTCCACCCATATTTATGTTCACAGCACCGGAAGAAGCAATTACTCTGCTGTCATCTAGTGGCGGTAGATGTAATTGCAGTAATGCCGCCCATGTAATGGGAACTGCGTTACTGTGAGGCGAAGAGTAATCAGGTAGATTACTCGTTACCCTCAAAAGGGGCTGCATTAGGTAACTGCGTTTATTGTAACTCTGTTACTTACAACACTGGTGGTGGGACATGCGTCCGAGGATTGCGGGCACAACCTGGTGCACACATCTGCTCATGGAGGATTGTGACATCCCAGCCACAACTCCACTTGTACGCTGAAAAGATCCACTGGCAAGGAAATGCAGTGTTGCCAGTACCTTGACCAGTGTCTGCACTGCATGTGAGCGGTGTGTATTGCTGGTGATGTCATCTTTTAGAGCTGTGGTTATTTCCAGGATGGCAGCAGGGCTGAATCTGAAGATGCGATACACCTCCGAATCACCCATGCCAAAGAGGCTCATGCGTGTTCGGTATATCCTCTCCCGTGCCCTCCTCCTTCTACATGCCTCTAAAGACACTAGTAGTGCTATGACCATGCCTGCCCCTGGCATGTTGGCATACCGATGTGTTGTCCTGCAAGTGTGTTTGCTCAGCTTGTCCGTAACGGTGCTGCTGTATTTGCTCTCCTGCTGACTTCCACACGTCTGGTGCAAAGTTACCCCTGCTTTATGAGGGGTAAATAGACGTACGTAATAAACGCAGTGCATATATCCAGCGTCCGGCGCACGTACGTTTGGGAATCGCCCTATCTCCCTCATTTGCATATTTGCATACTAAATCAATGAGAGCGCCAGATGCGCCCTGCGTAAATATGCGGACTTAGAAAAGTTACGTCGGTCGGAAGAAGCCTAGTTTCAGGCGTATCTGGTTCTGTGGCTACGGTGCATTGATACGACGGTGCATATTTGCACTTACGCCGCGCATCTCCATATACACCGCCGTAAGTTCTTTGAGAATCTGGCCCAAAGTTTTTCCAACTTCATCATTAAAACGACGTTGCCCACACACCATCGTTTAAAAAAAAATGCTCTAGCAAAGGGGTGACGTACAACACATACAACGGCACTATAAAGGGAAAGTTCCGAACAGATGACGCCACCCTTGGGGCTGCTTTAGCTGATTCTGCGTTAGTAAAAGACGATTCACGCTTTTCTGTCTGTTACATGATGAATGTGCTTACTCCATTATGAGCGGTTGTTTTACCAGAACAAGCGCTCACGTCTCATAACTTGCTTCTGAGCATGTGCGGGTTTTTAACCACTTTAAACCCGCACGCTGTCATATGACGTCCAAAAAGGGGATCTGTTATCCCGGGTGGACGTCATATGACGTCCTGTACTTTGTGCGGGGATATCTTAATAATGCCTGCACCTAGAGGCATCATTCAGATATAATTTTTTTTCCAGCGGCGATCCTGTACACCGTAATAATGATCATAGCGGCGGTTCCCCCCCTCCCGCCACCATCCGGTGTTTCTCCAGGCTCTCCCGTCGGGGGGCCCGGAGAGATGATCGCCGTTCGCCGCATGTGCAGCATAGAGATAACTGGTGACCGCAATGTGATGACGTCACACCCGGGTACCCGTAAGTAAACAAACCGCAATTGCGGCTAGTAAGAATGAGATCTGTGAATTTTTTTTTCACAATCTCATTCTTTCCAGCCTGGAGGAGAAAAATGATTGCGCAAATACCGTGCAAGATAAAAAGTTGCAATGACCACCATTTTATTCCCTATTGTGTCTGCTAAAAAAACATATATAATGTTTGTGGGTTCTGAGTAATTTTCTAGCAAAAAAAATATGATTTGTACATGTAGGAGAGAAGTGCCAGAATAGGCCCAGTATGGAGATGGGTTTTAAAGCCCTGTATTGAAGTGGTTAACATGATTTTAGCCCACACACGATCATTTTTTACAACCCGAAAAACAACATTTTTTTAAACGTCGTTAACTCTCCTAGCGGTAAACCCGAGCGTGACTCGGGGTGGATTTTCAATGTAAAAATCGGTATCCCCGAGTCACGCTCGGGGTGTATGTGCAGAGCCTGCAGCGCGCTGGCTTACCTTGTATTCAGGCAGGGTTACTGTACTTACCTTGTCCCTGGATCCAGCGATGCATCCCCGATGTGTGAACGAGTGGCGTCCTCCATTCGACTCACACAGTGCCCGCGCGCCGCCGATCTCCGTTCCCTGCGACGTAACGGTGCACGGGGGCGGAGACCGGCAGGAAATTCAAAAAAGTAAACAAACACATTACATACAGAATACTGTAATCTTATAGATTACAGTACTGTATGTAAAAAATACACACCCCCCTTGTCCCTAGTGGTCTGCCCAGTGTCCTACATGTACTTTTATATAATAAACATTTTTTTTTTGTGCCTGCAAACTGTAGATTGTCCATAGCAACCAAAAGTGTCCCTTTATGTCAAAAGTGATGTTAGAACAGCTGGAAAACAGCGATAATAAATTATAATCACTTGCAGAATTGAGCGATAGCGATTTGTGGGGAAATTCATCATAAAAAAATAAAAAGTAATGACAGCGACAATTCTGCAACTGAGCAAATTTCAGTGATTTTGATTTGATTACATTAGTGAATATTTTTTTTTATAATTACATTATCATTTGTTATAATTATTTATAGTTATTTATTATATTATAATTTTATGATTTTGTGTTTCAAACTTTATCATAGCAGAGATGTCTACTAGACTCTTGTTTGGACAAATTTAAGTGAGTTATTCCTAAGAAAAGCAGAACTTCCATGCAAAATAATTGTACCACTTTTGGTACGTAATTCCAGACAGAATCATCCCGCCAGGGAGGTTTAAAAATGCAGCATGTTTGAAAAAAAAAAATTCGTTTTTCAGAACCCGAAAAATTATGTGAAGCCCACACACGATCATTTAAAATTACATTTTTTTAAAACAACATTTTTTTCATGCCGAAAAATGATTGTGTGTAAGCGGCATGACAGTTTAGATGAAGGCAGCAAGAAGAGAAAAGCAAATGTAATATTTACTTTCATGGTGTAAACATATTACATCAGGTAATCGAATACTCTTATGCCGTGTACACACGACCATTTTTAATGTCATGGAAAAAAACAGTTTTTCTCAATGTGATTCTTGTCAAGCCTGCCTTGCATTGCATGAAAAAAAATGCTCGAGCAAAGCTTGTGACGTCCAACATGTACGACGGCACTCAGGGCCGCCATCAGGAATTTTGAGGCCCCTTACACAGCTTCAGGCATGGGCCCCCTGGAGCAGAGAACTGGGGGGGGTGCTGCCGCATGAAATTGAGAAGCGAGGGGGGGGCTGCTGCCGCGAATTGAGAAGCGGGGGGGCCCTTTACAAAAAGAAGAAATAAAGAAAAATATATATAAAAAAGGGGGGTAGCCATCCGGGGCCCTGGGGACCTCTGTGTATTTTTTTTTAAAGGGTGGTTGCCAACTGGGGCCCCGGGGGCTTTCCATTCGGGACCTCTGGGCCTTTAATAAAAAGAAACCTCTGGGCCCTTTAAAAAAAAAGAAAGAAATAAAAAATATATATATAAAAAAATACAATTATAAAAAAAGGGGGTTTGACACACTCTGAGCCCTTTAATAAAAAATACATCTATATATTAAAAAAAAAAGAAATAAAATAATATAAAAAAGTAAAAAGGGGGTTGCCTTCCAGGGCCCTGGGGACCTCTGGGCCCTTTAACCACTTGCTTACTGGGCACATAAACCCCCTTCGTGCCCAGGCGAAATTTCAGCTTCCGGCAATGCGTCGCTTTAACTGACAATTGCGCGGTCGTGCGACGTGGCACCCAAACAAAATTGGCGTCCTTTTTTTCCCCACAAATAGAGCTTTCTTTTGGTGGTATTTGATCGCCCGTGCGTTTTTTTTTTTTTTTTGCGTTATAATGAGAAAAACAGCGACAGTTTAAAAATATTTTTTTTTTTTTACTTGTTGCTATAATAAATATCCCATTTTTTTTTTTTTTTATATTTTTTTTTTCTCAGTTAAGGTCGATACGTATTCTTCTACGTATTTTTGTAAAAAAAAAAAAAAAAAAATCACAATAAGTGACTGCTTTGCGCAAAAGTTATAGCACCTACAAAATAGGGGACATAATTATGATTTTTTTTTTTATATTTTTTTTTTACTAGTAATGGCGGCGATCTGCGATTTTTATTGGGACTGCGATATTGCGACGGACACATCGGACACTTTTGACACATTTATGGCGCCATTCACATTTATACAGCGACCAGTGCTATAAAAATGCACTAATTACTGTATAAATGTGACTGGCATTGAAGGGGTTAACACTAGGGGGTGAGGAAGGGGTTAAATGTATTGCCTGGGTGTGTTCTAACTGTGTGGGGGGAGGGGGGTGACTGGGGGAGGTGACCAATGCTGTCTCCCTATGTACAAGGGAAACAGCATCTGTCTCCTCTCACTGACAGGACGTGGAGCTCTGTGTTTACACTCAGAGCTCCACGTCCCTGCTCTCTCACCGACGATCGCGTGTACCTAACGGACATCGTGGCCGCCGGGTACACGCATCGGATCCTCGGTGATGCGTCGGGACTGTTTTTCCCCGACGTCCAAAGACGTGACCCCGGCGCCTCAGGTCCGCGCTGTTCACGTATTATGTCAATAGCGCGGACCTGAAGAGGTTAATAAAAAATAAAAATATAAAAAAATAAAAAATACAATTATAAAAAAGGGGGTTTGACACATGGGGCCCTGGGGACCTCTAAGCCCTTTAATAAAAAAATACATCTATATATTAAAAAAAAAAAGAAATAAAATAATATAAAAAAGTAAAAACATATATAAAAAAGGGGGGCCCTGGGGACCTATATAATATAAATATAAAAATAAAAGAAATATATAAAAAATATATTTTTTTTTATAAAAAAAGGGGGGTTGTCATCTGGGGCCCTGGAGATCTCCAGGTCCCTGTGGACCTCCGGACCTCTAAAAAAAATAAAAGAAAAAAAAATTGTCCCTTTAATAAAAAATAAAAGAAAAATATATTAAAAAAATATATTTTTTTTATAAAAAAATATATTTTTTTATAAAAAAATAAATAAAAAATATGGGGTTGCCATCTGGGGCCCTGGTGGCCTACGGGCCCCTAGACCCCTAAAAAAATGGCCCTTTAATAAAAAAATAAAATAAAAA
Organism: Rana kukunoris; assembly: GCA_029574335.1. NCBI lineage: Eukaryota > Metazoa > Chordata > Amphibia > Anura > Ranidae > Rana > Rana kukunoris. Next base: position 151,315,191 of record CM056056.1, read on the forward strand.
TATATAAAAAAATATATATATTTTTTTATAGAAAATAAATAAATAAAAGGGGGGTTGCCATCCGGTGCCCTGTGGGCCTCCGGGCCCCTGTGAACCTCCGGACCTCTAAAAAAAATAAAAGAAAAAAAATTGGCCCTTTAATAAAAAATAAAAGAAAAATATATTAAAAAAATATATATTTTTTTTATAAAAAAATATTTTTTTTTATAATTATTATTTTTTTTTATAAAAAAAAGGGCTTGCCATCTGGGGACCTGGTGGCCTCCGGGCCCCAGGGGCCCTCCGGACCTCTAAAAAAAATAAAAGAAAAAAAATTGGCTCTTTAATAAAAAATAAAAGAAAAATATATTAAAAAAATATATTTTTTTATTAAAAAAAATATATTTTTTTATTAAAAAAAATATATTTTTTTATAAAAATATATTTTTTTATAAAAATATATATATTTTTCTATAAAAAAAAATATATGTTTTTATAAAAAAAGGGCTTGCCATCCGGGCCCCTGGGGACCCCCGGGCCCCTTACAGGTGTAATGCCTGTACCCCCCTGACGGCACTATAAAGGGGATGTTTCATTCCGATGGCACCACCCATTGGGCTGCTTTTGCTGATTTCGTGTCAGTAAAAGTTTGGTGAGAGACGATTCACGCTTTTCAGTATTTGTGCTTTCTTCATTACTAAAGCTAGTTATACCAGAACGAGTGCTCCCATCTCATAAATTCCTTATGAGCATGCACGTTTTTTGCCGTGGTTAAAGCCTACACACGACTGACAAAATGCTCTGGAGCCTACACACAATTCTTTTTAACCACTTCCATACTAGGCACTAGAGATGAGCTTCGTGTTCGAGTCGAGCCCATGTTCGACTCGAACATCGGCTGTTCAACCGTTCATCGAAAATCAAACAAAACGGGTCGTTCCAGCCAAATTTGAGTGACGCGCTGTAACGGTCACCACCGCTTACGACCTTCTATCCAACCACGACAAGCTTATCTGACACACTCCGACAATACTGCAAACACGATCCATATCAATTCCCAGAATAAGACGAGACAAAGCACCGTACTTGCTTCCAAAGATATCAACTTTAATGGTATTTTCTCAGCTTCTTATACAGTTTACAAGCATATGGCAGTAATCACAGGACAATACAACCTCCACCCCCCTTCACACCATGGGGGGGCTTCAATCACATTCTAAAAAGCATTCAGGTAAGCTAATTATGCAGACACGTCAGCACCGCATCATCAATAGAGTTAACTCAGAGAGCATGACATTCCTGTAGACAATGACATGCTAATTCAGTACATCTGAATGGAGAATTTAACACATTGTTTTAGACACAATGAATCCCACAATCAAAAGGTCGTTCAGGCCCTGATGCAATTAACACCTTTCAAAAGCATGTTTGCCCATATTGAATAGGCAACAGCTTGTGATATCTCAAGACATCCACTTTGTAATATTCCAGTCCTGCAATATGAATTATTATTAATGTCCCATCTTCTGCAATATATGAATTATGATTTCTTTGTCACCCTATGGCCCTAGTGGACATAAGGTGACCCTAGACATAGGAGGATCTCAGTCTGTCACGGTTTACTTCCGTTACACGCGCCACGGGCCATAATTAACTGCAGCATTGCGTGCTGATGATTGGCCAAGCATGCACTATGACCCGCATGCTTGGCCTATCACAGCGTGCAAAAAACCGAGAGCCATAATTGGCCAAAGCCAGGGTGGCTTTGGCCAATTATGGCTCAGGGTTTTAGCACACGCCCCACACTATAAAAGGCCACCTGCAGCGCGGCCGTGTGTAGTGTGTTCCGGGCTTGTTACAGATCAGAGAGAGAGAGAGATTGTCTTTTTTTCTAGCTAGATAGAGTAGGCAGGTTAGTCAGTTAAATTTACAGTGTGTAGAGGATATATATACAGTACATCCCAGGAGTTGTACATATATTTATACACTGTATAGTTTAGTTAGATTAGTTCTTCCTAATCTGTCAGGCAGTTGATTGTGCTAGCTGCAGTGTTCTCACGTGTTGTATTGCCCGTGTGCTCAGTGCACCTAAACCAACTTGCTGTATACTATAACTAAACCCACTTGGTGGTGCATAGTGCAAGTGTGCTCATTGCTTTGCAACTAAACCCACTTGGTTGTGCATAGTGCAAGTGCGCTCATTACTTTGCAACTAAACACACTTGGTGGTGCATAGTGCAAGTGTGCTCATTGCTTTGCAACTAAACCCACTTGGTTGTGCATAGTGCAAGTGCGCTCATTACTTTGCAACTAAACACACTTGGTGGTGCATAGTGCAAGTGTGCTCATTGCTTTTTAACTAAACCCACTTGGTGGTGCATAGTGCAAGTGTGCTCATTGCTTTGCAACTAAACCCACTTGGTTGTGCATAGTGCAAGTGCGCTCATTACTTTGCAACTAAACACACTTGGTGGTGCATAGTGCAAGTGTGCTCATTGCTTTTTAACTAAACCCACTTGGTGGTGCATAGTGCAAGTGTGCTCATTGCTTTGCAACTAAACCCACTTGGTTGTGCATAGTGCAAGTGCGCTCATTACTTAGCAACTAAACACACTTGGTGGTGCATAGTGCAAGTGTGCTCATTACTTACTTTTCAACTAAACCCACTTGGTGGTGCATAGTGCAAGTGTGCTCATTGGCTTGCAATAGACATGTGCAGACTGGAATATTTAGTTTTGTTTTTTCGTTTTCGTTTGGAAAATACATTTATTTAGTTACTCCCGAAAATCGTTTTGATTTATTTTGTTTTTCGTTGTGGAATGATTCGGATTTGTACCCTGCATATTTTATGTACGCCTTAGGCTTGTTATATAGTGCCATTATCCATTTTATAAAATGTGGGCCAAGCCCTGACTTTTGTAAGGAGTATTGGATGTAATGCCTTGTATACATGACCGGTTTTCCTGTCAGGAAAAAAAAACAATGTTTTTCCCCGACGTGATTCCTCTCCAGCCTGCCTTGTATACAGACGTTCATGCCAATCTCATGCCAAATCCAAAGCGCGGTGACGTACAACGCGTACAACGGGACTAGGGAATTTCCATTCAAATGGCGCCACCCTTTGGGCTGCATTTGCTGATCCTTGTGTTAGTAAAAGTTTGGTGAAAGACGTTTTGCGCTTTTCAGTCTTCGTGCTTTTCAGTCTGTTACAGCGTGACGGATGTGCTATCTCCATTACGAACACCAGTTTTACCAGAACCAGCGCTCTCATCTCATACTTGATTCTGAGCATGCACGTTTTTTTTCCGCTTGGAAAAACATACACACAAGCGGTTTTCGCAAGAGTGGTCATCTAACAATACATTAAATGCATTGGCCAAGATAGTATAAGGTTGAATAACCATCTGGGCCTGGTCTTTTATTTATCTTTAATTCTTTATTCAAAGCCGCTACTTCATCCTTTGATATGAGCTCTTCTAAGAGTGCTTTATGATCATTAGATAAGTCTGGTAGAGGGATATTAGAAAAGCGGGAATCAGCTTTGGCATCATTAAAATATTGTGTTGATTCGTATAGAGATGCTACAGTATGTGTGTTTTGAATTTGTGTGCAATTTTGGCAGAGTTACTAGTGTAATTGTCTTTAGACACTTTCAGGCGGATTGGTTTAAATGATTTATTTATTGAATTTAGTGCTCGTGCTAGGTATGCACCTGGTTTATTGGTTTTCGTATAAAAATTATGTCTAGTGCATTTATAGGTTTTGTCTGCTGATTCTGTAAGAAATAAGTCATACTCTATACGCGTTTTTTCCAATTTAGATTTTGTATTGGGAGATGGATTATTTTGAAATGAGATGGATGCTGCATTAAAGTAATTTTCTAGTTTTTGGGCAATGATTTTACGTTCCCTTTTGAACAACGACATTTGTCTCTGTATATTTCCCCGCAATACTGGTTTGTGGGCTTCCCAGTGTGAGAGGGGGTATATCTGGAGTATTATTGTGCAATAAATATTCTTTTAAAGCCTGTTCAACTTCATGGCATTGTGATGAGTGTTTTAGCATTATGTCCGGTAGGTACCATGTGGGGTTGTGAGCCTTTGGTATAGTGGAAGCTATGGTTGGATCTACTGCATTGTGGTCTGACCATGGAATGGGGAGTATATCTGATGTGAGTATCTCAGATATCATACCAATATTTAGGAAAATATGATCAATGCTTGAGAATGATTGATAGGGGTGTGAAAAGTAGGTGGATCTTTAATGAATTGGTTTCTCTCCAGGTGTCAACCAAGTTGTACCTGGAGAGGAGTTAAGAGACAGTTTATTCAGGGTATTGTGAGGAGTGTAGGGAGATTTGTCAAGGAATGGAAAGAGAACTTGATTTGAGTCTCCGTTCATAATGACTGTTCCAAATTTGTTTGTATTCACCACTTGCAAAAGATGTGAAAAGAAAAGAGAAATTATATTTGTTGGGGGTGTAGTATGAGACAATAATGATTGCCGTATCGATCAAATGGAGAAACAGTAGTACAACAGCTACAACACCATTTAGACACCCACAAACTACTGGACCCACTACAATTGGGTTTCCGTCCAGGTCACAGGACGGAAACAGCACTTCTAAAAATATAGGATGACGCTCTCGAAGCAGCAGACGAAGGAGAATCATGTCTTCTGATACTGCTGGACCTGAGTGCTGCTTTTGATACAGTAGACCACAAAATGTTGCTGACGCGCCTAGCAGAAGTAGCTAGCATTGCAGACTCGGATCTACCCTGGTTCTCCTCCTTCCTGGAAATCGATCCCAGATAGTGAAACTAGGTAATTTCACTTCAGAACAACGTACCATGCCATGCAGGGTCCCTCAAGGATCACCCCTGTTGCCCGTACTATAAAATATTTATCTCCGCCCTCTCCTCAAAATTATCAGTAGCCAGGATTTACTCTACCATTCCTATGCCAACGACACCCAACTTTACTTTCATATCAGCAGCAAAAAGGATCATTACCTCGGGCTAGAAAAATGCCTCACTTTGATAGAGAACTGGATGACGGAGAGTTATCTTAAACTCAATGGATCAAAAACAGAACTTCTTCTGCTCCACGCAAACCGAAAGATACTTGCTACGATGACATGGACGCCCTAGCCCACAAACCATCACCCCTAGCACCAAAGTCAAAAGCCTCTGGATACAATAGGTTCAGTAGTCAGCGGATCTCACCATCTGCTGCACCTGCTACGTAGACTCGTTCCCTTCATCCCAAAAGAAGACACAGTAGTAGTGGTGGGAGCAATAATCAACTCCAGGCTCAACTATGCAAACGCCCTTTACCTCGGACTCCCAAAATACCAGGTTGCCCGTCTACAAGTCGTCCAGAATACAGCGGCACGATTTGTAACAGGAAAAAAATCCTGGGAATCAATCACTCCCTCAGGTGCCTCCACTGGCTGCCCGTAAAAGACTGGATCACATTTAAGGCCCTCTGCCTGACGCAAAAATGTGTACAAGGAATCTCTCCCCAATATTTATGTGAGAAAATGAAATATCACAACCCCAATCGTGTTCTCCGATCAACTAATCAAAATCTACTTCAAATCCCCAAGGCCCGTTACAAGACCAAATGAGAACGAAGATTTGCAGTCCAAGGACCTCGATTGTGGAACACATTACCAACCAATATCCGAATGGAAGTGAATCACCAAGCGTTCAGAAAAAAACTCAAGACCCACCTATTCTGAAGGCCAAATAGAAGGAAATGGATACCAAGTGCCTTGAGGTGATTCAGTTCGCATTTGTAGCGCTATACAAGTTTTTCACTCACTTAAATGTCCCTAAAGTATTATGTATTGACCTTCTGGGTCTTTGATCTCTGATAATAAAGTGAAAGGGGCAGATCGGTGGAGAGCTATAAGAGTTTCCCTTTCTTTGGAATTCGCTGAGGCAGTAAAAATGTGTGGATAAAAGGGGACTTATATTTAGGCTTGGAGTAATTGGTGAAGTGTGTTTCCTATAGACATACAATCTGTGCCTTAAGCGCATGAAAGGTGTGGAATGCTTTGGTCGTTTTTTGTGGTACATTTAAACCCTGAACGTTCAGGGATAATACATTTATCGGAGCCATGGTAACTGGTTATAGAGAATGAGCTTACCGAGATTTGTCCATTTCTGGATTGGTGGAGTGACCCGTGTGGATTTAACAAGAATAAGAGACGAAAGAGATCTCATAGAATCTGGAGTAGAAAGAAAGAAGAGAGCATAGGCAAACAAGCTTAACATATTGTAAGCTGGGGATAGGTAGCGGGTACAAAAGCTCCCTGGGATGAGCCAGCACAGATACCAAAGTCCATAGGATCAGTGAACAACAGTGGGATGTTTTATTGGTGCTATACAAAGTCTATTTACAGGTGCTGTACAGTGTGCAGAAAACAAAACAAAAATAGCCAAACAAACACCTAGCCGTGTCTCGGCTCTAACTACACGATATGCAGGTCCTAACTACTAAGCTAAACAAGCCTACCGCTTGTTAGCTCAAACACAAAATTCTCACCAGTTTTTTCAGCAGCCTCCTTGCTCTCACAGATTCACACTGTTTCCCAGGACAGAGCAATGGCTGTTAGCTCAGGTGAGCTTAAATTGGCCTGGGGGAGAGGGCCACCACCTGACCTGGATCAGGGATCAGAGATCCCTGAACGTGTAAGAGAGGAGCCTGGGAGAGGTATAAACCCCGAACTGGACTTTCCCAGGCTCTCTCTGGGACGCTCTGCTACAATATATATGGCTTGAATTGATACAAATAGATATGCAAACAATTAAAAAAAAAAAAAGATCAAAAAATGTCCATGATAGGATATAAGGATCCCTATCAGGGGAAAAAGTGCCTACTTCAGATTCCCACATATTATGTGTGGGTGTGCGAGGCAAACCAAGGATGGCACACGGGTCATCCGTGTGCAGGAAAAAGCCCTAAAGTGAGAGCATCAGTAATATGCATATATTTCAAGGGGGGGAGGTAATTTGAATAAAGTTACTTATCCAGGAATTTCTGCATAGGTGCCTTAAGAATAAAACATATTTTGTTAACTGGTTTTAATGTCTAGAGGCTATTTACTGTATATGAATTGAACAGTGGTGCATCCTTCCTGGGGGACCCCCTATTTCCCCCCACTGACCTACACTCTAACCAATACTCTGTTTGGCAACTCCTCAATCTATCTAACTTAAAAGCATTCACTAAAAACAATACTTTTCGCACATTCTTAGACTTGCAATCAGAATATAAACTTAAAGATACTGATCTCTCAGACTACAATAATATCAAACTATTCTATCAAAAAAACTTTTCTCTTAACCTCCAAACCCCCTTCACAATATTTGAAAAAAATTGTTTTACTTCACCTCGAGACAGGGGCTTGGTATCTAGAATTTACAGAAACCTAAATGAACACAATTTACCAGACAAAACACGCCAAATGTTGCAGTGGGAATCAGATCTTGATGAATCCTTCTCCACTGAACAATGGGACAGGATGACAAATAACCTAAGAAAATGCACCAAAACAGCCTCTATTAGAGAATCTGCTATAAAACTTCAACATAGATGGTACCTCACCCCTGACAGAATTAACTTATTCTATCCTGAAATCTCTCCCTTATGTTTCAGAGGTTGTCCAGAACAGGGTTCCCTCATACACACCTTCTGGGATTGTACACACCTCAGAAATACATGGCAACAACTCAGTATCAAAATAGAACAGATAACAGGTAGAAGAATAGAACTGACACCTAAATTGTGTCTCCTTTTTTATCCTATCCCTGACATTCCTATAGCCCACACTAGGCTAATACACACCTTGCTCACATCAATACACTGGGCTATAGCTCTCAACTGGCGTTCCACTACTATACCATGGTCCCAAATTATGAATCGTATGTTGTCCATCAAACAAGCAGAACGCATTCATCACACCTTATATGATACTATGGACATATACGATCAGAAAAGGAAACCTGGGATCTATCTCTGTTGATTCACTGAATTAAGATGTGAGTCTGTTATCTTCCCCTTTTTTTTTCTATTGGCCATTAAACGAATTCATTAGACTTTTTTGTCACTGTATATTGCTACCGAATGACCTTTTATACATACCAGGACCTATTTTTCCTCCTCTCGATTTACTGCTATGCTTATGTTTCACAGATGCTTACTGCTGATATATATAAATATGTACTTATATTTTTTTGTACTTCTTGCCAATGTACGTCATAACTCTATTGAGACTTATTTTTCAATAAACCGTTTTTAAACATAAAGAACAGTGGTGCAAAAGGAATTAATAATAATTGGGGTAAACCAGATAAATAGGTGGAGTTTTCATAATTCTAAATTATCCCATTTATACTACAATAGTGTATCTAAAACGATTACTATATCTCTGTTAACTGTGTGCACATGTAATCTATTACATTGCACTACACTAAAAAACAGTGTTTTCTCGGAAAAAAATATATTAATCAAGTGAGGATACTTTGTCTAGTAAGGTTATGAGAGGCTAGAGGTCAGTAAATGTGGGATTGTCAATCGCCATCAAACCCCAAATTAGCCTAAACCTTTACTATATTTTGCTATTTCCTGACCAATTTGAAAATAACAAAAATAAAAAATGTATAGAAAAAAGTAAAAATAAATAAAGAATTTTCTCAAGTATCCTCTGAGGCCTTGTACACACGACGGGAAATATCCGCTGTAAACGGTCCCCGGACCGTTTACAGCGTATATTTGCGCCGGGATGTTTTGATCCGATGGCTGTACACACCATCGGATCAAATTCCCCGCCGGCGGACAGCGCGGTGACGCGGCGGTGACGTTGACGCCGCCACGTGACCGCCACGTCACCGCACCAGGAAGTAAACACTTCCGCGCGCATGCGTCGGATCCATTCACAGGATACGACGCATGTGCGGCAAGATATGTCCGCTGGTTTGCCGTACTAACCAGCGGACATATCTGACGGCCAGCTATCCGGCGGAATTATTTCAAAGCATGCTTTGAAATTTTTCCGCCGGATGAATCCGGCAAAAAGCGTCCGTTTGCCCCTACAGACGAGGGGATTTTTCGGCTGAAATGGTCCGTCGGACCATGTTCAGCGGAAATATCCCCTCGTGTGTACAAGGCCTTAGGGTATAAGTGAATTAAGATTAACTTGTCTTTTACTCTTAGCTTTTGAGAATTCGGACCCCCATAACCATTGTATGCCCAATTACTTGCATATAAGCCTTTAAAATGGGTACTTTCAGTTTTTCACATTCAGGTCCCCTAGACTTTAATGGGGTTCTTTATTATGTTCTGAACTTTCGCAAATTTTCAAACTTACTTCAGTCTTTTTTTGTTTGTAGCACAAAAGAAAAAAAATGCAGAGGTGATCAAATACCACCAAAAGAAAGCTCTATTTGTGGGGAAAAAGGACATCAATTTTATTTGGGTACAGCATCGCATGACCACACATTTTTTTTTTTGTTTGTTTATAGTAGTTGAGGTTGAAAAAAGATACCATCAAAAGTCCATCAAGTCCAACCTATGTATGTGATTATATGTCAGTATTTACATTGACATTGTATATACCTGTATGTTGTTGTCGTTATTCAAGTGCGTATCTAATAGTTTGTTTTTAAACTATCGGTGCTCTCCGCTGATACAATTCTCAGCTAAATTAACACAGTGCCATATTACAAAAAATGTCCTGGTCAGGAAGGGGAGTTAATCTTCTGGAGGTATAGTGGTTAAAAAAGGGTACCTTCTCTTAGGGCCAAAGGGTTAAACTGTTACTTTTCAACAAGTTACAAAATTCAGCTAATGTTCCCAGATGCATCAATACAAGAGCAGCCTCAGCATCCTGTCCAAGAGCAACAAGATGCTGAAATCATTCTGGCATTAATGCAGCTGCTAATGCTAGGTGAACTTTGCAGCAAAGATTGGGAGTAACTGTTTAACCTTATGGATGCAGGTGCTGTACAAACTGTTTGGGATTTAACTTCTTGAGGCCCGCGCTATAGCCAAACGACGGCTACAGCGCGGACCTGAAATTCCAACAGAACGTCTTTTGACGTCTGCCCCTTTGGGCATTCCCCACACGCGCTCCAGAGTGCGCAGCGGGGAAATTCTAAGCTGGCTGTGTCCCTTGAACACAGCCAATCACAGATCGCGGTGAAGGACCAATCAGAGTGGCCGTTTGCTATGCGATCTGTGCGGCCAATGAGAGATGATCTCAAATGTAAACATATGAGATCATCTCTCATTGCCGGCTCACACAGCGTCCTGTCACTGTCAGGGAAAGAGGAGACCGATCTGTGTCCCTTGTACATAGAGACATAGATCGGTCACCTCCCCCAGTCACCCCACTCCACCTACAGTTAGAACACTATGCAGGGTACACATTAAACCCCTTCCTCACCCCCTAGTGTTAACTCCTTCAATGCCAGTCACATTTATACAGTAATTAGTGCATATTTATAGCACTGATCGCAGAAAAATGTGAATAGTGCCAAAAAATGTGTCAAAAGTGTCCGATGTGTCCGCCATAATGTCGCAGTCCCAAAAAAAATCCCAGATTGTCGCCATTACTAGTAAAAAAAAAAAAATTTAAAAAAATTATTCTGTCCCCTATTTTGTAGGCGCTATAACTTTTGCGCAAACCAGTCGCTTATTGCAATTTTTTTTTTTTTTTTTACCAAACATATGTAGAATACGTATCGGCCTAGACTGAGAAATTAATTTTTTTTTCAAACTTGTCGATCTTTTTTGTTTATAGTGCAAAAAATAAAAACCGCAAAGATGATCAAATACCACCAAAAGCTCTACTTTTGGGGGAAAAAGGACGTCAATTTTGTTTGGGAGCAACGTCGCCTGACCGACTCAGTGCCGGAAGCTGAAATTTCACCTGGGCAGGAGGGGGGTGTATGCAACTGTATCTGGGATAGTTCCATATCACACATAGGGAAACAAAACCTGTGATTGTTTTAAGAGATTACTCATTCAATGTCTGTGAACACTGGTGCAGTAGAAGTAGGATGGTCAATGGCAAAGTATTTTCAGGGCCTTTGGGCTTACTTTGAGCACTTTGACAATTGCTTGTACCTTTCTGTTGACCTGCATGGGTGTAACTACTCAACTTAATTAATGCTATTGGTACTGTATGACAGAGGAGGGTTTATCCCAGTTGTGTTTAAGTACTTTAAATGATCTTGAATACACAATATGGTGAAAGCAGTATATTTCTGTAAGCCCGGTCAATTCATGAAACTAGCCAATTTTCTCTATTTAAAAAAAAATAGGATAGATAGATAGGATAGGATAGGATAGGATAGATAGATAGATAGATAGATAGATAGATAGATAGATAGATAGATAGATAGATAGATAGATAGATAGATAGATAGATAGATAGATAGATATTAAATCATTCCATAACACTTGCCCAAGATTGCTCTCTAAATGTGCTTCTATACTACCCTAGTATATTTTCCTAACAAGATTCAGTTGTAATTTATAACCTCTCTAATCCAATGCCTGCTTTTTTGCTACTTGATAACACAAATTAATCTGTCTTATACAGATACACATTTATTAATTTGTATGACAAAGCAATTGTCCACTTCATAACTCAAAAAACATTTATTTTACATGATGTTTTGTTTCCACTGAAAGTCATTACTTAGCTCTGTTTTTAATAGGTGCTACTAAAATATTCATTTAGGATCAAGGCTAAGGGTAACTTATGTGTGTCAGGCAGACTGAAAATTCTCAGTGATTCATCTGAGAGTCTAGTCTTCTTTTGCAAGACAGATGTGCAGTTCATTGGTTACATGATTAATAATAGCTAATATTTTTTTTAGTTTTAGTGTTGTTTCTGTAGAAAATAATGAATCTTTGTAATTGGTTAACATTAGCATTATGTTTTTGATAACTTTTTTTTTTTTTTTTTTCACAATCAAGTTTTTATTCAGAAGTTCAAACAAAACATACATAGGACATATCTGTAGCAGAACAGGTACAAAACCGATGTAAGTACAGGAACAGCATGTCATTTTCCAATAGGGATCGATAGTTATTTGAGTGGTATGTTTCAATAGTAGAATGCAAAGTACAGTTATACAATTGGAATTTGAAAGTATGGAAGGATAATGGGGGGGGGGGGGGTAAGGGAACAAAGGGTTAGGGAGGTGGGGGTGAGAAATAAAAATGGAATAGAGAAAGGGTGGGGGGGACGTGGTAGGGAGTATAGTGGTCCGTGTCTGAAAAGGACAAAGCATACTTTATTTCACACATTTCATATTAACATGGAAAGGGAGATACAGCAGAAACTTCGTGGTCACAGCAGTTGATGTCTTATAAACCATAGTCATTCATAGTATAGGTTCAGTGATATAGTGTTTGGAATTCGTTAGAGTAGGTAAAAAGAAGCCACGGTTGCCATAAAACATGAAATTGGGTGTTTGTTTCACATTTCATTGCCAGGATTTCCTCCATTTTGAAGATAAAAGCGACCCTGTCTAACCAGTCCCTGACTTGGGGTGTATGTGTCGATTTCCAGTAAAGGGGGATAAGGGTCTTGGCAGCGTTTAACAAGTGTCTGGTGAGGGTCTTCTTGTACTTGCTTATTGATAAATGATTGATGTGGATCAGGCAAGCTGCCGCATCAAGCGATATTGTTGTTTCTGTGATATGTTTGATCCACTTAATGACCCTTCTCCAGAATTCAGCGATAGGGGGGCATTCCCATCAGATGTGTAGGAATGAACCTACCCCGGTTTCACAACGCCAGCAGGTGTCTGAGGCTCCTCGGAACCATTGTTTGTTTTTCTGTGGGGTGATATACCACTGGGTGAGTATCGTGTATGATACCTCTTGGTGTCTAGTGCTGAGGGAGCATTTATGCGCCATGATACAGGCTTTCTCCCATTGTGCATCGTCTATCTGGATATTCAGGTCCCTTTCCCACCTTATTTTATGTTTAATGTTGTCTGTTTCTGGGGCCTGTAACAGCCATGAGTAAGCCAAAGAGGTGGTATGTGGGACTTGAGATCTCTCAAGACAAATTTTTTCAATCGGCGTTATGGGGCTGAGATAAGCATGTTTGTGTTTAGAGTTCATCAAGAAGTCTCTCAATTGGAGGTAGAACCAAAACCCAGGGAACTCATCCCTGAACTCAGTTCTCAGAGCCTCATATGTTTTAACTCTGGTACCAGATAGGCAGTTGGTGACCAGGAGGTTGGGGATCTTCTTACCCTGTAGGCCTGGGGGAAAATCGGGGTTGTCAAAAATTGGTGTGAGAGGTCCGGGGATCGTCGCTAATTTATGTTTAACCGCAATCTTATGCCAGACTGTAAGTGTGGTCGCGATCAAAGGGTGTCTAATCAATTTGGTTATTTTTGAGGATGTAGACCATGGGAGATATAAAATGCGTTGGGGGACTGATTGTTGCTCTAGGTTGACCCAATCTTTATCCTTACTGTGGCAGTGCCAGTCTATTATTCTGGAGATGTGGGCCGCTTGATAATATTTCCTGTAATCAGGTAAACCTATTCCGCCCTTCTTTTTGGGGAGTGTAAGGAGTTTGAAGTTAATTCTCGGGTTTTTACCTGCCCATAGGAAGCGTCTCTGTATGTGAAGCAATGACGTAAAGAACGAATCCTGAATACCGATAGGGAGGGCGTTGAAAATATACAAAAGTCTCGGCAGGACCGTCATCTTCAGGATCGCAGCCCTGCCGAACCACGAGAACAATTTGGGTGTCCATTTGTGGAGGTCATTGGAGATTGTCCTCAGTAAAGGAGTGTAGTTCACGTGGAAGAGTTTGTCCAGGTGATTGGTCAGGTGGATACCTAAGTACTTAAGTGAGGAAGGGACCCATTTGAATGAATGGTTGGACTTCAGGAGATCAAGTTGGTCAGGAGTTAGTGTTAGGTTTAGGGCTTCCGATTTTGACCTATTGATTTTAAAGTTTGAAATATATCCGAAAGTTTCGAATATTTTTTGCATGTTGGGGATGGAGAAAAAGGGTTCAGTGAGGAAGAACAGCAGGTCGTCCGCGTAAGCGGCTAATTTATATTCCTTATGGCCCACCCGGAAACCGTGGACCTCATTGGACCTATTGATAGTTCTGATTAATGGTTCTAGGGAGAGAATGAAAAGTATTGGGGAGAGGGGGCAGCCCTGACGTGTCCCATTTTTTATTGTGATAGGGTCTGATAGTATATTGTTCACTTTGATTTTGGCTTGTGGGTGTTGGTACAGGGCCGATATCCAGGACATCATGCCCTCCCCCAGCCCAATATGTGAGCAGGTGGAGAACATGTATTCCCAGGAGATCCTATCGAATGCTTTTTCGGCATCGGTAGAAAGTAGCATTCCGCTAAGCTTAGAGTCTTGGGTAAAATGGATCAGGTCCAGTGCTTTCGTTATGTTGTCACGTGCTTCCCTACCAGGCATAAAGCCTACTTGTTCAGGGCCAATAATTTTGGAGAGGAGGGGTTTTAATCTGTTAGCTAGGATTTTGGCTAGAAGTTTCAGATCCACATTTAATAGCGAAATGGGTCTAAAATTGGCACAGTCAGTAAGGTCTTTATCAGGTTTGGGTACTACTGCTATATGGGCCATAAGGAAGGAGCTAGAGTTGTGTTTGTTTTTTGCTAAGTAATTAAAGGAGGACAAGAGCGGTTTACAGAGGATGTTGGCGTAGGATTTATAGTATTGGGATGTAAAGCCATCCGGACCTGGGCTCTTTCCTGCTTTCAGGTCTTTTATGGCCGTCTGCAATTCTAATAAATGTATGGGTTCATCTAGTTGAGATGTATCTTCACTACTGAGGGAGGGGAGTTCACAATCTTCGAGGAAGCTTCTTATTATGTCTCTTTTCGAGCCCGTAGCATGTTGGGGTCTGTGTTGGTCAGGTAGATTATAGAGTTTGTCATAAAACTTGGAAAAGAGCTCGGCTATTATCCCTGAGTCATGTCGCAGGACTCCTTCTATGTCTTTGATGGCGTGAACGTGGTGGGCTGTTTGAGCATCTTTGAGGGCCCTAGCGAGTAATTTTCCGCTTTTATCTCCTTGCTCATAGAAGATATTTTTCTTGAAGAAGAGGGATTTTTTAGTTTTCATGTCTAATACTTGTTTCAGGGATGATCTACATTTTACTAAGTCCTCTTCTACTTTAATCGACAGGGACTGTTTGTGTAGAGTTTCTAAGCTGGCTATCTGACGTGATAAATTTGCAATTTCCTTTTCCCTGTCCCTTTTTCTCCTGGAGCCCCATTTCATCAACACTCCTCTGACCACACTCTTGTGAGCCTCCCAGTTATTAAGGGGGTTTGTGTCAACATCAAGATTATTTTTATGTCATCTTTGATCACCTGGTCAGTGAGTAGCGATGCATTAAGCCTCCAGTTGAAAGTGGTCCGTTTGGGCGGATCGAACTGTAGGGAGAGGGCAGTATGGGGCATGATCTGAAAGGGCGATGATGCCTATGTCAGCTCTTAGAATACAGCCTAGGTCTCTCTGGGTGATGAAGAGCAGGTCAATACGGGAATACCTTTTGTGTGGGGGAGAAAAGAAGGTGAAGTCTCTCTCCGAGGGGTGTGTTGCCCTCCATGAGTCCACCAATGTCAGGGATTGAAGCATGATTTTGACCCGTTTCAGTATTTTGTAGGAGATGTGTGTGGATCCATTTGAGGTGTCTCTCAGGGGGGAGAGGGGGATGTTAAAGTCCCCCCCCCCCAGTATTATGCAGCCGTCCGCAAACCACTTTAATTCTTCTACAATTTTGCGGCAGAAAGTGATGTGACCTGTGTTTGGGAAATAGACATTGGCCAGTGTGATTGGGGAACCCTCCCATGTGCCTTTCAGAAAGATAAAGCGGCCATCTGGGTCCGAGAGCTTGTGTTGGAGTGCAAAGGGTGAGTCCTTGTTAAGCAGGATGGAGGTACACTTGGTCTTGGCCAGGGGGTTGGTGGCATGATGGGCTGTGTTAAAGACGTTATCTGTGATCTTGGGTATGTTCTGTCCCTTAAAATGTGTTTCCTGCAAAAAAACTATAGAGGGGCGGGCTTTCTTGAGTTCTTTTAAGAGTTTTGTTCTTTTTTCAGGGATGTTTAGACCGTTGACGATGTGCGATATGATCGTGGGTGATTTTCCCAGGAATGCGTATGCCATGTCTGAGGAGGTATTCGGTTAGGTGAGACTAAGGTGTGGGGGTGGGGGCCGTGTAGGCAACGTGTAAGGGATAATAAAAAAAAAAAGGGGGGGGGCGTGAGGGTTCGGGGTAGGTTAAGAAAGTGGGGAGAGGGTGAGTTCAACTTTAAAACCCACCCAAAGGGTGGAGAGTTAGTAAGATTCTTATTTTCTAAGAACCAAGGACTAGTATGTACTCTTGGGGGTAAATGGGAGACGCGGGTGCGTGCCGCGACGGGTTGGGAACCGTTACCCACGTGTCAGGGGTGAGTCACGTCTGCGATATTCGAAAAGAAATCACAAACTGGAGAATCACCGTAGGGAGATGCGGGCCGTGGGACCCTAGAGGTTATGCATGAGAAGAGATCAGGACGGTCTGAGGCCTAAATACGGGAAGTGATACACATAGGATAAATTCACTTAAGGAGCATAAAGAGAGAACAAGAAGGAAAGAAAGAGAAAGAAAAAGATAAAAGATCGATGACCAAATTCCTCCCCCCCTTCCTCCACCCTCCCCTTGGAGGATCAGGAGCAGATTAGGAAAGGGAGGGAGATGGCGTTTTTAATTAAAATTTTTTTTTTTTTTTTCAAAACACTTTATTGAAGTTTTCATAGTACAGAGTCAATCCACAAAGCGTCACACCAACATGGTGAACATTGTCATACATGTAAAGTGGGTACAACAGAGAATTAGCTTTGAGTACAAAATCAAGAGGAACCAATAAAAGAAAGCATATAACAAAAACATAAACAGACAAAGTCCTCCCCGACCAGTGGGGTGGGGTCCTAAGGGATGTAAGGTATTCAGTACTTTGGAAGGGGAGGGGCCTATAGGCGCAATAGGGCTTCGAACTGAGGGGGCCCTGAGTGCTTCTCGGAAGTTTCCTGTCTAACAGTCTGCTCTCGGGCTCTAATGTGTGTGTAGTTTTGGCATGCACACACTGTGTGTAGGCCCAATGGAGGTAGCACATCGCCGTATGTCTTCAGGAGTTACGACAGAGGTACTAGTGTGGTACTTACTAGATGGCGTTTTTAAGTATGAATGTCCCAGTCGGAAGAGTGGAGCCTATGTGTAGTGACTTATACATTGAACCAGCATAGTATTTTTATAATAAGGTCCCAGATCCTTCGTGAATCTTATCTACCTTATGCCAGGTTTGCCTAAGTTGTGTAAAGCAGTTATAAACCAACTAAGTCTGGGAGACCCAGGTCAAGTAGCAGTAGATCTGTAAGACAACTCTATTTGGGAAAAAAAAAAAAATTCACAGGTATACAACATTGTATATTATCCGGTCCGGGGACCAACAGTGTACAGTGGGCCAGCTATATGTGCCAGCCTAGTACTCACGGTTAACCTGGGTAAAAACGCAAAACAAAACTGAATGTGATGGCGAGTGAGAGTTGGTCTGAGTTCGTCATGCAAGCGGCCGGTGTGTCTCTCTGTATGCTTGTGGCCACCGTCTCAGTCAGGTAGATGTCCCTGGAGAAGGATAAGGAACTAAAAACACTCAATACAGTTAATGACATGAACCTGAAGGAGGAGAGAATCACGTTCGGCATGCTAATTGCAAGTACATCGTGTCATTGGGAACTAGTGGGCCAGATCCATTTACACGTAGTCATTCAACTTGCAGGGGAAGAAAATGTAATAGCAAGGGCAGTATAATTAGATCCAGTCTGAGGCGCCATCTAGTGGTTATGGGAGGGAGACCAACCACTCAGCATCTGGGTATGGGGAAAACATGTCATAGGAGGTAAATGGCAAAAGGTAAACCGGATAAAAAAGAAAAAACACACGAAACACAAAATAACTAAATAAATAAATAAAAAAAAAAAGAAGGAAAAGGGGGAAAGTTCACTTCTCCCTTTCCCCTTGTCCTCCAGCCAAAACTGTTCAACAGGAAACATGAGAACACAGGTGTCGTGGAGCAATTAGAAACTGGGCTGTGGTGCGTTCCGGATAGCAATACTTACAGGCTGAAGATAAACACAGCAAAAGCCAGGGAGGGACATTATGGAGTGTTACAGGCGTTGAGATCCTCTCACTCTGGGGCTTTTTGAGCTCTTTGAGGGTGCTGGTGAACCGTTGTAGCGCCTGTTGGAGTTGTCACGTTGGTTCTTCTGCTGAAAGGGGGAGACCTGTGGCGATGGACCCGGTGGGTGTTGGGGGTGATTGATGAGGGGAGGCAGGCGGAACTCCTCGTACCACTCCGGCAGGTCCACCGTCGCTATCTGTAGGGCCTCGCAGAAAGACAGAAGATCCTCCGGCATCCGAAGCAAATGCTGTTTGCCCATAAAGGATGCTTGCAGTGCGAAAGGAAATTTCCACCTGTAAGTTATCCCCTTTTCTCTCAGGACAGCCAGGAGAGGTTTTAAGGCTCTCCTGTTTTTCAGGGTGATCGGAGATAGGTCTTGGTATAGCTGGATCTGGGCGCCATCATGTTGAATCTGGTCTGTATTCCTTGCTTTCTGTAATATGTCCTCCTTTAGGGCAAAGTTGGGCAGGCAACAGATGATGTCTCTGGGAGGGTTACCGTCCGGAGCCCTGGGTCTAAGCACCCTGTGTGCACGGTCAAACTCGATAGGGGATTGTTCTGGTCTATCTAGCAGGCCATTAAAGATGGCGGTCAGCGTCGGTCTCACCTGCTCAGGGGTCGCTGATTCTGGGACCCCCCTTACCCTAATGTTATGTCTACGGCCCCTGTTATCGAGGTCTTCTATTTGTCTGTTTACCTCGATCAGGTGTTGGGAGTGTTGAGCAGAAATGTCGTCCAGCCGAAGCAGGGCCCTGTCCCTTCTCTTCCCTGCGCGTTCGGTCACAGCCATCTGCTCCGAGAGCCTCAGTAACTCCGACTTAATGTCCGTGATGGCGATTGCGAAGAAGTTCTTAATGTCCGCCGCTATATCCGTCATAGCTGCGTAGGTTAGGGGCCTGTCGATGGATCCCTCGGAAGCTGGGAGGGATATCTCGTCCTCATCTATGTCTTACTCCTCGTGTAGCTTGTGTGGCGGCGCCATCTTGGAGGCCTTGCCGCCGCCGCTGTACCTGAATTTGCTGAGGTTTGTAGGGGTCAGCTTTCTTTTGGGGGTGCCCAGAGAGCGTAGGGAGCGGCTATGAGATCCTCTCCTGGGCTGGGAGGACATAATCATCCGTAAGACGGCCGGTTTTAGCTATCAGGTCCCACGGGTAGCCGGAGCTCCTTCACACCGCTGCCATCCGCACCGCGCATCAAGCCACGCCCCCGATAACTTATTTATGTTACCAATTCATGGTCAGTGTTCATAGTTCTTGCATGGCTAAATACAGAATAATGCAAATCAATTGAAAAAGATTGTCCACCTTCCTTTTTTCATAGTCAGTTTACCTATCCAGTTTTAGTATTGGCACTTTCATGTCCACCCTTAACATTGGTGGTAAGGCAATATTGCTGGCTGCTGTGTTCATCACCTATAGCAGCCCACTTAAGGCAAGGAGATCTACCAGTGCTCGAGTTTTCCCAGGTCTTATACACAATGCTATAATGCCTTGCCACTACACCAGAGCAGGTGTGAACTAAGCACAACAAACAAGTACTTGTGGTTTGCAGACAGGCATAGTGGTCCAGTTACATTTCAGATTCAGAGCAGGCAGAGCTTAAAGAATAGCCAGGGTCTGGCTGCCAAACCTTAAAAATCATGGATTATATCTCAGGAGAAGTTGACCAAAAGGCAGGCTGAATTTCTGAGCATAGTCAAAATCCAATCCAAGGTAACTAACAAGGGAATTAAAACTAGCTTCCAGGGCAGAGCTCAGGTGAAGATGAAGGTCAAGGCATTGGAACAGGAGGGTGGAGCCCAGAACCATGGTCCTGACTAGGGATGAGCCCAACACCCCACAGTTTGCAGCAGAACATGCAAACAGGCAAAAAGTTGGTTTGAACACGCGGACACCATTAAAGTCTATGGAACACGAATGTGAAAAATCAAAAGTGCTAATTTTAATGGCTAATATGCAAGTTATTGCCATAGTTTTTGGGGACCGGGTCCTGCCCCAAGGTACATGTATCAATGCAAAAAATAGTTTTTAAAACTATTGTTTTTTCAGGAGCAGTGATTTTAATAATGTTCAAAGTGAAACAATAAAAATGAAATATTCCTTTAACCACTTCAGCCCCGAGCCTGTTTTTCAGATTCGGTGCTTACGAGACTAAAACAGTTTTTTTTGCTAGAAAATTATTTAAAACCCCCAAACATTATATTTTTTTTTTCTAACACCCTAGAGAATAAAATGCCGGTCATTGCAATACTTTTTCTCACACCGTATTTGCGCAGCGGTCTTACAAGCGTACTTTTTTTGGAAAAAATTCACTTTCTTGAATTAAAAAATAAGACAACAATAAATTTGGCCCAATTTGTTTATATATTGTGAAAGATAATGTTACGCCGAGTAAAATGATACCCAACATGTCACGCTTAAAAATTGCGCCCGCTCGTGGCATGGCGTCAAACTTTTAACCTTAAAAATCTCGATAGGCGACGTTTAAAAAATTCTACAGGTTGCATTTTTTTAGATCCAGAGGAGGTCTAGGGCTAGAATTATTGCTCTCGCTCTAACGATCGCGGCGATACCTCACTTGTGTGGTTTGAACACCATTTTGCTACTCGCTTATGCGTTTGCTTCTGCGCGCGAGCTCGTCGGGACGGGGCACTTTAAAAAAAATTTTTTTGGGTTTTCGTTTTTATTTCTATTTATTTTATAATTTTTAACACTGAAAAAAAAAAAAAATTATCAATTTTATTCCTATTACAAGGAATGTAAACATCCCTTGTAATAGAAAAAAGCATGACAGGTCCTCTTATATATGAGATCTGGGGTCAAAAAGACCTCAGATCTCATATTCAGGGAAGTGTGATGGTTGTCACCGGTGCAAAATAATTATTTAAGTTGACCTGCTGCAGTACTGTGTAAGCCTTTAGGAAGGCCTAGGTAGTAGAGCGGAAAAATATATTTTTTGCACATATGGTTTATGATATTGATATGCATATTTATTTATTTACAGTTGGTTGCTGGTATAATAGCTGCACATAGTATCACACACTCGAGAGAGTAGGACATTGGTATATAAAAATAAATTTTTTTTGCATATTTTTTTTTGCATATGCTCGAGAGAGCTGAACACTGTCACGCATATATGTGTATATATATATTTATGTATTTTGTTTGTTGGCACAGTAGTCGCACATAGTAGTACACACTTGCACATGCTCGAAAGAGCTGGACATTGTCATTTAGTCAGATAATCACCTATTGTGGTTTATCACGCACAGTACTGCACTGAATTCAGCACCTTATAAACTAAGATTATTTTGTGTCATCACCTATTCAGACCAGCGCAGTAACAATATTTTTCAGATCTCATATTCAGGCTTAAATGCAAAAAAAAAAAAGAAAAAAAAAAAAAGTCAAAATGTAAACAAATTAAATGTCTCTTTAAGACGCTGGGCGGAAATGACGTTTTGACGTCACTTCCGCCCAGCAGAGGTATGGGGACGGCTGAGGGACATTTTTTCCCTCAGTCGCACCGGACAGCCAGCAAGAGGACCCGATCGCCTCCGCCGCTACCGACGGCTACGGTAAGCGGCGGAGGGCGCGGGAGAGCGGCGGGAGGGGGGGCACCCTCTCCCGCCGCCGGTAACGGCGATCTCGCGGCGAATCCGCGAGATCTTCCATCTTGGGTGGACGTCATATGACATCCTGGGATTTGTGCAGTGATATCTGAATGATGCCTGCAGCTAGAGGCATCATTCAGATATCATTCTTTAGTACCGGCGTTTCTGTGCACCATAAGAATGATCATAGTGGCAGTTCTACTGCTTGATCTTTCTTATAGGCGGCGGCCGCCATCCGGTGCTTCTCCGGGCTCTCCCGTGCCATTGGGGGCCCGGAGAAAGAATCGTCCAGCACAGGCTAGGAAGCATAGAGATGACTGGTGACCAGATGGTCTTTATGACCGTTGGAGGCCCGGGCGCGATGTGATGACGTCACGCCCGGGTACCCGGAAGTAAACAAAGCCGCGTTTGTGGCTAGTAAGCAATACTAAGCATGAGTTCAGTGACATTTTTTCCCGATCTCATGTTATCCAGCCTGGGAGAGAGATGCGGGGTCTTATTGACCTGTCATACATATTTCCTATTAGAAGGGATGTTTACATTCCTTGTAATAGGAATAAAAGTGATAAAAAAAAAAGTGAAAAATAAATAAGTAAAGTAAAAAAAATATAATAAAAAAAAATATTAAAACGCCCCTGTGCCTTGTAGCTAGCGCGCAAAAGCGAACGCACGCGTAAGTCCCGCCCACATATGTAAACGCTGTTCAAACCACATATGTGAGGTATTGCCGCATGCGTTAAAGTGCCAGCAACAATTCTCGCACTAGACCACTGTAAATCTAAACTGGTAACCTGTAAAAAAAATAAAAATTTCGCCTATGGAGATTTTTAAGTACCGACGTTTGGCGCCATTCCATGAGTGTGCGCAATTTTAAAGAATGACATGTTAGGTATCTATTTACACGGTGTAACATATTCTTTCATATTTTACAACAAAAATTGGGCTAACTTAACTTGTTATTTTTTAATTCATGAAATCATTTTTTTCCCCCAAAAAAAGGCATTTGAAAAATTATTGTGCAAATACCCTGCAAGCTAAAACGTTGCAATGACCGTCGTTTTATTCCCTAGGGTGTCTGCTAAAAAAAAACATATATAATGTTTGGGGGTTCTGCGTAATTTTCTAGCAAAAGAATTATGATCTGTACATGTAGGAGAGATGTGCCAGAATAGGCCCGGTATTGAGGTGGGTATAAAAGCCTGGTATTGAAGTGGTTACATTTCGTGCCTGGGGGTGTCTTTATAGCCTGTTAAGTAGCACATTTTTCCCATGTGTAGAACAGTCCTGAAGCAAAATTTAAAAGGAAAAAAAGTAATTTAACCACTTCCATACAGGGCACTTATACACCTTCCCGCCCAGACCAATTTTTAGCTTTCAATGCTGTTGCACTTTGAATGACAATTGCGCGGTCATGCTACACTGTACCCAAACAACATTTTTATCATTTTGTACCCACAAATAGAGCTTTCTTTTGGTGGTATTTGATCACATCTGGGATTTTTATTTTCTGCAAAAAAAAATAAAAAAATGTACCGAAAATTTCGAATTTTTATTTTTTGTTTCTGTTATAAAACATTGTAAATAACTATGTTTTCTCCTTCACTGATGGGCACTGATGGTACTGCACTGATGGGCACTGATAAGGCAGCACTTATGGGCACCGATGAGGTGCCACTGATGTGGTGGCATTGATGGGCACTGATGATGGGCACAAATATGCGGCACTGATAGGCGGCACGGATGGGCACTGATAGGTGGCATGGATGGGCACTGATAGGCAGCATGGATGGGCACGGATAGGCAGCAAGGAAGGGCACGGATAGGCGGCGTGGATGGGCACGGATAGGCAGCATGGATGGACACGGATAGGCGGCGTGTATGGCCACTGATAGGTGGCACGGATGGGCATAGATGGGCACTGATAGGTGGCACTAATGTATGTGTTGTACTAATGGATGCCAATCAGTGATGCCCATTGTGGGCACTGATTGGCATCCATTGCGGGCACTGATCGGCATCTATTATTTCTGTTATTGTCATCCCTGGTGGTCTAGGGTAGCATGCCTGTGTTTTACATCCCTGGTGGTCTAGTGGCATCCCTGGTGGTCCAGTGTGGGCATCCTCGGGGGTCTGTGCTGAAAATTGATCAGCACAAACCCCCCTGTCAGAGGAGCAGCCGATCGGCTCTCCTCTACTCGCGTCTGACAGACGCGAGTGAGGAAAAGCCGATTACCACATTTTTGTTTTGCTTTGCTGCTATTCTGCCCTCCTGCTTTTTTGCCCTATTGCCTTCATTAGCTTCAAGTAGGACTGAACCACTGTCATCAACGACCTGTATCTACAGTCCCTATTACAGGATATAAAATTATTCATTGTGCTATTTAGCAGTGTCTGATGCCCTATATGCCCATTTAGATGAACCCCTGTGTACAGCTTTTTTCATACTGCTCTTTATTCCCTACAGGGGACTTGGTCAACCTAATTGGTTGATTCAATCCAATTGCAGTCTAACCAACTGCTGGAGTATTGCATGCATGCACCCTGTGACCTAGTTGTGTTTTTAATATAGACAACATTGTCTTATTAATTATTAATTGATGTTGGTGGTGATGTAGGGTTTTGAGTAAATTATGAATATGTTTTTGCAATTTTTCTACCAATAAATTCAATTCTTATATGCGGCGTGGTCCACCCATGACTTCTTTATCCGGGGAGGGTTCTCTTTTTGTTTTCCCCAGGGGATTGTTTTTGCATTGTCCATAGGAGTAGTTTGATATTTAGTGAGCATAGGATCTAATGTTTTTTCTTTAGATTTGATGGTGCTCCTAGGGATCATCAAAGATTTGGATATTTTTTTATAACCTAACCTTGACTTGTACTTCTTAACAACATTGTCCCTTACTTGTTTGAAGAGTTCCTTGGTCTTCATGGCAGTGTTTGGTTAGTGGTGACTCTTGCTTAGGTGTTGCAGCCTCTGGGGCCTTTAAAAAAGTTGTGTATATGTAATGACAGATCATGTAACACTTAGATTACACACAGGTGGGCATCATTTCACAAATTAAGGTAATAATAAAAGGTAATTGGTTCACGGGAGCTTTTTATGGGCTTCATAACAAAGGGGATGAATACATACGCACATGCCAATTATCAGTTTTTTATTTCTGAAAAATTGTTTTATGTATTGTACAGGACGCCAGGGTTGGGTCCTGGATGGACGCTACATAGCGCCGATTTTTGGAGTTTGGGCCATTTGAAACACAGGTTCAGGAGGTCACCCTGAAGGGGGTGAGAAGTTCCGGATAGATAAAATGGATCCAGAGAGGACGGGCTTAAAGTCCTCTCTGTCTTCTTTTAATGATATTTGGGGGTCCTGGATTTCGGAGGCTCTGAAGAGACAATTGGGAGGGAAGAGAGCCTCCCCTTCTGCCCCCTGGCTTCAGGCACACAAGGGGTTAACCACTTCCAGGAAGTGAGTTAAAAGGAAAGGAAGTACTGACAGAGGGTGGAGTAGTTTGGAAGTGAAGCTGTGTCTGCAGGGAAGGACTGGAGGACTTCTTACTAAAACGTATGTGCCTTTCTTTTGGTTGTTTTTGCTGTACTAAAGAAAGACTTTTCTAATTTATGCCGGAAACAAGCAGGACTTTTGTTGTGACGTTTTTCTGGTGCTGAAGAAAGCATTATTTTGTTTTGTTTTGATCGCCAATAAAGACTCTTTGCTTTACTGACACGGTTTACGCACTTGCCTCGCGGAGCTAAAGAACCCCCAAAGTTCACAGTATATATTTTTCTAATTTTACTTTACTTCACCAACTTAGACTATTTTGTTTTGATCCATCGCATATGATTCAGATAAAAAAATTAAAAAAACATTAAACTAAAGGATGTAATGTAACAAAATAGGTAAAAAGCCAAGGGGGTGAATACTTTTGCAAGGCGCTGTAGATTACACTGAGGCCCCATACACACGATCGGATATATCTGATGAAAACGGTCCGCGGACAATTTCCATCGGATATGTCCGATCGGGAGTTTGATCCGATGGCGTGTACACACCATCGGATCAAATTCCCCGCCGCCGGACGGCGCGGTGACGTGGCGATGACGCGGCGGTGACGTTGACGCCGCCGCGTCACCGCTACGTCACCGCACCAGGAAGTAAAACACTTCCGCGCATGCGCCGAATCCATTCGGCAGCGGCGCGGCGGCGGTGGGAGCCGACATGTCTGCTGGTAAGTGTACTAACCAGCAGACATGTCGGGCGGACAGATTCCCACCGGATAGATTTCAAAGCTTGCTTTGAAATCTGTCGGGTGGACAAATCTGTCCGCTAGCCCATACACACGAGCGGAGATGTCTGCTGAAACGGTCCATCGGACCGTTTTCAGCGGACATATCCCCTCGTGTGTACGCGGCCTAATACATTACAGAATTTTCATTTGAGAACGTCAAGTATAGAGCTCCAGATATTGCACACCCTTGCACACCCAACTAGAGTTGAGCGGACATCTGGATGTTTGGGTTTGACGGGTTCGGCCAAACTTCGGAAAAAAGTCCGGGTTTGGGTCCCAAACTTGACCCGAACTTGAGCCCGAACCCGAAAACCCATTGAAGTCAATGGGAACCTGAATTTTTGACTACTAAAATGTCTCTAAAAAACTAATGAAAAGGACTAAAGGGCTGCAAATGGCAGCAAAATGTTGGTAAGACCATGGCAAGTACTCTGCAAACAAATGGCACGGTCGCCGCCGGGCACACGCGATCGCTCGTTACAGAGCTGGGACCGGGGGCTATGTGTGTAAACACATAGATCCCAGTCCTGTCAGCGGGGGAAACGCTGACCTTCTGTTCAATGTATGAACGGAAGATCAGTGATTGCCCCTAGTGAGTCCACCCCCCATACAGTTAGAACACACCCAGGAACACACTTAACCCCTTCCCCGCCCCCTAGTGTTAACCCCTTCACTGCCAATGGCATTTTTATAGTAATCCAATGCATTTTTATAGCATTGATCACTAAAAAAATGCCAATGGTCCCAAAAATGTGTCAAAAGTGTCCGAAGTGTCCGCCATAAGGTCGCAGTACTGAAAAAAAACGCTGATCGCCACCATTACTAGTAAAAAAAATAATAATAATAAAAATGACATAAAACGACCCCCTATTTTGTAAACGCTATAACTTTTGCGCAAACCAATCAAGAAACGCTAATTGCGATTTTTCTTTACGTAAAATATGTAGAAGAATACGTATCGGCCTAAACTGATATTTTTGGGGGATATTTATTACAGAAAAAATATTGCATTTTTTTTCAAAATAGTCGCTTTACTTTTGTTTATAGCGCAAAAAATAAAAACCGCAGAGATGATAAAATACCACCAAAAGAAAGCTCCATTTGTGGGAAAAAAAGGACGCCAATTTTGTTTGGGAGCCACTTTACACAACCGTGCAATTGTCAGTTAAAGCGACGCAGTGCCGAATCGCAAAAAGTGCTCTGGTCATTGGGCAGCAATATGGTCCGGGGGTTAAGTGGTTAAAATAACATAAAATACATAAAAATAAAATAATCTTGACCTAGGAGGACAAGGTCCTTATGGAGTAGGAGATTGAGGTGGCGGTAGATTTAAACATCTAAAAAAGTATTGGATTGTGTATCATAGTGAACTTGAACTTCAGATTAAACTGATTCTGATTCAGAGATTGTATGAACAATTGCAGCAATTCAAAGGAACCATCCAAAATAACAAAAAATATAATCTATGTACCGATACTATAGCACCACATGGTCGGTATACATAGATAATTATTCCTGGGCCATGATATCGCATTCCCACTTCCCCAGGTACAAATTTGTGTAGGATGGGGCCCAACATGTCCCCATCGCTACGCCCTGCAATTGGAGGAAGTGGGAGCCATTAAATGTGAAGGCATTGTGGCACAAGATGAAATAGAGTTGTATCTTGGATATAGCTAGGGAGGCTCATTACATTGGATCTGAGATGATCGTCAGTTAATGTTCTTCATTTTTTATACTTCATATTCCCATTGACCACTTTTCTGGATCCGCTCTTGGGTTTGGGTGCTCGTAGCAATAACCAGCTGGATACTGGTACACGTTACAGTAGAAATATTTGCCAGCACACCATGGCACAACATAAATAGTGTCCAAACGGATGTTTTATTGCATGATTACAACACAAAGAGACTGTAACTTTTCGGAGCCGCGCAGGGCCCCTTCGTCAGGCATGTGATAAATGTGGGGTTACAATGTGCAAAATTTAAAGAGCCATCAACCAATCAAAAGAGACAGAAAGAAAAAACCATGCTCCTCCTACCTCCAGACTGGTGTGACGTCATGAATCCCACCAGAAAACAGCCAAAATTACATTAGTATGCTATTGAGTTTGACACAAGAACTAAGTAAAAGCAGGGTTAATAAAGGTAGGCATATTCAGGGGTGCCTCAATAGTACCTGGTATGTGTCATAGATCACTAAGCAGACGTTCCGGCTGCCGTGTGGGATTCATGTGCGCTGCTCCATTGGATAGCTCCGATGCAGGTTAGAGTGTGTATGAGCGGTGTTGCACACTGCAGCGGTAGCCAGGCAATCAGTGACGTAGATGTGCAGGAAGGCCGTGTATAGTGGGCCGTGCATGCGCAATGAGAAACAGGGGAGGCGCGAGGATTTTTTGCCGACGTCGTCATGGAAATGAACGACGTCGGCGGATCCCACCTCGTGGGCAAACGGCCTTAATTTTTTTAGTTACATAGCCATTACCCGGTGGACAGTGTACATATGTATGCAATTTAGAGAGAGTATAAAAAGTGGGTATATGGGGGTATTCGGTTATAATGAATTCACAATCTGTTTTGTTGATGGTTCTATTTGAATATGCTGAATCCACTAATGAATACAATGCCTTGTTGAATTTTGTGATTACAGAGTTTGATATAGGACGATACCATAATTTGTTTGAGGATTTTGGTACACATGGCAATATACTGTTCATTACTCATGGCCACCAGTATTTTCCAGCACTTAACCCTCTTGGGCATGGAGTTCATCTGAGCTTCACAGGTTGCCACTGGAGTCCTCTTCTACTCCTTCATGATGACATCACAAAGCTGGTGGATGTTAGAGACCTTGCACTTCCCCACCTTGCATTTGAGCATGCCCCACAGATGCTCAATTGGGTTTAAGTCTGGAGACATGCTTGGCCAGTCCATCACCTTTACCCTCAGCTTCTTTAGCAAGGCAGTGGTCATCTTGGAGGTGTGTCTGGGGTCGATAGGTTGGAATACTGCCCTGAGGCTCAGTCTCCAAAAGGGAGGAGATCATGCTCTTCTTCAGTATGTCACAGTATATGTTGGTATTAATTTTTCCCTCAACGAACTGTAGCTCCCCAGTGCTGGCAGCACTCAAGTAGCCCTAGACCACGACACTCCCACTACCATGCTTGACTGTGTATTGTCTTTGTACTCCTCACCTGGTTGCTGTGACACACGTTTGACACTATCTAAACCAAATACGTTTATCTTGGTCTCATCAGACCACAGGACATGGTTCCAGTAATCCATGTCTTTAGCCTGCTTGTCTTCAGCACACTGTTTGCAGGCTTTCTTGTGCATCATTTTTAGGAGAGGCTTCCTTCTGGGACAACAGCCATGCAGACCAATTTGATGCAGTTTACGGCGTATGGTCTGAGCACTAACAGGCTGACCTCCTACCCCTTCAACCTCTTCAGCAATGCTGGCAGCACTCATTCATCTATTTCCGAAAGACAACCTCTGGATACAATGCTGAGCATGTGCACTTAACTTCTTTGGTTGACCATGGAGAAATCTGCTCTGAGTGGAACATGACCTGTTAAACAGTTGTATGATCTTGGCCACCATGCTGCAGCTCAGTTTCAGCATCTTGGCAATCTTCTTCTAGCCTAAGCCATCTTTATGTAGAGCAACAATTCATTTTTTCTGATCTTCAGAGAGTTCTTTGCTATGAAGTGCCTTGTTGAACTTCCAGTGACCAGTATGAGAGAGCGATAAGACAAAAAATATAAAATAAAAAAGAGACAGACTGCTGCACACCCTAAAGAGTTAACTACAAATTTATTGAAAAAAAGTATCAAAAAGAACACATATATATGGCATAAAAAATGGGTCCACTAAAGATAGGTGGACCTACCCAGATAATTCCCTATGGATACCCCCCCACACAACGGTATATGCTGGTAACGAATATAAGAAAAGTACTCGATCCTCCCAAAGGAGGATCAAAAGTAATAAATAGCGCACCCACCCTTCACACAATTCACAAATACCCCCCCCCCCCAACATAAGAAAGACCAATTGCTGTTGAAATTAATCCCTAATGGTTCCAACACAGGACAGTGGTCACCTGTATTGACAGGTAATTGATCACCACTATCTATGTGAGGGGACACAACACCGAGGGAAAGTAGAACATGGGACATGTAATATTCCTAAATAATGGTAGTGGTAAACATCCCTCCACTGGGATTAGTGACAGACAAAATAATCAATAAGCACAAAACCAGAGGGACCGTGAGCCTAATAAATAGCTAAAAAGTCTCTTATGGATATCACCGTTTTAAAACATGTGTAGTTTCAATGTGGGTCTGGTTTCATAGATTGAAAGTTATTTTGGGAGACATTTGAAGAAATGGCAGAGGCACTGTAGTTGTAGTTATTCTTCACAATCTGATTCACCTGACATGCATTTAATAGAAATGCAACAATGTTGCCAATGGTAGATATCTAAACTTATTCCCATACAGTGTGGGTATAGTCCATTGAGTTGTTTAGATAGATAAATCCATGAGGTGGTTCCTTATGTTGCTTTGGCAGCTTGCAGTTTTGGCTAGGCAATAGGTGATTTAGACAAGTTATGTGATGGTTGTGAGTAACAGTGTTAGCAACAATGTTTCACAACAGTGTAACACAAAGATTCACTCACTGTTTGTTGTCAAACAATAGCTCAAGGTTGTAGCTTATCTATCCAGTCTATGATCACACATATGCTCAAGGGGTTTGCAGCCAAACCATCCATCCATGTGTCTCTAGGTTTGGATAGGCATTAGGTAATTAGACAACTTATGTGATGGCTGTGAGTGGCAGTGTTAGCAACAATGTTTCACAACAGTGTAACAAAGATTTACTCACTGTTTGTTGTCAGACAATAGCTCAAGGTTGTATCTATTCCATCCAGTCTATGATCACACATATGCTCAAGGGGTTTGCAGCCAAACCATCCATTCGTGTGTCTCCACAGTACCTGAAGTGCTGCTCATTATGAAAAGTGCTTTTCATAATGAGCTTTTCTGTTTGTGCAGCAATTTTGATCAAAAAAAGTTTTGACTATACGTAAACCAGACAATTCGATTTTCAGCTAGCTTCACATTTTACGTGGGTAAAGAGACATCACAGTTATCAAATTCTGTCTGTAAAATATGTTTATTAAGAATCTTTGGCACTTACTCTTTTGCAAATGCAGCATATTTTTGTTTTACATTTATCAGAAACATTTGCAGTTGTTCTTTACTTGACATATTCAGTAGTGACAGCTTACTCTGAAGAGTATTTATGGGTCCCAGATCATACCTCCCTTAGCAGCTCTTTGGAGGATTGATAGCTTATGCTTTCTGTTTGCTGGTTTTATAATAATATACAGTATTTATATTACAAAATGTTTAAAATTACATTTGATGATTGGAACTAACCAATTCAAGCATATTGACAGTCTAGACCAGGGGTGGGCAAACTTTTTGACTCAAGGGCCGCAATGGGTTCATATATTGGACCCGGGGGCCGGACCAAGAGTAGATGGACGGTGTGTTTGTGTGAATTAATATAAATTAAATTTTAATTTGTAACATTAAATGTTTTGATTAATTTAAGGTAGAAAAGCATAAAAAGAGTTATTTTACAATACTACAATTGATGGCACAGTGACTGTGTTTGATGGCATGGCACAGTGGTGGCAATTGATGTCATAGTGATTGCTTTTGATGGCATGGCACAGTGGTGACTATTGATGGCACAGTGGCTGCGTTTGATGGCATGGCACAGTGGCTGCATTTGGCATGGCACAGTGGTGACAATTGATGGCACAGTGATTGCTTTTGATGGCATGGCACAGTGGTGACAATTGATGGCACAGTGATTGCTTTTGATGGCATGGCACAGTGGTGACAATTGATGGCACAGTGATTGGTTTTGATGGCATGGCACAGTGGCTGTGTTTGATGGCATGGCACAGTGGTGACAATTGATGGCACAGTGGCTGCCTTTGATGACATGGCAGAGTGGTGACAATTAATGGCACAGTGGCTGCATTTGATGGCATTACACAGTGGTGACAATTGATGGCACAGTGATTGCTTTTGATAGCATGGCACAGTGGTGACAATTGATGGCACAGTGGCTGCATTTGGCATGGCACAGTGGTGACAATTGATGGCACAGTGATTGCTTTTGATGGCATGGCACAGTGGTGACAATTGATGGCACAGTGGCTGCATTTGATAGCATGGCACAGTGGCTGCATTTGGCATAGCACAGTGGTGACAATTTATGACACAGTGATTGCTTTTGATGACATGGCACAGTGGTGACAATTGATGGCACAGTGGCTGCATTTGGCATAGCACAGTGGTGACAATTGATTGCACAGTGATTGCTTTTGATGGCATGGCACAGTGGTGACAATTGATGGCACAGTGGCTGCGTTTGATAGCATGGCACAGTGGCTGCATTTGGCATAGCACAGTGGTGACAATTGATGGCACAGTGATTGCTTTTGATGACATGGCACAGTGGTGACAATTGATGGCACAGTGGCTGCGTTTGATGGCGTGGCACAGTGGTGAAAATTAATGGCACAGTGGCTGCATTTGATGGCATGGCACAGTGGTGGCAATTGATGGCACCGTGATTGCTTTTGATGGCATGGCACAGTGGTGACAATTGATGGCACAGTAGCTGCATTTGGCATGGCACAGTGGTGACAATTGATGGCACAGTGATTGCCTTTGATGGCATGGCACAGTGGTGACAATTGATGGCACAGTGGCTGCGTTTGATAGCATGGCACAGTGGCTGCATTTGGCATAGCACAGTGGTGACAATTGATGGCACAGTGATTGCTTTTGATGACATGGCACAGTGGTGACAATTGATGGCACAGTGGCTGCGTTTGATGGCGTGGCACAGTGGTGAAAATTAATGGCACAGTGGCTGCATTTGATGGCATGGCACAGTGGTGGCAATTGATGGCACCGTGATTGCTTTTGATGGCATGGCACAGTGGTGACAATTGATGGCACAGTAGCTGCATTTGGCATGGCACAGTGGTGACAATTGATGGCACAGTGATTGCCTTTGATGGCATGGCACAGTGGTGACAATTGATGGCACAGTGGCTGCGTTTGATGGCATGGCACAGTGATGACAATTGATGGCACAGTGGCTGCGTTTTATGGCATGGCACAGTGGTGACAATTGATGGCACAGTGGCTGCGTTTGATGGCATGGCACAGTGGCTGCATTTGGCATGGCACAGTGGTGACAATTGATGGCACAGTGATTGCTTTTGATGGCATGGCACAGTGATGACAATTGATGGCACAGTGGCTGCATTTGATGGCATGGCACAGTGGCTGCATTTGGCATGGCACAGTGGTGACAATTGATGGCACAATGGCTGCGTTTGATGGCATGGCCCCACAGCTCTGGACCCCCTGCATGTTACACAGACACCCCCCTTAGTGAAACCCCCAGTGCAAACACCCCCCCCCAGTGAACCCCCCCAGGTGCAAACACCCCCCTCCCCATTCAGTACCTCAGATCAGCGCAGCAACGATCACAGGACATGGACAGAAGGTCCCCTCCCTACACACAGAGAGGAGGGGGAGGTGGTAGCGGCTTTATTCGGCTGTGCCTGTGTTCCTGAGCATCGCTAACAGGCCGTGGCTGTGAGAGGAGGGGATGGATGGTTTCCCGCGGTGTCACCCCCGCAACCCCCCCTCCTCTTGTACCGCGGCGCTGGCAGATAAATGTCACTCCGACCCCCCTCACTTAGTATGCCTCTGGGTGGCACCGCCCTCTCAGAGGAATTCCCCAATCCCACGGGGCGAGAGGCGGCCGGAGGCGGAGCGCACACAGCCTATCTGAGCTCGCCTCGCTCCAGCCCCCTTTGAAGCATAGGCCGCAAAGCCGCGGCCTCAATTAGCGGCGATCGGGGCAAGAGGAGATCGCCGGTGGGGGCCGGATTAAAAGGTCTGCCGGGCCGTATACGGCCCGCGGGCCGTAGTTTGCCCATCGCTGGTCTAGACAGTCTATTGAGTTGTAGTTACCATAAACAAAGGTATCCAAAGCTACAGTATTACAAATCCACTGCTCTCCAAAGCTAATAATCTCGGGAGACATTAATGCATATGTATATCCAAAAGCAAAAATGTATTATTCGTTTACATTGCAGTTTACCAGTCTGCTAGTGGTTGCATTAATTTTGAGGCACTTTGCGCTTTCTCTTCACCTGCTAAAGCAAAAAGCCGTCATTGGCTTCTTGCTTTCGCTGATGTTGCAGTCAATCACAAAGGAATGCTATCTTAAATGGGCTAGCATGCGGGTTGCTCAGTGTTAAAGCAATGCATCCAGCTGCTAGCTGCTGGACTCCCTAGTTCCCAAGCATATTCTCAAGTGCCTCCCAGTGACCTCTAGTGTTACTAGTGTCTGTCCAGCCTGTATACAGCTTCTGTGTGTCTTAGTGATCCCAGCGTTCATAGTTACATGGTTGGTAAGGTTGAATAAGACACCAGTCCATCCAGTTAAACCTGAGTGTATGTATATGTTTATGTCACTACCATTCTCCATACCCCTGTATATTGCATTCACATTTTATTTATTTATCTACACTCCTAGCTGGCACCACTAACTGTGAAAGGGAGTTCCACATTATTACCACTCTAACAGTAAAGAATCCCTTATGCAATTTAAAATTGAATTTGTTTTCTCCCAATGCTAGAGTCACCATTTAAAGATTTGTTTATTGAGATCAATACTCACTTACGCGCATCTTCTTGTAGTAATTCTCCATAACTTAAGGCAAGCCCCCTTATTAGATTGTTTCTCTTCTCTGGACTCTTTTTGGTTCAAGAACATCCTTCCTAAGGATTGGTGCTCAAAACCAGACAGCATACTCAAGATGGGGCAGAACCAGAGTTTTATAATATGGTAGAATTATAGTTTTATCTCTTTACATAGTGAGAAAAAAAAGTTTTTGGTTAGAGGGGAGCTGAATGAAGTAGAGGTTACATTTTGCCCACAAATGGGTTTTAATTTAAATTGTTTGTATTAATTAACCCTCAGAGTGAATTTATTGCAGGTGTATCATTAAACACATTGATATGTTTTCCATTGAAGGCAAAATAGGTGATTATAAAAAAAAGCAGTTTCTTTAATCATTAGGAGATTAGGTTGTGGTGCTGAATGCAGAAATTGGGATTATTTGGTTTTAAAACATAGTTTAATTGGTTTAGCACTAGGCACTCATTCTAGGAAATAAGTAAAGACGGGTCAAACACCCCCCTGTTTAGTTTCGCAGCAGAACTCCCAAACAGGGAAAATGTTCTAACCCAAATGGCGAAGTCCATGGGAGCCAAACATGACAAATTCAAAAGTGCCCATTTTGAAGGCATATGTGCAAGTAATTGGCCATACAAGGGTTATTTGGGTCTGGGTGTTTCCCTCGGGGCCATGTATTAACTTTTTTTAAAACAATTGTTTTTTCAGGAGCAATGGTTTTAATTATGCTTAAAGTGCAACCATAAAAATGTAAAATTCCTTTAAATATAATGCCTGGGGGGTTTCCTTAATGTGCCTGTAGAGTGGTGCAACTGTAGCATGCATAAAACATTGCATTAATACATGTCCCTTGGGGCAAGACCCGGGTCCCTAAACACTTTTTATGACAATAACTTACATATTAAACTTTAAAATGAGCACCTTTAAAATGCTTCTTAGTAGAACATGGCAGGCTATGGCTTCAATTCTTACAAATCTTTGCACTCAAAGAAGTTGCACTGTTTTCCCAGGCAAATAGATCTTGATCTTCTGTAAAGGTCTGTGCCTCACATCAGATGGCCTGGAGCCTTTAAAGAGAAGCTAAGATTACCTGTTGCTATGCCTGTTGCCCCACATCTGGGAGAGGGAGGGACCTGCACCCAAGCCTGCTGGAGCCGCCTTCAGTGCCCGCTCACACTAGAAACTGGACGTGAATTACACAGGAACACTATGTGGTCCCTGTGCGATTAACATACAGTTCTGTGCAGTGTGATTTCAGCATTCAGGGTGATTCATTTTAAATGAGCTGAACTGCACTAAAGGTAGTGCATGCCCTAATGTTGTAAATGCACTGCAATTGGACCACATGGTACATTTGTACTTTGTGATCTAGTGCAAAACCACTGTTAAAGTGGTTTCAAAGGCAGAACGTTTTTCATCTGAATGCATTCTATACATTTAGATAAAAGCAACAGGCGTTTCGTCCCTTAACTGGGTGTGATGGTTGCTACCATCCCCAATATATCGAATTGAAAATTGTTACAGACCTCAGCAACCAGACATATAGACATAGAAAACTGTAAAAAATACTTTTTATTAATACCATTAGATAAAAAGTGCCAAAGACAATGGACTCATCTTAAAAGGACAATGTTACATTACACAATTACAAAGGAAAACAAAGGGAACAATAATGTCAAACTTAAACTGAACAGACAGTGGTACTACCAGCTGTACTCCCCAGACTGATATGACATCACTAAAGCCCGCTTCAAACGGAAGAATACAACATGTTTCGAACATGCAATTACATAAAATTATTTGTCAGAGAAATACCACGCTACAAAACAATGTCATGATGTAAAAAAAAAAAAAAGTATTCAAATACTGTTTTTTACAGAATTTTTCAACATATATAAACTTTTCTAAAACCATGAAAATCTACAGGTTTACATGTATTCTATTGAGGAGTCCACTAGGAGTCCATTGAGCGGCAAGGAGAAGAGGAAATAAATGCACCCAACTGCAGCAAAGCTGAATGAAGACACATGTCAGATATACAAAAGTGGAAGAGGGGAAACCACCAAGCTATTAACAATTTTGTGGCTTTAATACAAAGAAGAAATTGGTACAATACCAAAAGGGGATATCATACATTCTGATCTACTGAAAAGTGAACCCACCATAACCCCACATTCTCATCTCCCTCACAACCTTCCTGATAAACTATTCATCCATCCACACCATCAATACAGAAGGGACCCCCACTCCCCTCCATGCTGACCCCCACTATCTTTCCATAGTGGCCCATGTCCTTATCTTATATTTCATTAATTCTTCAGGCACCCAACCAATCCCTCTGTTAGGAGGGACTCTGCATGACTTGCCAATTACCAGAAGGTGCCACCCTGAAGGACAACTACCAGCACAGCACTTCCACCTAGGCTCCTATGAGGTCGCAGGGGCCACAGGATCCGCCTTTCATTAGAGAGAGGTGTGCCCTTATAGGCGGGCAAAGCAGCACTAATTATTCTTGGCAAACATAAAATTTGATATAAATTCCCATATATGTGGGTTTCTCCCCATTTTCCATACAGTGGTTTAGGCTGAGGAATGTCCTATATATGTAATATATTTATCTTTAATGTCGTGTTTTTGTGAATGGGTCCATCTGTGGTCACTTGGTATCTTGAACCTTGCTGTTTGATGCGGAATGCAGAAGGATCGGAAGACACAGGAAGGCCCAGAAACTTGATCTGGGCTGCTTTGTCCGCCTATATGGGCACACCTCTCTGTAATGAGAGGTGGATCCTGTGGCCCATGTGTCCTCATAGTAGCCTGGGTTGCAGTGCTGTGTTGACGGTTGTCCTCCAGGGT
Source organism: Rana kukunoris (assembly GCA_029574335.1). NCBI lineage: Eukaryota > Metazoa > Chordata > Amphibia > Anura > Ranidae > Rana > Rana kukunoris. The sequence continues at coordinate 151,353,001 of CM056056.1, forward strand.
GGCACCTTCCATTTCTCGGTAAGTCACGCCGCACTAAATTACGCTATTGTGGCTATTGTTCCTTTTCCTCTGCATGTGAGCACTTGTTTGAGGTTACCTTGCCCTCAGTGTTTGAGAGATGAGAATCCTATTTATGATCATTCAAGGCTAGTGTCCCAGTGTCATATGGTAAGAATTATTTCAACAGGGGTGGTCTCATATCCCCCCCGTCTTCTTCACGAGTGGTGATGTGGATTGGCTTTATATAGCTGAGACCTTCCTTATGCTTTTATTACGGACTATTTTCTGGATTCTCTCCATAGATTATGGACTCTTTATATCTTACATAACTTATTGCACTTCTTGTTGTATTTACTTTTTGGAGCACTGCCTAATATATTATATTATATTATATATTGTGTTTTTAGTATGTGATGTAAGTTGAAAACGTTTATAAATGTTGAACACAGGCCTGCTAATAGAGAAACTAATAATATAGTGCCAAAGTTCATGAACACATGTATATGAAGATACTTCAGGGAGTATTTAATTGGATCAACATCACATTAAGTCAACAGATAGTCCATCTCTATAAGTAGCTTGTGTCCCAGAAAACAGCCATTTACAAACCGTCGCACGACTCATGCATGCACAGTAGAAAACGGGCAATGAAGCCGCAAGGCTCCACTGCCTGTTTCCCTTAGTTCGAATGGCGGTGCTGGAACAACGGATCGGCCTCGGGAGCCAACATCGCGGGCTGCCTGGACAGGTAAGTGTCCTTATTAAAAGTCAGCAGCTGTTTGTAGGGCTGGAAGACCTCATAAAGAATGGTATATGGAAACCACCACCAGCTGATCTCCTCAAACATCAATAACTGAGACCCAGGCAGAGATAATAATCAGGATATATTGTTTTATTAAAAGTCAAAACAAGGATTAAAAATATAAAAAAAAAATTGGGCGGGGGAGGGGGGAGGAAAAAGGGGGTAAAAGGTAAGGGAGTTGAACGGGAAGTAGTTGGATACTTAACCACTTGCCGCCCACCAATGACAGATTGACGGAGTCAAAGTGGTTACTAGTTCCTGACTGGACGTCATATGACGTCGTCAGGATATTGAGCCGCTGCGCACCCCCGGGGGCGCGCATCGTGGCGATCGGTGATGTGGGGTGTCAGTCTGACACCCTGCATCCCCAATCTCGGTAACGAGGCTCCGCCAGAACCTCGTTACCACGTGATCAGCCGTGTTCAATCACGGCTGATCACGATGTAAACAGGAAGAGCTGTTGATGGCTCTTCCTCACTCGCGTCTGACAGATGCGAGTAGAGGAGAGCCAATCGGCGGCTCTCCTGACAGGGGGGTTGTTTATCAGCGCAGCCCCCCCCTCGGATCGCCACACTGGACCACCAGGGAAGCCCACACTAGACCAACAGGGAATAATAAAAAAAAAAAAAGGGCAAATAAAAAAATAGTAAAAAAATAAAAAAGACAGTAAAAAAAAAAGATGCCAATCAGTGCCCACAAATGGGCACTGATTGGCAACATGGATCCATCAGTGCCACCCCTCAGTGTCCATCAGTGCCACCCTACAGTGTCCATCAGTGCCACCCCACAGTGTCCATCAGTGCCACCCCACAGTGCCAATCCATGACCAGTGCCCACCTATCAGTGCCCATCTGTGCCACCCATAAGTACCCATCAGTGCCACCCATAAGTACCCATCAGAGCCACCCATATGTGCCGCCCATGAGTGCCCATATGTGCCGCCTATGAGTGCCCAGTGCCGCCTATGAGTGCCCATCAGTGCCGCATACCAGCGCCGTCTATCAGTGCCACCTCATCGGTGCCCATCGGTACTACCTTATCGGTGCCCATCAGTGCCACCTCATCGGTGCCCATCAGTGCCGCCATATCAGTGCCCGTAATTGAAAGAGAAAACGTACTTATTTACAAAAAAATTAACAGAAAAAAAATAAAAACGTTATTTTTTTTTCAAAACTTTCAGTCTTTTTTTAGTTGTTGTGCGAAAAAATAAAAAAACGCAGAGGTGATCAAATGCCACCAAAAGAAAGCTCTATTTGTGGGGAAAAAAGGACGCCAATTTTGTTTGGGTAGCATGACCGCGCAATTGTCATTCAAAGTGCGACATGGCTGAAAGCTGAAAATTGGCTTGGGCGGGAAGGTGCGCAAGTGCCCTGTATGGAAGTGGTTAAATAAGGAGTAAATAAGAAATGGAGGGTTGATGGAAGTTATAGTAAGGAGGAGATAGCGCCCAATTAAGAGTTATTGAAGTACCTAGGTAAAATGGGTAAACTGATATTGCTGGTGATTTTTTTTGTGTGTTTTAATAGGCAAAGGGTAATTCAGTTTCTAATCCCGGAAGAAGTAACTAGATAGGGAGAGGGCTTGAATTAAGGATGTATTTATGTTGTGTAGATAGATCAGATGGCCTGACATGTTCTAGTTGCACTGCAAGTTGGGATTACTAACTTCCATGATATTGTTTATATTATTTGTGTATTATGCTATAATTTTGGAAACCTTGAATAAAAGATTATATTTAAAAAAATATATATAAATTTGCCACTCACATTTCAAGGTTCTATAGCAGCACCAACACAACCAGCCTGTTTGATTGTCCTGCACCCTGCTCGGTCAAACCAGATCAAAACCTGGAAATTACATCACATATGGCAGACGTTTAGCCTCAATACATTTTGCTTGTCAGCGGAGCCTATAACCATAGGTATATTCTGTCATGCTTAGGCATCAGGAAAATTACCATCAGGTAATTATACAGTTTTAGTTGGTTTGGCCAACTTTTCCCATCAAGTTAGATGGACTCAAAAACGCAATGCATGTCTGGTGTTAGCAATTTCAAAAAGGAATGTTTCATACATTAAGAAAGTAATAGAATTTCTGCAAGCCTCAATCAACCCAAAGCCTAATGGATATCACTAACCAGCTGCAAGCATACATTAAAGGGGTGTTCCAGCCGCAATTTTTTTTTTTTTTTTTAGAGTCAGCAGCTACTAACAGTGTAGCTGCTGACTTTAAATAAGGACACTTACCTTGTCCTACTTGCCTGCGCTGATGGCCCCCCCCGATGACGGTCCCACGATCGCTCCGGGTCCCGCGCCGCCATTCACACTATGGGAAACAGGCAGTGAAGCCGTACGGCTTCACTGCCCATTTCCTACTGCGCCTGCGTGAGTCTCACGCTGGCTAGTGAATGGGCGGCTGCTCTCTGAGAACACACACAGTTCCCAGAAAGCAGCGCGCCCCATTCACAAGCAGAAGAAGCAGAAGAAAAGACACCGCGGTGTGGAAGAGGCAGATTACGGACTTCCGCATAGCAACAGGTATTTCGGGTGAGTATTTTTTTTTTTTTCAGGTTTTTTTTTATTTAATTTTTTTAAACAATATGGGCAAATGTTGTTTTCCTGGGTGGAACTCCGCTTTAAGCCAGAGCTCTCCAAACTTTTTAAACAAAGGTCCAGTTTACTGTCCCTTAAACTTTAGGAGGGCAAGGCTATGGCCATTGAGAGAAGAAAAGGTCTTGATGTCAGTGGTAAAAAACAATACCCCATCTTTGGTGTCATTGGGAGAAATTGTGTCCTATCATTGGTGTCACTGGGAGGAATTTTGCCCCAAAATTGGTGTCATTGAGAGGAATTGTGTCCCTTTGCTGGCAGGGAATTATACCCCAATGTTGGTATCAGTAGATAAAATAGTACCCCAAGGGCCAGGTAAAAGCAAAGACCACTGCATTAGATCATTGGTTAAGTGCATTACACAGATTTAAAGGGGTTGTAAAGGTTTGTGTTTTTTCATCCTATGCGTTAAGGTGAAAAAACACCTCGCTGTCACAGGCCCCCCTCCCCCCGTTTCACTTACCTGAGCCCATTCACCTGCTCTGCCTGTCCTCTTCTCCAAGGAGTCTGGGCATTGATTGGATAGATTGATAGCAGCGCAGCCATTGGCTCCCGCTGCTGTCAATCACATCAGTCACATCCAATGATGTGGCTGCCAGAGGGAGGGACTGTGTCTATGGATGCCGACTGTATAACACGGCAGCGCGCCCACACTCTAACCCCCTCGGGAGAGAGTTTCCCAGAGGGGGTTAGCTATTGCAGAAAGGAGACGCGAGAGCCGCTGTGGGACCCCAGAACAGCAGGATCAGAGCCACTTTGTGCAACTAACTGCACAGTGGAGGTAAGTATGACATGTTAGTTATTTAAAAAATAAATAAACCTTTACAACCCCTTTAACTTCGAGGTGATTTTTAATGAGCAGTCATTTAGTGAGCTTGGGGGATTTGTATTATTGTCAGCCAAATAATCAGAAAAAACAACAACTCTATACCGAAATTCACTAAACAGGTGCAAAGTTAGAATCAATAATGCAAAAAAAGGGTCTGAATGTCAATCAATATGCATACAGTGCCAAATAATACAAAACAGAAAAGGTCAGCTGCAAACGGTTACTTTTACTTATCCTCATAAACAGCATCCCTCTTGTGAAGTCCAAGGTAGCCCTGGTAACATTGGCATACAGCTAGGGGAACAACAGGCCTGAAGACATCGGGAGACACCACTAGCACTAGCGTACTCTGGTAGCAATTGGAGAGGTAACTGAGTCTTCCCAGAGAAGCTGTGGTCTTTGTCCCGGCTGACCTCTTGCCAGTTCTAACAGTGGAGGGCCTCTCGCCTGGCTGCAGATCACTTGCCTCAGTACCTCTGCCTTATCAGGTGTTGACTCTCTGAGCTGCTGAGGAATGGAAGCGTAAAAAGAATGTTTCCTGGGTGTGTCCAGGATGCCAGGGAGTTCTGGAAAAAGGCGGTATAGGGACCTGTACCTGCATCTGAGCATGGTAACTAAATGTGCTCTGTATTACACTATTATGTTTCTCTGTAGATTTTGCTTATTTTATTGTTAAATAAAACAATGACTTAAAGGGGTGTTCCAGCCCAAAAATGTGTTTATTAAAAGTCAGCAGCTACAAAAAGTGTAGCTGCTGGCTTTTAATAAACACTCACTTACCTGCTCCTACGTTCCAGCGACGCGCCGACCGGGGCTCCGCTCCTCTCCCCCCCTCCCCGGCCGGCATCTCCATCCTGACTGTGGGCACCCAGCCGTGACAGCCTTCGGCTTCACGGCCGGGCACCCACTGCGCATGCGCGAGCCGCACTGCGCATGCGCGCGCGGCGCGGCTTGCCTCTGATTGGAGAGGCGATCGCATGGGACCTGTCAGTGTCCCATGTGATCGCCTACAGGGAGGGGCTGGTGTAGGCGATTAAGCTTAATCGCCTAACCAGCCCCTCGGCGGAAGCAGGAAGTGGGACAGGAAGTCCCACTCCTACTGAAGCCCCCACTCCCCCCCCAAAAAAATTACATGCCAAATGTGGCATGTATGGGGGTAAGGAGTGGGATAAGAGGAAGTTCCAAATTTGGGTGGAACTCCTCTTTAAGTGAATTAGCCAGCCTATCAGTGCTTTGTAATTTGTGATGTGGTTGGAGCTGAACCAGCATGCTTGAGGTTGCTTATCGGGGATCTCACTGTGTTATTTTAATAATAATATTATGATACTAGTGTTTGGTGGAAGCATGACAGCTGATCCCAATTAATATTGTAAATAAATTATATCATGTGAAAACACTTATTTGTCAGAAAATGGAAACTGGGACACTAGAATTAATATTTTCACACTGCTTGCTCCTTTTTGTAATTGATAGAAAAATTGTTTATTTTTATTACTTTAGCAGTCTGCATTTCTGTAAATCAACAGTAATACTTTAGATGAAAGAAGCTCATGCATAAGTTCAAAGGCTCTGCCATTTGATGGGTATTCCCGCTAGAGAGAGATGAAATAGGTGGACTGGCAAGACTGTTTGGAATCTTCTCATGATTGCAGCTAAATTGAAAGAAATATGTTCATCATTACTTTTCCCTTTGGACACACAATAAGTAGAACAGTTTTTGTATAAATGATTTTTTTTTACACAGTATTTTAATAAAAACTCCTTGCTACATGTGCATTCATAATATCCTTTGTACTTTTATGTTAACAAAAAAAACTAGATAAGAACAGTGAAGGCATCTGTGATGCGGGGAGCCCGTGGAACCCAGAATCCCTTGGAGAGTTTGGGAAACCATTGTTTCAGCTCCCCGGACCCCTCTTATGTATACTGTAAGTATGATATCTGATGTTCAAACTGGAGGAGTCTGTATATTGACAGATGCACTCAAGCAGAGTGTGATGGGGTTCCATGAATGACAGTAAACTTTACATATTTTCTGTGGTAGCGTAGAAAAAGTTGTTTTTAATACATGCATGCAAATATTGAAGATGTTATGCAAGCATTCTAGTAAATAAACTTTAAAAACTTTGTCTTGTTAAATATATCATACTAACACAAGTCAGTTCTTGGATTTATATTCCTTGAGGCCGGGTTTACACTAGTGTGACAAACGCTCTGACATTAGGAGCTAATGTCGTATGACGTGTGAAACTCAATGTTTCCCTTTAGGATCTTAACTAGCGGTCCGACTTTGAAAATGCTCCCTGCACTACTTTGGTCCGACTTTCATCCTACTTCAGCTCATTGAATATCACTGAAGTCGGATCAAAGTCGGATTTCCGCCTTGCATGATCCGACTTTGGCATGCGACCTGTGCTCTAATGATCTTGAGGGGGAACTCCAAGCCAAATTTAAAATAAAAAAACAGCATGGGTTCCCCCTCCAAGAGCATACTAGACTGGATCTTAAGAGGAACCCCCTACGCCAAAAAACGGTGTGGTGGTCCCCCAGAATCCATACCAGACCATTATCCGAACATGCAGCCCGGCCGGTCAGGAAGGGGGGTGGAGACGAGTGAACAGCCCCCCTCTTGAACCGTACCAGGCTTCATGCACCCAACATGGGGTGGTGGGTGCTTTGGGGCAGGGAGCCCTGTGCCCCCCACCCCAAAGCACCTTGTCCTCATGTTGATGAGGACAAGGGCCTCTTCCAACAACCCTGGCCATTGGTTGCCGGGGTCTGCGGGCTTATCGGAATCTGGGAGCCCCCTTTAATAAGGAAGCGACATTGTAGTTTACATCGTACCCCTACCCATTCACCTGAAAAAAAAAAGTGTCTTCTGACTCTCGTTTGCTAGCGGTCTTCTCGATCGTCTTCTTTCCTCTTCTCTTCTTCCGATGTTAACTCAACGCTCTCTCCCGCTGTAATGTGCAACGACTTATATTGACATGGGTCGTGGTCATCGGGTGATGTCATCCGGTGACCCCGCCCCTTATGATGTCACCACCCGCGGCATGATGTGACAGTGATGTCATAGGGGGCAGGGTCACCAAATGACATTACCTGGTGACCACTCCCCATGCCAATATAAGTAGTTGCGCACCATGCACACAGCATTACAGCAGGAGAGAGCATAGAGTCAACATCAGAAGAAGAGAAGAGGGAAGTAGACGACAGAGAATACTGGGTAACCGCTAGCAAGAGAGCAGGCAAAATAGCAGAAGATGGCGGAGGAGCTTACTGATGATCCGCAAAACACCTGCCTTGACCTGCCAACCAAGCACATCAGGGAATAGAAACGGTTGAAGGCAGAGATCCTGGCTCGTCTGGGGGTGACTACAGCAGTCTGGGCTCAGAGGGTGCACCGCTGGAGGTACCAACCTGATTGGCCACTGAGGTCCCAGATGCATCAACCCATGCAGCTGGTCAAGAAATGGCTGCAAACAGAACAAAAGTTGGCAGGCACTCAAATGGTGGAATGTGTGGTAAGTCCCTGCCAGATGACTTGCAGCATTGGGTAAGCCATGGAGATCCTGCAATGGTGGACCAACTGGTGGAGTTGGTCGAAATATATACCATGGTGGAGCACCTGCTCGGGCCTGCGAAGCAAGTCCAGCTGCAGTGCCTAGAAAGAAAACCCTGCCAGGCATTGGAACACAAAACACTGTCCCATCTTCCTCGGACCCAAGGAGGTCAGTCCCTGTCAGTCCCTGTCATAAGAATATAGGACATTGTTGGCGATGCCATTCCTGGGGACATACCCGTGCACAGCGCCCGCTTCAGGAGGAGCCCACGGAGTGTGGGGCAGGCAGTAGAGGCTCTATGTCCAAAGAGCATGTGCCACCTATGTTGACCTGGCTGCAGGTCGGTTTGAATGTGAAGTGTGGGTGAACCACCTCCCTGCCAATGCTCTAGTGGACTCTGGTAGCATGGTTACGCTGGTATATGCCAGGGTGATTGGAAGACTCAGCCCGGTAGGTAAGACTCTACGGGTAGTATGTATCCATGGGGACACCAGAGAGTACCCCCTGGTCCCGTTGTCCATTGCTTATGGCCATACCTTGGTGACACAAGAAGTTTTTGAAAAGCTTGCTACACAATATCATAGTAGGCCAGGACTGTCTGCTGTTTCTTGAACTATAGAACCAGGTACAGAGTGAACTTCCGGGACAGCCAAGAAAACTGGGGACACTGAGACTATCGGGGCTAAACCTTAAGGGGTCTGGTCCAGAACTACCCACAACAAACACCCCTAATGTTAGTAATAACATGGCAAATAATGTTGGTGTAAATTATGACGTTCAGGTTCCAGGTTTCAAGACCCAGCTGACCTCTGAGGAGAGGGGAATATCTCCATTACAGGTCATGTTGGGGGGTGAAGAGGAAAAGAGGAACTCTCCCCGTAGCAGATTGCGGTTGAGGAGGATGAAGAGGAAACTTCCTCTAGGCCAGTGCACCCAGACTTGGACGTATCCAGGGGTGCATCCTGTTGGTCAATGATTGAGAGCAGGTTTCTGTTATTAATGGGGTCCCACAAATACATCGTGCAGATCGGAAATTAACTAATTTTGCTTCCTGCCCCAATTGCCAGTTAACTGCCCTGATGTCACAGTAAAGAAACCCCCTGGTACCCTTTGCCATAATTGAGGTTCCATTTGAACGCATCGCTATGGATCTTGTGGGGCCCCTAGTAAAGTCAGCAAGGGGACATCAATATATATTAAGCAGTTGTGTATCATCTGCAGACAGATAGCTTCAATGAGAGGTTTAATAAAACCCTAAAAATCAATGCTAAAAATAGTGGTCTAGAAAGATTGGAAAGATTGGGACATTTTGCTCCCTGACCTGTTGTCTGCTATGCGGGAGGTGCCACAAGCGTCCACAGGCTTTTCATCATTCTACTTGTGTATGTGTATTCTACTTGCTCTATCTGGTATAGGAGATATGGGAAAGTGAAACCTCAGTGCACAAAAGAGTGATACAAAAGAGGGAGGCTGTTAGTGAGGGGGCATCTCCAGAAGGCTCAGGATGCCTGAAGGAGGGTGTACAACCGGTCAGCTAAAGTCAAACTGTTTCAAGTAGTGTTGGGCAAGCACTACTTTGGCCCGAACACCCACATTTTCTTTGCAAACAGTGAGTGCATAGTTAATATGTTACAAAAAATTTTTTGGTTGTAACCTGACAAAATGTGGAACATTTCAGGATGTATGAATACTTTTTCAAGGCATTTGTATATATACTGTATATATAAAACTCATTACTCCTCCCATGAACTTCATATTTAACCCCTTCCTTACCGAGTCATTGTAAAATGATGTCGGCAGGAACCCTCCCTCCCTCCCTCCCTTCATATAACGTCATGGGCTTCCCGGGGCGGCTAGGGGGTGCGTGCCCGCCGCATTGCTCAGGACCCGGTGCGCATGCCTGGCAGCTGCGATGTCCGCCGATGTTTAAACACACAGATCCATACCCTGTCAGAGGTGAGGAGACCGATATGTGTTCCCAGTGCAGAGGAACACAGATCGGTCTCCTCCCCTTGTAAAATCCCTTCCCCCTACAGTTAGAATCACTCCCAGGGAACATATTTAACCCCTTAATCACCCCCTAGTGTTAACCCCTTCCCTGCCAGTCACATTTACACAGTAATCAGTGCAGTTTTATAGCGCTAATCGCTGTCAAACGTGTCAAAAGTGTCCGATCTGTCCGTCGCAATGTCACGGTCACAATAAAAATCGCAGATTGCTGCCATTACTAGTAAAAAATAAATACAAAAAATGCCATAAATCTATCCCTTATTTTGTAGATGCTATAACTTTTGCGCAAACCAATCAATAAACGCTTTTTGTGATTTGTTTTACCAAAAATATGTAGAAGAATATGTATCGTCTTTTTTTGTTTTTTAAATTGTGATATTTATTAAATCAAAAAGTAAACAATATTGGGCCAGATTCACAGAGCGATTATGCCGGCGTAACAGGAGATGCGCGGCGTAAGTCTAAATGTGCGCGTGCGTTTCAATTCACGGCATTCCCAGAACGAGATACGCAAGAAATCTAGTTTTTTTTGTCCAGCGTAATTTCGTTAGACAGGCGCATCCGTCCGCGCAAAACTGCGCTAGACACACCATTGATTTGCTAGTCAAATATGCTAATGAGGGACTTATGGGGATCCACAAAAGAACGTTGGTGCAGCGCAGGCTACGCTGTGTGTGCAACAGCAAAATGTCCTGTCTAAAATTAGACCATATAAAAGCTGGTCTAAAATTAGAAAAATCGTCTACATGTCAGAGAAAGCAACACTGTTAGTGAGGAGCTGAGCAGTCACACGTGTTGCACAACAAGAAAGGGCCTGCAGATTGACCTACGTGATGACCTGACCCCTGAACCAGACAATCGCCCCCTAAGCGAGGTTACCCCGTCTTCTGAGGGAAAAGCAGCCAAGAGACAGCTCACATTGGGCATCTTTGCATGTTAAACACACACATTAATCATGGCACAATGAGAATGCATGCATGCACACCACTGTGGTCCCTAGCACACACACCCCACATCCTCATCAAATTGGATTGGCACCAGTCCACCATGCAGGACTTGTGAGCAGCAACGCCACGCCAAGGCTCCAATTATGTCACTGTACATTCATACACCATTCACACGGACCTGGGGATCACTTCTCCCTGGTCCTGGGGAACCCTTCTCCACCAAAATTGAGGGTGACACCCCTTTTCCGGCAGGAATGTCACCCCTGCTTTCAAACAGCATTCACAACCCAAAAAAAAAAATTACCAGCAAAATCAAAAAATGTCCAGGAAAAAAAAAAGTCCCAAAAAAAGGGGAAAAACAAATTAGTGCCCTTGACGTGAGCCACGCCTGGGGCGCCCCCGGCCATGGCCCTGGCTCCTCTGGAGAGACTCATGGGTGAGGGGGTAAACCGGGGAAGAAGGAACAGCCCCTGGTCTCAGCCCACCTGGCGGCCTGCCCTCCAAGGCCATGGCTATTCTGTCCAGGGCAGCACCTAGTGTTGCCGTGTTGGCCTGGATAGCCTGGGTAAGGGCCCTCACATCCTGCCCAACGCCTGCTGATGTAGTCTGCAGGTCGTTAAGGCAGTTTGTGAAAGCCCGGGAGTGGCAGTCCAGGTTCCCAAGCGTATCCTTGATGGAGGACAGGCTCTCCTCCATCCGCTCCAATGTCTGGCTGACCTGTCTCAGATGGCGGGTCTGGAGGAACTGGTCCCTTCTCAGAGTGGCGGGCAGGAGATCGACCACCCCCCTGGTCTTCTGGGTCGCCTTCCTGCCTCCAGCTGATGCTTGTGGCCGGGGAGAAGGGGAGCCCCTTGGGAGGGGAGCCATGTTGGGGGAGGAGGGGGGGGCTCCCCCTTAGGGAGGGCTGGCTGCTGCCAGCCAGAGGGGAAGAGTCCTCCAAAAACAATAGTCCAGTGCCTGACATGGACTCCTCCTCCTCCTCAAACTCCTCCTCCTCCTCTTCAACCTCCTCTGCGGACTCCGGCCTTGTCGGGGGGGGGCCTCATTAGGCTGCTGTCCTGGGAATGGTGCGGTCAGGCCAGATGGCCCAGCACCCTCCTGCACATCTGTGAATGACACAAAACATTCACAGGTTGGAGGATCCACACACTTGCCACATATTCGTTTCACCCCCTCCCCCACACATGCTTCACACCTGATAGAAAAAAAAACCTTACCTGGCATCACGCTTTCATGACTTGAGTCATAGCCAGGCAGGCCCTCCACTTCTTGCCGATGAAAGGTCTGGGCCACCGCACGCTCCTCCGCTGTCAGCCTAACACGGCATGGTGGGCCCCCTCCTGTGGCCCTGGCATGGGCAAGCATTTTGGCCAGCTTCTTTTTGACCAGACGCCGGAGGTCATTTATCTTTTTATCAATCCCAGACCAGTTCCGTGTCTCCCCCTCCCCCGCTGAATTCACCTGGTCAGTGATCATGTCCAAAATCTCTCTCCTCCTGGCCGGGGTGGTGTTGGCACTGCCCGGGCCGTGGAGGAAACGCCCATAGTCGGAAATGGCCCGGGCAAGAATTTGTTTCTCCCTCAAAGAAAAATTTAATTTCCTCTTCCTCTCTGTCATACTCTGACCAAAAATCACTCCCAGTCAACAAAAATCACTCACAAAAACAAGCACGACCAATCAAGCAAGAAAACAAACAAACAGAAAACTATCAAACAAAAAGTCTCACAAACACTTAGCAAAAATCACTTTCAAATATCTTCTAACAAACACTAGATCACACAGTACACAAATCTGACAAATACAAATCACAACGCAACTAACAACGGAACCAAAGCACTTTGCTATATGGGAAGGGAAACAAAGGGATGTACTTTTGCAATGGAAGTGCGTTTGTGTGTGTCTATTTATGCTGTCTGCGTAGTTCTCAAATTTGCCCTAGTCCATTTCCAATTTCACTGATTGTGCCGTTCCCGAGTTGTGAGCATGCGCACAGAGGTGCTGACATGGTCTGCTTCAAGCGCGCATGCGTGAGCCGGCCGGCCCTTCATTTGCATGGGGTCACGGCTCTTTTTAATGTAACACGCCCACGTCCTTCCCAATTTGTATTACTCCACCTTACGCCTCTGAAATAACGTTCCGCATGCGCAATTTTCTGCGTAAAAGCGACGAGAATAGGGTGATTGCGAGGTTACATTGCACAAGTCTAACGTAAAGGCGGTGCGCTACGCCGGTCCAATAATGCGCAGATGTACCTGAATCTGGCCCATTGTGTTTTTTTTTTTTTCAAAATTGTCACTCTTCTTTTGTTTATACATAACATTAAGGCACAGTTACACAGAGGATCGCGGCCAGTTACTAACATGCAGCAAAACCCATCTCCACCATCAGGAACTCTGGTGAATAATGCTTAGTACTTAGCACCAGCATCTCCAGTGAGCCCACGTCATTTGCCAGAGTAAACTTCTTGTTTAGTTATCCTGCTGATAGGCGGGAGCCTCTCTGCTGCTATAGCTACTGGTCTCTGAGCCTGATTTCTAACCATGACAGGGTGATTCTAAACAGCATAAATGATTTCACTGAAAGGTTTTTCGGTGGTTTCTTATTAAGAAAAGCTTGTTAAGTAAAACTGTCCATCTAACATTTACCAAACCCTCAAACTGCTGATACTTCTCAGGATATATATATCTTTCCCTGTCAAGTCTTAAATAACCAGACAAAATTAATAGAAGAATCAAAAACCTTACATTTTATTTTAGACCATCATCCGTCATTAAATGACCTTCCTTATTCACCTCATGTAACCCCCTATCCTGAAATACATTATGGGGCAGATTCACGTAGATCGGCGCATTATCATTCCGGCGTAGCGCACCACTTTTCCGTTAGACTTGCGCAATCTAGCCGCGTAATCCGGCGATTCACGTAGCTTTTACGCAAGAGCTTGCGCAAACGTAAGGTTTTTTCCGTAGGCGTAAGGAGGAGTAATACAAATTGGGAGGGACGTGGGCGTGTTACATTGAAATGAGCCGTGACCCCATGCAAATGAAGGGCCGGCCGATTTGCGCATGCGCGCGTGAAGGAAACCATGTCAGCTCCGTTGTGCGCATGCTCACAACTCGGGAGCGGCGCAATCATTGAAATTGGAAATGGACTAGGGCAATGTTGTGAACTACGCAGACAGCATAAATAGACACACACAAACGCCCTTCCATTGCAAAAGTACATCCCTTTGTGTCCCTTCCCATTGAATCAAGTGCTTTTGCTCTGTTGTTCGTTAGAGTGTGTTTTGTAGTTGTCAGATTAGTGTTCTGTGTGATCTTGTGCTTGTTGGTAGTTTTGTGAAAGTGTATTTTGATAAGTGTTTGAGACTGTTTGTTTGATTGATAGATTTCTGAGCGTTTGTTTTCTTGCTTTATTTTTTCATCTGATTTTTTTGTGTGTGTTTCTTGCTGAGTGCTAGTGTGATTTTTGGCTGTTCTTTTTCTCTTTGTGTGTGTTCTTGTCTGATTGGTTGTGCTTGTATTTGTGACAGATTTTTGGTGACTGCTAGTGAGTTTGTTTGGAAGTATGACTGAGAGAAAAAGAAAGCTCAATTTTACTGTGGGGGAAAAAAGAATTCTTGCCCGGGCCATTACCGACTATGGGCGTTTTCTCCACGGCCCGCAGAGTGCCACCACCACCCCGGCCAGGAGGAGGGAGATCTTGGATAGGATCACGGAGCAGGTGAATTCATCGGGGGAGGGGGAGACACGGACCCGCTCTGGGATAGAAAAGAAAATAAATGACCTCCGGCGTGAGGTGAAAAAAAAACTGGCCGCAATAAATGCCCATGCCAGGGGCACAGGAGGGGGCCCACCATGCCGGGTTAGATTTTCAGAGACGGAGCGTGTGGTGGCCCTGACCTTTCACCGGCATGAAGTGGAGGGCCTGCCAGGCTTTGACACAAGTCCGGTCCCCGCGGTGCCAGGTAAGGTTTTTATTTCTCTCAGGTGTGTAGCATGTGTGGGGGAGGGGGTGAAAGGGAATATGTGGCAAGTGTGTGGATCCTCCAACCTGTGAATGTTTTGTGTCATCCACAGCTGTGCAGGAGGGTGCAGGGCCATCTGGACTGACCGCTCCAACCCCAGGACAGCAGCCTAATGAGGCCCCCCCAACAAGGCCAGAGTCCGCAGAGGAGGAACAAGAGGAGGGGGAGGATCATGCGGAGGACGATCATGAGGAGGAGCAGAATCATGAGGAGGAGGAGTCCATGGAAGGCACTGGCCCTTTGGTTTCTGCGGACTCTTCCCCTCTGGCTGCAAGAAGCCTGCCCTCCCTAAGGGTCAGCCCCCCCCCCTCCTCCCCCAACATGGCTCCCCTCACAAGGGCCTCCCCTTCTCCCCGGCCACAACCATCAGCTGGAGCCAGGAGGTCATCCCCAAGCACCAGGGGGGCGCCCAATCTCATGCCCGCCTGTCTGAGAAGGAACCTGGCCACCCAGACCCGCCTTCTGAGACAGCTCTGCCAGACTATGGGGCGGGTGGATCAGAGCCTGTCCTCCATTAATGATAGCCTGGGTAACCTGGACTCCCACTCCCGGGCCTCCACAACCTGCCTAAATGACCTGCAAACTACAGCAGCAGGCGTTGGGCAGGATGTGAGGGCCCTTACCCAGGCTATCCAGGGCAACACGGCAACACTTGGTGCTGCCCTGGACAGAATAGCCGTGGCCTTGGAGGGCAGGCCGCCAGGTGGGCAGATCTCAGGGGCTGCTCCTCCTTCCCCGGCTTTTCCCCTCCCCCATGCGTCTCCCCTGAGGGTCCGGGGCCGTGGCCGGGGGCGCCCCAGGCTTGGCTCAGGCAGAGGGCAATAATTTTTTTTTCCCCCTTTTGTTTGTTTTGAAAGCTTTTTTATTTTTGTTCTCTGCTTTTTTTTGTTTTTTCTAAGCATTTTTTTTTTCCTATGCATTTTTTGTTTCTATGCATTTTTGTTTGTTTGACTTTTTTGGCATATTTTGGGTTGTGAATGATGTTTGAATGTGGGGGTGACATTCCTGCTGGAAAAGGGGTGTCACCCTCAATTTTGGTGGAGAAGGGTTCCCCAGGACCAGGGAGAAGTGATTCCCAGGTCCGTGTGAATGGTGTATGAATGTACAGTGACATAATTGGAGCCTTGACGTGGCGTTACTGCTCACCAGTCTTGCATGGTGGACTGGTGCCAATCCAATTTGATGAGGATGTGGGGTGTGTGTGCTAGGGACCATAGTGGTGTGCATGCATGCATTCTCATTGTGCCATGATTAATGTGTGTGTTTAACGTGCAAAGATGCATAATGTGAGCTGGCATGAGATGGGGTCATGAGATGGGGTTCCAGTTCATATGCAGAGTCACCTTGAAGGGAAAAGACAGGTGGATGTTAGTCATGCATGTGCCACTTGTGAGGTGTGCATCATGGGAGGGGATAGTCATGCCTGACTCCCATGTCACTCACCAACCAGCCAGCTGTCCCCATACATGTTCTGTTCGCAATCTGTGGGGATGGGGCTCTGATTGTATATGTAGCTGTCATGGGTGTCATGGGTGGTGCCATGTGTTGGGCTGCTGATGTCCTCCTGCAAGGTTGTGGTAATTCCACGATGGCATGAGGGGTGAATCTGAAGATGCGAGACACCTCAGAATCTCTCATGCCAAAGATGTCTATGCGTGTGTGATATATCAAGTGAAGAGTGAGGGGCTTGTATCAGATAAGAATATTGTATTAGATTAGATTAAATTGTAAATTTGATATAAGCCAAAAAAAAAAAAAAAAAACCATCTCCCGTGCCCTCCTTAGTGCCATCCTCCGTGCCCTCATCCTTCTTTGTTCATCTAAAGTCAGTAGTATAGCTATGCGCGACAATGCCCCTGGCATGTTGGCATACAGATTGTTGGGCAACACGTGTGACTGCTGAACTCCTCACTAACAGTGTTGCTTTATCTGACAATTAGACTTTTTTTCAAAATTTAGACCAGCTTTTAGGTCCTCTAACTTTAGACAGAACATTTTGCAGTTGCGCACATCGCGTAGCCTGCGCAGCAACTGCGTTTTTTTGTGAATCCCCGTAACTCCCTCATTAGCATATTTGACTAGCAAATCAATGGTGTGTCTAGCGCAGTTTTGCGCGAAGGTCTAATTCAATTACGCCGGACCAAAAAACGTAGATTTCTGGCGTATATTGTTTTGTGAATCGCGTCCAACTATACGCACGCGCACATTTAGACTTACGCACGCGCAACAGCAGTTGCGCAGGCGTAATCGCTCTGTGAATCTGGGCCTATGTATTTAAAGTCTACAACCAGCTTTACAAAGCAAATATATATACATATATATATATATATATATATAAAGTGTGTGTGTATATATATATATATATTTATATATAAATATATAGAGAAAAGTGTAGCTTTGTGAAATATTTACCATTCATCTAGTACCAACCCTCTACAAACACTAGGCTCCAAAAATCTTGCCTTCATTGCTCTTGAGTTGAATGGCATCCAGCATCAAGTAACATACATTCTGTGATTCTGTGAGCCCAGGCCATGATGGGGGTTGACCATCACTCTTGCTAGGATTGGCTAGCTATGGGGGGATGATTATTTAAGTCTTAGCAAAAACTACTCTTCTCATATCATATGTGCAATTTTCAAAAAATGTCCCCCTACCCAAATGTTCTATTTTTATAACCAGACTTTTTCAAAATGGAAATATGAGAGCTACCATGCTCTTGGAAGACCATTTTACTACTCAATTAATAGGTGCCACCGAACAAGCAAGGTAACCCTATACTGAATATAAATGATGCTTGGTAAAGACTTGATAAGTAGCAAAGATACAATTGTTCTTTTAGTGTTTTATTTTTTAGAGTTTAGTAACTCATAGGAAGCAATCAGAATGACATCATTTTAAGTACACAGCATACAGCATTTTCAGTCTCTCAAGATATTTTATTAGTAGGCAACACATATGATCGACAGACTGTTTAGGGATGTGTTTCTGCCTGTTTAGCAGCAATGGTGATAGAGTTAGGAAAACTTATGGGAATCTTAATATACTGTAGTGGCTGCTGTCTCGTTCTTGTTATGTACCTTTATTGTAGCTGATGCTTTGATGCACTTCGCACATGGCAATCTTACAGGTACGTTGTCTAAGAGAACCCAAACTGAATCTCAATAAAGTTAGCAAGCTTTTTTATTGCTAGGTAAGGAGGCTGTTCTTTTCAAGTCCTTAGCGCTTGTATTAAATGACAAGAGGACCCGAAAAGTACATGTTTTGCTGTGTTGTTTCAGCTTTTATGAATATTTCTTGCATTGCAATAGAATTAACTTTTCTTTTCTGCTAATATTCTACTAGCAAAAGTGTGCCCGCTGGTACACATGTCGACCAAGTTTGTTAAAAAGAAAGACATGAATGAGGGACAAGCAGAAACATTATACTCTTCGTTCTGCAGGGGTGAAAAAACATGTGTTATAACAAATCTTGTTTTACAATCGATATATATATATATATATATATATATATATATATATATATATATATATATATATATAAACAATAAACAGAGTCAGACAAATACAATGCTTACAATTTACCCTGATAAATCCTTTTAACATATAACACTCATTCCACTTTCCCCTTAGATTTCTCTGATCTATACTCCTGTTTTACCCTTTTCATTATATTTCCTCCCTCCAGAGCACCCTTGGGTGATGGGAAACACTCACATACACACATTATCCTCCAATCTCCAAAAAGAAGAAGAGAGAAACAACAACTGAACAAAACAAACCCCCCCCCCAAAAAAAAAAGAAACCCCTGGCCTGGCTCTCTCCCCCCTCCCCCAGGGTCAGTCTGTCACTATTTTGGAGGAGTAGTGTAACCATCCTGCCCATATTTTCTTAAATGTGTCCTGTTGATCTCTCACTGTATGTACCCATCTCTCCGCTTCCATAATCCTCTCTACCTCCCCTTTCCAATCCTTTATCGTGGGGCATCTCGATTGTTTACAGAATCTAGGAATTAGTGCCTTAGCTACATTTAGCAAGTGTGGAGTGACACTTCTTTTATAAAATTTAATAGATGATGGCATCCCATGAAAAAGGAAATGTAATGGGGAGGACTCTATAGCTCTAAGTGCTAAATTCTTAATCCTGGGACAGTACCACTATAAATGTAAACATGACCCCTTCTGGTTGCATCCCCTCCAGCAGTTAATATCTGCAGGCGGGTACATCTGCCCCAGGCGGGTCAGAGTCTGGGCAGGCCCGGATTTCTCACAAGGCCACCAAGGCCAGGCCTCGGGGCGGCAGGGTGCCAAGGGGCGGCAGTGGCATGGAGTCCCCCAACAGCCGTAACATACAGTTGAGGGCGGTAAGTTGCTGTGTGGGAGAATTGAGTGGGGGAATCCGCTCGCTCGTTAAGTGATTACGGCGATGTCGTCAAAATCACTTGTCAAATGTGTGCTGCTGTCCGTTCTCCGCTACCCCCACATACCTTTCTCAGCTTGCTCTGCCTTCGGGACTCCTCCGTCCTCCCCCATTTGCCGAGTCTGTCTCCTGTCCCTGCCGCCGATGTACACAGTGAGAGAGGTGAGCTGTGCTAGGACTTCTGTTTTGGAGGTGACAGGGTCAATAAAGAGAACCTGTCACCTCCAATTGCTATCGCACAGGGAATTGTTTTCTCCTGTGTGATAGCAATAAAGTTAAGTGAAAAAAATTGATAAAAAAATAATAAAAATTAAATTAAAAAAGTAACTAAAAAGTAAAGAATAAGAAAAATAATATTCAAAATAATAAGAATATTACACAAAAATAAAAAAAAGTAAACGACAAGCTAACAATTAATAAAAATAAAAAAAGAGGCGCATGCGTGGAGGCGTCCAAGATGGCCGCTTAAGCCGGGAGCTCCGCTCTGCCTCAGCCATCCACCGGCCATAGCAGCAGTTTCACGGCGGTGCAACGACCCGTTTTGGGAGGATTAGACGGGGGAATGGATTCTCGTTACCCCTATGTACAGCAGCACAGTTCGGAGAGTCCTGGAAGCGAAATACACGGCGCTGGAATTTCAGGCCGAATCCAAGATGGCGGCCGCGCCTCAGCCGCAGATCTCCTATACTGAGGGATGCACTGAAGTGAGGCAAGTACTGTCTACTACAACACTAAACTTCTCCTCACAGTCAGCCCAGGGCACTTCAGGCACCACACCAGGACCAATGGCTTCTCTAGAAACCTCAATATTACCCACGTTGCCCTTTATACTAATTCTCCACAGGATTCTGCTGTTCTCCTCAATACTCTTTCCCCCTCAGAAAATGCTGACCTTATGGTCCCTTAGAATGCAGGGGAGTTATTTCAAAAGTTTTCTGAACTACTTGAAAGGGGCCTTGCACAAACAGCTTTAAAAATAACTAATGACATTCGCTCTGACTTTCAGAATTTGGGCTCCAGGATGGAGATAATAGAAAATAAACTTGACATCACCGTTTCTAGAGCCAACCAAAACACTGATCAAATACAATCTCTTCAAGAGCAACTAGATGTAGCCCTTGGCAGAATAGATGACCTTGAGAATCGTTCCAGAAGGGACAATTTTAGGGTCAGGGGCCTCCCTGAGTCCATAACAGATGTATCCAAAGCTGTCCAGGACCTCATTAAGAGCATGCTTCCCTCTATTGCTCCACATAAACTAGAGCTGGATAGAGCTCACAGATCTTTGGGCCCCCCGAGGAAGGACGGCTCTCCCAGGGACATAATTGTAAAACCACATTACTACACTGTGAAGGAGGAGATTATGAAAATCTCACGTCAGCAATCCCGCATTTCTTTCCTTGGTCAAGATATACAAATTTTTGCCGACATCTCCCCCACAATTATACAACTGGACTCTGAAACCATTGTTAGTGATCCTGACGCAGAAGGAAATTAAATACTGGTGGGCATTCCTATTCGCTCTGAAATTCACGTACAAAGGCAAGACCTACACATTCACCACATTTGCTGAGGGAGAAAAAATCCTGCTTGCCCTTCGGTTTATCTCATTGGAGTCAGCAATGGACACTTCAAATTTTCAAGCAGGGTCTTCCAAACGTCCCACCCCGACCAGTCCTATTTCCCCTACATGGAAGATGGTTAAAAGTAGACGCACCAAGGATCCTGCAAAAACCTGATCAGGGGACTGAGACTGTTGGTTTCTACTTCTCCCCAGATTAAATACCCTTAGGGTATCTCTGAATTGGGTCTCTCATCTGTGGTTAGGGACTCTTATGTCCTTAAATTTCATCTACAAAATTATTGTCGGGGGGTGGTCTAGTAGCCCATTCTAGGGGCTACGTTAGTGGTTTGAACGATGAGGATGGTAGGATACTTTTTTCGGGGGCGTGGCTTAGCCTGACATGGAGATGGCTGCTTAATTGGAGAGCTCCCGTTATCGCCGACTTACTCGACAAATACCAGAAGGATTTCATCGAATTGAGTGATTTCTTGTGATGGGGACAGCTTCCAGACCTTCCTCTACTTCAAGGTCCCGTTCCCCCCGTGTTACCACTAATAGAAACACTCGAACGATCCCGGCATTATTCCAGTCACAGAGGAATAATATGGCGTCATCTAGTCACAGCTCACCTCAAGCAATGTCTTCTTCGCCTCAGGATGCTGTTCTATCGCCTCCTATGCCGTCCTCTTTACCACCTGCAGGTACCGTGAACATGTCTCCACCTTCCCTTAATATTAATGACTTGAAAATCATCGCGGCTGACATCAAAGATACCCTGTCAGCCGCCATTGCAGTACTGCGTGTGGACATCCACGCGCTGACTGACAGGGTTCATGAGGTAGAACACACAGCCGCTCAACATAATAGGGTTCTTCATAAGGTGACTAGTAAGATTGACACACATACCCTGCAGCTAAGAGAGGTTCACAGCCACATTGAAAATCTCGAAAATAGAAGCCGACGCCATAATTTACGCCTGAGGGGACTCCCAGAAACCATTGATTCGGACCATTTATCCCCTGAGGTGACTGACATTTTCAATAATTTACTGGGCCGACCGCCTCAGACGCCGATGGCTATAGAACGCATTCACAGAGCCCTACGTCCAAGGGGAAGGGATTCTGACCCCCCTAGGGATATTATCTGTTGCTTAGTGGATTTTAAGCTAAAAGAGGAAATTTTGAGGCAAGCCAGATTGAGACAACAAATCCTGCATGGAGGGACACCCCTGCAGATTTTTCAAGACTTGTCCGGTATCACATTACAACATCGCAGAGATTTAAAGCCTTTATTAGAAGTCCTAAAATCAAATGTCATTCAGTATAGATGGAAATTTCCCTTCTGTCTCTCTGCAACACGCGCAGGTCGCACTGCCCTATTGAAAGTACCTGAGGACCTCCAAGCGTTCTGCGTTGCCATGGAAATCCCTCAGCCTGACATACCTAACTGGTATGCAGAGTTCTGCATTCAACCTGTGAAGAAACCAACTCCTCGAGATGGAGAGGAACCTATGGAAAGCCAGGCTACAAATCATCGCAGAAGAAGATCACCTTCAGCTTCTAGGAGAACAGGCCAGCCAGAGATTCATTTTGGAACCAGCCCCTCCAATTCTCCTCGTCACAGAAGAGCACGTAGAAATTAGAAGATGACGTCATCGTCTTCACACTACTTAGATTTAAGTCGCTGATGCCTCTCGATGATATTACTGATTGTTTTTTAGTAGATATTGTTTGCATATTTATTTTATTTTTCTAACGATAAACATATGCTTTTTTGCTCTGATTTTTTTTTTTAGCTCATAGACTTAATTTTACTAAAACAGCACCTGATTGTTCTTCAAGTATATACCTACAATACACCCGGATTTCTCTTTTAGTTTCATGCAATGTGTTTGAAATGTTTTTTCAAGTAATGTCTCTAGATACATAGATATTAGACACTTAGCAACGTTTTTTCACGCCCTTTTTTTTTAAATCTCACCTGTAAAGCTTTTTTTTTTCTTTTTACAATTCCCTTAGGGAAAAGTGAGTCAGGAGATAGGGTGCCTTATGCAATATCGCTATCTACTGGCGCTTTATTTAATAGTTTTTCAAATTTGTATTTTTATGCAAAGACCCGATTCACTCTACTCTGAAATTACAGAGACTTCTTGTGGTGCCGTGCTATGTTTCTTTCGTCTGCTTAATTGTATCTGAGTTCACTGAATAAGTTGATACAGATGCTGCGATGTAGACGAATATTTAAAAAAAAAAAAAACAGTTTCTATTTCTTTTTGCTGGTTTATCTCTAGATTATATAGTTGATTGCTGTGGACACAATATTCTATTTTTCCTTTACTTAATACACCTCCACTAAAATTCATAAGGTTAATCTATCTCGTCTTCATTTTTTGATACGTTTTTTCAAGTAATGTCTCTAGATACATAGATATTACACACTTAGCAATGTTTTTTCACACTTTTTTTAAGTCTCACCTATAAAGTTTTTGTTTGTTTTTCTCTTTTTACAATTCCCTTTGGGAAAAGTGAGTCAGAAGATATGGTGCCTTCTACTGGCGCTTTATTTAATAGTTTTTCAAATTTTTATTTTTATGCAAAGACCCGATTCACTCTACTCTGAATTTACAAGGACTTCTTGTGGTGTCGTACTATGTTTCTTCCGTCTGCTTAGCTGTATCTGAGATCACTGAATAAGTTGATACAGATGCTGAGAAGTGGACGAATATTTTAAAAAAAAGTTTCTATTTCTTTTTGCTTGTTTATCTCTAGATTATATAGTTAATTGCTGTGGACACAATATTCTATTTTTCCTTTTACTAATACACTTCCACTAAAATTCATAAGGTTATTCTATCTCGTCTTCATTTATTGATACGTATTGTCTAATATATTCATTCTCTTTAGCCATTTTAATGAATTGATAGGGATCGTCACGAAATCTCAGACATATACACTTTTTATTTTTCTTCCTTCATACATAAACTCTTCACTTAGGCGATGATGGGTTTTTCTCACGGTTGCGATTCTATTTTTTTGTGTCAGGCTTTTGCCAACCCCCAAACAGTCCTAGAGATAGGTCTCACTCATACTTGAGGCCGATTTTCTATCACTGTATATTTTGTATTTATCCCTCCACCTTTGGTAGGTGATAGATACGTTTTTTTTATTTCCTTTGGTTACTCCCCTTTTGCTCTTTAAGTTTTATTCCTTCCTTTCCCCTTTATTACTACCCTATTTTAACAAATATTTAATACCTCCCCTTGTTCCTCTTGGAATACTGATTTCCTACCCATACCTGTCACAACTCTATATATTTATTGTTTTTAGAGAATTTTAACTTACATATATTAACAAACACATTATGGCCAATACTGGGGGAAACTTGACTGCATTCTCAATTAAACTCATTTCTCTTAATACCAAAGGCCTTAATATACCAGAGAAACAATCTCAACTATTATCAATGATGCAACATGACAAAGCAGACATAGTATTTCTACAAGAAACACACTTTAGGACTAACTCCATACCTAAACTACAAAATATTCATTTTCCCTCAGTTTACCACGCCACCAACACTACATCCAAAACGAAAGGTGTCTCGATTCTTCTGGCCAAAAATTGCCACATACAAATTTCTGATATAATGACGGATGAGGATGGCAGATATCTGTTTTTGAAAGGTACCTATAGGGATAGAAAGATAACATTGGCTAATGTCTATGCCCCGAATAATTGTCAAGTTTCCTTTTTTAACGCCCTTTTTAATAAATTAAGTAGTTTTTCCGAAGGTTCACTCATTTTGGGTGGTGACTTTAATGTCCCACTTAACCCAGTCCAAGACACATCCACTGGTACTTCTTCTCTTCCATTTACGATATTAAGAAAAATTAACCCACATCTCCGCAATTTATTACTCCATGATTCTTGGAGGACATTGAACCCCAATGGTAGAGACTATACCTTTTATTCTAGTCCACACAACAGATACTCCAGAATTGACTACATATTTATCTCACAAGAAGACCTACCCATACTCACGAACGCAACTATTGAGCCCATGATCCTATCAGATCATCACCCCGTTTCAATTACCTTGACTTTTCCTGAAACGTTTCCACGCTCTCAAATATGGAGACTTGACCCTTCCTTGCTTACTGACCCTTTCATATCTGCTGAAGTCGGTTCTCGTCTCCATCACTTCTTTCAGGAAAATAATCCAGATGACACCTCTCACATTACGAATTGGGAGACTCATAAATGCGTTGTTAGAGGAATTTTTATTGCAGCAATGGCCAAACGTAATAGGCTTAGAAAGAAATTACGCACGGATCTCATCAATAGAATCAGATCACTTGAAAATACACATAAACTTACCCAAGCTATTACTACATTGACGGAATTAATTCAAGCCCGCTCTGACCTATTGGATATACTCGGCAAACAAATAAGACGCAAATATATACTCACTAAAAAAACGTTTTACGAATTTGGAAATAAAGCCAGTAGAATACTTGCAAATGCCCTACGAAATAAAAAGGCTAAATCAACCATTTATTCATTGACTGATGAGACAGGTCCTAAATTGACAAAGTCTACTGATATTGCAAATCAATTTCTTCAATACTACACTTAATTATATAATACTCCCACTTCTAAATCAACATCTCCGACTGTATCCAGACAACAAATGATTGCAGACTTTTTAAGCCAATATGGTCCTCCTCCTTTATCTGAAGAGGCTAAACAGAATTTAGGAACTCCACTATCTAAAACAGAAGTAGATATGGCCTTAAAACAATTAAAAGCTGGCAAGAGTCCAGGGCCGGATGGCCTTACAACTGGCTATTATAAGACGTATGCGGAAATTCTCACTCCTTTTTTCTTGTCGGCCTTTAATTCCTTTGCCAGTCGGGTTACTCCTCCACGCGATCTTCTTACTGCCCTTATAGTAGTGATCCCTAAACCAAACAAAGATCCTTCAATAGTACCTAATTATAGACCCATATCATTACTTAATGTAGATTTGAAATGGTACGCCAAGATCATTGCTAATAGACTACTCCCTTTCCTCCCTCATTTAATTAACTCAGACCAGGTTGGCTTTGTGCCTGGTAGGGAGGCAAGGGATAATACCCTGAAAGCAATTAACATTATCCATAAGCTAGAATCCTCAAAAGATCGAGGATTTCTGTTGTCGTTGGATGCGGAGAAGGCATTCGACAGAGTGGCCTGGGACTACATGATTGCAACCTTGAAAATAATAGATCTCCCTGACACATTGATACATTTTATTTCTGCTTTATATTCTGGTCCCACGGCGAGAATCCGAGTAAATGGTTGCCTGTCGGATGCCTTCTCGGTCTCCAATGGCACGCGCCAGGGCTGCCCTCTTTCACCTCTGCTATTCATACTTACCCTTGAACCTTTGCTGAATCGCTTGAGGAGTAACGTTGATGTTAAGGGCATTGATATTGGTGGTAACACTTATAAAATAGCTGCATTTGCAGACAACTTACTGCTTTTCCTCAAGAACCCAATCATTACCATTCCCAACTTACTCAAAGATTTCAACAGCTTTAAAATTATATACAATTTTAAAATAAATTTCTCGAAGTCTACTGCCCTAAATATTACCTTGACTGAAGATATTTGCAAGTTATGTGCTGATGACTTCCCTTTTACGTGGAACGATCGATCGATCACGTATTTAGGGGTTCAACTTCCATCCTCGCTATCTGACTTATATTCCTTAAACTATATCCCACTTCTAAATAAGATTTTAGCTGATCTTAAAAGGTGGTCTTCCGGTCTACTCTCTTGGTTTGGAAGAGCTGCCACTATAAAAATGAACGTTTTGCCTAGGATTCTATATATTTTACAAACCATCCCAATTTCGATCCCACCTACTTTTTTTTCATCTTATCGGAAGGCCTGTACTATGTTTCTATGGAACAAACTACACCCACGAATAGGATATAATAGACTTACAACCTCTAAAACTTTAGGTGGTATAGGCTTACCCGATATACGCAAGTACTACCAAGCTTGTGGTCTGACCAGGATTGTTGACTGGAACGTTCACCATAAACTGAAGGATTGGATCCAGCTAGAACAATCCTTCACGACCTCTCCTTTGGGTCAAATCCCATGGATTACTCCCACTAATATCCCTTCAGAATGCAAATCACACCCTCTTATTAGTCCTACCCTCAAAATCTTTCACGCTACCTGCAAGACTCACAGTATCTCCTCACTGTTCGGTCCCATGACGCCTTTGAGACACAATCCAGATTTTACTCCCGGAATGCATCCATCATTCTTACGTGATAATTGGCCTTATGACAATGTGAGAGCAGGTCAATTCTTTGATGATGGCCATCTTCTTACTCAATCCACCTTATCTTCCAAAATGATTAATAAGTCTTTCCCTCTCTGGTCCTACTTTCAAATAAGACATTTTTTTAATAGTATCAAACCTAGGCCAGAATGGTCCAGACACATCACCAAATTCGAAAACCTGTGTTTACAGAGAGAACCTATTAGACACTTAATCTCCTCTATTTATTCCCTATTATTCTCTGATGTGTCGCCTAAATTTAATGGGTCAAACCAAAAATGGGAGAAAGACCTATCGATAGACCTATCTGATTCAGAATGGGAAAGAATATACATGCTTGCACATAAGGGATCAATAAACGTACAAATTCAAGAGAATGCATTTAAGTTATTATCCAGGTGGTACACAACTCCTCTAAAACTTCACTTGATTAATCCTTTACTCCCCAAATACTGCTGGAGGTGTAAGACAGACATCGGCTCGTTCCTCCATGTCTGGTGGTCATGCCCTCTTATTCAACCTTTTTGGGTAGAGGTTCACAAACTTATCTCCCAAATAACGACCTATAATTTAGATTTCACTCCTGCTCAATTTTTACTTCATCATTCGTCCTCTTTAATACCCAAATACCACCATTCTCTGGCCATGCACTTAGTCAATGCAGCTAGAATATGTGTGCCAGTGAAATGGCGTTCCACTGATCCCCCATTGATTAAAGATTGGTTTATCCGAATACAGCGGACCATGGAAATGGAGGAATTGATCCATCAAGCGAGGGATACACAGACTACATTTACCTCCATATGGTCTTGTTGGATTGACTTCACCTCCTCTAACACATACAAATGTGCTCTACTCTAATTATACGGTATTATTTCTTTATATTCCTTATAAAAGACTAATAAACAAAAGAGATGTGACGGGTTCCCCCTTTTTCCCTTTTTATTCCCCTTTTTTCTCCTTGTCCCTCCCCCTTATTTAAATTTTATTTGTTATTACAGTTCTTTTTTCTTTGCAAACAATAACCATATCCAATGATTTCTTGTTATCGTTTGCTCATATATTATTACTTACTGACAAACAGTCCTGAAGGATAAATACTGTCTTCTATTAATGATTATACTTATAGAGAGGTTTTGATTGTATTTCCTCAATTTTCTTCTACATACAGGCAGTTCCACCTTCCAGCGTTACTTTCTTGAATCCGCTTTACAATTTACATCTGCTCTCATCTTAATTTAACTCACATTATTTGCTGAACGTTGTTGGTTAATTCTCAGCCATTAATTCTGTCTCTTATCTGTCAATAATTGCTTTTTAACAATTAATTTTATGTCATGCGGTAAACAACAATGAATTTAATGTTTCTTTTATTTAACTTCACTATTTGGAATTTTTGAAAATGGACTGTAACTATTAATCTGTATTTTAATTCTCTTGCTGACTTTGCTGTTATTCTTGTATTTATCTGAATAAAAACTTTTACAAAAAAAAAAAAAGGATACTTTTTTCCTCCCATTCTCGTTGGTTTACATTAATTATCTTCATGATATGTTTTCATCTGTTTTTCTTGTTTTTCTGTTTTTCTCTTTCGTAACCTCTTCTCTTTGATTGTCAGCCTGTTCGTGCAGTACCTTACTCACCACGCCCTGGGTCCACCTGAAGTCTGCAGCCCGTGCTTCCCTCTCTCATGCCTCACATTGTTCAGGGTAAGTGATATGTCGACCGCTTTTTCCTCCCACCATTATGGCTATGTCCAGTAACTCCCCACCTCCTAGTATTTTGAAAGTCGCTTCACATAATGTCCAGGGACTAAACTCCCCCGTTAAGAGAAGGAAGATCTTTCAGTCGTACCACTCCCAGAAAATCTCTGTGATTCTTTTACAAGAGACCCATTTTCCTACCAGCTTCACCCCAGAATTTTTGCATGCTCAGTACCCACAATTCTTCTTAGCAAATGCTGAGGACAAAACTAGAGGGGTAGCAATTCTCTTTGCAAAAACCTGTAAATTCAACCCCCTTCTAATACATAGAGACCCGGACGTCAGGTTACTCCTGGTTAAGGGTTTGATAGACGAACAACTAATGTCCTTTATCTCTTACTATGCCCCCAATAGAGGTCAGAAACTCTTTTTCCAGTCCATGTTTACTACCTTGGAACCCCTCCTAGAGAGATCAATAATATACGGAGGCGATTCAAATATAGCTTTTGACCAGAGCCTGGATAAGTCTAGACCTTTGGCCAACAGACTAACCCGCCCAGTCAAAGCCAGCTCCCATATAGCCAAATTGATTTTCCAACAAAATCTTGTAGATATATGGCGGGAACTTAATCCGACAAAAAAAGATTATACCCACTATTCAAACCCACACTGATCATACTCCAGGATTGATCATATTTTCATTTCTGCTAGACATGTCCCCCTGGCAAATAAAGCCATTATCAAGGACACATCACTTTCAGACCACTCGATGGTAATCTGCTCAATACAAACACAAAATACAGACTCCCCCAAATCCCACTGGAAATTAAATGAGTCCCTTCTTGGTGATCCTAACGTAGTCTCAGAGATCAACAAAACAATAGAAGAATACTTCACATTAAATGATGTCGATGGAACCTCGGCTGAGATTCTATGGGCTGCCCACAAAACTGTTGTCTGCGGTAAACTAATTCAAATAGCCTCTACACGTAAAAAGGAAAAGAACGCGGAAATAGCTAAACTTGAAAAGGAGTTTACACTATTACGCAAGGAACATAAGAAGGACCAGACGAAAGTCCAGGTCGCACAGCTTGACACAGCCCGGCTGGTGTTACATTTATCGCTTACTGTCAGGGCCGAAAAATCTTTAAATTGTTGTAACGCAAGATTTTATTTACAGAAAGATAGAATGAATACAATGCTGGCCACTAGGCTCTTACCGAGGTTCCGTACGTTTGCACTCCCCAAAATCAGAACAGGAGATGGGACCACTACTCTTAATCCTAAGCGCATTTTGCACACATTTGAAACTTTCTATTCCTCCCTGTATCAAAAGTCAGGTACAACCAGACAATCCGAAATTAAATCCTTTTTAGACCAGCTAACAATCCCATCCCTACAGAAATGCCATATTGAATTAATGGAAGCCCCAGTTTCAGTTGACGAAACGTTGGAAGTAATCAGAAACCTAAAGGGGGGTTCAGCACCAGGACCTGACGGCCTCTCAACGCCATATTATAAAACCTTTGCTAAAACCTTAGGCCCCCACCTCACAACATTTTTTAACTCAAAAAAAGGAGGGGAAAGATTGCATCCACGTTTGAACGAGGCTTACATTACGGTTATTCCCAAACCGGACAAGGACCCAGAACTAGTAGAAAATTATAGGGCCATCTCATTAATCAATAATGATCTAAAGATACTGACCAAGATTCTTGCGAACAGAATGAACTCTTTTATACACCTTTATCTTCATAGGGACCAGGTTGGCTTCATCCCAGGGAGGCAGGGTCCAGACCAGGTGAGGAGAGAGGTGGACATTCTCTCATTGCTTCAGTCGGGATGGTCTGGGGACCCTTCTCAGGAAGGACTTTTTCTGTCATTGGATCTCCAAAAGGCCTTTGACTCCCTATCTTGGGAGTACCTTTTTGAGATTCTGCAACGGTGGGGCTTTGGAGAATGTTTCCGGGGAAATCTCTTTATTCTGAACCCAAGGCGAGGGTTAAGTTGCAGGGACATTTCTCTGATCCCATTAGTATTGCAAGGGGTACGAGGCAGGGATGTCCCCTTTCCCCCTTGATCTTTGCAGTAGCAATAGAGACATTGGCTATAGCCATTAGATCGGAGTCCGACATAAAGGGGGTGACCTGTGGATCTCAAGTCCACAAATGCGCTCTGTTCGCGGATGATCTCCTCCTTTGTGTCACCTCTCCCACTACCTCTCTCCCTATCGTCTGTAACTTACTCAGGTCCTTTGGAAAGATCTCAGGTCTTAGGGTAAATTTCGATAAATCCCAGGCTCTAAATATTTCCACACGGCCCTCGGTAATCGACTCCCTGAAACCTCATTTTGATTTTAAATGGGCAGATACATCAATTCGTTATTTAGGTATTAATTTGACCCCCAGGATTGAACAGCTTTATCAAGCCAACTTCCCTCCCATGTTCCATAGATTGGAGACTGATCTTCAGATGTGGGCTTGACTTAAAATTTCATGGGTAGGTAGGATTAATTCAATAAAGATGACCCTCCTGCCTAGATTGCTCTACCTATTCAGATCCCCCCCGATTGCTATCAAGAAGGACCAACTGAAATCATTTCAGAGTAAAATTCTCAAATTTATCTGGGAAGGTAAAGGTTATAGATTGGCCCAAAATGTATTATATGGACCCGAGACACGGGGAGGTCTGGGCCTCCCTAACCTGTTTAAATACTACCAAGCTGCCAGATTGGCCCAACTTTCCTCTATCTACTCTAAATGCGAGAAACCTGACTGGTTGGACATAGAGAGGTTGGCGGTCCCTGACCTGACCCTGGAAAACTTACTATGGATACCCCAAAAATCTAGACCGGCGATAATGTCCCCAACACTGTCCCAAGCACTGAAAGTGTGGGATGACCTGAGACATCTCCCTTCTCTGATTTCAGGAACTAGGCCCCTAACCCGAATTTTCCACAACCCCCAATTTATAGCAGGAATGGACGTTAAAGCATTTTAATGGTGGTTGGACAAAGGGATTTACAGAATAGGAGACTTTCTTCTAGCCACCGGACCACTTTCCCTGGAGCATTGTGTAACTAAGTTGGGTATGCCTGACCACGAAAGGTCTCGATATTTTCTCATCTTCAACTTTGTGTCATTGTTCTGGAATGCTAGCTCCGGTTCCCGTACCTTCACTGAGTATGAGCGCTGCTGCTCTCGGATGCGAGAACACAGAGGGGGAATCTCTACGATATATACATCTCTGTCTGAGGTTTGCACCAAGTTCACATATATGGAGGCATGGGAGAGGGATCTGCAGATGAACTGGGATCTGGAAGAGTGGCACAGGGTGGGAACAAAAGCCTTTAAGGGGTTAGTCAATACGTCCCTGATAGAAGCCAGTCTAAAAGTCTTGATGAGGTGGTATATGGTCCCTAGCAGGCTGGCTTCAATGTTCCCAACTGCCTCACCACTTTGCTTTCGAGAGTGTCAAGCTCAGGGCACAATGATCCATATTTGGTGGGATTGCCCCAGAATTAGAGGATTTTGGAATAAGATCTTTAGTCTTATTAGAAAGGTCACGGGAGTTCCCTTGGGGAAAACTCTTCAAATTGCATTACTAGGGGCTAATTTCCCCCAGGCTTCTAAACACACGCATAGGTTAATAAACTTTATGCTTCTGGGTGCAAAAACTACTTTGGCAGGGGCGTGGAAACATCCTAAAGTCTCCTATCTTGCAGCCAAAAGGAAGATATCCTGGATCATGACCCAAGAAAAAATGGTCAGCTCTATTTTGAACACCACTGATTTCTTCAAGGCGTTATGGGAGCCTTGGGCCAGATATATGGGGGTCCCCCTGCTAGCAGGACCCATTTCTCCCTCCTTGAACACTGGATATACAGGCTGACAGTCAACTTAACCCTTTTACGTTCTTTCCTCTCTCTATACTCTACTCTCTATTTTTCTTTGCTTCCTTCTCATTCATACTCCTCCCTGTCCTCGAGCTCACCTTACCAGTTCTTTTGCATTTAATAAGTCGTTTTAGATGTAAGGGTATATGAGGAAAGCAGGATCCCTCCATATTAGCAGGATCCCTCCATTAAAATGCATGTGCCTCCATTGTGAGAACACTCACTGTTAGTGTTAGGACCACAGAATTATGGGGTGTCTTGGCGCGGCTCTGTGGCTCACGCATGCGTTTGCAAATGCGTGCGGACAAAACCCCTGTTTTTAACGCACATTGTTAGACAGGTTAATTGGTTGTTCTGCTAGCTGGTCGGTAAGTAGGCTTGGTTATTCCCTGGGCATTCCCCAGGTTCTTGTTGTTATCTGCTTTAGCCTTCCATTGCTACTTACTGTGATTGCCAGCCATAGATGGGGGCGGTGGATACGTTTTGTTTCACCTGTGGTGTTTATTTTGATCCAGCAGTGCACCAACACCTTTGCAGCCATTGTGCTATATGCTGGGTGCTTGGTGTGCTTCTGTACCTTTAAGGAGGGGTGGCTCCCCTTCAGTCCACCTGCCCCTATCTATCCATTAACCACTTAAGACCCGGACACTTACGCTGCTAAATAACCCAAGGTGTTTTTACAATTCGGCGCTGCGTCGCTTTAACAGACAATTGCGCGGTCGTGCGACGTGGCTCCCAAACAAAATTTGCGTCCTTTTCTTCCCACAAATAGAGCTTTCTTTCGGTGGTATTTGATCGCCTCTGCGATTTTTATTTGTTGCGCTATAAACTAAAATAGAGCGACAATTTTGAAAAAAATCACTATTTTTTTACTATTTGTTATAAAAAAAATCAAATAAACTAAATTTTAGTAAAACATTTAGGCCAAAATTTATTTAGCCACATGTCTTTAGTAAAAAAAAAAAATCGTAATAAAAAAAATAGCTACCTAGCGGGAACAGCGACACTAATACAGCGATCAGAAAAATGATCGCTTAGTGACGCTGGCAATAGGGAGTGAAAGGGTTAACTAGGGCGGTGATCAGGGGGTTAAAACTTTATTAGGGGGGGTGGGGGGGCTATCCTGACCCTAACACTAACTGTTTTTTACAGTGCCTGTCACACTGACACTAAATGCAGTGATTAAATCACTGCATTCAGTAACACTGTGACAGGGGGGTGGGGGGGGGGCGATCACAAGGGGTTAATATGCCTATGTGAGTGTGTGTCAGTGTTGTGTTGGTGCACACTTACTTGGCATGTCTTCTCTCATCAGCAGCGCTGGGAAACAGCGCTGCGATGAGAGATTACATCATTTCCTCCTTCCTGTGTAAACACAGGAGGAGGAAGTGACAGGCTGGGAGCGCGCTCCCATTGGCTGGGAGCGATCGCGGGGGGGGGCGGAAAACACGGACATCCGCCCGCTCGTCGGCGATCGCTCCCAGAGCCAGGGGGACCGCCGCACGCCGCGGAGGGGGTCCCGATGGGACCCCCGAACCGCACTAAGGCGAGGCTGTAAATTTACGCCCTTGTGCCTGTACGAGCCATGTTGTGGACGTACATAGGCGTGCGGGGGTCCTTAACTGGTTAAAATGCATGTGCCTCCATTGTGAGAACACTCACTGTTAGTGTTAGGACCACAGAATTATGGGGTGCCTTGGCGCGGCTCTGTGGCTCACGCATGCGTTTGCAAATGCGTGCGGACAAAACCCCTGTTTTTAACGCACATTGTTAGACAGGTTAATTGGTTGTTCTGCTAGCTGGTCGGTAAGTAGGCTTGGTTATTCCCTGGGCATTCCCCAGGTTCTTGTTGTTATCTGCTTTAGCCTTCCATTGCTACTTACTGTGATTACCAGCCATAGATGGGGGCGGTGGATACGTTTTGTTTCACCTGTGGTGTTTATTTTGATCCAGCAGTGCACCAACACCTTTGCAGCCATTGTGCTATATGCTGGGTGTTTGGTGTGCTTCTGTACCTTTAAGGAGGGGTGGCTCCCCTTCAGTCCACCTGCCCCTATCTATCCATTAAAATGCATGTGCCTCCATTGTGAGAACACTCACTGTTAGTGTTAGGACCACAGAATTATGGGGTGCCTTGGCGCGGCTCTGTGGCTCACGCATGCGTTTGCAAATGCGTGCGGACAAAACCCCTGTTTTTAACGCACATTGTTAGACAGGTTAATTGGTTGTTCTGCTAGCTGGTCGGTAAGTAGGCTTGGTTATTCCCTGGGCATTCCCCAGGTTCTTGTTGTTCCCTCCATATTAGTACATAGGATTGCACGGATCTTCTTATTTCCTGATCTATCTTAATAGTAAGATTCTGGACTTTCTCAAGACACTGTAACCAATTGTTGCACCTTGTTGCCTTAGGGTTTTTTTTTTCTGAAGTTTTTCTTTCGTTTTTTTTTGCATTTTGTTGTCCTCAGACATCCTCGCGGCACACAGACCCTTTGACTATCAGAAGCCGATCGGATAGTTTGACGACTTTTAGGTCAAGATTTAGGTTTAGGATGTGGGTTCCCTTTCGACACAGTTTGTTCCTATTAGGGGTGTCGAACCGCAATTACAAATCTATTTCCTGTTCCATGCTACTCATCTCTTATGGAAAATTCATATGCAGACTGTGATAGGCTTATATTTTTCTTACAGAACGTTCGCTTGGGCCGTTGCCCTAATCTTATTTTTTCTATTTTTTTTTATACTTATTTACAATATTATGTCTTATCTCTTTTTTATATATCGCTATCCCCTTTATTGAATGTATTTGGGGAGAGGTATATTACTCTGTTTAATGAATTACACTGTATGTATTCCCCTTTTTTTTCCCCCCCTTTTTGTTTTTGTTTTTGTTTTGTTTGTTGTTGTTGTTCTCTTCTTTATTTTTCTCTCTGCTTCAAGATTGTATTGAAAGCACTGATTGTATTTTTCTGATATCTATTCAATACAACTCTTAAACTTAAAAAAAAAAAAAAAAAAGTGCTAAAAAAGTAAACAAACAAAAAAAAAAATTTGAACTAACCGTGCCGCCCCTGTCCCCTCCGGTTGCCATTCTCCATTGATTTGGGGGGGTTTCGGTTGGTGGGGAGGGGGTGCATTGTGGAACCTGGCCTTGGGGCGGCAGGGAGAGCAAATCCGGCCCTGAGTCCGGGGCCATCTAGTGAGAAACTTATAGGACATCTTCTGTATATACAAACTAATTGAGGATGGTGTGTTGTCTCCATTTGTTCTGTCGTAAAGTTATGGCCCAATTCTTTTACCCACTCACGAATGTAGTAGGGAGTTGTATGACCATGAGCACACCAACTTATACATTTGAGATAACATATGGCCCAGGTTTGATAAGTTAACACACCACTCCTCAAAGGTGTTCAATGGATTTGCGGGACTCATCTAAGGTTTCCATTTATTAAACCAGTCCCTCAACTGACCATATTTTCATTCCGCCATTACTACCTCCCATATTCTTTACTAAATCCCCCAATGGAAGAAGTTTCCCTTGTGGTGCCACTCCTGCACAGTTCCCTTTCCCCTCCATACCCCAGAACCCTAAACTACCTCTTTCCTCCCCGCGGGGAAACCAGGGAAAACCTTCCAAGGGTGTCAAGGGTGATATCGGGGGAGCAAATCTTCCTGTCTTATTCTTTCTGTCCCATATTGTAAGTGTTGTTTTGGTCAAGGATGATACATATTCAGTCAATCCCCTATAAACAGCCGGTATCCATGGTCCCCCTGCCAAGTTCCTTCCTGCCAATGTTTTCTCCACTTGTACCCATCCTTTAGGATTTGTATCATGGCACCAGTTTATACGAGCCAGGGCCATGGCTCTGTAGTAGATCCCTATATCCGGGAGGCCTACCCCTCCCTCCCCCTTTGATCTCCTCAGCATCTCAGCATCTCGTATGCCAGTCTGGGGTGTTTATCTCCCCATACGAAAGTCATGAGGGCACTCCTTATTTGCTTAAAAAAATTCTGTGGCAGAGTTATTGGAATGGCGTGCAAGACATAAATAAGCCTGCGCATTAAACCTTCTGTGTGCCGCAGCCCCCCTAGTACTTACCTAAGCCTGTCTTGATCCAGCAATGTCCACAAGTGCCTTGGCCATTCCTGATTGGCTGAAACAGAGCAGCAATGCCATTTGGCTGCCTCTGCTGTTAAAGTCGGTTAGCCAATCAGGAGAGAGGGACAGGAATGAACCATGGCTCTGTGTCTGAATGGACACAGGGAGCTGTGGCTCGACTCTGGTGCCCCTATAGCAAACTGCTTGCTGTGTGGGCACTCAACAGTAGGGTGGGGCCAGGAGCACCAAAGAGGAACCCAAGAAGAAGAGGATCCAGGCTGCTCTGTGCAAAACCACTGCACAGAGCAGGTAAGTATAACATGTTTGTTATATTTAAAGAAAAGAAATAATAATTTAATATCCCTTTAAAGGCTTAGTTCACCATTCGCAAAAAAAGTGGTCAATGCTGCAACATTATGCTTTTACAATTTTTTTACAATGAAGGCTGCAGAGCATTTTACCCTCCAATAACTGCATTGCCAGGTTCTTACAATGTATTCCCCCAGCTTCAGATCATTACAGAGGAGCATACCTGCTGTTTTGGGGTTGGAGAAAGCATTGCTCGAAGAGAGAGAAGGGACCCATGGCATGCTCTGCATAGTCCATATTCTATGATGGCAGATGGGACTTGTTGTACTTTGACATGAGCGATGACAGACCTTGATTACAACCGTTATGCAGGTGAGTCATGCACAGCTGTGTTAAATTCAGATAATAACAATATCAAAGGTGTGCTCTTTTTACAATAGGCAGGGTTAAGGATGGGTGGATTGGGATACTGGCAGTTGTGGTGGTGAGAGCAGATGGTTTGAGGTGGTAGAAAATGCAGTGGTCAGGTGGGATATGAAGGCACTGTGGCGTATTGTGGGTATAGTTTGAAATGGTGCATTGGGAAATAAGTGGTTAAGGCAGGGGTGGGTGGCTGAAACGAAGATTGGTGAATACAAGGTGGGTAGGTAGCGCTAAGAGTGATAAGGCATTGGAGGGTGGGGGGCAGAAGTGGTGATAGCAAGAGTGGGTGGGAGATAGTGAGGGCATGGGAATAGTGGTGAGAGCAGGATGGAGGCAGGGGGAAGCATGGTGAATGCAGGGGAAGTGTGGTGAGGGCCGGGATGAGTGGGTAGGGAAAAGACTGGTGGAGTGGTGGGGTGAAAGTGGTGAATGTAGGGGAAGAGTGTTAAGGGCAGTGGTGCAGGGGGAAAATAATGGTAAAATCAGAGGTGGATGGGCAGTGGAAAAAGTGTTAAGAGTGGGTGGGGGAAAGTGATAAGCATGGAGGTGGGCAGGGGGAAAAGTGATGGGGGTGAGGAAGTTGGGAAAATGTGTGCAGAACTTGAGTTGTGTGGCAGAGTCATCAGCTACCCAGTAGCATCAAGTGGGGTGAGAGACAGAGTGGGCATGCAGCAGAGTTTTAAGGGGGAGCCCAAAGTGGATGGACAGGTGGTGGGTGTAAGGAAGAATGTTAACAGTACGAGGGCTGTTGAATGGTGAAGGAGAAGAGAAGAATAATAAAAGAGCAGGGGTGAGTAAGGGTACAGGGAATGAATGAATGAATGAATGAAAACTTGTATAGCGCGGCACATGCGAACTGAATCGCCTCTGGGCGCTTGTTGTTCCTGTCTCTTTTGATATCAAAAGAGATGAGTCTTGATCTTTCTCCTGAATGCTAAGTAGTTCTCCTCCAACCGAATACTGGTTGGCAAGGCGTTCCATAGTCTGGGACCTTGGACCGCAAATCTTCTATCTCCTTTGGATTTGTATCCGGCTTTCGGTATCTGCAGGAGATTTTGATTAGTGGATCGCAAGACGCGATTGGGGTTATGGGCTTTTATTTTTTCGCATAGATAATGGGGAGCATTCCCATGGATACATCTATGCGTTAGACAGAGTGCTTTAAAAGTAATTCTGTCTTTTACTGGTAACCAGTGAAGGACTCTCAGTGAAGGTGAGATGGACTCCCAAGGTTTTTTCCCAGTCACAAGTCTGGCGGCCGTATTTTGAACGACTTGTAGACGAGCGATTTGGTACCTTGGGAGTCCAAGGTAAAGGGCATTTGCATAGTCTAATCTTGAGTTTACAATTGTTCCCACCACGACCACAATGTCATCTTTGGGAATAAAAGGAATAAGCCTACGTAGTAGACGCAGCAGATGGTGAAATCCGCTGACTACTGACCCTATTTGTGCGTCCATTGTCATGTAGGAGTCGAAAAAGACCCCGAGGCTTTTGACTTTGGCGCTAGGGGTGATGATTTTGCCCAGAATGGGCGGGGGTGTCCAAGTTGTTGCAGGTTGATTCTTACGTTTGGCGTGAAACAGAAGGAGTTCTGTTTTCGCTCCGTTGAGTTTTAGATAACTCTTTGTCATCCAGTCCTCTATCAAAGAGAGACATGTCTCTAGATTGAGGTGGTGATCCTTTTTATTGCAAATGCGGAAATACAGTTGCGTGTCGTCTGCATATGAGTGATAGAGCAGTTTTTGACTGCTGATGATCTCAAATAGTGGACGAAGATAGATGTTAAACAACACCGGTGACAGAGGGGATCCTTGAGGGACTCCGCATGATACCGTGCGTTTTTCAGAAAAGAAAGGTCCTAACTTCACTATTTGCGATCTGTTTTCCAAAAAAGAGGAGAACCAAGATAAATCGCCTTCTGCGACTCTGGCTACTTCAGCTAGCCGGGTCAATAAAAGCTTGTGGTCTACTGTGTCGAAGGCTGCGCTCAGGTCTAACAGAACCAGAAGACAAGATTCTCCTTCGTCTGCGGCCTCGAGGGCGTCGTCCCATATCTTGAGCAATGCTGTTTCCGTCCCGTGTCCGGGTCGGAAACCTGATTGAAATGGGTCGAGTAGTTTGTGGGTATCTAGATGCTGTTGCAGCTGTTGCACCACAGCTTTCTCCATAATCTTGGAGAAAGTGTTTAAGCTTGTTATGGGGCGGCGGTGGAGTGGATCCTTGGGGTCCAGGGTAGATTTCTTCAGGATGGGTCTAATTATACCCTCCTTCAACTGTGAGGGCACTATGCCCTCCATGAAAGATTGGTTAATAAGCTGCGTGATAGGAGGTGCCAGGATGTCAGCACATTCCTTCAGCAGTTTAGTGGGGATGATATCATTCGGCGCAGTGCTGTTACGCAGAGTACCGATGATATGTTTTGTGGCTTGGATAGTGATAGGTTCCAGCGTGAACTTACCTGGTTGGGGTGAATTACTACAGGTGTTGTGTAAATTATTACCGGGGGGGCTACGGGGGGAATTGTTTTGCTGAATGCTTTGCCGGATTCCCTCGATTTTATTAATGAAGTAATCCGATAATTCATTGCAAAATTCTTGTGTGTCCGAATTGGGGGCTTCAAGACAGCCTGGATTCATGGTCTGAGTGACCAGCTTGAAGAGTTCGCGGGGGCGGTTGAGGGCGCTATTGATAGCCTCAGAAAAATAATTTTTCTTGGCTTTGAAGGTTTCTTTGTGATATTTCTTAGTTATTGCCTTGTAGATAGAAAGGTTCTCATCTGATGGGCTTCTCTTCCAGGCAGCTTCTGCCCTTCTGCGTTCTTGCTTCAGTAACGCCAGTTGGTTGTTGAACCAGCTGGAGTTTGTTTTCCGGATGTTGGTTTCACGTTTCGGCGCTATTAAGTCAGCTGACTGTAATAGGGCTGTGTTTATGGATTCCAATGTTTCTTCAGCCGTTTGGTGTGGCTGGCTTGTTTTTATTTTTTTCCTTAATGCAGTTTTGAAGAATTCCGAGTGGAGCTTCTTCTGGCATCTAGTCCAGTGTGTAGTCACTGGATTTGATGTTTTTGTTAAGGGGGGGAAGTTGGAAAGAATGAATTTGATGGCATGGTGATCTGACCATGGCAACGGTTCATTTTCCAAGATTTTTATTTCCAGATTTTGTCTGAAAATGAGATCAAGTGTGTGACCTGAAGCATGTGTGGGCCCACATACTAGTTGCTGAAGCCCTAATCCTTCCAGGTGGTCGATGCAGGCGTCGGCAATGGGGTCTTGTGGGGAATTGGCCCAGAGGTTGAAATCCCCGAGCAGCAAAAGGTGTTTGCTGTTAAGGGTATAGGTGGAGATAAAGTCCGTCAATAATGGGAGAAGCTGCGACTTTGGGCCGGGTGGCCTATAGCAGAGTAGAATCCGGACGGTCTCCTGGGAGTTTGCTTGCAATTGTAGAGTAAGGGTTTCCATGAATGGAAGAGGGTTTTGAAAGACTGGTTTTGTGATCGCCAGATGAATCTTATGGATCACCGCCAGTCCTCCTCCTCTTTGCCCTATTCTGTTTTCCGTAATAATACGATAATTTTCTGGCACCAATTCTCCTAGAATGGTGTTACAGTCGGCTGTGAGCCAGCTCTCTGTAATAAAGAGACAGTCTAAATCGTATTGCAGGATGAAGTCATGGATTTCTAGTCGGTGTTTTACTGCCGATCTAGTGTTAATCAAAGCACATGATATTTGCTTCGGTTGTGACAAACGGCTGCGACTCTTGATAGTCGATCGTCGATCGGTTCTAAAGAGACGCTCAGCTTGCAGGGCTTTTTTGGTGATGGCTGGTAGTATTGCGGCAAATCGCCTCAGACCCCAGATGGTCTCTGCTGAGTATTGCAGATTTATCATGGTTGCCAAACACCGAGGGGGGGGGGGGTGATGGGAGGATAGTCAAGGATTAGCCGAATCCTCTATCCTGACTTGATCCAGAAGAAGGCAAAAAACCCTGATCATGCTATGCCAATATGCAGTGGTAGGGAAAAAATTCCTTCCTGACCCCTCGAGAGGCGATCGGACGAACCCTGGATCAAGTATTACGGTGTCCACCAGGGGGGGGGGCTGGGGCTGGGTGTAGTAGGGATGGCCGCTGAACCAGCAGCAAAGTCCAAGTTGGTGAACTCCCAGATTGGGTGGATCGGTGCTGCTGTAGGGGCCAGGACGGATCGAGTGGGGGTAGGAGCTACTTTCTAGGGCTATGGGGGGGTATCTGGGCCGTTTCAGGAGTTTGGGAGAGCTTGGGATGGCGAGGTGCGGCGCGCCACTAGGCCGCAATTGAAGCCGCGGCCTTTCCTAGTCACGGCTGCCGCGATTGCTTCCAGGCCGGCGCGGAGGGGTGAAAAACACCCGAAAACCACCCGAAAAGGTGCAACTGGCACCGGATGGGTGGCGGATGGGTGGCGGATAGGTTGCTAGAGTGGGGGAGATAGTGTGGGGGTACAGGAAAGGCGTTTATGGAGAGTTATGGCAAGGGGAGAGCCGAGGCATGGGGTGGGTAGCAGCGGCTATCCTGAAAAGGACGGCCGCCTGTATCCACAGTGGGTGGCTTACCTGCTGGTTGTGGGATGAGAAAAAGGAACCAGGGGGGTCAGGTAAAGCCGAGGGGAGCTGGATGGTGAGTCTCTGGAAAGACTCGGAGCTGTGGAGAGCCTACCTAGCAGCCTGTCAGAATCACTGTCTGGTCTATCTGGTCCCTGGCGAGAGCAGACTCGAGCGGAAGGCCGGAGCGTCCTACTCTCCCACTGACTGACTGACTGACTGAGGTTGTCAAGGGACATGTGGTAGTGGGGAGGGCAGAGTTTTGAAAGCAGGAGAGTGTTCAGCAAAGCATTAGGAGAATGAAGCAGAGTCTTAGGGGAGCTGAAACATTGCCTAAGCAGGTGGGGGACACACTTTTCAAACCGGTAAAGATGCCCACTCAAGTGCAATAAAACAAAATATCACTGCAGCCTTTCTGGAGCACAGACAAAAATCCCACTCTCCTATTGTGTAGGTTTTATTGCACATGCATGTCCATAGACTACATTCTACTCTGTAGTAGGGATGAGCTTCGCGTTAGAAACGAACGCATGTTCGACTCGAACATCGTCCGTTCGATCGTTCGTCGAATTTCGAACAAAAACTAATCGTTCGTGGCAAATTCGAGTGAAACGAAACGACTGGTTTTAAGACTTTTTTCCATTGATACATGTTCCCTGGGGCAAGACCGGGGTTCTGAAAGACGTTTTCCAACAATAACCTGCTCCTGAAAAAACAACAGTTTTTAAGACTTTTTTCCATTGATACATGTTCCCTGGGGCAAGATCCAGGTTCTGAAAGATGTTTTCCAACAATAACCCGCTCCTGAAAAAACGACCGTTTTTAAGACTTTTTTCCATTGATACATGTTCCCTGGGGCAAGACCCGGGTCCTGAAAGACGTTTTCCAACAATAACCTGCTCCTAAAAAAACGACAGTTTTTAAGACTTTTTTCCATTTATACATGTTCCCTGGGGCAAGACCCGGGTTCTGAAAGACGTTTTCCAACAATAACTTGAAAATTTGTCTTTAAAATGTTCGTTTTTGAATTCGAACGTTCGAGTCCCATAGACTTCAATGGGGTTCTAAATGTCGTGTGAACGATCGGACTGTTCGACGGTTCTGGTGCGAACCGAATGCGGGGGTGTTCGGCTCATCCCTACTCTGTAGGTGTTCATATATGCCATAGATGACAAAAAAGGTACTGGGAATCAAATTTTTATTTTGTACAAGGTCACCAATTTAATAGACAAAATCCAAAGTATTTTCTAGTATAACATCATTAAACGTGGTGTTAAAATATTTTTCATAACTTTTTTTGTGTGTGCGTATAAGAAAAGTTGTTGCTGACCATTCCATCTGTAAAACCTTTTGTTTAGCTGGAATGCAATTACTTGCCAAGAGATTAGCATGGTGCATTGGCCTTTGATTCTGGAGTCACTAACTTTTAAAATATAACAATGCATTTATAACATGCCTAGAGCATGTTTGTTCAGAGTGTGCGATGAGAGTGATGTCTCCAGTTGCCTTCCTTATGTTTGTTAGATATTTCAGGATGCTTCAGGTCCCATTCACAGAAGCTGAAGAAGGATGAGCTAGGAAGAAGTCATGTTTGATCATCCTGAACCAGGAAGAAGCACCCAACAACCAGTAACAAGACCAAAAACTGTAGGGTGGGACCTGGACACTGGCAGACGCACAGCGGATCTCAACAGGACAACACTGAATGTGATAGGATTGCAGGGTTCCCCTGACACAGTTGTCAAATAAAAAATAAACGTATTTCTGGATATTTGTTGAAAGTGAAGGAAATTACCTTCTCTTTTAGGAAGGGACACATTACTTCAATATTGTACTTGTACTTCACCTGTATGGATTCCTTTCCATCTGCATCATTTATGGTTACACAGCAGGAAAATAGAACAATAGGGGTATCTTCTTCCCTTGCTGCCTTAAAATTACACAGAAGGCATCATATGGGTGCAAAGAAACAAAATGCACAAACCATTTTGGCCTGCGACACCAAAACATTGTGGATTTTTGCCTCCAGCAATTTTAATTAATCTAGTTCAGTTGGCCCAATTTTCTCATCACTATTCAAAACTTCATCCTGGTAAGCCAATTCAGATTAAAGTTTTATTTTAGATCAACATTATCCTGCAGACCTGCACAATAGAATCTTAGCAACAATAGGCATTTTCAAGGCAAATGCAATACTGTTTAGTATTTTAAAATACATCCCGGGCAATATTAGCTAATGTTGTAAGTTGAGAGCATGATTTGTTTTAAATAAAGAAAGGGCAATCGAGAAGTTCCTGCTCTGCATTTTCATTTAATTTTTGTTGCACATTTTCAAAGAAACCGACATATTTAGCCAATTGTTTTTATATCAATATCTAATTATAATTCAGTGTAAAGGAAATAAAAGATGCAGAACCCGTTGCAGATGTAAACTATTGCAAAGCAGAAGTTCATTGTGCCTGTTATGGTGAGTAAACTTGCCATGCTAAATTTAATTAGAATGTCCTCTAATAAGGTGATCATTTTCATTTAATAACTTTGAATAAATAAAACAACTTTGGCATTTAGTTCTTCCAAAAAAGACAATGTAAACACCGGCAGCACAGCAATAAAAATAAGTCAGATGGAGTATCTCTGAAAATCAAAGTGAAATAAAAGATTGCAATGTTTAATTAAGTTTGTTTAGCAGAATTAGAAGCCTGGGACAGAACTATTGT
Organism: Rana kukunoris; assembly: GCA_029574335.1. Lineage (NCBI taxonomy): Eukaryota > Metazoa > Chordata > Amphibia > Anura > Ranidae > Rana > Rana kukunoris. The sequence goes on from CM056056.1 coordinate 151,397,829, forward strand.
AGTTCTGCCAGATTTATGAGCTTCTTCAACGTGTAAAAAATAGAGTAATAAACTGCAGTACTAGCTGTCATACATCAACAGACTTTGCTGCCTTATTATTGATAATGCAGAAAAATGCCAATGTCATTATAGACTTGGAAAAGGCAATGTCTGTATCCATGGAAATAAAAATGTGCAATTAATTGCTTTATTCTTGCTGCCACAGTATACACTGGAAAACGTATTTAATATTCTGTTTTGTTTTTACATAAAACTCCCAATGAACTATCTAGAATTTTAAAGTTTGAATTTAGTTTAAAATGTATATTGCTTTTTACCTTATGTAGCATGTGTGTGTCAGAAACCATGAATCAGACCGAGACAGGAGTTCAGTTAAAATCACACTTGTTTAACAATAATAATAGTAAAAGGTAAACAGAGCAACATCAAATCATAGCCAGAGTTCGGTAACCGGAAAAGATAGTCAGACAAGCCAGGACGTCAGGAAGCCAGAGATCAGCGTACTTCAGGACAGGCCAGGAAACCAGAGAATCAGCTTAGTGTTACAGCTGGCCGGATCAGGAACCAGAAGGAACGTCAGCCAGGCAAGTCTTCAAGAGGTACAGAGGAGAGAGTCTCTGGATGTGTTGATCAAGGCAAAGGCAGAGAGGAACTGAACTAAACAGCTTAACCACTTGTCATCTGCCCACCGTCAAATGACGGCGGGCAGACGACTCCATTGTTCTGACATCACGTCATATGACGTGATGTCCCTTTAAAGCCGCGGGCGGGCGCGCGCGTGGGGATCCCGTGCGAGTGCCCGGCGGCAACGATCGCCGCCGGGCACACGCGATTGCTCAGTAACTGAGCTGGGACGTGCAGCTCTGTGTGTAAACACAGAGCTGCACGTCCTGTCAGGGAGAGAGGAGAGCGGTTGTGTCCCTTGTACATAGGGACACAATCGGTCACCTCCCCCAGTCACCCCCCCTCCCCCTACAGTTAGAACACTCATAGGACACACATTTAACCCCTTCCCCGCCCCCTAGTGGTTAACCCCTTCACTGCCAGTCACATTTATACAGTAATCAATGCATATTTATAGCATTTTTCACTGTATAAATGTAAATGGTCCCAAAAATGTCAGAAAAGTGTCCGAAATGTCCGCCATAACGTCGCAGTCCCAATAAAAAAATCGCAGATCGCCGCCATTAATAGTAAAAAAAAAAAAAAAAAAAAATGCCATAAACTATCCCCTATTTTGTAAACGCTATAAATTTTGCGCAAACCAATCGATAAACGCTTATTGCATTTTTTTTTTACCAAAAATATGTAGAAGAATACGTATCGGCCTAAACTGAGGGAAAATTTTTTTTTTTTATATTTTTTTGGGGTTATTTATTATAGCAAAAAGGAAAAAATATTGAATTTTTTTAAAAATTGACGCTCTATTTTTGTTTATAGCGCAAAAAATAAAAACCGCAGAGGTGATCAAATACCACCAAAAGAAAGCTCTATTTGTGGGAAAAAAAGGACGCCATCTTTGTTTGGGAGCCACGTCGCACGACCGCGCAATTGTCAGTTAAAACGACGCAGTGCCGGAAGCTTATATTTTGTCTGGGCAGGAAGGGGGTGTAGGTGCACAGTGGGTAAGTGGTTAAAGTGGAGTTCCACCTAAAAAAATAAAACAGATGTTAGCAGCTACAAATACTGCAGCTGCTGACTTTTAAAAGATGAACACTTACCTGTCCAGGGCACCCGTAATGTTCTCATCCAAAGCTGATCCTTTCCCCTGGCTCCATGTGCAGTCACCGGCATTGCTAGTAAGGGAGTCAGGAAGTGAAGCCTTTTGGCTTCACAGCTTGGTTCCCTACTGCACATGCGTGAGTCATCTGTGTGTTATGAGTGGTCCATGCTGTCTTTTGGGACCTGTGTGTCTCCCAGAATACAACAGGGGGACAGAGGAGGGGCCAGGCATTGCGTAGATTCTTTTGCCAGAAGTGGGAGCAAATTCCTGTATTAGAGAGGTATCTGCTCCCCCCTGAAAGGTGCCTAATGTGACACCAGAGGGGAGGAGGAATCCAGACAGCTGAAGTTGATTTTGGGTTAATTTTTGGGTAAAACTTCACTTTAAGTAACCAGCAGGACTGAGGAACAGGACATCATCATCAGATAAGTCACTGTGGAAAAGATTGGAGCTGGCAATTAACCAACAGCTGAGTGGCCTGCTCTGAGAATGAAGGGCTGAGCCCAGCCCTGACAGTGTGCCAAAGGAGATTGAGAGGTTCCAGAATGGATATTATAAGCAGAGAAAATAGTTATTTTATTTTATCCGTGCATTTTAATTCCCAGCTTGGGTTTTGGAAACTTTGAAGAGCTTTGGAAGGGAAGAAGCCTCTAACCTTGTGTCCAGGTTTTACCAGAGACCAGCAGGCTGTGTGTGCAGGTGTGCACACTCTTTAAAGGCAATGGCACAACAGTAGTTCAGGACTCCATCCAGGAGACAGGAGGCCCCCTGCCCAGAGACCATAGCATGGGCAAGAGAAAGGAGCCATGAGAAAAAAGGGCTGAGAGAGGTATGGTGGTGCTCAGAGATGGTCAAAGAATGCAGACCAAAGACCTAATTAATTACTGAGCAGGGTCACTGTAAAAGGAAGTCAGAAGGCTTGATGTCAAATTTCTTTATGTTGTAATGATGTTGGAAACCCTGCAAGGGCAACTGTTTTGTTGCAACTTTTTTTTTACTTAAAATGTTATCAAGGAATATTCTGTATCGAGTTAATCACAGCATGTGAAAAATAGGTGGATAGCCAGGGTACCAATGCTGAACAATTGGCATAGGTACTATGTAAACTCAGAAAAGTTAGTCTGATGTGGGTATCAAAGTAATATAAAGGCCTAAAAGAGAGAAAGGGTACAAGGAATATAGAGAGCAGAGAAGAATGACCTCATATATAGATTGCTAAATAGTCTGCTGGGGCTGGTAGCTCATGTCGCCATGTGTATGGGGATCCTAGAGAAGAGAGAAGTCTCAATGTTTAGATAAGGTTGTTAGCTCTAATAGCCAAGACTTCCAAACAGACATACATTTTGGAGTAGTTAAAGTCACTTTGGCGGCGAACGTATATTCCATGGGAATATGTTGGTTGAGGGTGTTAATAACTTGTTAGAAGGGGGAGTGCTACTTTTCCATTTGCTATGAACATATGTGTTATAGTTACATAGTTACATAGTTAGTCAGGTTGAAAAAAGACACAAGTCCATCTAGTTCAACCAAAAAAAAATAAACAAACAAAATAAAACACAGTACATCCCATACACCCAACTCCATACCCACAGTTGATCCAGAGGAAGGCAAAAAAAACCAGCAGAGCATGATCCAATTTGCTACCGGAGGGGAAAATATTCCTTCCTGATCCCCCGAGAGGCAATCGGATTTATAATAGGGTAGTAGTGTGTGCTGTTAACCTTTTGGGAGCACCAGTTATGCTACTTATTAGAGCATGTATGTCCTTCTAAAATGGTGATAGTCCTGGGCATGTCCACCAAATGTGTATCATTGAGCCTTGGTCTCCACAATTCGTCTAACACGTGACACTAAATGGAAACCATGTAAGGCCGTGTACACACGATCAAATCTGTCTGCTGGAAACGGTCTGCCAGACCGTCCCAGCAGACAGATTTGATCGTATGTACGGGCGAGCCGACGGATTTGGCCAGCCGACAGATTTGAAAGCATGCTTTCAAATCTGTCGGCTGGGAACCGGTCCGCCCGACATGTCTGCTGGTTAGTCCGCTAACCAGCAGACATGTCTTCTCGCACACGCGTCGAATTGTTTCGACGCATGTGCGGAAGTGTTTTACTTCCTGGTGCGGTGACGTGGCGGCGTCAACGTCACCGCCAGGTCAGCGCCGTCACACGATCAAACCAATACGTCCCCAGCAGACAGATTTGTTCAAATCGGTCTGTCCGACCGATTTGAACAAATCTGTCTGCTCGTGTGTATGGGGCCTAAGAGTTTCTTTGGTGTGTAATATCAATGATGCAGGAGTTTTTGTGCCGACTGCCAATGTGATAGGCACTTGGAGAATTTTACCATGCTGCGTATTGCAGAGTTCCATTGAATTGTATTAGCTGAGAAATTATGGGTATGTTCCTATTTCCTCATAGATGAGAGTTTCTGTTGAAATATTGTGGAATTCAGTAGATGGTAGAAATGCTAGATCCCTTTGATGTTGGGCTGTGCAAATTCATAAAAGCATACAATTTCCGAGGCTAGGGTATTGTCCGACCAAGAAAGATTGTTCAAAGAGTGCCTTATTTGGAGATATTTATAAATCCCAGTTGGGGATATCATATTTTGCATGCTTGGTTTTCAAAGAGGTCCCCTTCTGAAGCTTTTTTAGCTCATTCCCATACATGTAAGGAGAGATCTTTGCAGAGAAAGCCCAGTGAAGAGATAGGAAGGACTGGTAGAAGATGTTTTAGAAGGCCAGCTGATAGTTGCAGAATGGATCACCAAAGCATTATGGTTGCATTATTGGAGCAAAGGAACAAAGGAAAGAGGTTCGGATCGCAGCAGAACATGCAAATAATTTGTTCGAACACATGAACATGGTTAAAGTTTAAGTGACATAAACATGAAAAATCAAAAGTGCTAATTTTAAAGGTTAATATATGTAAGTTAATGTCATAAAAAGTGTTTGGGGACCTGGGTCCTGCCTCATGGGATAGTTATCAATGCAAAAAAAGGTTTAAAAACTGCAGTTTTTTTGGGAGCAGTGATTTTAATAATGCTTAAAGTGAAACAATAAAAGTGAAAAATTCCTTTAAATTTCGTACCTGGTGGGTGTCTATAGTATGGCTGCAGGGAAAGAGAGGGGGGCGAGAGAGAGCCCCCCTCCTGAACCGTACCAGGACACATGCCCTCAACATGTTTCATCGGTTCGTTGAAGGATTACATTGCTGGAATTTATTTTATTAAAGGACTTGTCCCAAGCCTTGTGTGTTTTTTTACAATTTTTTGTCACTTTTTGGGTGAAATGGTAGGGGTAAAATTTTGGTTACCCGTTGCCAATTCACATAGGGGGGCCGGATCTGGGTGTCCCCTTTGTTAAAGGGGGCTACCAGATTCCGATAAGCTCCCCGCCTGCAGACCCCTACAACCACCGGGCAAGGGTTGTGGGGTTGAGTGGCCCCATCCACATTTGCACATTACAAGGATTTAAACTAACTTTGTTGCAGATTCCTGCCCTTTGTTTTTCTGAAGAAATAGCTGTTTGCTTGTCTGTATCCATGTGCACAATGAATGTAAGTGGGAGTGACTTATAATTATAAATCAGCTGCTGCATTTGCAGGGTTCTAATGAGGTTAGTAAAATAGTCTAAATCCCTTTAGATACGATTTCCCTTTGGGAGTCCCTTAATAAAAATGTACTAGTTATTTTAGTACAGACTTGAAAAATTTAGTGTACCGACCACAAGCAGGAAATTACATTTCTGGGGAGCACTCGGTACACCATCTCTGTACAGAATGCCCCCAGGTTGCCATATTGCATTGCATTTTACAGAAAATTGCAACACTGCAGATTGAAAAGAAAGGTCATTTTTAACCACTTAAGGACCGCCTACTGCACATTTACGTCGGCAGAATGGCACGGCTGGGCACATCAACGTGTATATATACGTTGATTTTAGTACCCAGCCGTGGGTCGCGGGCGCACGCGCGTGGGCACGCGCCCGCAACTCGGTCCGAAGCTCCGGGACCCGATCGCCGCTGGAGTGCAGCGATCCGTCCCTGGAGCGGAAGAACGGGGAGAGCCGTGTGTACACACGGCTTCCCCGTGCTTCTCTGTGGCCGCAGCATCGATCGCGTCATCCCTGTAATAGGGGGACGCGATCGATGACGTCACACCTACAGCCACACCCCCCTACAGTTGTAAACAAACACATTAGGTCACACATCACCTACAGCGCCACCTGTGGTTAACTCCCAAACTGCAACTGTCATTTCCACAGTAAACAATGCAATTTAAATGCATTTTTTGCTGTGAAAATGACAATTGTCCCAAAAATGTGTCAAAATTGTCCGAAGTGTCCGCCATATTGTCGCAGTCACGAAAAAAATCGCTGATCGCCGCTATTAGTAGTAAAAAAAAAATAATTAATAAAAATGCAATAAAACTATCCCTTATTTTGTAAACGCTATAAATTTTGCGAAAACCAACCGATAAACGCTTATTGCGATTTTTTTTACCAAAAATACGTAGAAGAATACGTATCGGCCTAAACTGAGGAAAAAATATGTTTTTTTATATATTTTTGGGGGATATTTATTATAGCAAAAAATATTGCATTTTTTTTAAAATTGTCGCTCTATTTTTGTTAATAGCGCAAAAAATAAAAACCGCAGAGGTGATCAAATACCACCAAAAGAAAGCTCTATTTGTGGGAAAAAAAGGACGCCAATTTTGTTTGGGAGCCACGTCGCATGACCGCGCAATTGTCAGTTAAAACGAAGCAGTGCCGAATCGCAAAAAGGGGCAAGGTCCTTTACCTGCATTTTGGTCCGGGTCTTAAGTGGTTAATAACAATATGACTTGTGTATACTATATTATTATTTTTTATTTGTTATTTTTCTCCTATGAAAGTTTTGTCCTGTGTTTTAAATATGTTTACACTTATAATGGGGATTCCAAGGCCAAGTGTACAGTTTAATACATTTGTAAATGGATAGTTAACAGCCAGGGGCGTACCTACAGAGGATGCAGAAGTCACAATTGCAACCTGTCCCATGCGGCTGAATGCCTGTGGGAGGGAGAAGAGGAGAAACAGGCATTCAGTGGCTGCAGGAGGAAAATGGAGAGATTATTTTTAATATATGCAGTCATCCCTGCTGTTCCTCATCATTCCTCCTATCCAGTGTCCTTCTGTTATCTCCCTTGTGCTCTCCAGCCCCCCTGTGCTTTTCCCTGGTCTCTGTTGGGTTTCTCCTGCCGGCTGCTGCAGAGGTTCTGTCAGAATGAAGAGGCCAGTAAATATGTCATTTGCTGGCACCTTCTTTGTCTTAACCACTTCAGCCCCAGACCATATTGCTGCTCAATGACCGGGCCCCGTTTTGCGATTTGGCACTGCATCACTTTAACTGACAATTGCGCGGTCGTGCGACGTGGCCCCAAAACAAAATTGGCGTTCTTTTTTTTCCCACAAATAGAGCTTTCTTTTGGTGGTATTTGATCACCTCTGTGTTTTTTATTTTTTGCGCTATAAACAAAAATATAGCCACAATTTTGAAAAAAAATAATATTTTTTACTTTTTGCTGTAATATCCCCAAAAATATATAAAAAACATTTTTTTTCCTCAGTTTAGGCCGATACGTATTTTTTTACATATTTTTCGTAAAAAATATATCGCAATAAGTTTTTATTGATTGGTTTGCGCAAAAAGTTGTAGCGTCTACAAAATAGGGCATAGTTGTATGGCATTTTTATTAATATTTTATTTTTTACTAGTACTGCGACATTATGGCGAACACTTCGGACACTTTTGACACATTTTTGGGACCATTGCCATTTTTATAGTGATCATTGCTATAAAAATGCATTGATTACTATAAAAATGCCACTGGCAGGGAAGGGCTTAACACTAGGGGGCGGGGAAGGGGTTAAGTATGTTCCCTGGGTGTGTTCTAACTGAAGGGGGGTGGACTGACTTGGGGAAATGACTGATCGCTGTTCATACGTTGTATAAACAGAATATCAGGCATTTCTCCCCTGACAGGACCGGGAGCTGTGTGTTTACACACACAGCTCCCAGTCCTCCCTCTGTAACGAGCGATCGCGGGTGCCCGGCGACGATCGGGCCCGCCGGAGACAGGGGCGAGCGGGGGGCGCACGTGGGCACCTCCGGCGGCGGGCGTGCCCCTATTGGCTGCTCGGCGAGATGACGAATAGCTACGTGATCTCGCCCAGCAGAGCCGGCCTGCTGCCGTATAACGGGAAGCAGTTAATGAATAGAGTTAGGGATCTGTACCAATTACTGATTACTGTTTATTAAGCTTCAGTTTCTGAATAAACTGGAAGCTTTTCTGTCTCAAGGGTGGAACATCAGAGGTCTGTTTAGAACCCTGATATCTCACCAAAGCCCCACAATGGGGATCCTGTAAAACTGTAAAAAATTATATTATAAAAAAAAGGATAAAATAATAAAATAAAAAAATACTACTGACACCAGTGGCAAAACGACCAGGGTCACAAAGGTCATTTTTCCCTGGCTTTTTATCACTGGGCTCAGAGGAAAGGACCCCATCTAGGGTTAGGGGGGCAATTCATGGTTCCTTGCACCGGGGCCCTAATGGTTCTAGTTACGCAGTTGTTTACAGCAAAAGTTTCTTAAAATTTACCAAGGCTAATGCAAGCATAGGTAGACTGAGGACAAGTTGTAATATTGCTGTGCTCAAAAAAAAATTCTACAGGGATAAACAGCCCATATCTGTAAATGCCATATTAACTAATTTCTACATAAACATAACATTTACTCATTAAGGTTTTCTGATTTTTTTTTTTTTTTTTAAGAACAGACCTGGAAGCAGTTTTAACCACTTGCCTTTACTTACACTTGTGAATAGAGCTGACGTTTGCAAGAGAATCTTTGAATAAGCCTTGATGAAACTGGACTATATTGTATAATTACCATGTACAGTATGTGATTATTTTGTTTACCATTCATTACATGTGCACAGAAATGTTATAGACTCAGGGAATGTTATGAATTAAAATCAAGCCAAGAACATTTAGCAATCCAAACACAGGAATACATTTTCATGTTATAAAATAAGTAATTTTTAAAAGTTAGAACACGTTAAAGTAAGTTTGGCATTCCACTTATGCTTTTTTTGGTAAAAACGGTGTGTGGCAAACCTAGCCACTTCTGGAGCACTGGACGTTACATGTCAAAGGGTTGTCTGTATTATATGCTATGTATTCTGCTGGATCTTCGGTGGGCATGATAACTATGCCGCAGCAATACCTGATGGGAGAAATATCCAGAATGTTAAAGTGAAAGTAAACCCACCTATCATTTTCAGGCAAGGAAGCTGCCATCTTGGCTTATGTTCAATCTTCAATTGCCATGATGCTGCACATGTGATCAGTTATGACACCAGCCATTGGATGGTTTGACAGTTTGGTTGAGAGCACAACCAATGTGACAGTTAGCAATCCCAGCATGCTGGAAATGTAACTTCTTTTTGAAACTGTAAGATCGATGGGTTTACTTCCGCTTTAAGTTCCCCATGTGGTCCACTCTGTATTACCCCTGCTAAATCTGTCTGGAAGCCCCTTGCATGGGGAATTGTATAAATATAGAAGCCCGTTAATAAAGAGTTGTGGTTGACAATTGACTCTCAGAGCTGTGTGTCGTCTGGTTACTGGGGAGATTTGGTACATTGCCATACTTTTCGGCGCTGACTGTGGATTTACCCTGGATACCAGCGGAGATCGTGGATATTAATAGTGCACTCCGCTACATTTGGTGGCAGCGGTGGGATACCGAAAATCGCAATTCGGGCAATTTGAACTGCCGAATAAGAAAAGGTAATGGCCAGTAGAATACAGCAAAAGAACCGACTACCGAAGTGAATGGAGACGGATTATTCTAGGCGAAAGCGGCAGACATTAAAAGGAACTGCTAGAAGCCAGGGGTAAGGTAGCCGGCAACAAATCCAAAGCGGTACTAACTGCCGATCTGATGGAGGGAGACAGAACCTGCAGCGCTACACCCCCAGCAGCCATAGAAGAAACCCTCTACCAGAGAGAAATGAGGACCAGGCTGGAATTTTTGCCACAGCCTATATCCGATGCCATGCTGCATATGGTAATGGCGAATGTGCAGGTGTACGTGATGGCACACAGTCCGCATTATACACAGTCTGGAGCAGAATTTAAAATGTTTTGCGAGGAGAAGGATGAGATTGATGGGTATTTACAGGATTTTGAGAGACTGTGTGATTTACATGACTTGGAACGGACAGTATTGGTCCCATTGCTAGCAGGCAAGCTGGCCGGTCGGGCAGCAGAAGCATATCTCGCTGTACCAGTGAGGACAGCAAGGATTATGATAAAGTGAAGCGAGTGATATTAGAGAGATATGCCATTACCCCAGAGGCATACCTGCGCAAGTTCCGAAACCTACGCAAACCAGAGAAAGATTCACATACTGAATGGGCACACAAGCTGGACCAAGCTTCCCAAGGGTGGATACAAGCCTGCCAAGCCACTACTATGGAAGAATTGCAAAAGTTAATGCTGTTGGAGCAATTCTTCAACGGTTAGTCCCCAGAGGCACAAGAATGGGTGCGAGACAGGAAACCTCTCACCCTAACCGAAGCGGCTCGATTAGCGGATCAGCATTTTGATGCGAGGAGGCATCATGGGCCCCTAACCAAGAGTTATCCTCGACCCGCGGGACCACCCAGTACTCTACCACCCCCCGCTCTCACAGCCTCACTGTCACGTACCTGATGGTTGAGCCCGGCGTGCAAGGAGTGGCTGCCCTTGCTCCTCTGATCCCTAGACCCCTGATAGAGTATACAGGGGGTTCAGGGATTCAGAGTCGCACAAGCGCCGGTTTCAGCGCAGGTGCTGGGCTGGAAGGAGCTTCTGTGGATCCTGGGCTGTGTAGAGAAGCAAGTGCGACTGGCGGCTGCGGATGGCAGGTAGAGGCAATGGAACAATAGAAGCAGCAGGAGCGGGGGAGGTGTACTGTAGTACGACAGATGCAAGTCCCAGCAGATGGGTCCGCCGACCGGTAGTGGATCAGGCACAGGCGTAGCAGGCAAGACAGTGGTAGTGTTCAGGCCGGGTCGGCAACAGGCGGGCAGCAGAAGGTACAGAGGGTCAGGCAGGCGGATGGTCAGACAAGCCGTGGTCAGGGCAGGCGGAAGGCAAGGAGGAACAGGTACAAGCCGGGTCAGGAACAGGTTCAGGTAAGAGTAGGGTACTTGGTAATCACGGTAACGCTGTAGACTGGACAGCAAGAGGTGCAGGGCTCAGGCCTTTTAAACCTAAGTTTGGCGCCAGAACGGCGTCCTCACGTGCCCGCGCGCCGCCGCCGCCGGTGCGCGTGCCCGAGCGTGTTACGGTGCCGCGATTGCACGCGCCCGTGCGCGCCGATGCGCGTGCGCGCGCCAATGTCCCGCTACTGCCATCTGGTGGACAGGGCTGCTCATGACACTCCCCTTTTCGTCCATCCCAAGGGACTTTACCATCACCCTCCAGATATAACGGACGTGCCAACATCCAATGCCACTCCTGCAAACAGTGGGGACATATGGCACGCGAGTGCACCCAAAACCGAGGCAGACCCGCCTGGAACCAAGGCCGACCAAACCCGGCACCAAGGGCTGCTGCCCATCATTATCAACGGGAGCCGGCTGCTCAAGAAATGTTGAACATCCCAACGCAAGAACCCCTGGGAATCTTGCATGAGGTGATGTCAGTCCGAGCCACAGATAACCGGCAGCATCATCGACAGCTGGTGACCTTGGAGGGGAAAGAAGTCCAGGGACTTTGGGATTCAGGAGGTACTTTAACCTTGATAGCACCCCATTTGGTCCCTGACTCGGCACACACTGGCGGATCCGTGGCAGTACGAGTGGCGGGGGGAGCAGTGTACCGACTACCCACTGCCAAAGTACATTTGTATTGGGGTGTGGGAGAGGGGACGGTAGAAGTGGGCCTCATGCAAAATTTACCAGCAGATTTTGGTGCTGGGAAATGATTTGGGCCAGATGACCTCTGCTTTTATACCCCAGGCTCCATACCAAGAAGCCAATCCAGTAACCACACGGCAACAGGCTCGCACCACGGTTCCACCGACACACTCTGAGGCTCAGGTAAGAGACCATGACCCCCACACAACATGTATGTCCTGGCATACCCCAACTAAGTTTGAGGCCGAGGTGAAGTCAGACCCCACGCTACAGGTATACAGGGACAGGGTACACACTGACCAGGCTGGGCTAGAGGGGGAGCGGTACGCCTGGGAGAAAGGGCTACTTTACCGTATTGCTGAAAGAGGAGTGGGAGGGTCGGTTACAGTAACGACTAAACAGTTAGTGGTTCCCCAGAAGTATAGGCAGGAACTGCTTCGGATTGCCCACAACATTCCCCTGTCTGGGCATCTAGGGATGATGCATACCCGATACAGGTTGACCCACGCTTTCTTCTGGCCAGGGATCTCTAAGGATGTGAGGCAATACTGCACCTCCTGTGACATTTGCCAGCGAGTAGGCAAGCGAGGTGACTGCCACAAAGCCAAGTTATGTCCTCCCCATTATTGAAGAACCCTTCAGTAGGGTGGCCGTAGATATAGTAGGGCCCTTACCAAAACCCAGTCCCTCCGGGAAAAGATATATTTTAACTGTAGTAGACTATGCCACCCGGTACCCCGAGGCTATAGCCCTCACCAACATTAATGCCGAAACTGTGGCAGAGGCCTTAATGAAAATGTTTTCAAGGGTGGGGTTTCCCCAAGAGATCATATCCGATAGGGGCACCCAATTCACCGCCGAGGTAACCCAACAACTATGAGGCCGCGTACACACGGCAGGGAATCTCGACGGGCAGAACACATCGTTCCGCCCGTCGAGGTTCCCTGCCGGCCGTCGAAATCGGCGACCCGCCCGTCGGGAATGGCAACCAGCCATTCTTCCAGGCGGGCCGTCGAGGAAATAGAGAGCGTGCTCTCTATTTCTGCTCGACGGGCTTCCCGACGGGAAGCTCGCCGAGACCGTACACACGGCCGAGGTCCTCGCTGGAATGTGCATTCCAGCGAGGTTCTCGCTGGTTTTCAGCGAGAACCTCGGCCGTGTGTACGCCGCCTGAAAGATATGTGGCATTAAGCTAATAATAACTTCGGCGTACCACCCCCAGTCCAATGGTCTATGCAAAACGTTTAATGGTACGCTAAAGCAGATACTCTGAACATTTGGAGAGGCTCATAAAGACTGGGAGCAATTTCTACCCCATTTGCTTTTCGCCTATAGAGAGGTACCCCAAGAATCAACAAGGTTTTCCCCTTTTGAATTACTGTTTGGGAGAAGAGTGTGAGGGCCACTAGACCTAATTAGATAGCATTGGGAGTGAGAGAGTAGCGCTAACTCAGGCCGTGCGCACCAACCTCCGGCGGCCCAACAACGTCAGCGTCGCTGGTACGATAGGGGAGCCAGAGACCGCACCGACAAGCTGCAGGGCATCTGGCAAGGCCCATACCAGGTGGTGGAACAGAGATGTGACACCACCTATGTGATTGGCCCCTGCTCAGGGGTAGGGGAGAGGCGCATGTTCCACATGAATATGCTCAAACCATACCATGAGAGGATAGAGGACGTAGCCGTTAGTGATGAGCCGAATACGCCATATTCGATTTCGCGATATTTTGCAAATATTTCGAAGAATATTCGCGAATATTCGTTAATATTGAATATTCGTGATATGTTATAAAATGCGAAATTTCGCTATTTTTTTTGGATAAAATATCACGAATATTCAATATTTACGAATATTCGCTATATTTTATAAAAAAAAATATAAATTGCGAAATTTCGCTAATGCTAATGCGAAATTTCGCTAGTGCGAATGCGAAATTGATTGCGAAATTGATTGCGAAATTTGAAAAAATATGAATATTCGAAATAGCGAATATTTGCCGCGATATTCGAGTTATTCGCGAATACTCGAATATGCAATATTCGTAGCGAATATTCGCAATGCGAATATTCGTGAGCAACACTAGTGGCCTTCATATGCGCTTCCGCCTTGGAGGATCAGGAGAATCTGCCACTACCTGACCTCTTAGAACAAGAGGGACAGACGGAGCCCTCAAAGGGGGTTTGGCTGGGGGAGCGACTAAGCCTTCAGGAGCGTGCCCAGATACAAAAGCTGATTGTGGCTAAGGAAGCTATCTTCTCCAATTTACCTGGGTACACTCCGCTGGCCACTCACCAAATTGAGACCCCGGGACAGTTACCTATGCGGCAGCCCCCATATCGCATCCCTGAAACAGTCAGAACGCATATGAAGACTGAGATTGACGAGATGTTGCAGTTAGGGGTTATCGAACCTTCTGATAGCCCCTGGGCATCGCCGGTAGTGCTGGTACCAAAGAAGGACGGCACGACACGTTTCTGTGTCGACTACCGGAGGCTAAATGACAAAACGGTGTCTGATGCCTATCCGATGCCCCGGATAGACGAGCTGCTGGATAAGATGGCACGGGGCCAGTATCTCACTACCATAGACTTATGTAAGGGATACTGGCAGATTCCACTGGCCGAGGAGGCTATCCCCAAGTCGGCGTTTGTCACCCCATTTGGCCTGTATCAATTTCGGGTCATGCCATTCGGGATGGAGAACGCTCCAGCAACTTTACAGCGGATGGACGATCGGTTATTGGACGGATTCTCAGGAATATGCATGTGCCAATTTAGACGACATCGCCATATTTAGACAGACCTGGGCATAACACCTACAACACATAGGGGCCATTCTAGATCCTATTGGAGAGGCAGGGTTAACACTGAAACCCAGCAAGTGTCATATAGGGATGGCCGAAGTGCAGTACTTGGGCCACCGGGTGGGGAGCGGGCAACAGAAACCCGAACCAGCTAAAATTGAAGCCGTAGCTAAATGGCCCACCCCCAGGACGAAGTACTAGCGTTTCTAGGTATCGCAGGGTACTATAGAAAATTCGTACCCAATTATAGTGCCCTGGCCAAACCCTTGACTGACTTGACACGTCAGAACCTGCCCCGACAGGTTGTCTGGGCCCCAGAGTGTGATTAGGCATTCCAACAACTAAAGACTGCTCTAACTAATGCCCCTGTACTTGCTGCTCCTGATCCAACTAAAAGATTTCTTGTCCACACAGACGCTTCAATGTTTGGATTGGCAGCAGTGCTGAGCCAAGTGGGAGCCGATGGCAGAGAACACCCCGTAGCTTATCTGAGCCGAAAATTATTGCCACGAGAAGTAAGCTACGCCACTATTGAGAAGGAATGCCTGGCCGTGGTGTGGGCCCTCAAAAAGTTGCAGCCGTATTTGTATGGACAACCTTTTTCGCTACTCACAGATCACAACCCGTTGGTGTGGCTAAACAGTGTGGCGGGGGACAATGCCCGGCTGCTGCGCTGGAGTTTGGCGCTGCAGCCGTTTGACTTTACAATAAACTACCGCCCAGGGAAGCAAAACGGTAATGCCGACGGGTTATCTAGACAAACTGAACTTGAAAAGTAATCTGTGAAAGTACTCCCCCGGAAATCCCCAAGCCGATCCATTGGGATTAGACTGTGTATGCCGGCTTGGTTCTGGGGGAGCATTGTGGCAAACCTAGCCACTTCTGGAGCACTGGACGTTACATGTCAAAGGGTTGTCTGTATTATATGCTATGTATTCTGCTGGATCTTCAAAGGGCATTGTCAGGAATGGTCACCCCTGCTGGTAAATCTGCCTATTATTTTGGCTGCAGTTCTGGTATGTTGGAGCACACAGCTTTTCCTGCGTTCAGGTGTGACATGAATGCAGTCCGCTGCCCAGCCTGATGACTTCCAGTCCGCTGCCCAGCTTGATGACTTCCAGTCCGCTGCCCAGCTTGATGACTTCCAGTCCGCTGCCCAGCTTGATGACTTCCAATCCGCTGCCCAGCTTGATGACTTCCAGTCCGCTGCCCAGCTTGATGACTTCCAGTCCGCTGCCCAGCTTGATGACTTCCAGTCCGCTGCCTAGCTTGATGACTTCCAGTCCTCTGCACAGCTTGATGACTTCCAGTCCTCTGCACAGCTTGATGACTTCCAGTCTTCTGCCCAGCTTGATGGCTTCCAGTCTGCTGCCCAGGTTGATGGCTTCCAGTCTGCTGCCCAGGTTGATGGCTTCCAGTCTGCTGCCCAGGTTGATGGCTTCCAGTCTGCTGCCCAGGTTGATGGCTTCCAGTCTGCTGCCCAGGTTGATTGCTTCCAGTCTGCTGCCCAGGTTGATGACTTCCAGTCTGCTGCCCAGGTTGATGACTTCCAATCTGCTGCCCAGTTTGATGACTTCCAGTCTGCTGCCCAGCCTGCTGTTCCGGTGCCAGTCTGCCAGTCTGCTGTTCCTGTGCCAGTCTGCCAGCCTGCTGTTCCGGTGCCAGTCTGCCAGCCTGCTGTTCCTGTGCCAGTCTGCCAGCCTGATGTTCCTGTGCCAGTCTGCCAGCCTGATGTTCCTGTGCCAGTCTGCCAGCCTGATGTTCCTGTGCCAGTCTGCCAGCCTGCTGGTCCTGTTCCAGTCTGCCAGCCTGCTGTTCCTGTGCCAGTCTGCCAGCCTGCTGCTCCTGTGTCAGTCTGCCAGCCTGCTGTTCCTGTGCCTGCTGCCCAGCTCGATGACCCGGAGCCTGCTGCCCAGCTCGATGTCCCGGAGCCTGCTGCCCAGCTCGATGACCCGGAGCCTGCTGCCCAGCTCGATGACCCAGAGCCTGCTGCCCAGCTCGATGACCCGGAGCCTGCTGCCCAGCTCGATGACCCAGAGCCTGCTGCCCAGCTCGATGACCCGGAGCCTGCTGCCCAGCTCGATGACCCGGAGCCTGCTTCCGCTGCCCAGCTCGATGACCCGGAGCCTTCGTCCACTGCCCAGCTCGATGACCCGGAGCCTTCGTCCGCTACCCAGCTCGATGACCCGGAGCCTTCGTCCGCTGTCCAGCTCGATGACCTGGAGCTTTCGTCCGCTGCCCAGCTTGAGGACTCAGAGCCCGCTGCCCAGCTCGAGGACCCAGAGCCTATGCCCTCTGCCCAGCTTGTTAACCCGGAGCCTTTGTCTGCTGACCCGCTTGATGACTCGGAGCCCGCTGCCCAGCTCGAGGACACCATGAGCCTTCCCCAGCAACAGCTGGTTGGAGCGTCCGAAGGCCGCTCCTTTGAGGGGGGGTACTGTCAGGAATGGTCCCCCCTGCTGGTAAATCTGCCTATTATTTTGGCTGCAGTTCTGGCCTCCACCAGCGAGGGGTTCTTGGTATGTTGAAGCACACAGCTTTTCCTGCGTTCAGGTGTGACATGAATGCAATCAGCACGCCTCTACTTATGCCCGGCAAGTTGAAGCAGAACTCGCCCTGGTATCCGTCTATTAACCCGACCCTGAGCCTGATATCTGGACCCTGAACCTGTTGTCTCCATCCTGGACTTCTGATCTGATCCATCCTGACCCATCCTGACCTGATCCCTCTCCTGGACTTTCCCTTCCTGCTTATTCCCCATCTGCAGCTATTTCCTGATCCCCCGTGTATGACCTCGGCCTGGCCTGTTTATGATTCTGGTATTTCCCATTGCTGTACATATTGTCTTAGTGTTGTTTTTGTCACTGTGGGTCATTGATTGTTTTGCACTGAACTTGTTGAAGGTGGTGGGGTGTTACCCCCTCTTCTTAAATAAATCACCCTTTTTACCTATATCTGTTTGGATTCCTCTTTGCAATCACATAGTACTGGTCTATTTCTAATCTCTGACAGGCATGATAACTTGTATGCCGCAGCAATACCTGATGAGAGAAATATCCAGAATGTTAAAGTGGAAGTAAACCTACCTATCATTTTCAGGCAATGAAGCTGCCATCTTGGCTTATGTTCAATCTTCAATTGCCATAATGCTGCACATGTGATCAGTTATGACACCAGCCATTGGATGGTTTGACAGTTTGGTTGAGAGCACAACCAATGTGACAGTTAGCAATCCCGGCATGCTGGAAATGTAACTGCTTTTTGAAACTGTAAGATCAATGGGTTTACTTCCGCTTTAAGTTCCCCATGTGGTCCACTCTGTATTACCCCTGCTAAATCTGTCTGGAAGCCCCTTGCATAGGGAATTGTATAAATATAGAAGCCCGTTAATAAAGAGTTGTGGTTGACAATTGACTCTCAGAGCTGTGTGTCGTCTGGTTATTGGGGAGATTTGGGACATTGCCATACTTTTCGGCGCTGACTGTGGATTTACCCTGGATACCAGCGGAGATCGTGGATATTAATAGTGCACTCCGCTACATACGGTAATAGTAAAAACTCATATCACAAATGTAGATCAGAATTACTGCAGACTTCACTAATACAACTTATACAAAACAGTTGATAAAGAACACCTTCACAGTCAAAAAGCTGTTGTATTAAAGCAGTGTTTCTCAACCTTTTTCCAGTCGGGGCGCCCTTGAAAAGTATTTTCAGTCTTGAGGCACCCCTGTCCAAGACTTGGTTCACGTCGCTGTGTGTTGCGGAACACGCGCAAAATCGTGCTCGTTCTTGACACACAGATAAATGCTCTGCTCTTTAGGGGTGCCATTAATTCTTAATGGTGCCCCATCCATTGGCAAACATGGGTTGCTTTTGTTGTGGCACAATTTAAAAAAAAGGGCCGGGGACTTCTTTCCCCGCATTACTTGCGGGTAGGGAAATGAATGGTAATGGCGCCTACTAAAAATAAAGTGCATAAGGAATGTGCAAATATAAATATAAGTATTAAAGGTGTCTGTCCAAAAAAGTGCTGGTCCTAGTCAAAGTATAACATATATATAACACAAAATAAATGAATATTAATTGATAATTATGTGATTAAATTAATATAAATAATTCATAAAAGTCCAATTCCTAATGATAAAAATTTCCAAAATAGGTGTTGCAAAATTAAATGATGATAATAATAATAATCCAAGAAAAGTCCAGTTTTATAAAAATATATATATTTTCAGGATTGCTTCCAAAAATTAAAGTGATATGTGCTTCATGCAGGTATAGCCGTCAGTGGATCACTCAGTGCTCTCCCCCAATGGTCCCGCACTCACCGGATCCAACTACCCCTGCAGGGGTAATGGGCTTCTCAATAAGTTTCCACACTTCAGTAAAATCTGCCTGGTTTCCTCACATGGGGTCTATCCAACCATTCAGCCGCTCATAGAGAAGATAGGATGAAACGAAAATGCCCAATAGCGTGATACCGTTTTGTAACAAGTAAAAATTTATTCTTGGTAAACAATGGGTACTCACAATTTACATGCAGTTAAAAAGCCTTTAGGAAATATGTGCTGTAGCTCTAAGGGACGTTCGCTCGACCGGTTTCGTCGTTCTGACGTCATCTGGAGCGTGCCTCTGAGTCTACAGCACTAGCTATTTATAATTGACGTTATGTCGGAAAATGCGGACGTTGTGTCGAAAAATGCGGACGTTGTGTCGACAAAATGTCGAAAAAACGGGTCCGACGTTACGTCGTAAAAACTCCGTTGTTACGGTATCCTCCATGTTGGAGATTACTACAGACCGTAGTCCTAACACTAGAGGCTCAGTGTTATAGTCGATACTACGACGGATGTTCTGTCGGGAAAACAAACCCCAGATCCTACGTCGAAAAAGTTCCTAACTTTCGAGCGTCCTCCATGTTAGAGATTTTTGCAGACCGGAGTCCGGTCACAAGAGGCTCTGTATTAAAAAGGAGAAAAAACGTTCGTTTTCATGTCGGGAAAACCCGGAAGTTAGATCGAAATATAGTAAAAACTTGATTATTTAGCTGATCTCATTATTACAGCGAGGTGATATTAATAACATAATCAGATATATATGGGATTGCAAATGGGTGAAAAAAATATATATATAAAAGTTATATAAAATGTATATATAAACATTATGGGAAAAACCCTTAGTTAATAGAATACAATTAAAATTATAATTATATGAGGAGTAGTTGATAGGAGAAAAGAGAGGTAGATAAGTGTATGTCGGTGAGGCACTCCGATGTATTATTATACTTAGATGTATGAAAATATTATATAAAATTAAAATATATTAAAATATATAAAAATATGGAATATGAAATTTAGTGTAAAATTATTAAAATTGTTAAAAATTGGTTAAAAATAAAGTTAAAGAAATGAACAGAGATAACATCATAGCAGGAACACTAAGGAAGAAAGCAAACAGGAAAACCACAGAAGTAGCCTTCCTGACTGGATACAATATACAACATAGAGACATTGAAAAAATATTCAAAAAATACTGGCCCATTCTGCAATCTGATAAAAGCCTGAAAAATCTATTACCGAACAGACCGAGTTTCATATATCGCAAAGCCCCCAATCTAAGAAATCGATTAGTCCACAATGCGATTGACCCCCCAAAACAGATTCAAATTTTCAAAAACCTCAAAGGCTTCCACAAATGTGGTAAATGCCTACCCTGCCGAGTTAGCAAAAAGACAAATAAGAAAAAAACTGAGTTCACATCTACAACTAATGGAACCACACACAAAATAAGAGAGCTGATAACATGTAGTAGTACACATGTTACATATGTCCTGGAATGCCCATGCCAAAAACAATATGTAGGCAGAACAACAAGAGAACTACATATCAGGATTAGAGAACACATAGCTAATATTAAAAAAGGGTTCCATAAACATAGTGGGGCAGATTCACGTAGATCGGCGCATTATCATTCCGGCGTAGCGCACCACTTTTCCGTTAGACTTGCGCAATCTAGCCGCGTAATCCGGCGATTCACGTAGCTTTTACGCAAGAGCTTGCGCAAACGTAAGGTTTTTTCCGTAGGCGTAAGGAGGAGTAATACAAATTGGGAGGGACGTGGGCGTGTTACATTGAAATGAGCCGTGACCCCATGCAAATGAAGGGCCGGCCGACTCGCGCATGCGCGCGTGAAGGAAACCATGTCAGCTCCGTTGTGCGCATGCTCACAACTCGGGAGCGGCGCAATCATTGAAATTGGAAATGGACTAGGGCAATGTTGTGAACTACGCAGACAGCATAAATAGACACACACAAACGCCCTTCCATTGCAAAAGTACATCCCTTTGTGTCCCTTCCCATTGAATCAAGTGCTTTTGCTCTGTTGTTCGTTAGAGTGTGTTTTGTAGTTGTGAGATTAGTGTTCTGTGTGATCTTGTGCTTGTTGGTAGTTTTGTGAAAGTGTATTTTGATAAGTGTTTGAGACTGTTTGTTTGATTGATAGATTTCTGAGCGTTTGTTTTCTTGCTTTTTTTTTTCATCTGATTTTTTTGTGTGTGTTTCTTGCTGAGTGCTAGTGTGATTTTTGGCTGTTCTTTTTCTCTTTGTGTGTGTTCTTGTCTGATTGGTTGTGCTTGTATTTGTGACAGATTTTTGGTGACTGCTAGTGAGTTTGTTTGGAAGTATGACTGAGAGAAAAAGAAAGCTCAATTTTACTGTGGGGGAAAAAAGAATTCTTGCCCGGGCCATTACCGACTATGGGCGTTTTCTCCACGGCCCTCAGAGTGCCACCAC
This sequence comes from Rana kukunoris, assembly GCA_029574335.1. Lineage (NCBI taxonomy): Eukaryota > Metazoa > Chordata > Amphibia > Anura > Ranidae > Rana > Rana kukunoris. The sequence continues at coordinate 151,419,114 of CM056056.1, forward strand.
CACCCCGGCCAGGAGGAGGGAGATATTGGATATAATCACGGAGCAGGTCAATTCATCGGGGGAGGGGGAGACACGGACCCGCTCTGGGATAGAAAAGAAAATAAATGACCTCCGGCGTGAGGTGAAAAAAAAACTGGCCGCAATAAATGCCCATGCCAGGGGCACAGGAGGGGGCCCACCATGCCGGGTTAGATTTTCAGAGACGGAGCGTGTGGTGGCCCTGACCTTTCACCGGCATGAAGTGGAGGGCCTGCCAGGCTTTGACACAAGTCCGGTCCCCGCGGTGCCAGGTAAGGTTTTTATTTCTCTCAGGTGTGTAGCATGTGTGGGGGAGGGGGTGAAAGGGAATATGTGGCAAGTGTGTGGATCCTCCAACCTGTGAATGTTTTGTGTCATCCACAGCTGTGCAGGAGGGTGCAGGGCCATCTGGACTGACCGCTCCAACCCCAGGACAGCAGCCTAATGAGGCCCCCCCAACAAGGCCAGAGTCCGCAGAGGAGGAACAAGAGGAGGGGGAGGATCATGCGGAGGACGATCATGAGGAGGAGCAGAATCATGAGGAGGAGGAGTCCATGGAAGGCACTGGCCCTTTGGTTTCTGCGGACTCTTCCCCTCTGGCTGCAAGAAGCCTGCCCTCCCTAAGGGTCAGCCCCCCCCCCTCCTCCCCCAACATGGCTCCCCTCACAAGGGCCTCCCCTTCTCCCCGGCCACAACCATCAGCAAGAGCCAGGAGGTCATCCCCAAGCACCAGGGGGGCGCCCAATCTCATGCCCGCCTGTCTGAGAAGGAACCTGGCCACCCAGACCCGCCTTCTGAGACAGCTCTGCCAGACTATGGGGCGGGTGGATCAGAGCCTGTCCTCCATTAATGATAGGCTGGGTAACCTGGACTCCCACTCCCGGGCCTCCACAACCTGCCTAAATGACCTGCAAACTACAGCAGCAGGCGTTGGGCAGGATGTGAGGGCCCTTACCCAGGCTATCCAGGGCAACACGGCAACACTTGGTGCTGCCCTGGACAGAATAGCCGTGGCCTTGGAGGGCAGGCCGCCAGGTGGGCAGATCTCAGGGGCTGCTCCTCCTTCCCCGGCTTTTCCCCTCCCCCATGCGTCTCCCCTGAGGGTCCGGGGCCGTGGCCGGGGGCGCCCCAGGCGTGGCTCAGGCAGAGGGCAATAATTTTTTTTTCCCCCTTTTGTTTGTTTTGAAAGCTTTTTTATTTTTGTTCTCTGCTTTTTTTTTTTTTTTCTAAGCATTTTTTTTTTCAATGCATTTTTGTTTGTTTGACTTTTTTGGCATATTTTGGGTTGTGAATGATGTTTGAATGTGGGGGTGACATTCCTGCTGGAAAAGGGGTGTCACCCTCAATTTTGGTGGAGAAGGGTTCCCCAGGACCAGGGAGAAGTGATTCCCAGGTCCGTGTGAATGGTGTATGAATGTACAGTGACATAATTGGAGCCTTGACGTGGCGTTACTGCTCACCAGTCTTGCATGGTGGACTGGTGCCAATCCAATTTGATGAGGATGTGGGGTGTGTGTGCTAGGGACCATAGTGGTGTGCATGCATGCATTCTCATTGTGCCATGATTAATGTGTGTGTTTAACGTGCAAAGATGCCCAATATGAGCTGCCTCCTGACTGCTCTTCCCTCAGAAGACGGGGTATCCTCGGTTAGGGGTTGATTTTCTGGTTGGGGGGTCAGATCATCACGTAGCTCAACCTGCAGGCCCTTCCTCACTGCGAGATTGTGTAGCATGCAACATGCAGCGATGATATGGCACACGAAGTTTGGGGAATACAACAGTGTACCCCCAGACTTATCCAGGCATCGGAAACGTGACTTCAGGAGGCCAAAGGTGCGCTCCACCACTGCACGGGTTTTGATGTGTGCTTCATTGTATCGTTCCTCTCCTGGGGTTTGGGGGTTCCGGATAGGAGTCATGAGATGGGGTCCCAGTGCATATGCAGAGTCACCTGTAAAGGAAAAGACAGGAGAATGTTAGTCATGCATGTGCCACTTCTGTTGTGCATCACGGGAGGGGATAGTCATGCCTGACTCCCATGTCACTCACCAACCAGCCAGGTGTTCCCATACACGTTCTGTTCGAATTCTGTTCGGATGTGGCTTTGATTGTAGATGTAGCTGTCATGGCTGGACCCTGGGTGTTTGGCACGGACGTGCCATATGAGGCCTTGGGCATCAACTATCACCTGTACGTTGATGGAGTGCCAATTCTTCCGATTGCGGTACATGTGCTCGGTCTCATGGGGGGGCTGGAGTGCCACATGTGTGCAATCTATGGCCCCGATGGTGCGTGGGAATCTGGCAATTCGGTAGAAATCTGCCATTGCCTTGATTCGAAGCTCCTCAGTGGTGGGTTTGATGATTTGGTTGGCCAAGCGTGTGAGGATTGCAGGGACAACCTGGTGCACACATCTGCTCATGGAGGATTGTGACATCCCAGCCACCACTCCACTTGTACGCTGAAAAGAGCCACTGGCAAGGACATGGAGTGTTGCCAGGACCTTGACCAGTGGCTGCACTGCATGTGAGCGTTGTGTTGGGCTGGTGATGTCCTCCTGCAAGGTTGTGGTTAATTCCAGGATGGCATGAGGGGGGAATCTGAAGATGCGAAAGACCTCTGAATCATTCATGCCAAACAGGTGTATGCGGGTGCGGTATACCCTCTCCCGTGCCATCCTCCGTGCCATCCTCTGTGCCCTCCTCCTTCTTTGGTCATCTATATTCACTAGTGCAGCTATGAGCGACGATGCCCCTAGCATGTTGGCAGTCAAATTGTAGTGCAACACGTGTGTGTGGTCTGCTCCTCAATAACGGTGTTGCTTTATCTGACAATTAGACTTTTTTTCAAAAGTTAGATCAGCTTTTATGTGCTCTAACTTTAGACAGGACATTTTGCAGTTGCGCACATCGCGTAGCCTGCGCAGCAACTGCGTTTTTTTGTGGATCCCCGTAACTCCCTCATTAGCATATTTGACTAGCAAATCAATGGTGTGTCTAGCGCAGTTTTGCGCGAAGGGAAGCGAATGTCTAACTCAATTACGCCGGACCAAAAAACGTAGATTTCTGGCGTATATTGTTTTGTGAATCGCGTCCAACTATACGCACGCGCACATTTAGACTTACGCACGCGCAACAGCAGTTGCGCACGCGTAATCGCTCTGTGAATCTGGGCCAGTGTGTCTAAACATTTTAGAGATTACCATCATAAAGATCCGGGATGCATGACTTTCTATGGAATAGCAGAATAAAAGAACACTGGAGGGGGGAAAATAAAACTATAAAAGTATCCCAAAATGAAACCCGGTGGATCTACACGTTAGACACCCTCCAACCGTCTGGTATGAATATTGATGTGGATCTAAATTGTTTTTTAACCAATTTTTAACAATTTTAATAATTTTACACTAAATTTCATATTCCATATTTTTATATATTTTAATATATTTTAATTTTATATAATATTTTCATACATCTAAGTATAATAATACATCGGAGTGCCTCATCGACATACACTTATCTACCTCTCTTTTCTCCTATCAACTACTCCTCATATAATTATAATTTTAATTGTATTCTATTAACTAAGGGTTTTTCCCATAATGTTTATATATACATTTTATATAACTTTTATATATATATTTTTTTCACCCATTTGCAATCCCATATATATCTGATTATGTTATTAATATCACCTCGCTGTAATAATGAGATCAGCTAAATAATCAAGTTTTTACTATATTTCGATCTAACTTCCGGGTTTTCCCGACATGAAAACGAACGTTTTTTCTCCTTTTTAATACAGAGCCTCTTGTGACCGGACTCCGGTCTGCAAAAATCTCTAACATGGAGGACGCTCGAAAGTTAGGAACTTTTTCGACGTAGGATCGGGGGTTTGTTTTCCCGACAGAACATCCGTCGTAGTATCGACTATAACACTGAGCCTCTAGTGTTAGGACTACGGTCTGTAGTAATCTCCAACATGGAGGATACCGGAACAACGGAGTTTTTACGACGTAACGTCGGACCCGTTTTTTCGACATTTTGTCGACACAACGTCCGCATTTTTCGACACAACGTCCGCGTTTTCCGACATAACGTCAATTATAAATAGCTAGTGCTGTAGACTCAGAGGCACGCTCCAGATGACGTCAGAACGACGAAACCGGTCGAGCGAACGTCCCTTAGAGCTACAGCACATATTTCCTAAAGGCTTTTTAACTGCATGTAAATTGTGAGTACCCATTGTTTACCAAGAATAAATTTTTACTTGTTACAAAACGGTATCACGCTATTGGGCATTTTCGTTTCATCCTATCTTCTCTATGAGCGGCTGAATGGTTGGATAGACCCCATGTGAGGAAACCAGGCAGATTTTACTGAAGTGTGGAAACTTATTGAGAAGCCCATTACCCCTGCAGGGGTAGTTGGATCCGGTGAGTGCGGGACCATTGGGGGAGAGCACTGAGTGATCCACTGACGGCTATACCTGCATGAAGCACATATCACTTTAATTTTTGGAAGCAATCCTGAAAATATATATATTTTTATAAAACTGGACTTTTCTTGGATTATTATTATTATCATCATTTAATTTTGCAACACCTATTTTGGAAATTTTTATCATTAGGAATTGGACTTTTATGAATTATTTATATTAATTTAATCACATAATTATCAATTAATATTCATTTATTTTGTGTTATATATATGTTATACTTTGACTAGGACCAGCACTTTTTTGGACAGACACCATTCATACTTATATTTATATTTGCACATTCCTTATGCACTTTATTTTTAGTAGGCGCCATTACCTGCTATTTTTTACTTAATATTCACTCCCATCCAGGTGGGTTTTTATGTAGGGGCAGCCACTTTTTACTTTTACTTCATTTTCATTTTTATCACACCACTATTTTATTACACCACTTTTTTATTTAAGTTGTCTGTGGCGCAGATTCATCTCTTTTTACCTTAGGGAAATGAATGGGCTGCCCTACACGCAGCACGCATCCAAACAGAACCAAGAGCTTGTTCACATGTCAGGCTGGAGGGGCAGTAAAACCACATGGTTGAGCTGTTTTTACCACCCCCAACTTTTGCCCCTTTAGCTGCAGAGGCAACAGCTGGGGGTGTAAACATGCTGTGGCTGCAGCTGGAGGTATACCCGGGGTGAATAGTACGTGTGCCTGTTTGTGTGCGTGCGCATCTGTCTGTATGTATGTTACTTTTAATCCTGACCCCCCCCCTATTCCTGTACCATCAGAACTACTTTTGTCACACACACTAACAGACGTGTACACATGCACACATACACTGAAAGAAGAACTGTCAGAGTTGCACAACAACCAATCAGATCCAGAGTGCTGTAGCCATGAATGGAGGATGTGGGGTGTCAGTGACTGTGACAGCTGGTTATTCATAGCAGAGCCCCCCTCACCACCTTACCCTTGGCCTTGCAGTCAGCACACGAGACAGGATGGCCTGGTGCCGCTCATTTAGCTTCAGGGCCTTCTCTCTCTCTGAGCGGGTGGCCATGTCTGCGGGCAGGGGAGCAGTGTTGGTTACGGTGGCTCTACTCTTTCTTCTTCCCCCTCAGGGAAAAGCGCGCCAGGCAGAGTTCAGGATGGTACCTGCTGCTCTCACGTCACAAAAGCAGTGCATGCGTCTGACCTTCCCATAGCAACCGATGACGTATTCGGTGGGCAAGATGCAGTCGGGAGGCCCGCACAGCCAGCACAGCTTCCCGAGTGTCGGGAAGTGAGTTTTACACAGCAGACCGACACCGCTGTAAAGACAAAAAAAAACGAAGTGCCCAGCAGTTGTGTTATATCAGATAGCACCCATAGCTGCCAATATTTGGGGTCATTTTGCCGCGGCACACCTGGGGACTCTTCACGGCACACCAGTGTGCCGCGGCACACTGGTTGAGAAACGTTGTATTAAAGGACTAGTGTAGCACTAGGCTACATTTAGTTTTTGGCTCCAATGTACTCATTTGAGCAATGATCTGTTTATAGTCTGGTTTGTGTTTCAGTGGTTGATTGCTTCAGTCTGCTTCTGGAGGTAGCTTCCAGAAAATGGAATAGAATCAACCACTGATTTATGAATATTTATCAGACCCCAGAAAATTCCTGGGAGGAGGCACCCTCAAGGTGACTGAGGAAAGTGATAAATATTTGTGAGGTATTTGTGAGGTCTGAGGGCCTGGAGAATATTGCTAAAGGTCTATTGCTGGAGAGCATCATTCTGTTGTCTTGATCTAGAGAAGGATATTTTATGTTGTGCGGAAGCTGGGTGGCAGACAGCTCCTAATACATTGTGAGTAAGACCTGGTAAAAAGACACAATTCCATCTAGTTCAACCAAAAAAATAAACAAATACAATCCCATATACACAAACCTATACCCACAGTTGATCCAGAGGAATGCAAAAAAAAAACAGCAAAGCATGATCCAAATTTGCTATAGCAGGTGAAAAATATCCTTCCTGATCGCCCGAGAGGCAATAAAATTTTCCCTGGATCAACTTTACCTATAAATGTCAGTACCCCGTTATATTATGTACATTTAGGAAAGAACCCAGGCCTTTTTTAAAGTAATCTACTGAACTTGCCAGAACCACCTCTGGATGGAGTCTATTCCACATTTTCAAAGCTCTTAGGCCCCATACACACGAGCAGACAGATTTGTTCAAATCGGTCGGGCCGACCGATTTGAACAAATCTGTCTGCTGGGGACATATTGGTTTGATCGTGTACACACGATCAAACCAAAATCCCCGCCGCCAGACGGCGCGGTGATGTGGCGGTGACGTTGACGCCGCCACGTCACCGCACCAGGAAGTAAAACACGTCCGCGCATGCGTCGAAACCATTCGGCGTGTGTGCGAGAAGACATGTCTGCTAGTTAGCGTACTAACCAGCAGACATGTCGGGCGGACGGGTTCCCAGCCGACAGATTGGTAAGCATGCTTTCCAATCTGTCGGGTGGCCAAATCCGTCTGTTTGCCCGTACACACGATCGAATCTGTCTGCTGAAACGGTCTAGCAGACGGTTTCCAGCAGACAGATTTGATCGTGTGTACGAGGCCTTACTGTGAATAAACCTTTCCGTATTTGGAAGAAAAATTTGTGGGGAAAATGTATTCCCCCCACAATTGTTTATTTTATCTTTTTGGAACAAAGGTACCAAGTATAAACACTTCTTATTGTGGCACTCCTCTTTACTTTACATATCTGGAGATAAAATCTTTTTTCCGCTAGACATAAAGAGGGTCCCCTTGTCCTCTGTGATGACCTTAAAGTGAATAACTCAACACCAAGTTCAGTACATGGACCATTTATGAGTTTGTACATGTTGACCAAATCTCCCCTTAATCTCCTCTTCTCAAAAGGCAATAAATTCCACTCCTCTATTTTTTCCTCATAGCTGAATTCCTCCATATCAGTTCTCTGCACTTTCTACAGTTCCCGACATCCTTTTTGAGAACTGGTGCCCAGAACTGAACTGCATATCCCAGATGAGGTCTTACTAATGATTTGTACAGAGACAAAATTCTCTCTCTCTCTCTCTCTGGAGTCCATACCTCTTAATACTAGAAAGGACTTTGCTCGATTTGGAAACTGCAGCTTGGCATTGCATGCTATTTTTGAGCTTATGATCTACTAAAACCAGATCCTTCTCCACCATTGATTCCGCCAATTGTACTCCCCCTAGTATGTATAATGCATGCATATTGTTAGCCCCCAAGTGCATAACTTTATCAACATTAAACCTTATTTGCCATTTAGTTGCCCAATAAGTGCATTGAGGTCGGCTTGTATATTGGAGACATCCTGTAAAGACGTTATTCCACTTCAGAGCTTAGTGTCATCTGCAAAGACAGAAATGGTACTTTTAATCGTAGACCCAATATAATTTATAAAGATACTGTTACGGCCCCTATGGCATCGAATAAATAACAAGAGGAGAGCTTCTGACGGGTGCAGTAGTTTTATTCTTTCGCGACAAAGGTGCGCAGCAGGGTTGAATATTGTTCTCTTTATCTCCTTGAGCACCGTAAACATGAATATCGTAAGCACCGTAGCACCGTGAAAACTGTAAATGACATACTTATTTACAGTTATCACCACAAAAGGGGGTTACAGGGTTAATTGCAGTTGTCTGCACACACATCTAATTACATTGAACATTCAAAGAAACATGGTTACATGCAAAGTGCTTTGGATTATAGCGTGTTTAAAACCAAACAGCATGAACACGGTTTATCTCTAGAACATATACATCTTTATAACAATGCACACTTTTCTGCATACCTCGATCCGCTTGCCAAGAGGGGTACAAACTTTAAGCTTTAGGGATTTTCTGCAAACATCTGCCATGAAGTCCTATGCATAAAGCTAACATGTGGCCTGTGATACAGGAAAAGACTTTATTTCTAAGACAGGAAGAAAGGAGTGGTTTTGCGATCCTGCAGGTTAAACATTCCCCCCGGGAACTAAAGGGAAGCAGAAAGGTTCCACCCAGCAGCAAGTGCTGAACAAGATTCACAATGACAAGCGGACAGTTACAGATACTAAAAAATAAGGGTCCCGACACTGAACCTTGGGGTACACCACTGATAACCTTATACCATTCAGAGTAAGAATCATTAACCACGACTCTCTGAAACCTGTCTTTTAGAGTCATTTACAAATTGATCTTTCCAAGCCTGTAGACTTTACCTTACACATTAGCCATGTGTAGGGAACTGTATCGAACGCTTTTGCAAAATCCAAGTATACCACGTCCACGCCTCTGTCCAGGGTTTTTCTTACCTCCTCATAAAAAGAAATCAGGTTTGTTTGATAACTTCTGTCTTTCATGAATCCATGCTGTCTGTTGCTTAAAATATTTTTCTTACAGCAAGAACTCGTCTATGTGGACTTTTGATAAACTCTCCAATATCTTCCCAGCTATAGAAGTTAAATTAACAGGTCTATAGTTACTTGGCAAAGACTTTGATCCCTTTTTAAATATGGGAACCACATTGGCCCTGCGCCAATCCAGTGGTACCATTCCAGTTATTAACGAGTCCCTAAATATGGGGTGTGCACCCCAAAGCTCAAACACACATGTTTGTGTGTTCATGTGTATAAATACTGACTGTATCAATAGGGAAGAGATTGGTGTCAGTAAGTGAGAGGACGGTGTCAGTAGTTTTAATTTTTTTATATTTTTTACAATTTAATTTTATTATTTATTACAATTTTTTTTTCGGAGCACCGTTTGTCACATGGGGTGATTAGGGTCCAGACATACCTGGCATACCTTGTTTACACGCCTATACTCAGGAACTTGTGACACATGTGTGCAAAGGAACAAAAACTGTGTGTGAAGACCTGAGTAATGTTGAGTATAGGCAAGTAAAAGTGTGCAAGCGTATAGATGCCTATAGACAAGTAAAATTCTTCTTCATTGCCAGTATTGCAATATACTTACAAACACAGGAGTAAATTCCTGCACTCAAATGTAACATTTTCTATTTTTGTTTTACTGCTCTGTACTCAGCGCTGTATTACTGATCTCTACTCAGCTATGTTCAATGTCCCATAGAGAACAATGCATCGTATTTCAGATCAGTTAAAATCTAAAAATGTTGGGGCGCATGCGCGAGGCTCTCGATGGAGGACGTGTCCCGTTAGAGCTCCGCACTCCCCGCCACTACATCGGGACTTAACTAGCCTTCCGAATCACCCTGCAACCCCGCTTTTTAAAGCAATCCTCTCTGAGACGGATTCGGTTTCACCCGGGATGGTTTTAACGGGTCACCGCGGCAAAACAAAGCCTAAACCGATCAAGGAAGCTCTGGCCCGCGCCTCTTCTAAGATGGCGGCGAAGGCTCTAGCTAAACAACAGGCTGCCTCCCCGGACAGGTCCACTATGGCAGAAAGCGATGAAGATGATGACACTGACTATCATGCTGGCTCCCCTTCCCTGCCACCATCAGGTATGTCACAGACTGACTTCCTCAAGCATATGGAAGCTATGCTTCATAAAGCCCTTAAGACTACCTCTGACCAGATAACAAATAGACTGTCTCGAGAGATTAGAGAACTTGGTCAACGTACAGCAGACCTCGAGACCAGGGTAGACGATATGGAGCTTACCCTACAGGAGCAGGCCCAGGAACAGGCAGCTCTCCGTGAGGAGAACGCCGCCCTGCTTGCACGCTTGGAGGACGCGGAGAACCGTTCCCGTAGGTCTAACCTACGCATTAGGGGCATACCTGAATCTGTTGATGACCTCCAGTCGTTCTCCACAGCCCTGTTCCAGGAACTCTCGGCGTCTTCCATTCCGATCGAGCGGCTAGAATTTGATCGAATCCACAGGGCCCTGACCCGACGACAGCAAGATGGCCCCCCTAGGGACATCATTATTAAATTGCACTATTTCCGTACTAAGGAACAACTGCTAGCTGCTGCTCGCAACAAGGACGCTCTCCTGTTTCAGGGCCATGCATATCAGCTCTTTTCTGACCTTGCTCCCACCACAATTGCAAAGCGCCGTGCTATGAAACCTCAGCTACAAGTCCTTATACAACACCAGCTGAAGTATACCTGGCGTTTCCCATTTGCCCTGCAATTTTCTTATCAAAATCAGCAACACTCCTGCACATCGTCTGAATCCCTTCAACGCCTTCTGGAATCCCTCAACCTTACCTCCCCTGCACAAGTCTCGGAGACAGCCCTACCTCGTACTCCAGCCCGCAACGCCACCCATCCTTACGCGGCTACTCCAAAGGGATCCCAGCCGGGTCCACCTTCCATCCGCAAAGGAACTCCTGCTCGCACTTCCAGAGATGGCCTGTCCGACCGTCAACTATACTCACCCCGCTGAGTCTGACTGTTTAACCTTCTCTTTACAGGTCTCTTGTTTATCTCTTTTCCCAGCGCCGTGAAGATCCTCTTCTTCTGAGTCGACCTGACCGTCTGGATCCCTTACTACCACCTGATCCACCTGTTGACGATCTCTCGACCAGGCATCTGGAAACTGTTTACCCTCGTTCTTCCCCCCCCCCCCCTCGGATGGTTGCTGCGAATGTTTGTCGCTCCTGAGGGTTGCTCAGGTTCGTTATTTCAATCCTCTACAGTTCCTACTGTTGTTTTGTACTTTGTCTCTTCTAAACAAACATTTATTTTTATTTTTACTCCCGAAACGCATCTTTGCTGTGTCTTTTTCCTCATAAAATATTTTTTTTATTATTATTTTTTTGATTTCCTGCTTAGCCGGGTCCCCCTTTCTTTTTTTTTTTTTTTTTTTTTAATGCAACACTCCTGCTAAAAATGGTATATAGATGTATACTCCATATACCCTTGAACTGTATGTAACGGATAGCATCATATCTGCTCTAGCCTTGGTTCTCCACCTGGGTCTTTTAGATCCTGATGGACACTGGCTTATGTAGACTGTATATTATGCTGTTGTTTGCCAGTCTTACTCTGCAGTGTACTCCTTTCTCTATCACCCAAATTGGAGGCAACCTCCCCTTCTCTATTTCCCTTCCCCCCCCCAACCCTTCCCCCTTCTTTTCCTCCCCCCTCCCTTCCCCCGATTTATCCTTCCCTTCCTTTCTTCACCCACAGTCCGGATCCCCCATAAAATTTCCCTGCCTAACCCCCCAGTCCTACCCCTCCCTCACCCTAACTCCCCAACTTCCCTTTGCCTCTTCCCCCCTAACGCCTCTGCATTGTTCTGGTAACTGATTCTCCATCCCTCCTCTTAGGTACCCCAGTGTTTGTTATTTTTTCTCTTTCCCCCCCTTTTTTTTTTTTTTATTTTTTTATATCTTTTTTTTTTTTTTTTTTTGTTGGTTGTGGCTGATACTGTCGGCCCTGATAATTATATTATTATTGCTGTTATCTTCCAGAGTTTGATATGTTTTACTGTAAAGCACAGTCTTTTCTAATAGTAACCTGCTTGTCATCTGACAATCAAAATCGTGTATTATATGTGTCCCGTTTGTGGCGGGGAGTTGTCACTGCTCCCCCTTGTTTTGGTGCACCCATCCGTGGGCTAGCTGGCTGGCTCGTGTATTGGTGCACTGTTTGGTCGGGCGATAGAGTCTGACTCCTTTTTCTCTCTATGTCTTCTAGTTGGCCTTACATGGTTACTCTTTTCTCCCTTTCTTTCCTTCTGCTTTCCTTTTCTTCCTTCCCCCCCCCCTCCTCATCATGTCGGCTGGGTTACATGGCCCTCCAGATGCTTGCTAACTCCACCTTACCCGTTCCCAGATGGCCCCCTTGAATATACTCTCACTGAATGTTAAGGGCCTCAACTCGCCCCATAAAAGAGTCAAGGCCTTCCATACATTTGCATCCCTGAAGGCAGGTATTGTCGCCCTTCAGGAGACACATTTCTCTGCTCACGCCACCCCTAAATTTTTTGGCTCACAATATCCCCAGGTCTATACCGCTTCGGCCTCCACAAAACACCGTGGGGTCCTCATTGCCCTGCATCGAACCCTTCCCTTTACTTTAATTTCAGAGATAAAGGACCCTGAGGGCCGTTACATAATCTTGGTTGGCTTATTACAGGATGTAGAGACTACCCTTGTCTCCTACTACGCCCCAAACTCTAACCCGAACCCCTTCTTTTCACACTTACTTCAGGTTATACGCTCCCACTGTAAAGGTACGCTATTTTTATGTGGTGACTCTAATCTGGTGTTACAACCGCACATGGATAAATCACCATACGCTCCAGACCAGTACCCCCCCTCGTTACGTTTCCGGAAACTTTTACAACAAGCCTCCTTACTGGATACTTGGCGAGAATGCAACCCGGCAAAGAGGAACTACACATTTTACTCATACCCACATAAATCCTTTTCCAGGATTGATCATATCTTTGTCCCGGTTGCCTCCTCTCCCATATTACTTAAATCCATGATAACCCCTATCTCATGGTCTGACCACTGCGCAGTACTTACCACCGTTTCTTCCCTAATCCCTATGTCCAGAGACCGAACCTGGTGCATAAATGAAGCGCACCTCACTAACCAGTCCTATTGCCAGGACATCCAATTCGCTTTGGCTGACTATCTAACACTAAATTCTACCCCTGACATCTCTCCTGTTCTTCTATGGGAGGCCCACAAACCTGTAGTCAGAGGTACCTGCATCTCAGTATCTACTCATTTAAATAGAGATAGGAAAGCCAGGCTAGCTGGTCTGGAACGTGATTTCCATCAGTGTTTCCTTCAATTTCAATCCTCCCCCACTGAGCTACATAGAGTGCAGATGGAGAAAGTGAAGACGGAGCTAGACTTAGCATTAGCTGAATTGGCTGATAAGACTATCCGTAGATCCACCCACACTATTTATGCGAAAGCCAATAAACCAGATACCTTTTTAGCCCTCCGCCTCCGTCGCCCGGAGCGGAACTATGCTCCTATTAGGCTGCGCATAGATAAAAACACTTATACCAGTAACCCTGTAAAAATCCTTTCTGAATTCCGGAACAAGCTACAGGTGCTATACAAAGCTCGGTCTTCCTTTACTCCTTCCTCCGCAGATGAACTCTTCCATGATGTTCCCCTACCCACTTTGTCAGATTCCAATCGTGAGTCACTCGAGAGACCCATCACGGCTGAAGAGGTTCTTATGGCTATTAAGTCCTTGAAACCTAACAAAAGGCCGGGCCCTGATGGACTCTCGGGTACCTACTATAAGAAATTTGCTGGTACTCTTGCCCCTCTCCTCACTAAGTTATTTAATGCCCTGCTCCTACACCACTCCTTCGGTCGAGACACATTGACGGCTATAATAACCATGATCCCTAAACCTGGAGTGGACAACTCCCTCTGGTCCAACTTTAGACCAATTTCATTACTCAACCTAGATGTTAAACTCCTAGCCAAAATAATGGCCTTACGCCTTAACCCTATCATTGGTAGACTAATCCATAAAGACCAGGTAGGCTTCATACCTCGTCGTCAGGCTAGTGATAACATCCGCAGAGTAGTCCTCCTGCAGCACCTATCCAGAACCCGTAAGATCCCCATGCACTTATTATCTCTGGATATTAGAAAAGCCTTTGATACTGTATCCTGGCCCTATCTCAACTACATCCTCACTCGCTGGGGTTTCGGTCCGCACTTCATGCAGTGGGTGAACTCCCTTTATAATCAACCCCAGGCCTATATTAAATACTCAGGGTTCCGTTCCGATAATTTCCCAATAGAAAGAGGCACTAGGCAAGGCTGCCCCCTATCCCCCCTAATCTTTGCACTGGCGATTGAACCCCTGGCAGCCCTAATAAGAACTAACCCTGACATTAGAGGTTTAGAAGTAGCCTCTGTCTCACACAAACTCTGTTTATTTGCAGATGATGCACTTCTGTTTGTTACTTCTCCCCGTACCACCCTCCCAAGCCTTATCCAAACTTTAGGAAAATTTGCTCATGTTTCTGGCCTAGAAGTGAACAAATCTAAATCCAAAGCCCTCAATGTATCCCTTCCTCTAATGGAAGTTGCCCATCTACAAGAACATTTTCCCTTCACTTGGTCCACCACATCCCTACCATATTTAGGTATAAAGCTGACAACCGATCCTATCTCCCTCTTCAGAACTAATTACTTCCCTATGCTTTCGCATTTATCTTCTTTGATGGATGCTTGGAAGACTCTCTGTGTCTCCTGGCTAGGCCGCGTGGCGGCAGTTAAAATGTCCCTCCTTCCAAAACTTCTCTATCTTTATAGAGTCTTACCTATCCCAGTTCCCTCTTACTTCCATCGAATCATCCAATCCCGGGTTTTTAAGTATATCTGGGGCCCCATAAAACCCAGGGTTTCCAGGCCCATACTCCTCCGTCATAAACTTAATGGAGGACTGGGAATCCCTAATTTCGCCCGCTACTATCAGGCTGCTCAACTAGCTCAAATCACGTTATTTCATGCCACATCTGAAACTCCAATATGGGTTAGCTTGGAAGCTATGGATGCTTTTCCACTACGAATGTCCAATCTTATATGGTTACCCCATGTAGCCCGAGGCCCTGTATCTAATCCGGTTACTCGTCACTCGCTCAAACTTTGGGATACTATAAGTGGTCGTTTCCAGCTGATGTCCAGTCATGCTCCGCTCCTTTCCTTTCTGGGACACCCACTCTTTTACCCCGCTTTCACGGAACCTGACTCTTTCCGGCTCTGGCTCCAAGCAGGCCTCCACCGGGTGTGTGACCTAACCACAGCTTCCTCCATTAAGCTCTTCCCAGACTTACAGACCCAGGCCCAACTCCCCTCTAGGGAATGTTTTCGATACCTGCAGATTACCCATTTTATCCGAACCATAATAGGCAACTGCTCCTCTTTACGTGATAAAACCTTTTATGAGTCCATTTGTGACTCAGACCCACATGCCCCTGGCACTATTTCGCGTATTTATGCCCACCTCACTACCTCCTCAACGAATCTTCCCCTCTATGCTGCGCAGTGGTCAAAAGACCTTCAGATTACGTTAGACGAGTCTGATTGGAACAATATCTGGATCAGAACGAAAGCATCTTCCCAAAATGTTGTAGCCCTGGAAACCAATTACAAGGTTCTCATGCGGTGGTACCTGGTTCCCACTAGAATCTCCAAATTTTTACCGACCTATCTACCAGTATGTTTCCGCGGTTGCGGATTAAGAGGTACGCACGAGCATATCTGGTGGTCCTGTCCAATTGTGCAACAGTTCTGGACGGTTATATTCCAAATGGCCTCCACCCTCCTCAGTGAGGAACTCTTACCTGACCCTTCCCTGGCCCTCTTAAATCACCTGCAGAAGGACTTCACGAGAGCCCAATGTAAACTCTTGCTACAATTAACTACTGCTGCCAAGCAGACTATTGCTAGGGCCTGGAAGTCCCCAAATCTGCACATTGCGGAAGTTAAGAATAGAATGACTCAAGCTATGATCCACGCTAAAATAGAAGCTACGGTCTTAGATCGTATGCCCCAACACAGTAAAATATGGACCCCGTGGGTGGACCACTTTCTCCCCCCTGGATTTGACATGACTCTATTGACATCCTAATTTGATGCGAAACCCGCTCACCGACGTATTTCACCCCTCGGGGGCTATGTGACCCTGCCGACAATCCCTTCACCTCCCTCCCCCTTCCCGCTCCCCCCCTCCTTTTCTCACCCTTCTCTTTCTACTCTCTTCTTTTCCTTCCTCCGCTTTCTACTTTTTTTGAGATACTCCCGATGGACCCGTTCGGGCGACTACTCATATTCTCGCCTGAGCGTGGCCTACGGTTTATTTACTAACATTTACACAGAGTGCTCTCCTGGCATGTACATTGCTTTTGGCCTGAGACTCCCTCTTGTTCTGTTACTTGTTATATAAAGCCTTTATGGGTAGTCCTTGCTCTACTCCTTCCATTACGTTTTTGTTTTTGTTTTTCCCTTCTTTAAGTCATTTAATGTTAGCCTTTTGACTACCATATTCATGCTCATGTACACTTGTAAAACTCTTCTGGATTTTACCTTAATGTACGCTTACGTGTGTTAACTTGCAAATACCTTGTCAATGTACACTGTGTTCCTTTTTTTCAATAAAATATTTGAACAGAAAATCTAAAAATGTTTTACTCTTGTGTACAACAGGCCTTACTGCCCATTTCCTATCACCTCCAGTGAAGGATACAACTACAGTATTTATGATAAAACGTTTGTCCTCCTATTAATTTCTCCTGACCTTTTGGAATATCCTGCGCCTTATCCATCCCCCCGTTCATGTTTTCTGCAATAAGTTCATAAAAGACATCCCCTAGACTCAGCCTGTACTGTTGATGTGCGGAGCTGTCTGAAGCAGACAGCAGCATTTTAAAGGCTCTACAACACTATCATTCAGTCAAGCCTTTATTCAGGGATTCTTTGTCAATTTAACATTTGTATAAAGTTGATTTTTTCATGTGTACAAAGTCTGGCCACAACTACATGGTTTTTAAAACCATGTACACACTACTAGAGACCTCAAAATTTCCACTCGCCTGCTCGCATTTGGCAAGTGAAAATATGCTGTTTGGAAGTGACCTGGCTCAGGCGGGCAGAGAGGTGGGCTGGCTCAGCTCCGCTCGGCTCAGGCGGGAGGTAGGTGGGCTCAGCTCAGCTCCACTTAGGTTGGGCGGGCAGGAAAGCTGTTTCGGCTTGTGTGGGCTGGTTGGCTCAGCTGGCCCAGCTTGGCTCCGGCAGGTGGAAAGGCTGGCTCAGCTCTGCTCCGGCTCAGGCGGGCTGGCTTGGCTGGCTCGGCTCCACTCGGCTTGAGCAGCCAGGGAGGCTGACTCGGCTCCACTCAGCTCAGATGGGCTGGTGTGCTGACCTTGCTCGGGTGGGCCTGCTTAGCTCAGCTTCACTTGACTTGGGTGGGGAGGCAAGCTAATGTAGTGACAAGTAGTGACAAGTTGTGTGGGTAAAGGAGCACTGCCAGCTAGCTGACAAGTGAAGTAAGAGAATCATAGCCATGAAGGCGATTACTGGGACCCGCCACCCTGCAGTAGATGAAAGCTAACAGTCCAGACTGGGCATGCATTTAAGGCAGTTCTAGTGGTGGGAATCAATGGGCCAGGATGGATGTTTCCAGTTGGTTGGAGCAGTGATCTGTAATCACCAGGTGATCGGGACAGAGATGTAATGTGTATATTCAGATCTTCCATAGGATTGATCTTCTGCCAATTGACTTGACTGTGTCCATAGCCAGCCATCTGATCTGTATTGTCAGCATTTGAATGTGCTGTCCCTGTATTCCTATAGTAGAGGCTCTCCAAGCCTGGAACATGGCTCAGACTGCACGGATATGGAAGTTTTCCAGTGTCCAGTGCCTAGAACAAAGTGGAAATCCCCACACCACACTAGGCTTTGACCAAGCTGCTGTTAAAAATGGGCACTAATGAGGAGACACTAATATGCCGCACTGATGGATGGCACTGATATGCGGCACTGATGGGCACTGAAAGGCAGCAATGACTGGAATCACTAATGGGCACTGACAGGTGTCACTAATGGGCTGCTGGGGCTGTACTATAATTAGGGCACTGATGATAGGTGCCCTGATTACTTATACAGGTCTACCCTGCGAGGAGATGCTACTGATTGGCTCTCCTCGCCACACACTCTGTCAGTCTGAGCCAAGAAGTGCCAATAAATGGCATGTCCCTGTTTACATGTGACCGGCTGTGATTAGACACAGCCAATCACATAGGTAAAGAGCCAAGTAATAGGCTCTTTACCAAGATTGGGGTCACGCCTTGTCCTAGGAACACGGTGTGGCTGTGATCGCCATGCTGCATTCCCTTGCAGGCAAGAAAATGCAGGGGGTTTAGGGTGCCATCATATATCGTCGTCCCAGAACGAGAGTGTCACCCCACTGCCGTTCTTTTACTATACAGTGGTTATTGAGTGGTTAAAAGCCGGAAGGGCTAGGATTTTCATTTTTTTTGTATTCACTGGATCAGAACCCCTGTGTGGCAAACCCTATATTGTATGGCCTTCTAATTTGCCTTTTAATAAAAAATGGGCTGCCATGCCCTAAAACTGAAGCACTGACTGACATGAATAACATCATATATTCACTCTGATATAATGTGTAATGACAGTGATGAGTTGTTGCCTTAATAATAGGCCTATAGTTAAGATGTAAAAAATTGCTCTGGTCCGTGAAAATTGCACAGGTGTTAAAGCTTGTTACAAATAAGAATATTAAATATCATTATTGTTTTGTTAAAATCTGTACATATGGAATAGGACAATTACTAAATAATTATAAACATGATTAAATGAGTCACACAGAACTAGCTGTAGTCTTGCAATGTTTTTTTTTTTTCAAATATTTTCTATAAAGTGACAAGTATTAATTTGTTATTTCCCTGCCGGCCTGTAGGAGAGCTATATAAATGGGATGCCACATCGAATGAATAATGTTACCTATTAAAATATGCTGTACAATGAAATATATGATCAGATAGTTATAGGAATTAAACAATAGATTTTAATGATTTCAGATACGCTTTACAACACAAACCTGCATACTTTGTCAATCTGCAAGTTATCCAGAAATGCAGACAATTTTTCATCAACCTGTTGTAAAAATAAAACAAATAGAGACCAAATAAATCACTGTAGTCTAAAGCCACGTACACAGGTTTGGTTCAAACCGATGAAAAGGGACTAAGATTTGGTTTCCATCGGTCCAAACCGATCGTGTGGAGGCCCCATCGGTCTATTATCCTTCGTCAAAAAACAGATGGCTTGCTTTAAAATTGAACCGATGGACGGCTAACTGATGGGTAAAAACCGATCAGTAGTATGCAAAAGCATTGGTTAAAGGGCAGCGCATGCTCGGAATTAAGTCGACGCATCCTTGGAAGCATTAAACTTCGCTTTTTTTCAGCACGTCGTTGTGTTTACGTCACCGTATTCTGACACGATCGGATCATTAACCGATGGTGTGTAGGCATATCAGTCCATCAGTCAGCTTCATCTGTGAACCAATGAAAACGGTCCGTTGGACCATTCTCTTTGGATGGACCGATCATGTGTATGCGGCCTAAGAGGTTCAGAGCCATTTACATATTTATTTAACCACTTAAGACCCGGACCTTTAGGCAGCTTAAGGACATGGCCAGTTTTTGCTATTCGGCACTGCGTCACTTTAACTGACAATTGCGCGGTCGTGCGACGTGGCTCCCAAACAAAATCGGCGTCCTTTTTTTTTCACAAATAGAGCTTTCTTTTGGTGGTATTTGATCACCTCTGCGGTTTTTATTTTTTGCGCTATAAACAAAAATAGAGCGACAATTTTGAAAAAAATTCAATATTTTTTACTTTTTGCTATAATAAATATCCCCCAAAAATATATATAAAAAAAATGTTTTCCTCAGTTTAGGCCGATACGTATTCTTCTACATATTTTTGGTAAAAAAAAAATCACAATAAGCGCTTATCGATTTGGTTTGCGCAAAATTTATAGCGTTTACAAAATAGGGGATAGTTAAAATGCATTGTTTACTGTGAAAATTACAATTGCAGTTTGGGAGTTAACCACACAGGGGCGCCTAAGGGGTTAAGTATGGCCTCATCTGTGTTTCTAACTGTAGGGGGGTGTGGCTGTAGGTGTGACGTCATTGATTGTGTTTCCCTATATAAGGGAACACACGATCAATGACGGCGCCACAGTGAAGAACAGGGAAGCTATGTTTACACACACCTCTCCCCGTTCTTCAGCTCCGGCGACCGTTCACGGGACTCCAGCGGCGATCGGGTCCGCTGGTCCCACGGTCACGGAGCTTCGGACCGGGTGGCGTGCACGACCCATGGCTGGGCTTAAAGGGCCACGTACAGGTATGTGGATGTGCCCAGCTGTGTCATACTGCCAACATATATCGACATGAAGGGGTCCTTAAGTGGTTAAAAGGCTTTAAATAGCATAGCACCTTAACTGCCTGCCACCCACCGCATGCAGATATACATCTGCAGCATGGCATGGACAGGCAAAAGGATGTATATATTGTGGATGCGCACTCTCCACCGGCGGCGCACGACCACCGTGAGCTCCATGACTCCGACTGCGTGTCCCACGGACTCAATGTCCGTGGGCATACCCGCAATCATGTCTTGAGTGAGGAAGAACGGGGAAATGCTGATGTAAACAACCATTTCCCCAGTCTCCCTAGTGACAGGACAGTGATCACAGCTTCCTGTAATCGGAAGCTGTGATCACTGTCATGTTACACACAGCCCATGCCACCTACAGTTAAAAGCACTCCCTAGGGCACACTTAACCCCTTCAGCGCCACCTAGTGGTTAACCCCTTCACTGCCAGTACCATTTTTACAGTAATCAGTGCATTTTTATAGCACTGTCCCTGTAAAAATGACAATGGTCCCAAAAATTTGTCAAAAGTGTCTGATGTGTCTGCCATAATGTCGCAGTCACGATAAAAAATCACAGATTGCCGCCATTACTAGTAAAAAAATAATAATAAAAATGCCATAATTCTATCCCTTATTTTGTAGACTCTATGGGCCAGATTCACAAAGCACTTACTCCGGAGTATCATGAGTTAGGCACGCGTAAGTCTAAAAATGCACACGCTTATCTATGCACCGTATCCCCAAAACGATATACGCCTGAAATCCACAATTTTTAGACCGATGTAATTTGGATAGACCGGCGCAGCATGCGTGCAAAACTGCACTAGACACACCATTGATTTGCTATGCAAATATGCAAATGAGGGAGATACGCCGATCCACAAAAGTAAGTTTGTGCGGTGCAGTCTACACGATGTGCTTATGAGCTGCACGTCCTGTCTAAAATTAGACCATATTAAAGCTTGCTTAAAATTAGACAATCCGTCTACATGTCAGCAAAAGCAACAGCATTAGGGCCGAGCTGAGCAGCCACACTTGAAGGACATTAATCTGTATGCCAACATGCCAGGGGCATCCTTGCTCATAGCTATACTACTGACTTTAGATGAGCGCAGAAGGAGGAGGGCACGGGAGAGGATCTTTGTCAGGTATATCCGTGGGGTGAGCCCAATGGTAATAGGCCCCCCTTTTGGCTGGAATTAGGGTGCAATTGGAGAGATACCCTGTGTTAATAGGAGGGTAGATGTTGGTTCCTCAGCTTCCACTAATTTCAGTGAAATTGAGTAAAGGGGAATTAATTAGGTCAGGAGCCTGTGCAGGCCAGCAGGCCCAAAGATTGCTAAAGTAAAATGATCCTATGCTGCTATAAGGATGCCAGTTGTGACCGATGCACCCTAAACCATATAAAACAAAGAAAAAATGTGTCTCTAGAGCCTAATAGGTAGGAATCCCTACTAGTGTGGTTGATTACACTAGTAACCACACTAGTAGGGATTCCTACCTATTAGACTCTAGAGACACATTTTTTTCTTTGTTTTATATGGTTTAGGGTGCATCGGTCACAACTGGCATCCTTATAGCAGCATAGGATCATTTTACTTTAGCAATCTTTGGGCCTGCTGACCTGCACAGGCTCCTGACCTAATTAATCCACCTTTACTCAATTTCACTGAAATTAGTGGAAGCTGAGGAACCAACATCTACCCTCCTATTAACACAGGGTATCTCTCCAATTGCACCCTAATTCCAGCCAAAAGGGGGGCCTATTACCATTGGGCTCACCCCACGGATATACCCGACAAAGGTATTAATTTAGCAGCGCCATTTCCCTTTCTACTATCCATATTTATATTAGGTCCCCACATAGGGATCCTACTGGGAGGCAACAGCTACTTTATTCACCATAGCGCGGACTCCCCTGTTCTTACACGGGAGAGGATCTGACGACCGCCACTGGGCAAGGTACTGGCAACACTCCATTTCCTTGCCAGTGGCTCTTTTCACCCTAATGGGTAAATATATATTTTATACACATTTTTTTCTGTTTAGTATATATTTTATAATAATTCATATAATAAATATATATTTTTATTTTTTTTAACTAATATAAATTTACTAATTTTAATATTATTATAATTATCTTATTTAATGTTATATATATATATATATATATATATATATATATATATATATATATATATATATATATACACCGACAAGACACAAACCTCCAAACAGCAACAGGCAACGGAATAAAAGCACCTTGCTTCAGGAAGGGAAAAAAATTGGATGTACATTTCCAATGGAAGGAGCATTTCTCTCGGTCTATTTAAGCACTGTGCATAGCTCACTAAGTCTGACTGGCCTAGTTCCTATCTAACTGATTGCGCCGTGCCGAGTTCTGAGCATGCTCAGAGAGGTGCTGACCATAGTCTGCTTCATGTGCACATGCCCAGTCTGGCCGGCCATTCATTTGCATGGGGTCACGGCTCATTTCAATGGAACACGCCCACGTCCTTTCCACTTTGAATTACACCGCCTTACGCCTCGGAATTTACATTGCAGCGGTGCAAATTTGGCCAAAAATACTACGAGGATATGGTACTTGCGCCTCGAAATTAAGCCGGTCTAACTTAAAGGAGTTGCACTACGCCGGTCCAAAAATGCGCCGATGTACGTGAATCTGACCCTATAACTTTTGCGCAAACCAATCAATATACGCTAATTGTGTTTTTTTTTTTTTTACCAAAAATATGTAGAAGAATATGTATCGGCCTAAACTGATGAAAAAAAAAATATTTTTTTTTTATATATTTTTTGGGAGATATTTATTATAGCAAAAATTTTAAAAGATCGATTTTTTTTTCAAAATTGTCACTCTATTTTTGTTTATAGCGCAAAAAAATTAAAAACGCAGAGGTATTCAAATACCACCAAAAAAAAGCTCTATTTGTGGGAAAAAAAGGACGTAAATTTTGTTTGGGAGACACGTCGCATGTCCGCACAATTGTCAGTTAAAGTGACGCAGTGCCGAATCACAAAAAGTAGCCTGGTCTTTGGTCAGCAAAATGGTTCGGGGCTTTTATGGGTTAATAATGAGTTTTCATGTATTTCTTATTACTTTTATTTTTGTGTATTTAAAGGTTTATTTTTTAATATTGCATGCTGTAAAGCATTGCACCTGCGATTAGCAGATCGTCTGAATCCTGCAAACTCTCAGTACACAGTATAGTCGTACCTCCGATATGGGCAGGCAGTTAATCAATGAACTACAAGAGTGCTCACCACTTTTTTTTTTTAAATGGCCTAAGGATAGCAAGTGATTTTAGCATAACTCCCCCCCCACACACACACACACAACACTAAACTAGGTTTGCCACCTGTCCGGGATTTACCCGGACAGTTCGGGTTTGGAATTATGCGTCTGTGTTTCAGACCGCCTGAAACCCGGACACATGATTCAAACCAGCCTATGGCTTCCCAGCAGGGTTACTGTCTGCAGTTGTGTAAGCTAAGAGTGTATGTTACACTCTCTTTCACACAGCCCAAAACCAGCACTAACAATTCCCCCTCTCCCACACAGACAGGAGAGGAAGAGATAGGGCTTTATCTGCTCCTCTTCCTTCCGCCCCTACCCCTCTGTGTCTGCCCACACTCCAATCTCCAGTGCTGCGCCTCAGGAAAGGAACGTGGGGGCCAGAAATTTGAAGTCCAGCCACCTCGGCTACATCTGGCCAAAGTGTGAGTGAGCTCCCCATCCATCCCTGTATGTGACTGAAGTCTCCCCCTTCTCTTTCCAGCCTCTGAGTGAGTACACTAAGGTAAATCAGGGTTCTCAGACCACCCCTTACATCAGAGCTCCCCTTTACACAGTGTTCCCATCAGAGTCCCCTTCATAGATTAGAGTTCTTAGGGTTCCCCCAGCATCCCTTATGTTATGCCACGTACACGCGACCGTTTTTCATGAAAAATTCAATTTTTTAAATTGGTCATTAAAAACGGTCATGTGTAGGCTCCAAAGCATTTTTCTTGTCTGGAAAAATGGCTATTAAAAATGTAGAACATGCTCAAATGTTTCTCGTCATTTTTCACAACGTGAAAAACGGTTGGGTATAAGATTTAACAACGGGAAAAAAACGCTCATGCTCATGCGCAAGTTATGAGACGGGAGCAGTCGTTCTGGTAAAACTAGCATTTGTAATGGAGATAGCACATTCGTCACGCTGTAACAGACTGAAAAGCACGAAGACTGAAAAGCGCGAATCGTCTCTCACCAAACTTTTACTAACACAAAATTAGCAAAAGCTGCCCAAAGGGTGGCGCCATCCGAATGGAACTTCCCTTTATAATGCCGTTGTTGATGAGAACAATGACGGAATGTCCAAACAGCCGGTGTATTTCTGTGCTTTTATTCTTGCCCAACACGGCAAACAGTGAACTTGGAGTAGATAGAATAAAGATGGGTGAAAAGGAGAATTTGCAGACTCAGGCCTAAGAGTGACGGAAACAATCCTGCTTCCAATGGGACTTTAACTTTGTCGCCACTCCAGCCGGAGTGGGTACAGCGTACCTGGACAGTCTCTCTCACAGAACTGGCAGCCAGAATATAACTGAGAATCTTGAGAAGGAAAACAAGTCTCTGCCACAGACTTGACTGAAAGTAGGAATAGGAATGAGACCTCTGCCACAGGCCTTTTGCTTTAGAACACAATTCGTGAGGTGAATCCTTCTCAAGATTATTGATGCCTGAATCTCCCTCAAGTAGTTTTCTTCAAATAGTCACCGACTGACAGGTTGCCATTAGACAAACTCCCAGTGTCCGGTCACCTCGATCCCCGATGGTTCGTCTAGGCCCTATTGGATTGCCTGCCTCCGGGCTTTCCTCAGACTGACTCCCCACCGAACAGCACAACTCGCTTGGGATCTTCTTTTCAGAGATATGGGACCCAATAAGTCACTGGGCCCCATTACAGCTTCAGTTGTTCTGGGCCAACATGGTCCCGGAACCAAGAAAAATTTGTGGCACATGCGCCCCTGCCTGGTAGGCCATATCGCCGGGGCCCGTGATGTGCGCACACCCTGAAGGTGGGTGCCGCACCCGTATCCTGTCAAGAACTCTCCCGCCAAAATGACGTCTGCCCAAGAAGTACCTTCCCCCAGCATGCCCCGCGAGGGAAAAACCCCTCTGATTGGCTGCTGGCAAGAAGGCGTTCTGACCTGCCGCCACCTGTTGCCCCGGGGTGGAAAAGCACATCAGGAACACAAAATGAACTGACAGCACAGCCTAGCTAGAACAGAAGCTGAATTTGCACAAATCACCTGGATGAGAGCTACATAACTCTCTCATCCACCTCTAAATTTGAAATAGCACCTGGACTGAAAGTACACAGGCGCTACAACTGTAATCTCCCATCGGATTGGCACAGTACACTGTCAATCACAATGCCAGTGGGAGAATACAGAGATCTGTATTCTCGCATACAATACTTGTCACAGCCAGAGATCCATGCTGTGTCATGCGGTCATCCGATAATGACCAGGCTATGCACGGAAAGAGCGAGCAGGTGGAGGGGGGGTGTTGGCGGAGTGGAGGGACAGAGACTGGCACGGAGCAAAAGAAGGAGGAGGATGATGACAACACCTCCATGGGTGGCACAGACCCGGGGCTATAAGACCCCTCCGCCCACTACATGAAATAAAACTCCCTGTTCGCTGTGGATTGACCTACAACTGGGCATGTCACCAGGCAATAACATTTTTCAGCAAGTTTAGCAGGCTATTGCAGAGGAACTACAGAGCTCAGAAGAACATGGACGACAAAGTTGGTGAAGATCAGCAACAAATTTATAGAAAAAAAGTTTTTGCCTGGAGTTCTGCTTTAAGCCAGACTTGGACAGAGATCAAGGCGCACAAATCGCTCCTGCCTACTGTAGGACACAGTGAATGATGTATACAAAATGTCAATCAATTGGAAAGTTATCCATGCTTTAATCTTTACAGCCTCTACTGTGTGTTTGCTAAAGCATGCTGTGGAACAGTCTTTTGGGTGAATTTTATATAAAATCTGAGATTTTGTCTATTTTCTGATGTCACTTTCTTTGTTTTAACCACTTGCTGACTGCTGCACGCCGATATACATTGGCAGAATGGTAGCGGTGGGCAAATGGGCGTACCTGTACATCCCCTTTAATTTGTCATTTTTGGGGGCACGTGCGCACCCAACATGTACTGCGTGACCGTGCCCATGCGTGACCGTTAGTGACTCGATGTCTGCCGATGTCCTGCGATCATGGCACAGAGAGAAAGAACGAAGAGATGCCTATGTAAACAAGGCATTTCCCTATTCTGCCTATCAACATGACATGGATCTACCGATCATAGGGGGCAGTGATCTCTGTCATGTTGTAGTGAGACCATCCCCCTACAGTTAACCCTCTTACACACAGTTGGACTTTCTGTGGACAAAGCCTCAGACTTTTGTCCGAAGGACATTGGCCGTGAACCTGTATTGCATACAAACGGCAAAGAATTGTCGGCCAGCAAACACGAAACCAGGTGGTTTTTCAGTTCTTTAGTGCCACCCCTTGGGCAACTTCTGTTTAAGTTGTGTCATGGTTAGCATTGATTCTGAGCATGCGTGTTTGTTCTTTGGATGTCTTTCTCTACACACGATTGGATAATCCGACAACACACATTTGTTGTTGGAAAACCTTAAGGCCGGATTCACACTTGTGCGGTGAGAATTTTGAATTTCAGCTCTCTTATCTCTGCAGAGAGATGAGACAACTGTTCAGCAGATCCATTGCGTTTTAACTGCAGATTAGCTGTGAATTTGGAGACCTGGGTGAGGGGGGGGGGGGGTGTATTGAGCTGAATGAGACAAATCCTGAAGAGAAATGAACACATCTGTGAATCAGCTGCGTGCCCATAGAAGGTAATGGGCCTAAATTCGCACCTGAGCCGCACCGCAGGGCCTAAAAGACGCACACGTTTTTTCTGCAATGCGCAGTGCGAATGCATCGCACATATGTGAACCAGCCTCATTGAAAACAATGTATTTAGAAATGTTCTGCGTATTGGATGCGGTTTAAGCCGCACTCAATGCGCATAGGTGTGAACACGGCCTCAATAACTTTGTATAGACCTGGTGACATTGCCATCATGCTTTGCTGATACCGTTTTTCTTTGGCAATATAGGGAGCAAATTTCTGATATGATATCTGCCCAAATTGGTCATCATTCACATCAGGCAATGCTTTTTGTGAAAAGCAAACCCAGACCTGGTGTGTGTTTTTTATAGGGCAGGGCAGCTGTAACCAACACTTCCAATCTCATCTCACTGATTGGAATCCAGTTGGCTGACACCTAACTCCAATTAGCTCTTGGAGATGTCATTAGTCTAGGGGTTCACATACTTTTTTTTTCACATGCACTGTGAATGTTTACATGGTAAATAATAAAAAAGAAAGCTGCGCTAATAAAAAAAATTGTGATAGATAGAATGAACCTATGAGTGAAATGTCAACACATGCATAAAAATTGTATACAATTTTTATGCATGTGTTGACGTTTCACTCATAGGTTTATCCTATTTATCACAATTTTTTATTAGCGCAGCTTTCTTTTTTATTATTTATCTTGCTTAGTGGTGTATAACACATATAGTTGCCTGCTTGATTTCCATTGAATGAGCGCAGTATTTTTTCCACCAATGTTTACATGGTGTGTTCAATAAAAACATGGTAATATTTAACTCTTTATGTGTTATTAGTTTAAAGCGGAGGTTCACCCAAATAACATCTATATCAGACCAACTTCTTTATACTTCTAACATGTACAGCCGCATTTTTCATTTTATTTTTTACGCTGTACATATCGTATAATCTATATTTGCAATCTGGCTTCCGGGTACTTCTTTCCGCGGGAGTAGGCGTTTCTATGCTGAGGAGGAATGTCATCTGGGAGGTTGCCCAGATGATTGACGTCCTTTCCGAAAAAGGTCTCCCCCCGTATTGCGTAGGCGCGTCACGAGTCACAGCGTTTCCGAAAGAAGCCGAACATGAAGAAGCTCTATACGGCCGACTCTCAGCTCTTCATGTTAGGCTTCTTTCGGAAACGCCGTGACTCGCCTACGCAATACAGGGGGCGTGGCCTTATCCGCCAGGGGGGAACTTTGTCATCTGGGTGACCTCCCAGATGACATTCCTCCTCAGCATAGAAACGCCTACTCTCGCGGGGAGAAGTACCCGGAAGCCAAATTGCAAATATAGATTATACGGTATGTACAGAGTGAAAAAAAAAAATGCGGACTGTATATGTTAGAAGTATAAAGAAGTTGGTCTGATATAGATGTTATTTGGGTGAACCTCCGCTTTAAGCAGACTGTGATTGTCTATTGTTGTGACAAAGGGTTCACATACTTTTTATTGCAACTATATATATATATTGTATTTTTATCATTCTTTTACACATAGTATCTATGATATGTTTCCAGTTTAGCAAAGATATGTCATAGTGCAGCCTTTTTTAAATGTTGTTAAATTCTCCCAGCAAGGTCTAGGCTCATTGGTGTAAACCCACCTTTCCTGCCACTGGTCAGTGTATGTAGAAAAGCTATACATGCTTAACTGTTGCCACTTTCAGTTAGCACAAGCATTCTTTAGCCCTGGTTCACACTGGGCTGCGGGAGTGAAATCACGCGATTTCACTCCCTCTGGCAGTCCCGATTTCGGCGCGATTCAGGATTCTGCACAGATGTCAATGTAAATCGCGTCCTGAAATCGCAACAAGTAGTACAGGAACTACTTTTTGAAATCGGTGCAGCGCCGCAGATGCCGCGTCGCACCGATTAGGACGGTGTCATTGCCGCAGATTTGAGATGCGATTTCACATGTGAAATCGCAGCTCAAATCAAACTAAATCGTACCCAGTGTGAACCTGGGCTTAAGCAGGGAAAACTAAGGATAAAGTATAAGTATACGCTAATTAAAATCTAAAAAAAATGTACCTAGCTAAGGCCTTTGTACAAGGTACACCCCACAAAAAAAAGGATTCTTGCTGCTATTCCCATTTAACCATTTTTCTAGGGGCTAGAGATGGCCTGCCGGTTCGCCAGGCGGTAGTTTTGTGGCGAACTTTCGTCGTTCGCGGTCCGCCAAACCGTCAGACATCTGGCGATGTTAGCGGCAGTCCACAATGTTACATGGGTAAGAACTTTTTATTATAGTTTTTATTGAATTTTTAAAAAGTGAAGAACACAGAAATCAAGGTACATTCCAGTTTTTCATCAAGAGTAGGTATACAGTACATATGGTGGGTGTACATGTTACATTCAGATACATGGGTAAGAACTTTGACCTATGACACATCCATCAGCTGGTGCAGGACAGCCAATTGAGACATTTCAGCACATTGACATACCCCCTACCTTATAAATAGACCTGATCTGGCAGCCATCTTACATTCTGCTGTTTGTCAGTGTAGGGAAAGGGTGCTGTGTTTGGAGCAGGGACAGGCTTTATTATTTCAAATAGCTATCTAAAGGTCCACAAAAGTTCTTTTAAGGACTGGTATAGGTGTGCTACTTGCTCTAGTATATAGATGTCTAATAGATTCATATACTTTTTGTCAGTGTAGGGAGAGGGTGCTGTTTGGAGCAGGGACAGGCTGTATTCATTCAAATGGCTATCTAAAAGTTCCACAAAAGTCCTTTTAAGGACTGGTATAGGTGTGCTACTTGCTCTAGTATATAGGTGTCTAATACATTCATATACTTTTTGTCAGTGTAGGGCAAGGTTGGCGTTTCCAGCAGGGATAGCGTTTAGCGACACAAATCGCTACCTAACAGGTCCATAAAAGTCCTTTCAAGCACTGGGTTTAGGTGTGCTATCTGGCCTGCACTGCAGTACATGATAGTGTGTAATATTCATATACTTTTTGTCAGTTTAGGGCAAGGTTGGCATTTCCAGCAGGGACAGCGTTTAGCGACACAAATCGCTACCTAACAGGTCCACAAAAGTCCTTTCAGGCACTGATATAGGTGTGCTACTTGCTGTGCACTGCAGTATATAGGTGTAATATTTTAAGGGTTAAGTGTTGGGGCGCTCGCTAATTGAGGAATGTATTAATAATATTACTAATGACAATAAATAAAAATACAATATATAATCTATAATCAGAATTTGAAAAATATCATGCAATTTCTGTGTGCTAGGTGCATGACAAAATAAACCATCAAAAGTGTGCAGCAATAAAGTGCATATAGTGACAGGTGCTAATCAGGTGTGTCCATGCAATGGTTAATTAATGGCAAACAGCACAACTGTGCAAATTGAGTCCAATACAACAATAATATCTTCATGCAATTTTGCAAAAACCATATAATCCAAAAAATACATAAAATAATTGTGAACATATTTTTAAATAACTGTAAAATAAATGGTATGATGAATAAATGTCCACAAAATGTGCAGTGTTCGGAAATAGCTCAAAAAGTTGCCTGTGGATGGGGGGAGGAGGACGACATTTTCCTGGATGATGAGCAGAAGCCATGCCAGTACAGAGCTTCCAGTTTAGTGCAAATGGGGGCCTTCATGCTTTGGTGTTTTAAGAGGGACCCCCTGTATAAAAAACATAAAGGGCAAGGACCAGTACTGGGTGGCAATGTACTTAGACCCCCGGTACAAACAAAACATGGCGGAAATGTTACCACCATCAGAGGGCTATCTAAATGCAGCACTTCCAGGCCTTGCTTTGAGAAATGCTGCATTCTGCTTTTGCGTCAGCTGGCAGAGGAATTTCCACTCACAGAGAAACAGTTTTTCGGGTACCAACCCAACAGCGCATGCAAGAAGAGGGTGGTTAGAAGATGTCTTAGTCACTAATGACATGAGATCATTCTTTCAGCTGACCCATCGACAGCTGTCCTCCGGATCCAGCATCAGGGAACGCCTAGACTGACAGGTATCCGACTACATCGGGTTAAAGGCTGATGTGGACACACTGAGAAGTGATGAACCCCTGGACTACTGGGTGGACAGGCTTGACCTCTGGCCAGAGCTTGCACAATTTGCAATGGAACTGTTGACTTGCCCCTTGCCCCTTGCCCCTTGTCCAGTCCGAAGGGACGTTCAGCACAGCAGGGGGGGTTGTGACCGATAAGCGCACTTGCCTAGCTCACAACAGTGTTGACTACCTCACATTTATAAAAACTGAATGAAGCATGAATCTCTGAGGAATTTAACACATGTGACCAGTAGACCACATTTTTTATTCAAATTCTGGTAAACGCCTGTGGACAATTTTTTTGGGCCTGTACTGGCCGACACTTACTTCTGTATCCATTGAATGCTTAATGTACCACCAGCCACAGAATACAAAGTTGTTTGCTGTCCGATGAACGCCTTTTGCCGTGCGCTAATTTTTGGGGCCTGTAATGGCCGACACTTAGTTCTGTATCCGGTGAATGCCTAATGTGCCACCAGCCACAGAATACAAGGTTGTTTGCTGTCAGGTGAACGCCTGTCGGCTAATTTTTGGGGCTTGTAATGGCCGACACTTATGTATCCGGTTTTTCACGTAATACTTCTGGTAGGTCAGTGTCCATGTTGTGGGACTATTTGTGCACAGCTAATAAGTATTTTGTGGCTGCAAATATGACCTGAAGGTTTTAAACCACTTGCCGCCCGCCAATGACAGATTGACGGCGGCAAAGTGGTTACTAGTTCCTGACTGGACGTCATATGACGTCGTCAGGATACTGAGACGCTGAGCGCCCCCGGGGGCGCGCATCACGGCGATCGGTGATGTGAGGTGTCAGTCTGACACCCTGCATCCCCGATCTCGGTAATGAGTCTCCGGCGGAGCCTCGTTACCACGTGATCAGCCGCGTCCAATTACGGCTGATCATGATGTAAACAGGAAGAGCCGTTGATGGCTCCTCCTCACTCGTGTCTGATAGACGCGAGTAGAGGAGAGCCGATCGGCGGCTCTCCTGACAGGGGGGTTCGCGCTGATTGCTTATCAGCGCAGCCCCCCCTCGGATCGCCACACTGGACCCCCAGGGAAGCCCACACTAGACCACCAGGGAATAATAAAAAAAAGGGGCAAAATAAATAAATAGTAAAAATAAATAAATAAAAAAAAGACAGTAAAAAAAGATGCCAATCAGTGCCCACAAATGGGCACTGATTGGCAACATGTGTCCATCAGTGCCACCCCACAGTGCCAATCCATGCCCAGTGCTCACCTATCAGTGCCCATCAGTGCCACCCATAAGTACCCATCAGTGCCACCCATAAGTACCCATCAGTGCCGCCTATGAGTGCCCTTCAGTGCCGCCTATGAGTGCCCTTCAGTGCCGCCTATGAGTGCCCTTCAGTGCCGCCTATGAGTGCCCTTCAGTGCCGCCTATGAGTGCCCTTCAGTGCCGCCTATGAGTGCTGCCCATCAGTGCCGCCTATGAGTGCTGCCCATCAGTGCCGCATACCAGCGCCGCCTATCAGTGCCACCTCATCGGTGCCCATCAGTTCCGCCATATCAGTGCCCATAATTGAAAGAGATAACTTACTTATTTACAAAAAAAATTTACAGAAAAAAATAAAAACTTTTTTTTTTTCAAAATTTTCAGTCTTTTTTTAGTTGTTGTGCAAAAAAAAAAATTGCAGAGGTATTTAAATACCACCAAAAGAAAGCTCTATTTGTGGGGAAAAAAGGACGCCAATTTTGTTTGGGTACAATGTAGCATGACCGTGCAATTGTCATTCAAAATGCGACATGGCTGAAAGCTGAAAATTGGCTTGGGCGGGAAGGTGCGTAAGTGCATGGTATGGAAGTGGTTAATATTCGCCTGACATTAAAGTCAATGGGGCCCGCCATGAACTTGAGGTTCATGGCTCTTTGCGATCATTCACGGTTAGCGTTCGCGAACTATCCCGCCGGATGTTCGTCCATCATTACTAGGGCATAGACAGTGGAATCTTTTGTAAATCATGACTAAAATCATTGTTTTCTAAAGTCATTAATAGTTAATAACATATTTATCGGCGTATAACATACACTTTTCCCCCCTTAAAATTGGGGGAAAATCACGAGTGCATGTTATACGCCGATAGTGTACCTCTGACTTAGAGGGGGACGAGCGCCACTGAGTGCCACCGGAATTCACAGAGGCGTCATCTCCTCTTTACTCGGCTTTCACTCGGCTCTAATGTCAGACGCATAGTCCCGCCCCTGCCACCGGCATTGATCCCAGACCTCTGGAGAACTACACTAGTGCCTTCTGTATCAGAGTGGCTGGCTTAGGTAGCTGAGATATGTGAAATTGAAGAGACGCTAGCACAAGCCACCGACAAGGTGTACAGATTCCACAAAACTTGGACCCAAAAAATGTGCTGCCAAATACTCCACAAGGTAAGCATGCTCCAGGCTGGGAATCACTGTTCAAGAGTATTCCAGAATGAGGGGTTCACAAAAAAAAAGTAATAATACCAAATTATTATTAGTATAGTAGTCACTTTAAATTTCAACTATGCTTTCCTTTTTAGAAGTATGGGTCAATAATAACTTTCAAACAAAAAAGGTCCCGAAAGTGACTAATTCTATATAAACAAATGAATGTGACATTCAATTATCAAGAGACACAGAAAGCCTCATTACCATTACTATGGAATTAGAACATAAACCAGCCAGGAAGCACTAAAGCTTTTAGATACCAAAAAGATTAAACAATATGAGCTCAATTTGTCATCATTTAAATTGTTCTTTACTTAAGCAACCTAGGAAGTCTGGCTATTGCTTCATGAATAGTAATTGAGTGCGAGCATTCTGCCTTGGCTGTACATTGCTGTCGTTTTCAGAAGGAAAGGATGCATATTGTAAAATATGAGAAAAAAAAGATGGCTTGTCCTCTAGATTGAATATATATTTCTATAGTGCATTTTAGAAAAATGTGAATTAAATTGGACAAAAGTGGAGAAATATTTTAATTGTATACAGAAAACTGTATAAACTATTACTGCCCAAAGCAATTTTTGTTCATAAGTCCAGGTTGTGGCAATGTCTGCTATAATATTATAATATGCATTGTCACAATGCATGACAACTCACCTGCTCGTTGTTCATTGTGAATGGCACTAAAACACATTTTACAGTAGAGATCAATGCACTCCAGTGGACCATATTTTATCATTTGTTATGGTGTATTGACAGTCCATTATAATGAAAGAGCTGTCACATCACTCTTTAACATGCGCCTAAATGCAGCATTCTGCAACAGAACATTTCAGTGTGGATGGGTCTCGATATATCTTGAGTATTTCTACTGAATGATGAACATGCATAATAATGTATCTAGATTTGCTGTTTAGCATTCCAAAGGAGAAAGAAGATTTGCACTCCAAGGTCCCAGACTATGGAACGCTTTACCAACCAGCATTCGGTTGGAGGAGAACCACCTAGCCTTCAGAAGAAAGATCAAAACTCATCTCTTTTGATATCAAAAGAGAAAGGAACAACGAGCGCCCAGAGGCGATTAAGTTTGCATGTGCTGTGCTATATACGTTTTTCACTCACTCACTTATCATAAAATACAAGTCAGCGGTGAACTAATAAACATGGTGGTTCACCAACAACTTTGTTTGATATATACAGAAGGCCAGATTCTCGTAGATCAGCGTATCTGGCAGCGGGGCGTAGCGTATCACATTTACGATACGACTCCACAACTTTGGACGCAAGTGCAGTATTCTCAAAGCACTTGCGTCCTAAGTTAGGGCGGCGTTGCGTAAATGTCCCGGCGTAAGCGCGCCTAATTCAAATGTGGCTGTAGTGGGCGTGTTTTATGTAAATTACTCGTGACCCCACGTATTTGACATTTATAACGAACGGCGCATGCCCCGTCCGTGAACGTTATCCCAGTGCGCATGCGTCGGATAGTATGCCTAAGATATGTCAAACTGCCTACGACATGAACGTAACTTACGCACAGCCCTATTCGCGAACGATTTACGCAAACGACGTAAACAACGAAAAATTCAACGATGTCCCGACCTCCATACTTAACATTGTGTATGCCGCACCTATGCAAAGTTACGCCTCATATAGCAGGGGTAACTTTACGCTTACGCAAACAACGTAAAATCGACGCGTAAATCGACACGTAAATCGACGGAAGCGTTACCTAGCGGCCAGCGTAAATATGCAACTAAGATACGACGGCGTAAGAGACTTACGCCGCTCGTATCTAAGCAAAATTCCGGTGTATCTTGTTTTTTGAATACAGAAAATAGATACGCCGGCGCTTATCTCGAGATACGCCACGTAACTCGTCTGAGAACCTGGCCCAGTATGTTTACCTAAAAACATTGTAGTGGTTGGTAAGCTGTTTTTCAAATATCAGAAGAGAGGACAGAGACTCAAAACAGTGCATTATAGGTATTCTTGACCACTAAACCAAAATAAGAATAGTTGAGAGGTACTGTATATACTGTACGCACACATTTTGCGCACCTGGTTATTAAGTTATGATTGGAAATTTTGCCAGGCAAATAGGTTAATAAACATTTTTAAACATGATGTGTAAATTACAAATTACATGTGGTTAGTTTTTTTTTTAACTAAAGACTTTCAAATGTCCAGAATGATTTGGATCGGTCGAAAAATGATTGACTGTTTTGAATGTTGTGTAAAGAATATTCGGGGAATCCTGGGTTGATGACATCATGGGGGGCGGGGTCCCCTGTTGACATCAGAGTGACTCTGCACCTGTGCTCGTTTTTTTTGAGGGTTTGTGGTTTTGTATGTCTCAAACCGAGTGGGAGTGGAAGAAGAGATAGTAGCTGTAGACTATAATTTGGTTGGGATGAGGGAGATTTAATATAATTATTCTCTCCAAAGGCCCAAGCAATTTGAGTAGTCGGGTAGACTATCCTATGTTTTTTATAATATATACGTGAATATATTGTTGGACTTATCCCAATAATACTATAATAAATCAAGGCCATTATTTGGGCAAGGGTGTACATGGGGGGTTGTATATGTTTATGAGTAATATGTGATGTACATTTCTTAGACCCCTTTCACACTGAAGCGTTTTTTATTTTTTTTATTTAAAAAGATATTTATTGAAAGGCAGTACATTACAGCAAATAACCCCCATTCCTGTCTGGGGTACACTACTATGTCCAAAACAACAAATGTAGCGAAGCATTCAAGGGAAAAAGAACTCAAAATATATACAAAAGTTTTACAGAGGAACCAGACCATTCCCTGTATAGACCACGAGAATGCATACATACAACTTACTCATTCACAGAAAACAAACAGGAGAAAAAAAAACAAAAGGTAACCATCGACCTAAAGGGAGTTTTCGGTGTAGAAGAAAGTATTGCACAACAGACCCGGTAACCCAACTGGGTGCATACCTGTCTGAGGGAGTCCTAAAATCAAACTTTCCCCTTTTAATGGGTCCACCCACCGGGGCCCCGAATACCAAATGCTCCAAAAACACCCCTCTCCATTAAAATAAATTGAAAGCGCTGTAAAAACGCCTTGCCCTTTCATACTGAGGCACTGCAAAAACGCCCTAAACCGTTTGGGTCTTAGCAAGGCTTTACCAGCATTTTTCAGGGAGCTGGCAGTGTGAAAGGGCTCTGAAAGCACTCGGTCTTTCACATTGGGATTGCAGATGAGGCTTCTTTCAGGCGCTTAACAGGCTTTTTTAATGCCAACGCGCCTGAAAAACCCTCGAAAAACGCCCAGTGTGAAAGGGGCCTTAAGTATGTTGAAATATTTTTTGTATTGTAAATTTATATCCAAGTTTTAATAAAATTAGATTGAAGAAAAAAATGTCAGACAGTGAAACAGGCAGTCGGCAGGAGCATTCGATGAGAAGTTCCTGAGACTACCTGTCAGTTTTTTTAGCGTGGACGTTTAATTCATACACAGAGCTCCTTGTTGAATGTTGGCCTGTGGTTCTCAATGAACTATCACTGTTGTTGATCCAATGATCCTTCCTGTCAGTGTATCTGCTTCTTTTTTTAACTCCCTAAATAAATTTTTCAACAAAAAAGCTGGAAAGATTCCCCAACAAATGATTCTTTACCACTCCCACTGTCTGTTTTCTCCAGCTCATTCTGCTCCCATTTCTTGTTCTTAAAACTTCCTTCTGTCGGTAAAATTGTATGGATGGAACATCTTTGGTATATGACCCTAGTCAGTTGCCAACACCCCTGATGAACAAGGAAATCAAGGAATCCCCCGGTGTGGGGCTTTAACGGCAACAATGATTAGAGTGAAAGTAATGCATACAAAATATGTTTATTTAACAATTATATAGGAAAAACAATAGATTTAAAAGCAACAGCATGGATACAAAATTTGGACTGATCCACAGGGAGAATAGAAGGCCCTACGCGTTTCGGGTAATCCATTCTTCAGGGGACGAAGTCTGTGTGGGATCGAAGTATATCTAATGGATTACATAGACAAAACAAAAAGCAAACATATTGTGGGTAATGACTTACAGTACAGAAAAAAAGTAACAGTGTAGATGTCAAATACAATTAACAGTGTCATACCAGTCACAGCGTTTTCACATTTGAAAAGCACCAAAGGGCGTCTCGATCGTGGCACAGAATTTCCTAAAGATGGTGGAAAGCAGGAAAAAGGAGCTGGAATCTCATGACTCAAAGCAGACCCTGGGCCAACACTACCAGAGCGTGAAAATAAAGTGTACTGTCCCTGGAAATAAAGGACAGCATCCACATGAGCATGTATAAAAAGAGCACCTAAATTGTAAAACTGTATAGTAAAGTATACTATTAAATGGGCGGCCAAAAATGCCTAGCCCATAACACTATATAAAAGTATAGTAAACAAATGGTAGTCCCAAACAATGCGCCTTAGTGACTTCCACTGCTGCGCTCAGATGAAAATATAAATATACAGGAGTTCACAGCTGCTGTTTTTTAAAAGGTAATAGTGATGAAGCATATATAATGTATTAAAACATAGTGATTTGAATATCAAATATATATAAAACAGCGTTAATATGTGGGTGATCCACATACGTGAAAAAAAATATTGAAAGCAAATGATATGAACCCGTGAGTAAATAAAGTGATTCAAACAAAGAAAAAAGTTCATATGAAGTGAAATCAGACAGAACTCAAATCAGAAATCTTCACAGTATTCTTCCACCACACCCGATGTGCAAGGTGAATCCTCCACCAATCGGCAACTCACCAGAGCAAGTTGCCTGACACTCTCATGTTTAGGCAAAATCGCATAAAGTGTAATCCTTGATCAATCAGTTTGAATTCCAAATCCAGTGTTGTGGTATATGAGAAACAAAATGAAAAAAGGGGATATGATAGTGTGATAACGTAAAAATAGTTTAATAACACACCACATAAAATCTACAAAGGTTGCACTCACAAAAGTGAAATAATTCAAAGCCGTGAATCAAAACAAAGCAGAACTTCCTCCATATTCAAAAAGCTGATGAACCATGGTCGCGGCGGACCTATGTACACAATCGGATGTCTCTCACCGTTCCACCTGCACTGTAATGTTTCCCTTGGTTGGTGAAAAAAAACTCACGAAATGCTGGTAAACTGGCATGCAGAGCAGTGTCCCCACGTTGATTCAAACGTGTCCGATGTTTAAAATGTAGCTATGCCCCGACATGTTTCGTATTAAAACTTATTCATGAGGTTAGCTACATGTGCGTCCTTACATTCTTTATATACCCTCTAGTACACTTAATGAAAAAAGGCTTCCACCTGCCACTATCTGCGCCCTCCAATCAGGCGTTCTGACCGCGAGGTATCAGCCAATGAGCAAGCGCGTCACAAATCATGCTCGTCCACTCACGCATCCCCGCAGTATGGGCGGATATGATGACACAACTAGTGTCATAAAAGGGCGGAAGTACTACAGCCATCACGAGTGATGTGGCTAGGGCCGTCACAGGGGCAATGAGACGTAAGGGCGAAAGTTCCCGCCCCGTCTAGTCACATGGCGCGCGCGCACCACCGACGTAATGACACAGCTAGTGTCATAAGAGGGCGGAGGTACTAAAGCCATCATGAGTGATGTAAGTAGAGATGTCGCACGGGCCAATGAGACGTGCGGGCGAAAGTTCCCGCCCCGTCTGGTCACACGGCGTGCGCACCCCCAACATAAACCTTGGAGATATGTAGTGTGAAAAACATGTAGTTCCGTGCGCATGCGTGCCAAACATATGGTCAGATTTGTCCCATGCCGGCTTCTCACATATTCATCCACGATGAGGGCGGAAATCATAATAGAAGCCGCACTATAAAGGTGGATGGATGGGCAATAGGAAACATTAATGACTTATAAAGAAATCTTACAGGTATCACCCCCAGGGTTAATCAGCCAAATGAATACCTCAGATTACAAATGCTTCACATAAACATAAACATTGCTGTATAATAAATAAAGATACATTAATCACACTGATCAGACCTAACTAGTTCTTAGTTGGTGCATGATATAATCTAAAAATAAGTATATATTAAAATATGTTTTAAAAATTATATAAATCATAAATGAACTATACCTTAATAACAAATATTAGTTGGAAAGAGTCACGTAATCTTAAATATAAATAAAAATAACGAAATATGTCCCTTTTTAAAGGGGCAGTACTTCATAATGAACTGCATATGATGCATGTGATCGCAGACAAAAAGGTAAATTTGCCTATCTACATAGGCTTTTCCAGTCATCCACTCCCAAAAGAGAAATAATAATAAATAGATTTCATAGATGGATACATTTTAAGAATTATTGATGAAACAGTTCAAGTCTAATTCTATATTTAAACCTCGTGGAAAAAGACATTTTAATGAGAAAATCCATTGGGTTTCTCTCTGAGACAGGTCTCTAACCCTATTGGATCCTCTCCAATTTGGGTATACACAATCTATACCACAAAATTCAGCAAGTGTGGGGTCCTGATTGTGTTTTTCTTTGAAGTGAACAGATACGCTATGATATTTGTAGCCTTTTCTTATGTTGGCCAGATGTTCGGAAATGCGAATTCTTAACAAGCGCTTCGTTCTGCCAACATATAACAAGCCACACGGGCACCACAGTAGGTATACAACAAATGATGAATTACAAGTAGTAAATTCTTTAAGTTCAAACACTTGGCCATCACTTCCCCTAATTTCTGTTTTCCCTTTGTTGTGTACTTCAACTGTACGACAGCCAATACATTTATTGCATGGAAAAAATCCTTTTAAACTAATCTGTAATCGTTGGTTAGGGGCATCTAAGATCTTCCGGACGACTTGGTCACCAAAATTGGGGGCCGTCGATGTATAAACCGTGGTTGTTCGGGTAGAATTTCACTCAGATGC
The DNA here is from genome assembly GCA_029574335.1 of Rana kukunoris. NCBI lineage: Eukaryota > Metazoa > Chordata > Amphibia > Anura > Ranidae > Rana > Rana kukunoris. The sequence goes on from CM056056.1 coordinate 151,459,924, forward strand.
CTGTCTTTACCTAAGATATGCCAATGAATTCTTACTATATTCTCGATGTCTTTATATTGTGCGTGGAAACCCGTCAAAAAACTACACTATATAAAAGTATATATAGAACAGCCAGCACCTTATCAAAAATTGCTGGTAGCAAATTATGTAAAGAATCAAGAAAAAAAACACATACCTATGAATAGGGAGTGAGTTTCATAAAGTGGCCAGAGGGGTCAGGAGAGAGCACTGAGTGCTGGAGATCTGAAAAAATAATCATAGGAAAAAAGTGGTTTGACTTCTGCATCCCTAAGGCCCCGTACACATGAGCAAATAGATCTGTTCAAATCGGTCGGACAGACCGATTTGAACAGATCTGTCTGCTGGGATGTTTTGGTTTGATCGTGTACACACGATCAAACCAAAATCCCCAACGGCAGACATCACGCTGACGTGGCGGTGACGTTGACGCCGCCACGTCACCGCACCAGGAAGTAAAACACTTTCCGCGCATGCGTCAAATCCATTCGACGCATGTGCGAGCAGATATGTCTGCTGGTTAGCGTACTAACCAGCAGACATGTCGGGCGGACGGATTCCCAGCAGACAGATTTTAAAGCATGCTTTAAAATCTGTTGGCTGGCCAAATCCGTCTGCTCGCCTGTACACACGATCGAATCTGTCTGCTGAAATGGTCTGGCAGACCGTTTTCAGCAGGCAGATTTGATCGTGTGTATGTGGTCTAAGAGGTAAACGGGAATTTAATTGAACTGGCCAGGATGAGTGGGACCCTCCACACAAGGGGACGGAAAGAAGGACGCTGTCCACATGCCTCTGAGTTTCACAGAAAAACACCACGCCATCTGCCATGTCAGGCATTATAGGAAGGCGGCGGTGTTTAAATAGGGATACCTGTGTGAGGCGGGGTCAGGTATGAGGCGTAGCGTGGTGATGCCGCCGAGCATGATATGCCATTGCATTAGAGCAGGCGGGGCGTCATGACGCAATGGCGTCATGTGAACACTGCCCAGAGATCCCATGCAAAGAAATAGAAAGGGGCGGAGTCGGGCGGCCGGAATCGCATGTGACACCGCCGCCTGCTATTGAAATAGACGGGAAGTGGTGAGAGCGTCATGACGCAGGTCACGTCATGTGACGATGTGGCTGGCTATTGAAGTAAATGAGAGGTGGTGATGGGAGGTGGTAGAGCGTCATGACGCGGGTCGCGTCATGTGAACATGTAAACTAGGAGTTTAAAAGTGCTGTCAGCACGGATGTTTATTGAAGGAAGTAAATAGATGCAAAAAACAAAGGTGGTGAGCAGGTGGCATCGTGACACAGACACACAGAGCCAGCCCTGAACCGCACACACACACAGGAAAAAATTGCTACACTAAGGATAAGAAAGTGTATTGGCAGAATTAACCACTTCAGCCCCGGACCATATTGCTGTCCAAAGACCAGAGCACTTTTTGAGATTCGGCACTGCGTTGCTTTAACTGACAATTGCGCGGTCGTGCGACGTGGCTCCCAAACAAAATTGGCGTCCTTTTTTTCCCACAAATAGAGCTTTCTTTTGGTGGTATTTGATCATCTCTGCGGTTTTTATTTTTTGCGCTATAAACAAAAACAGAGCGACTATTTTGAAAAAAATGCAATATTTTTTACTTTTTTCTATAATAAATATCCCCAAAAATATATAAAAAAAAATATTTTTTCCTCAGTTTAGGCCGATATGTATTCTTCTACATATTTTTCGTAAAAAAAATCGCAATTAGCGTTTATTGATTGGTTTGCGCAAAAGTTATAGCGTTTACAAAATAGGGGGTAGTTTTATGGCATTTTTATTATTATTATTTTTTTACTAGTAATGGCGGCGATCAGCGTTTTTTTTCAGTACTGCGATATTATGGCGGACACTTCGGACACTTTTGACACATTTTTGGGACCATTGGCATTTTTTTAGCGATCAATGCTATAAAAATGCATTGGATTACTATAAAAATGCCATTGGCAGTGAAGGGGTTAACACTAGGGGGCGGGGAAAGGGGTTAAGTGTGTTCCTATTTGTGTTCTAACTGTATGGGGGGGTGGACTTACTAGGGGGAATCACTGATCTTCTGTTCATACATCGCGACGTAGAGCTACGGGCTCTCGCGCACCCGTGCCGACCTGCCGCCGTATAACTGCGGCGGCTGGTCGGCAAGTGGTTAAACAAAGTTAATTAAGCTTTGATGGTGCCTTAAAGACAGCGCCTTATAGAAGGAAGAGGAAAAGAAAAATGAGGAATAGGTAGGTGTGGCTCAGAGGGCAATAGCGGGCAATTAGTAAACAGAAGTACTTAATTTAGGGAATTCTAACATGCTGTAGAATTTCACATTAAAAAAACACATATTTTCTATAAGGTGAAGGTAGTGAGGCCCCCAACGGGTCCAGAGATACAGTGGGATAACAGGGAGCAGAACACTGTCCCCTGTGTAGCCCACATCTCTATGACGACGCACACATTGACCCAAAGGTCATCTGAGCCTAAAAGGCGCAAACAGACCAGGCCAAAAAGAAGCCATTCCCTAAGGGGGGAATGGCTTACAAGAGAGAGAGACACCAGAGTTCCAATCTGAACCAAGGGCGAGAGGCCATGGGTGAAATGCAACAGGGCAATGAAATATGAACATCAAGATTAAACGTAGATGTAAAACATGATAAAGTATACATAGTGCCCTGTGATGGTGAGACAAAACAAAAACATAGCACAAACTAAACAGAAATAATACCAGGCAACAGAAGATGATCCCAAATGGGGTTCTATAAGTCCAGAGTATTGTTCAGTCCTTTTCACATCCGCAGGAGGAAAAACCCTCCAAAAAAGGTCTGAAACAAATTAGTTCAATGAGGCCAGGAAAGACATTGGCCTCTAGATCGGCAATCCAACGGGTTTCATGCTGGAGCAAAATTTTATTCCAGTCCCCACCTCTAGGGTTGGGGTGAATCCTATCTAGAATAAGAAAATTTGCCCCAGAGAAATTTCCACCATGTTGGAGCAGAATGTGACTCCCCAGCGGTAAATCTGGGTTGGCTGTACGCATAGAATTTATGTGTCGAGATGCGCGTTTGAAAGAGGGCAATTTCGTTTTGCCGACGTAGAACTTCTTATAGTAGCAAGTACACTACACCAGGGGTCTTACAATTTGCAAAATATCTGGTTCTATATGGTCGACCATTGGGTAGAACGGTCTCTCGATTGGTATTAATGTATCGCCAAATGGAACATCCACCACAGGTGTAGGTACCTTTCCTTTTGCAGGGGTCTTCTCTAAAAGTGCATTTAAATTCACTGGCCACCAATTGATCCCTGAAGGAGAAGGCCCATCGATATGTAATCGCAGGCTCCTTGGGTACAAAAGGTCCCAAGTTGGGGTTAATGGAGAGTAGGTGCCAGATTTTTTTAAGGATCCCTCTGATTTGCTGGTGCTAAGTATGGTATTTAGTGATGATTCTTATGGTATCACTACCATTTGTGGGTTTTTTCTTTGATTGGAATAGCAAATTTTGCCTCACATGCCCATTGGCTCGTTGAAAGGATTTTTTAAGGCACTTTTTGTAATAGCCTCTTTGTAGTAGTCTCTCTCAGCGCTGCTGCCTCCAATAAGAAGACCTCTTGGTTGGAACAGTTGCGCTTAAGGCGCAAGTACTGACTATATGGTATGGATCTAATCAATGCTGTAGGGTGGGCACTGGTGGCATGTAGTACAGTATTGCCCACCGTGGGTTTTCTATAGAGGCCGGTGGATAGACTCCCATCGGGATTCTTGGATAGAGTGATGTCCAAGAAGGCAATTTGGGTGTTGCTGGATGTCACCGTAAACTTAAGATTAAAGTTATTGCAGTTCATAATGGACATAAAGGATTCTAGATCTTCAATGGATCCCTCCCAGATCATCAAGACGTCATCTATATAACGAAACCAGGTGGATACTTGATGGATAAAGGGCTGGACAGCCACACTGGTCAGAAAGGATTTCTCCCACTCCCCCAGGTACAGGTTGGCATATGATGGGGCACACAAAGTCCCCATCGCAACCCCCTGCACCTGGAGGAAGTAGGAGCCATCAAAGGAAAAGACACCGTTGTCAAGTATGAATTCCAAGGCCATGACAATGAATTCGCCAAGCTTTCGGTCAGCCCGAAAGATGGGAAAGATAACATTTCTAATGGTGGCCAAACCTAGGGTATGTGGAATAGAACTGTAGAGGGCTTCTACGTCGATAGCTACTAATAGTGCTCCTGGAGATACACGGAGAAACTCAGTTTTTTGTAGCAGGTGAATGGTGTCCTTGATGTAGGATGAAAGACGCAACACAAAAGGTTTCAAATATGTGTCAACATAAACACTAAGGTTTTCAGTTAGAGCGCCATTCCCTGACACAATGGGTCACCCCGGCGGGTCTGTCAGGTTCTTGTGGACTTTCGGAAGGCAATAGAAAGTCGGTATCTTTGGATATTTGGTTCTGTTGGTGAAATAACTAACCCTATTCAGAAAGCTAAGCCCTCTACTTGTCAGATTTTCTCCCTACTGTCCTGGTTAAGGTCTGTCCACTTATATAACTGATATCATACATTCTTCTCTCACCTCTGGTATTGTTCCCTCCCCTTTAAAAACAGCTGTAATAACCTCCATACTTAAGAAACCTGGTGCAGACGACAGTGATATCATGAACTTCGGCCCATCTCCAATCTTTCTTTTCTATCCAAAAACTGTTGCTGCTCAGGTCTATACTTACTAGGGTTGTCCCGATACCAATACTAGTATCGGTATCGGGACCGATACCGAGCATTTGCAGAGTACTTGTGTAAATGCTCCCGATGCCAAGTCCAATACTTTTGATGGGAGAGCGGGACGGTGACCCAGCAGAGAGCGGGGCAGGGAGAGCGGGCAGAGAGAGGGGCGGGGGCGTAGAGCGGGTGAAGAGAGGGTGCGGGGGGCGGACTGCATGCGGAGAGAGGTTGCGGGGGCAGAGAGCAGAGCAAATCCTCAGGCTGGTAAGTCGAATTGAATTGTGACATGCACACAGACTTGTAAGGAGCATTCTTCCCACTGACCACCAATGTAAGGAGCATTCTTCCCACTGATCCCTAATGTTAGGATCATTCTTCCCACTGATCACCAATGTAAGGGACATCCTTCCCACTGACCACCAATAGTATCAGTAATTGGTATTGGCGAGTCCATGAAAAAAAGTATCGGTACTTGTACTAGGTACTAAACAAGTGGTATCGGGACAACCCTAATACTTACCTATCTGATTATGACCTTTGATAAATTTCAGTCTAGTTTCCATCCCCTACATAAAACTGAAACTGCCTTGGCAAAAAATCACAAATGATCATCTCATGGCAGTTGACTCAGGTCTTATAACTATCCTCATTTCCCCTTTATCTAAGTGTGGCCTTTGTTAACAATTTTTCAGTTACTATTAATAATGCCACAGTCTTTCCCTCCCCTCAGGTAAAGACGTAAAGAGTCTGGTTGTGATCTTCAACAGCACAGTAAGTTTCCAAGCTCCATGCATTCCTCATACCCAACAATATTGCTGTTCTTGATCACAATCTGGTCACTTGTGCCGCGTACACAGGATCGGAAATTCCGACAACAAAACCATGGATTTTTTTCCAATTGATTGTTCGCTCAAACGTGTCTTGCATACACACAGTCACACAAATGTTGTTGGAAATTCCGAACGCCAAGAACGCGGTCGCATACAACACTACGAAGAGCCAAGAAAAATTAAGTTCAATGATTTCGAGCATGCGTCAAATTTATTGTGAGCATGCATAGGATTTGTGTGCGTCAGAATTGCATACAGACGTTCAGAATTTCTGACTTTTTGTTGTCGGAAAAATTGAGAACCAGCTCTCAAACATTTGTTGATGGAAATTCCAACAGTAAATGTCCAATGAAGCCTACACATGGTTGGACTATCCGACCAAAAGCTCACATCGATTTGTTGTCAGACATTCCGACCGTGTGTACGTGGCATTCCTTCATGGATTATTGTAACTCTCTTCTTGTTGGTCTTCCTCTTAAGTCCCTCCATAAACTGCAACTGGTTCAGAACTTTTCTGCCAATATTATCACCAGAACCCATTCCTTTAATCGCATCACTCCAGTCCTTCAGCACCTCCACTTGCTTCTGGTCAAATATTGTATTGATTTCAAGATTGTGTTACTTACCTTTAAGGTCATTCATAACCTCACTCCTCTGTACCTTTCTGAACTCCTGCATATTAACAGACACTCACGCATTCTCAGGTCGTCTTCTTTTATTCATCTCAATGTTCCATTTGCCAGCCTGACCACTATGGGACTTAGAGCTTTTAGCTGCTCTGCCCTTCGATTTTAAAACACACTGCCTCCTGACATCCACAATATTAATTTCCTACTCATCTTTGAATTTCACATCTCAAAACTCATATTCTGTCTGAATTGTTTTTTGTAAATTAATGTTTATGTAATGTATATTTATTTTATTTATTCAATTTTTTGTTTCTCTGTTTCTATTCTTGTAAGGTGACCTCGGGTGTTTTGAACGGCACATATAAATAAAGTGTATTATTATTATTATTATTATTATTATGTAGCACTACCCCCACAGGGGCCTCTGGTAACTGATGTAGTGTCATGCTCCCTTTGAGTATACGCTATGTGTTAAATTTTAGTTGCCTGATCTGTAGTTTAGCTCAGGAGGATTATGCTAAATTGTTAATTCTGCTTCAGTTCAGCTGGGTTGCACAATTGTCCCCTTGACAGTGGATGTCGCTGTTACCACTGGTCAGGGTTGGAAAGGCAGCGAGCTGAATACATTGGGTATCTCTTTCCCAGAAGCGGCTCAGGGGGCGTGTTCAACCAGCTGTACATTCTGTGGAGGGGTTCTTAAGAAACAAACACCGTTGGCGGGGTCTCCTGGCCTCGGGATGTGTGAGCTGTTTCGTAGCCTTGGGGCCGGCTGGCCTGAGGCCTCGCAACTGAGAGTAGGCCCAGGAGATTCTGGACCCTACTGTTACAGGGATGGTCCTTCGCTACCTTACCTACGGGAGGAAGCTAAACCAATGGGATTCAATTGAAGGACGTACCCTGGTAAATTTACCTCACTGTGCTGCCAGCCTGGCTGAAAGATTCTTGGCACTGTGAGTTGTGTACTTTTTTTGGAACTGTACAAAGTGTTCGAGTGGCTACACGATCTTGTGGCAGAAGATTGTGGGATGGCCAAACAACTCTTATCAAGTCTGTGGCAGAGACTTTGACGAGCTTTGCACCAGCTGCTAGGCCAGTGATTCCGCATACACACGATCATTTTTCGGCTTGTAAATGTATTTTTTCAGCCTCTAGAAAAAACAATGTTTTTCCAACTTCATCATTAAAAAATGATCGTGTGTATGCGGCATTAGAGTATGCCTATCTGGTTGCTGACATCCAGTGTGGAACTGAATTAATCTGCTGGATCTAAGTTGTACCTGTGATCCACAAAGCAAAGGTACCTGAGTCTCTCCCCATCCCTCTACCCCTCTGTTGGAGAACTTTGTTTAATAAAAACCTTGAAAGAGACTTTGTGCTTGGTGCAGAAATTTCTGTGGACAACTCTTTAACCACTTAACCCCCGGACAATATTGCTGCCCAATGACCAGAGCACATTTTGTGATTTGGCGTTGCTTTAACTGACAAATGCGCTGTCACGTACCTGGTAGGAGTCTGATGTGAAGAGGTCGGCCTCTCTTGTATCTCCAACCCGGAACCCCTCTGGGGGTGAAACAGATGGCGTTCGGGTAGGAGGAACACGAGTGCCTGATGGTATTTGCTTGAGTGCCGTCGGATGCAGGAAGGGCAGAGAACCCCAGATGAGCAGCAGACACAGGGCTAGAGGCCCTAGCAAATCAGGAGGACCCGTGGCGGGAGCCTTGGAAGCAGGAGTCTTAGGATGGCCGGTTGGCAGCAGGTAGGCAGTGAAGTACAAGGGATCGAGCAGAGGCGAGGTCAAAAGGTCACAGGCCGGGTCGTCAGCAGGCAGACAGCAGAGTATACAAGGGTTTAGCAGGAACAAGGTCGAGGTCACAAGCCGGGTCGTCAGCAGGCAGGCAGCAGAGTATACAAGGGTTTAGCAGGAGCAAGGTCAAGCCAGGTGGTTTAAACAGGTATCGTGGTGAGGTATACAGGCGTCAGGAGTTCAGGAATCATAGAAGACCGGTCAGCACCGCCCAGACATCAGAGCGTCCTTTAAATAGGTTGAGAGGGGATCAGGAACGCCCCCTGCGTGAGCGCGCTGCCCGCCGCACCCGCGCATGCGCGGAAGTGCGCCGTTGCGGTTGGTGGATGCGCGCATGCGCGTGCAAATGCGCGCCATTGGTCAACAATGTATTTTGCGTTCCAGGTAGGCGCGCATGCGCGTGTATGCGTGCCAACGGCGTTTCAGTCCTTTCCTTACATGCGCCTTCATGCGACATGGCTCACAAACAAAATAGGCGTCCTTTTTTTTTCCACAAATAGAGCTTTCTTTTGGTGGTATTTGATCATCTCTGCGGTTTTTATTTTTTGCGCTATAAACAAAAATAGGGCGACTATTTTGAAAAAAATGCAATATTTTTTACATTTTGCTATAATAAATATCCCCCAAAAATATATAAAAAAAAACAATTTTCTTTCCTTAGTTTAGGCCGATACGTATTCTTCTACATATTTTTCGTAAAAAAAAATCGCAATTAGCGTTTATTGATTGGTTTGCGCAAAAGTTATAGCGTTTACAAAATAGGGGGTAGTTTTTTTTTACTAGTAATGGCGGCGATCAGCAATTTTTTTTGGTACTGCGACAATATGGTGGACACTTTGGACACTTTTGACACATTTTTGGGACCATTGGCATTTTTATAGCGATCAGTGCTATAAAAATGCATTGGATTACTATAAAAAATGCCATTGGCAGTGAAGGGGTTAACACTAGGGGGCGGGGAAGGGGTTAAGTATGTTCCTGGGTGTGGCCTCACTAGGGGAAATCACTGATCTTCCGTTCATACATTGTATGAACAGAAGCTCAGCATTTCTCTCCCTGAGAGAAACACAGCTTACACACACAGCTCCTGGTCCTCGACCGAGCAATCGTGGGTGCCCGGTGGCGATCGTGCCCGCCGGGCATGTGCGTGTGAATCGGGGGCGAGCTTTGCACCTAGTGGCCGCTTAAAGAGCCGACGTAGATCTACGGGCTCTCACCCAGGAGAGCCGGCCTGCCGCAGTAAAATGGAGGCGGCAGGTCAGCAAGCAGTTAAGGAGAACCCCTGAAACGAGCGTATGGAACAGTAAGGAAACTGCAGACCCAAATCTAAACCAGCAGCTCCTCCGGGGTAGTGCTACACTGAGAAGTTAGTCCTGTAAGGCCCTGTACACACGACCGGTTTTCTCGGTAGAATTCAGCAAGAAACTCAATAGCAGACGTATTCTGCCGAGAAAACCGGTCGTGTGTACACTTTTCGCAGAGAAAACTGTCGAGGAACTCGTCGAGCCAAAAAGAGAGCATGTTCTCTATTTCCTCGACAGGCAATGGGAAAATTTGGCTCAACGAGTTTTTTGACAGCCGAACAAGGAACTCGATGGGAAAAACGATGTGTTTCACCCGTTGAGTTTCTCGGTATTGTGTACGCCGCTTAACTTGTTTTTATTAGGGGATAACAATTTGGATGGGCGAAGGGATGCCCAGTGGATAATAAACACAACAAAACTTTGGAGACAATCTTACTTTATGTGTACAAAAATCCTTAGCTGCTTTCTTTTGTACAGTGTTTGTTTTTTTTTGTATGGATTGTAATGTGTATATGTATGCACTTTGTATATTTTGTGCATTTTTTGTTTTAGCTGACTAAACTATAGAGTAACCAATTTTTTGATGAAGCGGCTATAGATTACAACTGAAAAACATGTCGGTCATCATTTGCTTTTATGCAATATATACTGTATGTGTATCACTGTCTTGTATTTCAGGGGATTAGCTCTCCCCTTTTTATGTATATGTATGATATATATTTTCTTTTGTACACCTGTTGTGCTTTATAACAAAATGTCTAATTTTTATATATATATCTGTGTTGTAATACATATGTCTGGAGTTGACCGTTTAACGCCCACTTTATACTTTTACTCTTTTTTACTATATTTTTTTTTTGTGCGTGAACGAGAGAGAGAGAGGAGCCGGACTGCAGGAGTTGGGAGTAGGCAGACCCTCCCCCCAGAGGCAAACTGACACCCTTCTCCATGCCCCGGGTGGCAATGGCGGGTGTGAGGGGGGCCTCCCACTCACCCCACCCTACCTGCTCCACTTGGGAGCCCAACTGGGGCCCAATGGGGCAGAGGGACTCCCCCTATGAGGGAGTGAGGAGGTCTAGCCCACCCAGCCAGCCCCGCAGGTCCTTTGCCTTTTTTTTTGGAGACCGCATGGCCAAAGTGCGTGCGTGTTAAACCAATTTTGTGTGCGTGCAAGTGTGGTGGTGTTTTTTTTGTGGGGGGGTCGGCGTACTAAGCACAGGCGTACCCTGCATAGCACCCCCAACAGGAGCCGGGCTGAGACCACCAAACTCAATTGACATGTAGCCGAGGCCGGGATCCGAACCCTTGGCTGCAGAGGTGAATGGCTTGTCAGCACAGTGCCAATCACGTTGAGCCACCACAGCTCCCTCTTTTTTACTATATAATTAGGGTTGGGACTCCAGGGCATATCTTTTTTACCTGATATGGGTAGGTCTTGACTACATGTTTACAACCCCAAACTAGCTTACTGTGTGCTTTGTAGATGAATAGCAAAAATCAGAGGTTCAATTACCGATTAAGGGCCCTGGGCCCTTCTGGAGAGTAGCAAAAACTTGAGGTAAATGCATGCATAAGTGTACCCCCTCCCTCTGTTAATCTGGTCCCAGCTCCACTACTCAACAGGTCCTACCAGTCCCACTGGCTGCTCCAGAGATCTCTTGGTGTAAGAATGAAGGAATCCGCTGTTCCTTTCAGAAAGCTGACTACATATGGCAGACATTCCCCTTGTAGTGTCCCTGAGTGCACTTTCCTTTCCTTGCTCCCACTATTCCCAGATGGTAGTCCCAAACATACTGCACTGCAGAAGAGATCTTTCCTGAGCCAGCCTAAGCCTCCAGCCTGTGGGGTCCCCCTAGACCTAGAGTGCTTCTTAAGACTACCGACAAACTCCTCAGTACTCCATCTTTCACTTGACTCCCCCTGCCATCATGACTTACTCATACTTAAGGTGCTGGCTCAACCACCAGTGGGCTCTGCCAGGCCAACTGCAGAACAACCCTCCTAGCCTCCGCTTTCCAGTTTCCATAACTTTCTCCAATTATTGTAATATAGTCGTCACTGCTGATAAATATACACTGTCACTGTACTAATGGCACTGGCTAGGATGGGATCAACATGGGTTAACCCTTTGATTATGAGCAATCAAAGGGTTAACTATGCACCTAACAATGTTTACTGTGTGGTGTTTTTTCACTAAGCAATGTGCCAAGTTTTGACTGAAAAAACTGGCACATTGCCACTGTCTGTAGAGACCCCTGTGTTGGTAAACAACACAGGGCTCTCTTCTGTCATTCGTTCAGCCGATCAGTGGGTCCCACCAATAAATCATTGGTTGGGACTCACAGATCAGCATGTGGCGGAGCGAATGGCAGCACAGCTGGGGTGGCCCCCATACCCAGAAGAGCAAAATCACATACATGTACATGATCCAGCACAGGGGGGGGGGCACTCTGCCACAGTATATATGTGGTAGGTGGTCCCCAGCTTCTGGAGTTATAATTAAAGGGATAAGAGCGGAAATATTATATATACATTTTATTTTATTTGAGGAAACATAACCTTTGTTTGGCTTTTTTTTAATCTATTGTTTCCAAATGCCCAGAAAGTGCTAAAGTTAGTGGTTCAGCTAATAGTCAGTCAACTAGCATGGGAGATTTTGCTGGACTAGAGAGGATGAAACTCATTATTTGCTCTGTTGTAATTCAAATTTCCTAAACTGCAATGCAATTAAATACTTAGCTGTAAATATGAAGGGGTGATTTTACAAATCAGTATATACTTGTAACCGTCCACTAGTTCAGACCAGATGCTAGGAGTCAGGTGCCTTTTAGTTGCATTATTTCCAAACTGGTTAAACAATGTGATATATATTTGTGAGTTTTACTGTTGTTCTTATACAGGATATTAATGTTATTCTTATACTTATTTTATGTTCCTTTGCTTTGTTTTCAGACAAGTGAATCATATGTAGGCCAATCCCTTCCACCTAATTCTCTCCAATCTCAGTAAAAGAAGAGTCATTTCTGGCACATTAACAATTCTGTTCAATGAAATCCACTTTAATGTAAGGTTCAAAGAGGATACATGAGAACTGTGTCAGAGAGGGAAAAAAGCAAGCTTTTAAGGGCCTCATAGGAAGTATCTATTACCATCTTATTCTTTGTTCATTGCTGCAGAGAAGCTTGTTTTGAGGTCAACATGCCCGCCACGAAGGGACAAGTCTGACATTCTGATACAAATACTGCAAAGGGTTTTTATTTGGTGTTATTCTGAGCCTATTTAGCTTTATTTCATTATTTTCTACGGAAATTACTGAAAGCAAAGTAAATAATGATTGATTTGTTGCATTCATATCTGTGGTGCTATGAAATAAATGTAAAAGGGAAGTAATTGGCTGACAAGGGTAATTTCTCAAGCCAAAGCATTTGAATTTGTGTTAATTGCTGAGTATGTTCATCCTGCTACAGGGTTGTCCGCTAAATAGGCTTGTATATAGGTCACCAGTTAATACATTTCACCACCAATTTGATTAGTATGAAAGGCTACAAAATATAAAACAATCATTCTTTTTCAGCAAAAATTGCACGTGTATTTCTTTTAGTCTGTGTGTAACATCCTTCAAGGTTAAATAATACAATGTTTGTAAAATGCTGTCAGTACTGTATGAATTAAATTAACCACTTCAATACATGGCACTTTTGCACCTTCCTGCCCAGGCCAATTTTCAGCGTTCAGTGCTGTCACTGTTTAAATGACAATTGCACAGTCATGCTACACTGTACCCAAACAAAATTATTATCATTTTGTTCTCACAAATAGAGCTTTATTTTGGTGGTATTTGATCTCCTCCGGTGGTTTTTATTTTTTGCTAAACAAATAAAAAAAGAACAAAATGTAGGAATAATAACATTTTTCTTTGTTTTTGTTATATAATTTTGTAAATAAGTAAGTTTTATCCTTTACTGATGGTCACTGATAAGCTGCTCTGATGGGCACTGATAAGGCGGCACCAATGAGGTGGCACCAATGAGATGGCACTCATAGGTGGCGCTGGTGGGCACTGATAGACGACACTGCTGGGCACTTGAAAGGCGGCACTGATGGCTGCCACTGATCAATTTTACTGATAGGCATCACTGGTGGCACTAGCACTGGCAGGCATTTTTCATTGGCACTGATTGGCAGCTGCCTGGGCACTAATTGGCATATCCCTGGTGGTCTAGGGTGGCATACCTGGTGGGGAGTGCAGCCAATCGGTTCTCCTCTACTCGCGTCTGTTAGACACGAGTGAGGAAAAGCCTATCAAAGGCTCTTCCTGATTACATCGTGATCAGCTGTGATTGCTGTAATTGGACACAGCTGTTCAAGTTCAAGTGGTAAAGAGTCTCTGCCAGAGACTCTTTAACTAGATTGGAGTTGCAGTGTGTCAGACTGACATGCCGCAACAACGATCGCTGCGATACACGCCCCCAGGGGCGCACAGAGGCTTGTTATCCTAACCACATCATATGACGTCCGGTCAGGATAACACAACTACTTTGCCAATGTCATTTTTCGGCAAGTGGTTAATGTTTGGCATAAATTATACGTTGTACAATGCTATAAGAAATAATACATGTGTTTTAGCCTAAATCTTTATCTTCTTTTTTCCAGGTGCTTGTCAGATGGTGAATAACACAGTAGAAGGTATTATAGTACTGTACTATTATTATTATTTTTTTACCAAACCAGAATAACTACTAGGGATGAGCCAAACAATTATGTGGGGTTCCCCCCAAATATCCATTCCAGACCCCAGGTCTGGTATGGATTTTAAAGGGAACTCCACCCCAATTTTTTTTTTAAATGCCGTGGACCCCCACAATTTTTTTTTTTTTTTTTATGAATGACTTTTCTCTGTATTAACGGTAGCGGACAATTCATTATAGCCGCAAGTTATTTTAAATTACTTTTTTTTTCTTCAGAAATGACACTTTGTGCAGGGACAGTTCTAAGCATGGGAAACAAGTGCTACTTTACAGGCATACTATACGAAATTTAAAGGAATATTTCACTTTTATTGTTTCACTTAAAGGAATTATTAAAATCTCTGCTGCCAAAAAAGCTGTAGTTTTAAAACTTTTTTTTGCATTGATACCTGTCCCCTGGGGCAGGATCCAGGTCCCAAAACATTTTTTATTACAATAACTTGCATATTAGCCTTTAAAATTAGCACTTTAGATTTCAAACGTTCGAGTCCCATAGACTTTAACAGGGTTCTAAAGTTCACACGAACTTGCCGCGAACACCCCAAATAGTTCGCTGTCCAGCGAACAGGTAATGTTCGAGTCGAACATGAGTTCTACTCGAACTCGAAGCTCATCCCTAATAACTACACTAGGGAAATGGTTATCTGCTCTCCAGTTTATAACACAATACAATAATGCAGTGTCTTAAAGCAGCAAGAAAGCCAAACACATGACTTTGCTCTTTAAAGGGGTTATAAAGGCAAAACTTTTTTTATCTTAATGCATAAGCCTTTTGTGTGCAGAAGCCCCTCTCAACCCCTCTAACACTTACCTGAGGCCTCTCTCTGTCCAGCGTTGTCCACGCCGTCTGAGATTCTCCTTCTCGATTGGCTGAGACACAGCAGCATCACCATTGGCTCCTGCTGCTGTCAATCAACGTCAGCTAGCCAATCGGGGAGAGAAAGAATGGGAGAGAGGATGGGACGGGGCTGGGTCGGGTCAATCAAAGTCAGCTAGCCAATCAGGGGAGAGAGGGGACTGGGACTTGGCTCTGGTGCCTCAGAGCAAGCTGCTTGCTGTAGGGGCACCGAAAAGGAGGGAGGGGGCCAGAAGTGCAAAAAACGCAGAACAGGGACCCGAGAAAAGGAGGATCCAGGCTGCTCTGTGCAAATTCACTGCACAGTGCAGATAGATATAACATGTTTATTATTTTTGTAGGAAAATAAATACGAGTCTTTACAATTAGTGATGGACAACCATCTGACAGGACGGTTCGCGAACGCTAACCGTGAACTTTCGCAATTGTCTACGAATCGCAAGTTTGCGGCCGGCCCCATTGACTTTAATGGCAGGCGAACATTAAAAACCTGCAGGTCATATTTGCAGCCACAAAGTACTTACTAGCTGTGCACAAATAGTCCCACAACATGGACACTGACATACCAGAAGTATTAAGTGAAAAACCGGATACATAAGTAAGTGCCGGCCATTACAGGACCCAAAAATTATCCGACAGGCATTCATCTGACAGCAAACAACTTTGTATTCTGTGGCTGGAGGTACATTAAGCTAATTACCGAATACAGAACTAAGTGTCGGCCATTACAGTGTCATGTCAGTGTCAGTGTCGAACCGGGATCTCCCTGGTCTCTTAAACCACAGCCTTACCTGCTGTGCCACAGAAGAGATCTAGACCTTGGGAATGTCCTAACTGTGTTCAACACTACCTCGGACTCACTAGCTCCACCTGCTGCCAGCTGTGGACAATTCTCAATCTGGACAGCCTTTAAATAGGAAGTGAGGTCATCACTCAGCGCCCGCTTATTGGATTACTTCCTGGGTGTTTTGACTTCAGTGATCTTTTTTGTATTAAACTCCTGCCTGATATCCCGACTATTCTACAGCCTGCTGATTTTGTACCTTAACGCCAGATCGTGTATGACCTTTGCCTGCCTGACCCTTATCCGGATTTCGATTGTGAACTATTTGCCTGATCCGTTGCCGACCGTATCTGCCTGACGACGCTTTGCCTGGATCTCCAGCATACTACTTCCACTTCGGACACTACCTTTTACAGGTACCTTACATACAGGCCCTAAAAATTAGCCGACAGGCGTTCACTTGACAGCAAACAAGTTTGTATTTTTGTGGCTGGTGGTACAATTGGCACTAACTGGATACAGAAGTAAGTGCCGCCCATTACATGCCCCAAAAATTAGCCCACGGCCACAGGCGTTCACCTGACAGCAAACAACTTTGTATTCTGTGGCTGGTGGTACAAAAAACATTCACCAGATACAGACATAAGTGCCGGCCAGTACAGGCCCAAAAAATTAGCCCACAGGCGTTCACCTAAATTTGAATCAAACATGGTCTACTGGTCACATGTGTTGAATTCCTCTGCGATCCATGCCTCATTCATTTTTAGAAATGTGATGTAGTCAACACTGTTGTGAGGTAGACGAGTGCGCTTATCAGTCACGACCCCCCCTGCTATGTTGAACGTCCTTTCGGACAGGACACTGGATGAGGGGCAAGCCAACAGTTCCATTACAAATTGTGCAAGCTCTGGCCAGAGGTCAAGCCTGCCCACTCAGTAGTCCAGGGGTTCATCACTTCTTAGTGTGTTCACATCGGCCGTTAACCCGTTGTAGTCAGAGACCTGTCGGTCTAGGCGTTGCCTCATGCTGGATCCGGAAGACAGCTGTCGATGAGTCGGCTGAAAGAATGATCCCATATCATTAGTGATCAACCCATCTTCAAATCGCCCTCTTCTTGCAGGCGCTGTTGGATTGGTACCCAAAACTGTTTCTCTGCGAGTGGAAATTCCTCTGCCAGTGGACACAAAAGCAGAATGCAGCATTTCTAGAAGCAAGGCCTGGAAGTGCTGCATTTTGATAGCCCTCTGTGATGTTGGTATGTTTTGGTTGTACCGGGGATCTAAGTACGTTGCCACCCAGTACTGGTCCTTCTTAAAACACTGGAGCATGAAGGCCCCCATTTGCACTAAACTGTAAGCACTGTAGTGGCCAGGCTCCTGCTCATCATTCAGGATAATGTCGTCCTTATTCTCCTCCCCCCATCCACGGACAATGCCATGGATCCCAGAAAGGTTTAAAGCATGCTCTTCTTACTCCTCCTCCTCTGCCCTGGCACCATCCTGTTCTGACTCCTCTTCAGACTCCCGTTATTGACTTGTCTCAGGTGGAGTAGCCCCCCCTGGGAATTCATCCAGCATTGCGACTTCCTCATCTTCCTGCTCCTGCTCCTCAACAGCTTGATCAATGACACGACGCAATGCATGCTCCAGAAAGAAGGTGTAAGGTACAATGTCACTGATGGCGCCCTGACTGCAACTGAACAGTTTGGTGATCTCATCAAATGGGCGCAGAAGTCTGCATGAGTCGCGCATGAGCAGCCACTGGAGCGGTGAAAGAAAACCAAGCTCCCCAGAACCGTCCTGCCACAGAGTTCGTACAGGTAGTCGTTAACTGCACGTTTCTGCTGGAGTAGCATATCAAGGATATACAAGGTTGAGTTCCATCACGTCAGGCAGTCACAAATAAGAAGTCTGACGGGCAGGTTGTGTTGCCGCTGAATGTCAGCAAGGCGAGCCATGATAGTGTAAGATCTTCTGAAATGAGCCGATATTTTCCTGGCCTGCTGCAAGACGTCCGGGACCCCAGGGTATTTGGCAATGAATCGCTGCACAACCAAGTTCAGGACGTGTGCCATGCATGGCACGTGTGTAATTTTGCCTTGTTTCAGGAGGCTCAGCAGATTGGCACCGTTGTCGCACGCCACTTTACCAACTGTCAAATTGAGCAGTGTTGGCCACTGATCTGCCTGTGAACGCAAAGCTGAAAGGAGTGCAGGACCAGTGTGGCTCTTGTCTTCCAGGCACAACAGACGCAGCACAGCATGGCAACGTCTCACCTGGCATGTCAAATAGGTTCTGGGGATATTGGGCAGTGCAGCGGAAGAGACGGTAGCACAGGAAAAGGAGGAGTCAGCCGAGGAGGAGAGGGAGGATGGAGTAGGAAGAGGAGGAGAAGAAGAGTCAGGGCTGCATGCAATCTGTGGTGGTAAAACCAAATCTACATGGGTGCCACAGGTTACATGCTTGACGGCTGTCAGAAGGTTCACCCAGTGGGCAGTGAAAGTTATATACCTTCCCTGCCCATGTTTGCTAGACCACGTGTCTTGGCACTGACACTGTGTGCCAGAGATACATTCACTTGCCGCTGAACATGGCCTTATAACTCTGTGATGCCCTTCTTTGAATTTTTTTCCCTTCCTTGGATTTTCCATTGTGGTGTTTCAATGGCCACAAATTTTCAAAAGGCCTCCGAGTCCACCAGTTTATATGGCAATAGTTGGCGGGCTATCAGTTCCGAGAAGCCAGCGGTCAACCGTTGGGCAAGAGGGTTATACGGCGTCATCGTTTTTTTTTTTACGATCGATCATTTGGGCCACGGAAGCCTGCATTTTTGCAGAAAAACGTGAGAACGGCATGATGGAGGGTGGAGTGGAGGACAATTGTGAGCATAGAGGAGAAGGAGAAGGAGTAGAGGCTGGACGGTGAGAGCCTGGAATGTGGCTTTGTGGGTTCTGATGGCGTTGCTCCCACTGGGCTCAGTGATGGAAGGCCAGGTGCCTTCTTAAGCTGGTCATCCCTAGGTGAGTGTTGGGCTTACCGCGACTTAAGCGTTTACTGCAAAGGTTGCAGATGGCAACACTATTGTCTGCGGACATGTTTAAAAAAAGCCCACACTGCGGAAGCCATGGGCCAGCAACCTGGGGGTGCCAGATGTGACCATACATGGTTGATGGCTTGATCCTGATACATTAGGAGTCTGGTTTGTCCCTCTTGTGCAATGTAAGTTTGGCCTGCTTCTCCCCCCTATCTGCTGGTCTATCTCTCCCTCTGAACTCCCCTCCTCTTCCTCTCTTGTGGGCATCCTGTGACTCAAGCGGAGGGTATATGGTGGTGGTGGTGATGTTGGTAGTGAGCCACTCAATCAAGTCTGGTGCGTCCTTTGTCGTACTCGAATGAACATTGTGCCACTTCCCTCTTTTGCTCCGGCCTGGTTCTCCTGCCCTATCCCTACCACCCCTGCGGAAGGGCCTGCCTCTTCCTCTGCCTGTCATTTAATTAACATGTGACAAAAGTCTCTAGAGAAGCGCAGTATATGTGGAAGAAGGTATATAAAACCCCACTTCAATCTGTCGTTTTGGGGGGGCCCACTGGTTTATTGCACCAGTCATGAAACTTTTTTTTTCATTAAATTTTGTCAATGTGTGTAGCAGAGGTAAAGCAGCAAAAGAGGGTAAAAATCTGCAGTACCCAAATACACCACCAGTCACAATGCTGCACAATACAAATCCACTATAATATGCTTTCTATATTCAAAAGTATATTATAAGTGTATTACACCCCTACATACTGCACACCAAACAATAGTACATCTATACCAGTGGACCTGTTAGGTAACGATTTGTGTCACTACAGTCTGTTCCTGCTCTGCACACAGCAACCTGTCCCTACACTGACAAAGAGTATATGAGTGTATTGTACCCCTATATACTGCACAGTGAGTAGTACACCTATACCATTCCTTGAAAGGACTTTTGTGGACCTGTCGGGTAACGATTTGGGCCAGACGTCCTCTAGTGTGCTCACTGCCGGACTCTATGGAGCTCAATTGGCATTTTACATTGAATACCAGAATTGGCAGGTCCACCACTGGTGCCCCATGCTTTTCACAGTTGAGAGCAGGTTCACCCTGAGCATATGTGACAGACGTAAAGGGGCAGGGGTGTATTTAGGTTTTGTGCTGCCCTAGGCCTGACTAAACTTGTCCACCCCCTAATTTAAATATGACCCACCCCTTCATGTCAAGGCCACACTCCTTGCTGTTTAAGTCCCACCCTAGACCCGCCCCACTTTTCGAGTGGGGACACTAGTTCTGAGGGCCTGGGGGGGGGGGCAATGGATTCCCTTAATTTGCAGGGTTTCCTCTCACTTCCTGTTTGGCTATGGGGCAGGAAGTGAAGGGAAATCTCTGCAATTGGACATGGATGGTAAAAAATAAACCCGCTTTATGGGGGTGCTGGACTAATTTGCCTCTCAGTCCAGTCCAGCCCAGAGGGCAGCCATCACAAATTTTGGGGCCCCTTACACATCTTTAGGCAGGGCCTGGAGCAGAAAACCGGGGGGGGGGGGTGCTGACGAAAAAAACAGTGTATTCTCTTCTCTCCTGATGCAAGATAATAAGCATAAGCGGGGCGCACTGGGGACCATCGGGCTCCTTACAGGTGTAATGCAAAAAAACAAAACGGAAAGGGGGCCAGCCAGGTCTGTAAGAGGCCCTGTGGACCATTGGGTCCCTTACATGTGTAATGCAAAAAACAAGTGCCTGTACCCCCCTGATGACAGCCCTGCCGGCCCATAAGACTGGCACTACACTAACAGTGTAGCACAAGTCAGCAGGGACACTTTCCGTGCTGCCCCCCTGCAAAGTGCTGCCCTAGGCCTGGGCCTTGTTGGCCTAGGCCAGGATACAGCATTGTAAAGGGGTCTGGAGAAGCCGCAGAGAACTTTATGCTGCCTGTAACATCGTTCAGCATGACCAGTTTGGTGGTGGGTCAGTGATGTTCTGGGAAAGCATATCCATGAAGAGATGCACAGACCTGTACAGGCTACACAATGGCACCCTGGCTGCCATTAGTTATCGGGATGAAATCCTTGGACCCATTGTCAGACCCTACGCTGGTCCAGTGGGTCCTGGGTTCCTCCATGTGCATGACAATGCCTGGTCTCATGTGGCGAGAGCCTGCAGCCAGTTCCTGGACGATGAAGAAATTGATACAATGGAATGGCCCCCACGCTCACCTGACCTAAATTCAAAAGAACATCTCAGGGACATTGCACCTCAGTCTGTTCAGGAGCTCAGTGATGCTCTGGTCCAGATCTGGGAGGAAAATACCCCAGGACACCATCTGTTGTCTCATTAGGAGCATGCCCTGATGTTGTCAGGCATGCATACAAGCACTTGGGGGTCATCCAAACCACAGAGGACCATTTTGAAATTTCAGCAAAATGGACTAGCTTGCTGCATAATTTTTTCACTTTGATTTCCGGAGTGTCTTAGAATTCAGCCCTCTGTAGGTCGATAATTTTCATTTACATCAAATGATGTGCCATCCTTTCATTCCTAACACATTACCCAGTCTATATCAGTATAGATATCCAACATGAGATTTTTGCCTGTTGAGATCTGATATGTTTTCAAAGTGTTGCTTAATTTTTTTGAGCACTATATATATGTATATATATGTAAAATAAAATAAAAATGTCCCTGTACGCTCTATATCATATATAATTTCTTTCACATTCTGTGTAATGCTGTATTATTTTTTTCCCACACATACTGTACTTTTATAGTCTCTTTTATTATGAAAGAAAGAACATTTCCTGCATGCCTATAATAAAAGAAAATTCTACATCAAAGATTTAATAAACACAATAAAAAAAATCTTATTAGCTGGAAATGCTGCTGATCACACCAAGGTCTGTTGTTCACATTCGTAGTAGTCTTGCTGTGCCCTAATGAATAGGTGCACTGAGTACATTGATTTACTTACATAGTCGTATTATTTCCGTGAATGTACAGAGTGCTTGTATTACAGAAAAGGTATTTGAAGGATCACACAAAGTTTTGGCTAACTTCCATGCAAATTAATTTTAACTTCAAAGTAATAGAAGAACAACCGTTGTACAGTGATATGTTTATTTTGAATTGCCTGTGTGATTTTTTTTGTATAACACTTTTAACACTTGTATTTAGCTGGTCATATATATGTAAATAATATTTCTTCTTATAATTAAGTATAGCTTAATTTTCTGTAATATAGGTTTAAAGTGATTGTAAATGCTAAAGTTGTTTTTAATTTATTTTTATTTTCAATTGTTTTTTATTGAAATATCCACAATTGAATAACAATAGAAATACAGGTAAAACTGTCATAAAGCATTAAGCAAAGCAGAACAATGGAACCAAAAAAAAAAACATCCGTTACCGGCAGAGGGGAGCAGACTTACCCCCCCAGCACCCCTCACGGGTTCAGACTGTGCTGGAAAGCGAGAGTCCGCCCCCCGGGCAAAAAGCAAGCAGTAAAAACACAGATGTCCAGTGAAGCATAGATGCAAAACATTATGAAGAGAGAGAGAGAAATAATATTGAATTACTTTGGAAATAATACCTAGCAAGTCAACCGAACCTAGACTCTCGATCAGGCTATTACGATCTAAAGATATATCAACTTGTATGCATCAAGCAAACAGGAGAAGTCATAGTTAGAGTCCAGATAACATCAAACAGTAATAAAAACGAACAGTTGAAGCCTCCTTTGTTAATCAGGAGCGATCTAAATTAGTGTCTCCAAGAAATGGTCAAAAAGTTATACCTGTAGGGTGATAATGTATAGAAGAGAAAAACAAAAAAGAAGGAAAGGAAGGAAAGAGAAGGAAGAGGTGATACACTGTAAGACAGTGCAGAACCCGCTCGCCTATCCGGACCCGGGTGGCAGGCAAGTGGAAGGCGGTAAGGATAGGTATCTGGAACAGGGCTCCCAAATGGCAATGTGTTTATCAGTAGAATCCAAAAGGTTGCCAACTGTTTTCTCTTGAGCCATGATCCATGAGATCTTTCTTTTGACCAAGAGAAACGATACAGTAGTTTTTTTCCAAGTCCGAGCAATCGTCAACCCGGTCCAAAGGAAGATAAACATTATAAGACGTTGAGTACGTTTTGGGGTTCCAGGGCACGGAAAATTCAAGAGAGCGAGGTGAGGGGACTTTTGGATGGGTAATCCTGTGATTTTCCGAATGATACAAAATATTTTATTCCATAAACCCCTGATCTTGGGACATTCCCACCATATGTGTAGCATCGATCCAATATGCCCGCAGTAGCGAAAGCACAAGGGTGAGGTGGTAGGATAAATTTAGGTTTTTTAATTTAATAAATTTTCTGCAATTAGATGAAAAAACTTCCAAACATGTGTCATTTCCCCCCAGGCCCCCGAAAAACTTACCTGATTCTGATCCAATGCTAGCAGGGGACCCCAGAAGAGGAGGCTTGGAATGCTCTGTGCAATACCATTGCACATAGTAGGTAAGTATGACATGTTTGTTCTTTTAAAAATAAATATAGCCTTTAGTAATGCTTTAACTACTTGTTACAGGCAAAAGTCTTGCTGGATTTTGAAACCAGACAAAACATCTGTAAATATGTCAAATTGGATATCTGACAGTTTTCTAATTTTAATGTTTTGGTTACCGACAACCTCTGATCCCATCAGTACAGCCCTTTCATTTGATTTCTTGATTACTGTACAGAGGTGAAAGGTGATTTTGAGGGTTTTGCTGTCCTTACTGTTCTTGTGAGTAGGGATGAGCTCCAGACTTGAACCAATCATACATTTTGAAAGAAATATTGGGTTTACATAGTGGGACACTGTGTGTGTATGTGTGTGTGTGTATATATATATATATATATACACACAGTTGTTCTCATAAGTTTACATACCCTGGCATAATTTATGATTCAGCTATTTTTCAGAGGATATGAATAATAACACAAAAACTTTTTTTCCACTCATGGTTAGTGTTTGGCTGAAGCCATTCATTATCAATCAACTGTTTACACTTTTTGAATCATAAAGACAACAAAAACCAACCAAATGACCCTGATCAAAAGTTTACATACCCTGGTGATATTGTCCTGATAACATGTTGACACAAAAGGATTTCAATGGCTATTAAAAATAACCATCCTCACCTATGATCTGTTTGCTTGTAATTAGTGTGTGTGTATTAAAGGTTAATGAGTTTCTGTACTCCTGACAGGCCCTTGCATGTTTCATCCAGTGCTGCACTGATGTTACTGGATTCTGAGTCATGGGAAAAGCAAAAGAATTGTGAAGTATCTGTGCTAAAAGGTAGTTGAACTGTATAAAGCAGGAAAGGGATATAAAAGATATCAAAGGAATTGAAAATGCCAATCAGCAGCGTTCAAACTCTAATCAACAAGTGGAAAATGAGGGGTTCTGTTGAAACCAAACCACGGTCAGGTAAACCAAGTAAGATTTCAGCCACAACTGCCATGAAAATAGTTTGGGATGCAAAGAAAAACACACAAATAACTTCAGGTGAAATACAGGACTCTCTGAAAACATGAGGTGTGGCTGTTTTAAGATGCACAATAAGAGGCACTTGAAGAAAGATGGGCTGCATGGTTGAAGAAAGCCATTACTATGCAAAATGCCACAAAGTATCCCGCTTACAATAAAGCCACACATCACAGAGACAAGCCTCAAACCTTCTGGCACAAAATCATTTGGAGTGATGAGACCAAAATTTATATTTTTGGCCACAACCATAATTGCTTCATTTGGAGGGGAGTCAACAAGGCCCAAGATGAAATGTTACACCATTCCTACTATGAAACACATAGTTGGATCGCTGATGTTTTGGCGATATGTGAGCTACAAAAGCACAGGAAATGTGGTCATATTAATGGCAAAATGAATGCAGTATGTTATCAAAAAATACCTGAGGAACATTTGCATTTATCGGCCAGGAAGCTGTGCATGGGACATACTTGGACATCCCAACATGACAATGATCCAAAACACAAGTCCAAGTCGACCTGTGATTGGCTACAGCAGAATAAAGTGAAGGTTCTGGAGTGTCCACCTCAGTTTCCTGACCTCAAGATCATTGAGCCACTTTGGGGAGATCTCAAAGATGTAGTTCATGCAAAACAGCCCAAGAATTTACAGGAAGAGAAGATAAAGAGCCTCATCCACAAATACCACAAAAGACTGTAAGCTGTCATTGATGTTAAAGGGGGCAAAACACGGTATTAAAAACAGGGGTATGTAAATTTTTGATCAAGGTTATTTGGGTAGTTTATGTTGTCATTATGATTTAAAAAGAGTAAATACAGTTGATTTATAATACATGGCTTCAGCCAAACACTAACCATGAGTGAAAGAAATGTTTTTTGTGTTAATATACACATACACATTATATTACCAAAAGTAATACTGGGTCTTAGTCCATAGAAAGAGAATTCGAGGGATCCCCCGAAGTGGGGCTTTGAAGGCAACAAGAATTTATAGTGTTTTATACAAAATATATAATTTTATTTATAAATATCAAAGTATCAAAAAACACAAAAGTTAAAAGAAACAATGGATATGCAACTTATAAATGATCCACGTGGTAAGTACCAGGCCCTACGCGTTTCGGGTATTCCCTTCTTCAGGGGCCGAAGTCTGTATGGGATCTAGTAAATTTATGCAGAAAAACATAATAAGAAAATAAATATACATAGACAGGAGGCAAAATACATATACAGGTGCAATAAATCAAATCCATACCAAATCCATACCAATAAAAATGCTTTTAAAGTTGCAGATCAACTATGTGTATCAACCATGGCGTGGGGATTTCCAAGATGGAAGGGAAATAGGAAGACCTGGGTGCTGTGTTTCACACGGCCACCTGGACCAAAACTGTCACAGAGCAATATACTGTCCTATAGATAAAAGACAGTGTGTGTAAAAAAACTTTTTATATATATAAGTATCTTGTAGTTGTCTAGAATAACAGGAAACACAGGAACAAAAAACAAAAAAATATCAAAAAGCACATACCAAAAATTAAGGAGTGCAGATGGTAGTCAAGCCTTTAGAGTTGCGGGCGGGCATAGGCACTGAAAATCTGTATATAATAGCACAGAGAGTGATCAGAAGAGATAGCCATGATTAGGGCCAAGAAAGCACGCTAATTAGACCTGGGTCAAGTTACTCACATGAAGGTGTAAACAGGAGCAGCATAGCAGCCTTCTGCCATGTCAGGCTTGTCAGGGAAGAGGGACGTTTAAATATAGTAGGACGGTAGGCGGGTATAAGAGGTGGACGTAATTTGGTGACGTGGCGTCACACAATAGGTCCACGAATCAAAAATACAATGATGCAAATCGTGTCATGTAAGGGCACAAAGTCAGGGCGGAAGTGAGATGTATGATCACCGCCGCCCGGACATCCGCAAATGAAGTTGTGATGACGCTGATCGCATCGTAAGAAGGCAAGGAGTAAGGGCGGAAGTGAGAAATGTAAACACCGCCGCCCAAAAAGACCAGTGTCAAGGCGTAAGCCCCGTCAGCACACCACGCAGATCATCTGCATGGTGGGCGGGGCTGGTATAACGGCAATCATAGGGCGTCAGGGCGGAAGTGAGGTGTATAGTCACCGCTGCTCAGGGACCCGGAGGGAAAGTTTCGATGACGCTGATCGCGTCATAGGAAAACAAAGTAAGGGCGGAAGCGAGAAGTGTGATCGCCGCTGCCCAGCGTCGTGACGTAACCCCCGACAACACACCACGCAGATCATCTGCGTGGTGGGCGGGGCCAACGCAGCGTCGGTCATAAGATCTTATAGGACTGTATTAGTGAGACAGAAGGACAGGGATAGCATAGTAACCAGAGTCACGCCATGACATGGCTGACTATAAATGACAAGGAGGGGGTAGGGTTCAACATCCTTATATTGGGCGCATGGCAGCGCTAATGAGCTGCATAGAAGGTCACCGCTGCCCAAATGTACAAACGGGAAGCGGGGCCAAGCAGATTTTTAGAAGGAAAATGAAAAGGAATTAGAGAGAGCTAAAGTAAATATAGTATGCCTATAAATAAACTCCCTTGGAAAGGCTACAAGGTAAAGGCTGATTAGACTACAATATGATAATTTTGTAAAAAGTAAGAGTATATAAGGGATATGTATTGGTATAATAAGACCACACATATCTAATTAAAGATAGTGGGCCGGCAGTGAGGTCCAGGGAAGGGGTGGAAAGGACAAAAGTTATGTCATTTGCATCTCCTTCACGGCGCAACTATAGACCCAAGGGCTGTCTACACTATAGAAAATGTGTGACAGCCAGGTCAAAAATAAGCCGTCCCCTAGAGAAGGGGCGGCTTACGTGCGCCGGGCCAAGTGAACACAGAAGCTCCAGTAATCAGATCCGCGCCAAGGATGAGAAACCAACAATGAAATGCACCGGCAAAAGGTAAATACAAGAGAATGAACAGAGACGACACAGTGATAATTGTATACCAAGAACACATACAGTACAGTATACATATTTAATACATATTTAAAGTAGATGAGGGCAGATATAAGGCGGTCATAATAGGAAGTAGATGGAAAATACACGTCAGTCCCCCTCCCATCCACCAGAGGAGAAACCCTCCAAAAAGGGCCTGAAGCTTATCTGTTCATTGAGCCCCGGAGGAAGGCTGGCTTCAAGGTCAGCAATCCAACGGGTCTCATGCTGTAGTAGGGTTTTATTCCAGTCTCCACCTCTGGGGTTGGGATGAACCCTGTCCAGAATCAGGAATTTAACCCCAGGAAAATGACCATCATGTTGTAGCAAAATGTGGCGCCCCAGTGGTAGATCTGGATTGGCAGTGCGCATAGCATGTAAATGTCGGGAAGCCCGTTTAAAAAAGGGCAGTTTGGTTTTGCCAACGTAAAACATACCACAATTGCAAGTCAACAAATACACCACACCGAGAGTTTTGCAATTGGCAAAGTGTCTCGGTCTGTGTAGTCGTCCATTAGGTAGAATGGTTCTCCTTTTACAGGGGTCCTTTCTAAAGATCCCTTTGAATTCGCTTTTAACTAGCTGGTCTCCAAGGGAGCAAGCCCGACGATATGTGATCGCGGGCTCCTTTGGGACGAATGGTCCTACATTGGGATCAATGGACAGTAGATGCCAAAATCTTTTAAAGATCTCTCTCATTTTTTGATGTTGAGAATGGTATTTGGTAATTATTCTCGTAACATCGTTTTTATTATTAGATTTTTTAGGTTGGCTAAGCAGAGACTGCCTAGAATGTCCATTGGCCCGTTGGAACGATTTTTTGAGACATTTTTTAGAATAGCCTCTTTGTCGAAGTCTTTCCCTAAGGGCTGCTGCCTCTAGTAGGAATACTTCCTGGGAAGAGCAATTGCGTTTCAGACGCAGATATTGACTATAGGGTATTGATTTAATCAATGGTGTAGGATGAGCGCTGGTGGCATGTAAAACCGTATTGCCTGCTGTAGGTTTCCTAAAGAGGCCTGTGGCTAAGGATCCATCTAGGTTCTTGGATAAGGTTACATCCAAGAAAGTGATTTGTGTATCACTAGATGTCACCGTGAACTTCAAATTTAAATTATTGGAGTTCATAATGGACATAAATGACTTGAGGTCATCAGTCGATCCCTCCCAAATCATGAGGACATCGTCTATGTAACGAAACCATGCAGTAACTAGATGAACAAAAGGCTGGACAGTGGTGCTAGTCAAAAATGATCTCTCCCACTCCCCCAGGTACAG
Source organism: Rana kukunoris (assembly GCA_029574335.1). Taxonomy (NCBI): domain Eukaryota; kingdom Metazoa; phylum Chordata; class Amphibia; order Anura; family Ranidae; genus Rana; species Rana kukunoris. Next base: position 151,488,428 of record CM056056.1, read on the forward strand.
GTTGGCATACGATGGGGCACACAAAGTCCCCATCGCAACCCCCTGCACCTGGAGGAAGTGGGAGCCATCAAAGGAAAAGATACCATGATAAAGTATAAATTCCAAAGCCATAATGATAAATTCGCCAAGTCTTCGGTCAGTACGAAAAATGGGGAAAATAGCATCTCTAATTGCAACTAAGCCTAAGGTGTGTGGGATGGAACTATAGAGAGCTTCCACATCGATGGCCACTAACAATGCTCCCGGAGAGACCATGAGACATTCAATTTTTTGTAGGAGATGAATAGTATCCTTGATATATGATGAAAGATGTGTTACAAAGGGTTTTAGATATGAGTCAACAAAAATACTGAGATTCTCTGTTAAGGCACCATTGCCTGACACTATGGGTCGCCCTGGGGGGTCTAAAAGATCTTTATGAACCTTAGGCAGACAATAAAAGGTAGGTATTTTGGGATATTTAGTCCATAGATTTCAATATTGAGTTGGCCCACCCTTTGCAGCTATAAAAGCTTCAACTCTTCCAGGAAGGCTGTCCACAATGTTTAGGAATCTGTCTTTGGGAATGTTTGACCATTCTTTCAGAGTGCATTTGTGGGGTCAGGGCAGTAATTTAAACCTACAGTAGCTCGCAGGCTCTGATCCAATTCATTATAAAGATGTTCTATCAGGTTGAGGTCAAGTTCCTTCACCCCAAACTTGCTTATCCATGTCCACAGCCCCCTTCCCTGGCCCTCCAAGCTGCATGCCATGATAAGCGTCTTTTATGATTTTTTAGGAAAACATCACGTTGTTTATTATTCTTAACGACCAAGTTCATGTTCAAGTTCCAGCTCCTGCAGCCTAGTGGGCAGGGGTTCCTTTCCCTGCACTCACTGTCACTATTCAAAAACAGTGTGGCCTGTAAATGAATATACTACAACTACTGTCACCCACCACTGTGCATTAACTATTCAATTTGTTCCTAAAAACTGGAACTTATTCTTTAAAGTGCCTGATCCATTTTTTGTGTGCCCTGGGTACCCAGCAAAGGCAGCAGAGTCTGGGATATATAGCTGGGGTCAGGTGGGGAGTGGCATCTTTCCAATGTGTTTTAAAGCACCAAAATAATTTCCAATAGAAAATCAACTGTTGGCTGAGGTGCCGTTAACAAACTCACAATTGCTATAGCAACTAAAAATCTGTCTACAGGTCTGTGCTGCCACATACATAGTAATTACATAAGTGGTAGTGAAGGGGTTAAGAAAAAATAGCATGGGATTTTCCTTAACCAGACCGTTATCAAGGAATGCAGTGTGGGTGGCCAGAAAAGGGAGAACAATACTTAAAGCCTCCCTGCCTTGAATGACACCTTGCCCCCATATTGTTATAGACAAGGTCCTCAAAAAGGATGTTGGGGGTCTGTGGGTGGGAAACGTATTGAAATCCAGATCCCCTTCCCCGGATATCTCTGTCCTTGTTACCCATCCACAAAAAACAAAACAAAAAAAAAAACAAAAAAAAACACCCGGACCATATAAAAATATTTCACAGAAAAGAATAAACAATCAGCCGATCAGTGCCCATCAGGGCCACATATTAATGCAGCCTCATCAGCGTAGCCTATCAGTGACCATCAGTGCAGCCTCATCAGCCCACATCAGTGAAGGAGACAAATTACTTACTGTATTTATTGGCATATAACACTCACTTTTTTACTGTGAAAATAGAGGGTAAACTGTGCCTGTGTGTTATACGCAGGGGGCTGTGGAAAGTTTTTCCTGAAACTTCCCTCTCAAAGTTAGGGTGTGTGTTATACGCTTGTGCGTGTTATACGCCGATAAATACGGTATTTACAAACTTTATAACAGAAACGAAGAAACTTTTTTATTCAAAATTGTTGGTCTTTTTTCATTTATTTAACAACAAATTAAAAATAAGCTCTATTTGTGTGAAGTGTCCACACAATAGTCATTCAAAGTATGACAGTGCTAAAAGCTGAAAATTGTCCTGGCCAGGAAGGGGGTGAAAGTGCTGGTAGGCAAGTTAAAGGGGTTGTAAAGGTACCATTTTTTTTTCCTAAATAGCTTCATTTACCTCCTTTACTTTTTTTTTTCGTATCCTTTATTTTTGTTTTTATATCCAAGGGAACAAAGAGAGATAGTCGTAAGAAAAAAAAAAAAAAAGGGTACATAGTCACATTCATATTGCCGCGCAGGGCAAGAAAACACAGCCAAGAAAAGAGACACAGTAGAAATAAAAACAATAAAAATAACAGTAAAATACAAGCATCTATATCTCTCTTTCCCTGGACTAGTGAACAAAACATCTTAAACTGTCTTATCCATGTCTCTGAATCTTGGCCTTGATTCCTGTTCTTCGTCACATAAGTCTCTTTAATCACCCTTCTTAACCACTAGCCGACCAGCCGCCGTGGTTCTACGGCGGCAGGTCGGCTCTCCTGGGCGAGAGCCCGTAGCTCTACGTCGGGACTTTCGCGGCCGCTAGGGGACGCGTGCGCGCCGCCGGCGGCCCGCTCGCCCCCGAGTGTGCCCGGTGGGCGCGATCGCCGCCGGGCACGCGCGCTCGTTCGTTACAGAGCGGGTGTAAACACACAGCGCTCGTTCCTGTCAGCGGGGGAAACGCTGATCTTCCGTTCATACAATGTATGAACGGAAGATCAGTGATTCCCCCTAGTGAGTTCACCCCCCCCATACAGTTAGAACACAAATAGGAACACACTTAACCCCTTCCCCGCCCCCTAGTGTTAACCCCTTCACTGCTAATGGCATTTTTATAGTAATCCAATGCATTTTTATAGCATTGATCGCTATAAAAATGCCAATGGTCCCAAAAATGTGTCAAAAGTGTCCGATGTGTCCGCCATAATATCGCAGTACCGAAAAAAAATGCTGATCGCCGCCATTACTAGTAAAAATGTTTTTTTAATAAAAATGCCATAAAACGACCCCCTTTTTTGTAAACGCTATAAATTTTGCGCAAACCAATCAATAAACGCTAATGGCGATTTTTTTTTACGAACAATATGTAGAAGAATACGTATCGGCCTAAACTGGGGAAAAAAATGTTTTTTTATATCTTTTTTGGTGATATTTATAATAGCAAAATGTAAAAAATATTGAATTTTTTTCAAAATAGTCGCTATATTTTTGTTTATAGCGCAAAAAATAAAAAACGCAGAGATGATCAAATACCACCAAAAGAAAGCTCTATTTGTGGGAAAAAAAGGACGCCAATTTTGTTTGGGAGCCACGTTGCACGACTGCGCAATTGTCAGTTAAAGCGAAGCAGTGCCGAATCACAAAACGTGCTCTGGTCTTTGGACAGCAATATGGTCCGGGGCTAAAGTGGTTAATATACCCCACCCTCCCCCCCCCCAAAAAAAAACCCCTCATTCTATACCTTCCTCCCCCCCCCAAAAACCTCACCCGAAGGGGACCCTCACCCCACACTTTCCTCTTCCCCTCTTCAGAGAGAATAAATAAAGTCCACCCTGTCCATGTCTCAATATACGGTTCCCTTTTATTTCGGGCTGAAATAACCAGGTCTTCTATAGCTCATATCTCTCAGACTCTATTAAGCCATCTCACAATGGAGGGTGTTCTAGTATCTCTCCACTGTAAGGTAATTCCACTTTTAGCAGCGTTAACCAAATGACATAATACTGATTTTTTGTAAGTTAACACTGGGATCTGTGAACAGTGGAGCAAGAAAAAAGCTGGATCGTCTGGTATAGGAAACTCTGTAAATTTTTGCCAAATTCTCTGAATTTCCAGCCAATATTGTCTTACTTTTTCACAAGACCAGAATATGTGCAACAAGGTTCCCTGCTCCAGTCCACATCTCCAACAGCATTCTGAGTTTTCTATAGAGAATTTATGCATCTTTACTGGGGTGTAGTACCATTGGGTTAGAAGTTTGTAATTGGATTCCTAGGTTGGGGTACAAACCGAGGAATTCAATGCCAAGTGAATTATACGTTTATGTTGGATTGGTGTAAAAGTCCTCCCCAGATCTCTTTCCCATTTATTAATTCCTGGCATAACAAAATCCCACTGAGGGGAGTTCAGCAATCCATACATCTTAGAAACCACTCGTGATAGTGGTTCCTCATCATCACAGTAAACCTCACATTTTGTTAACTGTCGCCGGAAATTAGACGGTTGTCCCAGGGATCTCAGAAAGTGGTTTACTTGGAGCGCCTGCCATAAACTTAATTCAAAGGTTCCCCCTGGTTTCATTAGGGACTCAGTAGTTGGCCATATTTCTGTTTGCAAGAAATTTGAAACCTGCACATTACCCTTTTCTTTTAATTTGTTAAATGTTCTTCCCTCAATTCCTGGTAGAAAACCTGGGTTCCCTACTATAGGAAACAGGGGAGATTGGCCTGTTGAAAACTTTGGGTTTCGACAGACCTTGGCAGCGTTTAACAATGTTGGGCCAATTATGGGATGTTTTTTCAACATACTTGGTAGTGGAATTGGGCTGATCTGTTGCTCCATATCCACCCATCGTTTGGTAGATTGGTGCAGGCATAGGAACTACAATCTCGTCAGATGAGCTGCTTGAAAATATTTAGCAATGTCTGGGACTGCCATCCCCCCAAAGCACTTGGGTAACATAATCAATTCTTTTTTTATTCTTGGTCGTTTCCCTGCCCATATGAATTTCATCAGGAGGGTACTCATTTGTCGTAGGAAGGCCGCTGGGATGGCTATTGGCAGAGCTTGGAACAGGTACAACATTTTGGGCAGGATACTCGTTTTAACTATGTTATTTCGACCTAACCATGAATGGAATCCATGTTGCCACTTATCGAGGAGGGTTCTTACAGCATTCTTCGATTTTGCTTTTTAAATGTCCTTATTTCTTCTGGGAAATCCTCACTTCCTGTTCTCTGTAACTCCACACAGTAATGCTTTATCCCTGGTGTGGAGTGTCATGCTCGCCCCCTCCCCTGGACTACAGGGGAGTCAGGATGCCAACTAACATACAGCTCCTTTCTTTATCTGCAACGTAGAGAGCGTTTGGACTCTCCTGTAGTCCAAGGGAGGGGGCAAGCACGACACTCCACACCAGGGAGAAAACCTTGCATTACTGTGTGGAGTTACAGACAGAAGAACAGGAAGTGAGGATTTCTCAGAACAAATAAGCACATTTAAAAGCTAAATTGAAGGGTGATGCAAGTGAATGAGGTAAAGGAAGCTATTTAGGGAAAAAATTACCTTTATAACCCCTTTAATCACATTGTGGAGTGATGTAGAACTATACAGTGCGTAGCTTATCACGATTGTGAACTTTTAGATCTGCCACTATGACAACCCATCACCACAATGATGTTTCCTACAGCTACTTGTGTCACAAATGACAGCTCCTGGGCATTGCTGAAATGAAATGAAATAAAATGTAAAGACAGCAACAGGGATCTCAAAGACCTATTTGACCACGTGTGGTTCTTTTTTTAATATAAACTTTGATTTTTAGAATAATTTTTATAAATACATATTCACATACAGTATATCAAAAATACTTTCAGCTCATATCTTCTTTAATCCCACCCCCCTCATGCACCCCCCTCCCTCCTTACCCACTTCCTGCTTTTTCCTATATTGTGCCTTGTGCTCTTCTTCCTGACTTTCTTTCTCTCAACTCACCCCCTTTACCTATTCTACCCATACCTCCACATATTTACTAGTTTCTTTAACCACTTCAGCCCCAGAAGGTTTTACCCCCTTCCTGCCCAGGCGAAATTTCAGCTTCCAGCATTGCGTCGCTTTAACTGACAATTGCGCAGTCGAGCGCCGTGGTTCCCAAACAAAATTGGCGTCCTTTTTTTCCCACAAATAGAGCTTTCTTTTGGTGGTATTTTATCACCTCTGCGGTTTTTATTTTTTGCGCTTTAAACAAAAATAGAGCGAACATTTTGAAAAAAAAATGCAATATTTTTTACTTTTTGCTGTAATAAATATCCCCAAAATATATATATATATCATTTTTTTTTTTACTCAGTTTAGGCCAATAAGTATTCTACTTATTTTTGGTAAAAAAACTGCAATAAGCGTTTAATCGATTGGTTTGCACAAAATTTATAGCGTTTACAAAATAGGGGATAGTTTTATGGCATTTTTATTATTATTTTTTTTTACTAGTAACTACACACAGAGCTCCACGTCCCTGTTCAGTTACTGGGCAATCGCGGGTGCCCGGCGGCGATCGTTGCCGCCAGGCACGCGCATCGTGATCCCAGCAAAGCGGTGGGTGCGCGCGCCCCCTAGCGGCTTTAAAAGACAGGACATCATATGAAGTCCTGTCAGAACAATGGAGTCTTTCGCCCGCCGTCATTTGACGGCGGGCGGTGGACAAGTGGTTAAATGTTTTATTATTTTTTCCCAGATGTTTGAGAAACTCTCTGTGTGGTCTTCCTCTCTACTACTAAGATACTCCATTTTATATAAATATATATTCAATTCTTTTGAACCAGTCTCTTATTATGGGTCTAACCATTTTTTGGTATTACCCCTTTTTCTGCATTTATTAAGTGTAGAAATATTGTACTTTTATTTAATTTTTTTATTAGTACTATGGAATAGCACTCCCACGGGTCATCCATTATTTCCATACCTATAATCTCCCTTATATATTGCTGTACCTTCTGCCAGCATTCCTTAATTTTCAGCCATTCCCACCAAATGTGGGTCATTGTGCCTGTCTAATTACATTCCCTCCAACACAATGGGGAATTCTCTGTTTGGCATTTATGTGCTTTTACAGGAGTTATATACCATCTTTCTAAACATTTATAGTTAATTTTAGCTGTGTTTATCTGTTGCGAAACAATGTACAGCTCTCCAAACATTTTTCTTTCTTTTCCCATATTCCAATGAATGGAGGTATATTTGACCCCACCAGCCTTGTGAGTATTTTAAAGGTCTGTTATATACAGGTGAAACTCAAAAAATTCGAATAAAGTGCAAAAGTTCATTTATTTCACTAATGCAACTTAAAAGGTGAAACTAATATATGAGATTCATTACATGCAAAGCAAGATAGTTCAAGCCGTGATTAGTCATAATTGTGATGATTATGGCTTACAGCTCATTCAAACCCCAAATCCACATCCTCAGAAAATTAGAATATTACATGCAATCAATAAAACAAGGATTGTACATAGAACAATATCGGACCTCTAAAAAGTAGAAGCATGCATATGTACTCAGTACTTGGTTTGGGCCCCTTTTGCAGCAATTACTGCCTCAATGCGGCGTAGCATTGAAGCTATCAGCCTGTGGCACTGCTGAGGTATTATGGAAGACCAATATGCTTCAATAGCAGCCTTCAGCTCTTCTGCATTGTTCAGTCTCATGTCTCTCATCTTTCTCTTAGCAATGCACCATAGATCCTCTATGGGGTTAAGAGGCGAGTTTGCTCGCTAATCAAGCACAGTAATCCCACGGTCATTGAACCAGGTTTTGGTGCTTTTGGCAGTGTGGGCAGGTGCCAAAGCCTGCTGGAAAATTAAGTCTGCATCCCCATAGAGCTTGTCTGCGGAAGGAAGCATGAAGTGCTCCAAAATCTCCTGGTAGACAGCTGTGTTGACCCTGGACTTAATGAAGCACAGTGGACCAACACCAGCAGATGACATGGCTCCCCAAATCATCACAGACTGTGGAAACTTCACACTGGACTTCAAGCATCTTGCAGTGTGTGCCTCTCCATTCTTTCTCCATACTCTGGGTCCTTGGTTTCCAAACGAGATGCAAAATTTGTTCTCATCAGAAAAGAGGACTTTGGACCACTGAGGAACAGACCAGGTCTGTTTTTCTTTAGCCCAGGTAAGACGCTTCTGACGTTGTTTGTTGTTCAGGAGTGGCCTGCCAAGAGGAATACAACATTTGAAGCCCATGTCCAGGATCCATCTGTGTGTGGTGGCTCCTGATGCACCGACTCCAGCCTCAGTCCACTCCTTGTGAAAGTCCCCAATACTTTGAATGGCCTTTTCCTGACAATCCTCTCCAGGCTGTGGTCATCCGTGCTGCTTGTGCACTTTTTTTTCCACATTTTTGCCTTCCACATAACTTTCTATTAATGTGCTTTAAAACAGCACTTTGGGAACATCCAACTTTTTTTGCAATTACCTTTTTGAGGATTTTCCTCCTTTATGGAGGGTGTCAATGATGGTTTTCTGCACAACTGTCAGGTCAGCTGTCTTTTCCATGATTGTAATTCCTACTGAGGCTGGGTTCACACTTGTTCCGACATCGCTCCTACATTGGGAGCTCATGTAGCATGACGTGTGAAAATCAATGTTTCCCTATGAGAGCTGTCTTAACTGGTCCTAAACAAGTCGGTCCGACTTTGAAACTACTCCCTGTACTACTTTGGTCCTACATTGATCCTACTTCAGCCCATTGAATATCATTGAAGTAGGACCAAAGTAGGAGCCTTGTCCTAACCATCCGACTTTTGCCACCTGACATGTGATTACAGCACCAGTAAAAGGAATTTATCTCACTCTGGGATTGTTTTGATTGGTCAAAGAAACAAGTCAGTCTATCCCATGTAGGACCAAAGTAGTATCCTGTTCATGAAAGTAGGATGGATGTAGGACCAATGTAGGATCAAAGTAGGACAAATGTTGCAGAGCAAAGTAGGATAAAAGTCGTGTAGTGTAGTGTGAACCCAGCCTCAACCAGACTGAGAGACCATTTAAAGGCTCAGGAGCCCTTTGCAGGTGTTATGGCTTAATTAGCTGATTAGAGTGAGACACTTTGAGCCTAGTATATTGCACCTTTTCACAATATCCACTGTTTCTGAGATTGTGGATTTGGGGTTTTCATGAGCTGTAAGCCATAATCATCACAATTATGATAAATCACAGCTTGAACTATCTTGCTTTGCATGCAATGATTCTCATATATTAGTTTCACCTTTTAAGTTGCATTAGTGAAATTTAATGAACTTTTGCACAATATTCTCATTTCTCGAGTTTCACCTGTATAATGTTTCACTTTGGTTTGTGGGCTGCATACTTTTTTAACTGGATTTCATTTCTCCTCAGATCTAATTGGCTACAGCAATGTTTTCACAAACTGTTTAAGCTGTAAATACCTCCCATTAATTCAATATCATTAATTCTCCATTGTCTTTTAATTCCTGATAAGGGCTTATCTTTCCTCCTTTTATAATATCTTTTAACTGTGCATTTTTATTCCATCTACCAAATTGTGCCCCATTTCCAGGTAAAAATTAATTTGTACCCTCAAGTGATATTAGTGGTGAATTATATTCTCATTTTACTTGTCCGTGAAACGTGTCCCATATCTTAAAAACATTTCTAGCTAGATCATTTGTATTCTTATCCAACTCTCTGTATTTTTATGTGACCTAAATACTCTTACTTAATTTTGTTCTACTCAATGGGGGTTATTTACGAAAGACAAATCCACTTTGCACTTCAAGTGCACTGCAACTGCACTTTCAAGTGCAGTCGCTGTAGATCTGAGGTGGACATGCAAGGAAAATAAAAACAGCATTTTTCTTGCACTTAATTGGATGATAAAACCAGCAGAGCTTCCCAAATTTCAGCACTTCCCCTCAGATCTACTGCGATCTACAGCAATTGCACTTTAATCCACAGTGGCTGAGCAATTTCTGATGGCAGCAATTCCCAGCTCATTTAAACATGGAGGCACTTCCTTGGAATATTCACCCTCATTAACACAAAAGGGAAGAGGAGGGCTCCATAGTGTAGTAAATTATATACATTTTGTTCCATAAGCATCAAAACACTCACATTAAGACGATCAAAACTCAGCATGTAAACAATAGCACTTCCGCCCTCGGCCGCCACCGGAAGTGGTGTCACCATGGCTCTGTTCCCTACATTGAGCTGCTTCTACAAGCAAAACACAAAACTGTAGAAGAAGCAATTTTTGAGCCAGTGTGCATGGAGCCTTAAAACTTCACTAGGAATCACAGAGACCACTAGAAAAATGTATTGGAAATCACTGGGGGCTCTGGCTCTAGAAACATTAACTGTTGCTAAGGCAAAGCCTAAAGCAATGATCTAGGCCTAAATAAAAAGATGGTCTGAGCATGTAGCTAAATAAATTAACAACAGGTGGTTAACCAGTCTTAGGCGGCGTACACACGAGGGGATATGTCCGCTGAAAACGGTCCGATGGACCGTTTCAGCAGACATCTCCGCTCGTGTGTATGGGCTAGCGGACAGATTTCTCCACCCGACAGATTTCAAAGCAAGCTTTGAAATCTATCCGGTGGGAATCTGTCCGCCCGACATGTCTGCTGGTTAGTACACTTACCAGCAGACATGTCGGCCCCCACCGCCGCCGCGCCGCTGCCGAATGGATTCGGCGCATGCGCGGAAGTGTTTTACTTCCTGGTGCGGTGACGTGGCGTGACGCGGCGGCGTCAACGTCACCGCCGCGTCACCGCGCCGTCCGGCGGCGGGGAATTTGATCCGATGGTGTGTACACGCCATCGGATCAAACTCCCGATCGGACATATCCGATGGAAATGGTCCGCGGACCGTTTTCATCGGATATGTCCGATCGTGTGTACGCCGCCTAAGGCTGGGTTCACACTGATACGACAGGACAGTCATACAACTTTCATCCTACTTTGCTTTGTGACATGATTCCTACTTTGGTCCGACATCCATCTGACTTTCATGAACAGGATACTGCTTTGATCCGACTTTGTGATAGTCTAACTTGTTCTTTGACTAAACAATCGCAGTATGAGATAAATTCTTTTTGCTGCTGTTGTAATCACCATGTCGGATGTCAAAAGTCGGATGGTAAGGACAAGGATCCTACTTTGGTCCGACTTCAATGATATTCCATGGGCTGAAGTAAGATCAAAGTCGGACCAAAGTAGTACAGGGAGCATTTTCAAAGTCGGACTGACTTGTGTCAGACCAGTTAAGACAGGTTTCATAGGGAAACATTGATTTTCACACGTCATGCGACATGAGCTCCCAATGTCAGAGCGTTTGTCGGACAAGTGTGAACCCAGCCTCAAACACAATTCTTGTAGGATAACAGGTAACAGCTGAACATGGTGACTTAAAACTATAGTATTTCATATACCAGCATGCTTGCTTGTCTTTAGGAATAGAAGAGACAAATTGACAAATACAATTTCCCTTCCCACTCACATCATTGTTCTACCATCAATGTTAATAAAATAAACAGTACATGACAGTGTTAGTTAAAATATTGTATGAAATACATATGATAACAACAAAGTTGTACAAAAAAATATGGTAAGTAGCAATAAAAAAAAATCAATTTCACACTCCCTGGAATTCTTAAAAACTGGTTGACACATTTTACAAAAGTTTCTTGTGTGCATTCTAAAAGTGGTGCAGTACGCGCCAAATCAACCTGTCTGAAACTTGAACATGGAGCATGCTGTACCACTTTTAAAATTCACGTGAGACACTTTTGCAAAATCTGTCTGCACCAGTTTCTCTCTGTACACCAAAAGAGAGTTGGTCTTAGCTCCAATTTCATAAGATAAAAAATGTCCATAAGTTATTTTGAATTTGGATTATTTTGCATTTCAAAATTACTTGAATTTGATATACAGGTCGCTGTCAGAACCAAATTCTTCATGAATTTGGTGTAATACATTAACAAGAGTTATTAAGGGGGTTGTTAACATATGTGTTTTTTTCACGTTAATGCATCCTATGCATTAAGGTGAAAAAACACCTTGCAGTGTCTGAACCCCCAACCCACCCCGTTTTACTTACCGGAGCCCCACATTTCCGTGGGCGTGTCTTTGCCGTCCTTCTTTCCTTGGATTCCCGACTTTGATTGGATAGATTCATAGCAGCACAGCCATTGGCTCCCGCTTCTGTCAATCAAATCCAATGACGCAAACGCTGAGGGGCGGGCGCCATTGGTAATGCACAAGGTCAGTGCGCCCTTCTTTTGTATTTTGTTTTAGCCTCAAGAATACCCATTGTTCTGAGGAGGGCAGCAAGTCTGTAGTCATTCCCTATTTCATTGGAAGGCTCTGGTTGTGCGACTTAATGACTGGGCTCCTGAGCGCAGGAGAAAGTTTGTGTTTTTTTTTTTTTAATAATTTATTTAAATAAATTGAGTTTCCAAGAGAAAACAGTACAACATATACATAACATAGAGGTAGACAAAATAATAGGAAGCACATTCCAGTGATGCAAAAGAAAAGAGAAATAAAAATAAGGATTACGTAGAGATACCAATGCATCTTCCATGTTATACAAAGTTATATATTATAGCGCATCCCCAAATTTGGTGTGGAACCCCGTGTCCCTGTATCAGGGAAATAGCTATAGCCAGCCCCTTGCGATCCCTCTCATTGGTTGCGGTAGCCAGCTTTGATCATATGAACATAACCTTATCCCGCCTCCCAAAACACAGGATCCGTCACCTCTGTTGCACATTTATGCGTTCTTGGAATGTGAGAAGAGGGTAAGTTTATTAAGATATTCAGAAAAGTTTGTGCTTTTACGAGCTGGACATTTCCATAGTACTCATGGCCTACATAGAAGCCACCAAATCCTTCAGAAACTCTGAGAGACTATTCATTATTAGACATGTGCAGACTGGAATATTTTGTTTAGTTTTTTCGTTTTCGTCTGGAAAATAAATGTATTTAGTTACTCCCGAAAATTGTTTTGATTTATTTTGTTTTTCGTTGGGGAATAGCTTTCGTCCGAAAATCCAATAATACTTGGTTTCTGTCGAATGGTCAAAAGAATATTCGACGGAACTTCAAAACTTTCCGTCGAATTGTACATTTCCGGTCGAATATTCCGCCTACAAGAATTCTAATGTTGTATGACTAGTAATAATGTCGAATCTATTCTCTATAATGTTGAATCTATTTTCTCATAAATCAAAATCTATTCTCTGTAATGTCGAATCTATTATTTCTATAGTGTCTAATCTTTTCTCTATGATGTCAAATCTTTTCTCTATAATGTCGAATCTCTCTATATCTAATTTTTACCACAACGAAAACGAAAATAAAGCATTTTTTAATGTTGGATCTTTCGGTTTTCGTTTCTTGCGCTTTTGTTATTGTTTGTTAAAACGATAACGAAAAAAAAAACAGATTTTCGCAGGAACGAAAACGAATGCACATGTCTATTCATTATACCATTTGGTAAATACAGAGGTAAATAATTTTCCATCAGATTTCTGGCATCTTGGGTTGTAAAGTTTATTCAGAAGGCCTACCAGGCAAGGAATATGAAGCCTCTGTCTCAAGTGAATGCTCATTCTACAAGGGCAGTCTCAACTTCTTGGGCAGCAAGAGCTAATTGGAGACAGTTTGCAGGGCTGCCATCCGGTCATCTCGCCATACATTTCTCAGGCACTGCCATATTGATCCAAGGTCTCTCACGAGAGTTCGGAAAGAGGATAGTCCTGGCTCGTATGTCCTTATCTAATTAAAATACTTATTATTAGCATTATCCCATCCATGTAAGCTAGTTATTTATCATCTGTATGCTGCCATGGATGCATCAGGAAAACGGAAAATTGTATCATACTTACTGTAATTTTCCTTTGCTGGTGCCTATCCATGGCATCATACACTCCCACCCTCGATATTCTGTATTCCGAAGAATTTTGATGGGAGGGATTATGCGCCGGATTCACGTAAGGTTTACGCTGGCGTATCTAGAGATGCGCCGTCGTAAGTACAAATGTGAGCCGTTGTATTTTTACGCTGATTCGCGAAGCTAGATACGCCGTAAAACAAGGCTTCAGCCACCTGATGTAACTTGCCTACGTCGGCGTATCTTGGGCGCATAGTTACGCTGGATGCATTCAGCGTTCCCAGGTTAAATGTGCAAATTAGTAAGATACACCGATTCACGAATGTAGATGCGCCAGGTGGAAAAGATACACGGTTTGCGTAAGGGTTACGTCCAGCGTAAAGTTATTCCACCATATAGGTGGCGCAACCCATTCAAAGGTATGGACGTCGGAACAGCCGTCGTATGTTACGTCGTTTACATAGTACTACGTGAATAGGGCTGTGCGTAGGTTACGTTCAAGTCATAGGCAGTATATTGATGTATCTTGGGCAGCTATTGAGACGTAACTGTAAGCATGCGCACTGGGATGCGTCAAAGAGCCGACGCATGCGCAGTTCAATTTTTGAAGCTCAGACCATCATTTGCATGGGGTCACGTTTCATTTAAATGTTACACGCCACTTCCACCTACTTTGACTTACGTTGGCTTACGCCGACAACTATACGATACGCCGGTGCAACATTGAGCGCATATTCAATGGGACATAGATGGCAGAAAACAAATTTGACACAGGTTATAACCTTACACTATCCAGAATGAAAATAAAAATGTTGCCTATAATTCTACTTTAAAGTATATCTAAACCCGAGAACACAAATGGAATTTATTGCAATAGGGTGATTGTAATGATTTCCTTTTTTTAGTCTAAATATTTTATCTGCATGTATCGAAAAATACCTATTGATCTGTTGTCAGACATTTAATGTTCTTGTAAGTTCCTGTGCACTGATTGCTCAGCAATGTTCCCAGCTATCTTCTGTGAGCTACAAAACAAAACATTTCTATGTAATGGAGATGAGGAATAGGAGCTGTTTTGTAGTAAAAATCTGAAAAACATTCTGGGGTGACAATGCAGCTGTTCTATAGACATAGGACAGTGATTGAGTGTGTTCACCCTAAAGCCTCATATACACGATCAGACTTCAATCAGACTTTTCCGTGGATTTTGGTCCGAAGGGGCGTTGATCGTAGACTTGGTATATATACACACAGCAGAACATTTTCAGCCAACTATCACCAAATCACTTCTGCTATTGTTGACTGATGTTTAGCATTGGTTCTAAGCTTGTGTATTTGGACTTGGAGCTGGACTTCTGTACACACGATCAGATGATCTTGCATTGGACATTTCTTGACGGAAAGTTTGAGAGCATGCACAGCGAACATTTGTCTGTTGAAAAACCGAAAATAATTGTCCGATGGAGCATACAGATGGTCGGATTGTCCGATAAAACACGTCCGTCGGACCGTTGTTGTTGAAAAGCCTGATTGTGTGTATGGGCCTTAAGGCAGAAAGTTTATTAAACTTGCCATAAATGGATCGAAATGTGGTCAGCTCAGCAGGAACTAGGGTTGCCACCTCATCCCTTTTAAACGTGAACACATAAATTACACAGGTTCTGAAGCTAATTTAATGCAGATAAGGCACCGAGTGAGTTTAATTACCACCTTAATCATCCACAAAACCTGTGGAATTAATGTGTTTGGTTTTAAGGGATGAGGTGGCAACCCTAGCAAAAACCAGACAAGTTTTGATCTGTCTATAGGCAGACTGGTTTGTACTGAAATATAAGGGACTATAGCGGTGCTTATTCACAACAAACAATTTTTTTTTTTAATAATTTATTAAAATGATTTGACACATAGTAAAGTACACAATAAATATTATAGCAAATACAAACAATCTAATAGACATTTGAACCAGGTAGTTGTAGATCCCGATTAGATGTAAGAAGCGTGTTATGAATGATCAACAACCAAGGTGATGTTATGCCCAATATATTTCACCTACAATCCGGCTTCATCAGGGGCTAGGTTGGGATCGAAACTTTAAACTCAGCTCTATAAATATAGAAATGTACATATTATAAACAACATATTTAATGAAGCAAATAAAAGTACATTTATGCAGGTGCACGTGTGAATTGGGCTGACCTTGAACATCAGGATGGATGTCTTGACCTGGAGGCTGGTGGAGGAAAAGGGGAAACAAGGCAGGGATGGACCAGGGGAGGAAGCAAATGGGGGGGGGGGAAATGGAGGGGGAAGGTGGCTAGACCTCACAGTCCACATGGATATGTAGCTCGCCCTATAGTCCAATGCCTCAAATGTTAGGGTCAGAGGTGCGTCTCCATAGGAGAGGAGAGAAATAAATGGGCTGGAGAAGACAAAAATCACTACATGAGAAATGTCTTCCAGTGAAACTTAGTAAACTTGATTTAATAAACATGAAGAAGTATTATTTTAGAACTTAAAAAAAATTAAATGAGTCGTTGCATTACTGGGAGCAGCCACAAGAGTCCACCCTGTTAATACTGGCAGTATCCAAGGAAGAGAGTCTCAAAATACACTCTCTAGTTCTATAAACATGAAAAGGGAAAGAAAAAAAAGGCAGAAAGATTTTTCAATAAATGGGTAGCTCAACTTGAGGTGTCAGGAAAATAAAATCAATCAAAGTAAAGTACTAGATACACCGAGTTCTCACCCATTGAGCAAGGAAACACAGTCTAGTATGGATAGATATCAACTTGGGGATTACCTGTGGTTACAGTGTCATGAGATAGCTCCCTTTGCAACTGCACTGCAGAAAGGACGGAACACAGTGTCCGTTTAAATACATCTTCTCTCCCACACGTCCGAGCGTATGACGTCATTGGGCGTGTGAGGACAATTAGAAGTCAGCGCGCATTCGCCAATGGGGAACCGCTAACGATGCCTACACTACCCACAAGGCCCCGCAATCTACGGTGGGAGACAGAGATAATTTCCCTACCGTACAAATGATCGCAGGCGAGCCAAGGGGCGGGAGATCCACATCCAGGGGGCGAATTCCACACCATCTCAAGTCAATAGACAGGGCATGTAACAGCCCATCAGATGAAAAAGAGGGTGTGAACAAGTGCCAAACGGGAATAGCACGGAGATGGGCGGGCTAGGAATGTAAACAAGCCCTTGGGTATCCATACGGAGAGGCACATTTACCCAATAATTGGTGCATGGACTAAAGGAGGGGGAATGGTGTTGCCGGAAAAAAGGGGGGGGATGGCCAGATCGCATATAAGGCAGATAGGGAAGGATTACCTCCACAGGTCAATGTAACTAGCATCTCCATCGTAACAGGTCAGGCGTCCTCCAACCACAAAGATATGAGGAAGGAGGGGGGGAGACAATTCAGACGTGTACTGAAGTCAATCTATCAATTGCATTCCATTGTCACATTCAAAAACCATCAATACCAGCATAGGCACAGCTTTGAAAAGCCAAAGGGAATCTCCTCTAATACAAAGAGATAAAAACAAATAATCATGTACCTCTAATAACCACATCCAATCCAGCACTAGAAGGGATAAGAAAGATAATTAAAGATTTACAACCCATCATAACAGAGGATGAAACTCTGAAAGAAACCCCCAACACTGGCTTTCCAACAACCACACAACCTCAAACATAAACTCATATGCATGTGCACGGGGTGTGCCTGGGCACTTCCCAATCTCTACGTGTGTATTCCCTCTACTGCCAGGCTCCCCCCGTGTTGCACCTATTTCACCAACAGTACATCACCCAATGCAAACAAATGTAGCTAAGGATCTTTTGTTGGCAAAAAAGGAAAACCAGATCACACTATAGAAGACCTCAATGTTTTAGTTCTTAAAGGGAATTTCAAAACCACTTAGGAAAACAACATTTTTGAATTGAGAATGATAATTCTATTTGACACGAAAGAGAATGGGCTGAAATTAGACCTGGGTTTTCTTAATAATTATTCAACAGTTTTATGACCCCCCTTTGTGAATTAGTAGTGATTGAACCTCGAAGAAGGGGACATATCCCAAAAGCTCGTCCTGAAAAAATGTATGTTGGTGCAAATAAAAAAAAGTAGCATGGAATGCAGCTACAATCACCTCATCAACACTGAATGAATGAAACCAGTGGTTGAAGAAATGTGAATAATGTATGGCCTGTCTTACTTGCAGGAGCACCAGGAGAAAATAGGGAAATTAATGCAGAGCCAAATCTAAAGGCTGGAAAACTTCTTAATATTACGTTTTTGCTTTGGGGTTAGATTTTCTTCAGTTTAGCTCTTTCTATGTCTTAGGTAGCTGCAGAGCTGTACAAACGTGTTTAACATCATTTTTTTATTAGGCCCTTCAACCAATGCAAGGCTGACCAATAGGTATTTTATTTATTGCTTGCTGAGCTTAGGTCACCAAGGTTGGGCAAGATTAAATTTTTGTGCGAGTAGAAAATTAAACTGCAAAGTGAAAACTATTTTTACATTTATGTTGTCTGCAATACCATATACTGAAATGTGCCTTTTTATTTGCAACTTGAAACTACTATTTTGCCAGGAGGCACTGACAGCATTTTAGGAGCAAAATGTTCAGTGAACAGCAACAAGTCTCTTAAGTTATGAACTCTGCTCCAATCAGGAGAAAGGGTCATAAAGGAGGAAGATTTGTTGATTTGATCTGTTTGGTGACTTGGAGAGGAGCAGACATCTTATGCTCTGATAAGAGAGATCACTATGTAATCACTAATTGGCATCCCCCAATCTTGGAGGAGCACAATTTTGTCCCATGAGGGTAAACAAGGCCAGGACACCTCACCCTTTGGAAGTTTCTGGAAGGGGGTTCGAATCCTATACAAACCCAGTTTTTCAGGGTCAGGTCACCACAACGTCCTGTCAGTAAGTTCCTCCTTCCACATTGACTTTATTATTATGTTGGTTTTGTTAACTTTCTTGGTAAGGGGGAACATTTCAGTAAGTAGTTTATCTTAATTTGTAGCCCAAGTCATGGTGAGGAATTCTCAGGAACAAATTCAGTTAAACCTCTTCAGGCTAGTGAATGACTTTTCATATGCCAAATAGAAAGTAGTACCTGTGAAGTCTCTTTGGTGTGATACTTTAAGGTGTTTTAACTTAATGAAATGTACTATAGTCATCAGGAAAAGCCACTGATGTCTATAGAACTCAAGTCAGCAAAACCATTTCACCTTATAACAGATCACCTGTTTATATATTCAGAATTGAATTAATGAGAGGCTAATGTGAAAAGGAAATGCATCATTGCGTTAATCACAGAGTTAATTTCAGAGACTCCCCCCCCCCCAAAATGCAAGAAAGTAGCACCTGTCTAATATTTGCTAATCATGCAAAGTAAGAAAAATCAAATTACTCTAATGAATCTGTTGACACTTTGCATGAATTAATCATCATTTCTAAATGCTTGATGCTGTTTAATTGAAAATTAGACTGGAATTTTATATAAAATATTTTGGAAGATAATGCATGGAAATCAGTATCATGTGAAGAATATTTTTCTTCATTATAAAAATAGTTTTTCTGTACTAACACAACCTCGTGTTCTCAATGAATTATCTCCTAAATATTATAAGTGTGCCTTGTTTTACTATTACTGCTGTACTAATAATAAAAAAATAACCAGAATTTCAACCCAGAATATAGCTTGTAAACTGTTTTATGGTATCAAGTTAAAGAAGCAATATATTTACCCATTTATAAAAGAAAACATGACTTGATAAATGTATACATTTGCAAGGTTGTAACAAAAAATCGCAGTCCTCTAGCAAAAACTGAAATGGCCCCCTCCAACAGAAAATAAACAGTTGTTCAACACCCTAATTACCATCACCGATGATAAAGTGCTAAAGATATTGATATAAAGCCCTTTAGGGTGGTGATATTGAGGTAGACCAAACTCATAATCAAACCATGTGCAATAAAGGAAAATATATCCAATGTGCAAACAAAAAAAAGTCCAACAAAGTGTGAAAAAACTGGTTTATTAATTAAAAACACAAAGCTATTCACCATATATCCTCCACCAGCTATTCTTCACAAAGAATTTAAATTAGTCGATAATTTTTTTCGACCAATACGATTTCTACTCATTTTGAAAAGTTGGAATTCATTAGAAAATAATTAAAGGAAATAAATGTTACCGAAAACGCATTTTAACCCCCCTGGCGGTATCCCCGAGCGTGATTAAGGGTGACTAGGGACCCCCCTTGTTCCTAGTGGTCTGTCCTGTGCCCTACTTTTATATAATAAAACATGTTCTTTCTGCCTGGAAACTGTAGATTGTCCAGAGCAACCAAAAGTGTCCCTTTATGTCAAAAATGGTTTTAGATCAGCTAGAAAACAGCGATAATAAATTATAATCACTTGCAGAATTGAGTGATAGCGATTTGTGGGGAAATTCGTCATAAAAAAAGAAAAAGTAATGAGAGCGACAATTCTGCAACTGAGCAAATTTCTGTGATTTTGAGTTGATTATTTTTTATTATAATTACATTATTATTTGTTATAATTATTTATAGTTATTTATTATATTAAAATGTATGATTTTGTTTTTCAAACTTTTTCCTAAGAATTGCAGGCCTACAGTATAAAACGCCAAATTTCCATGCAAAAAATTGTACCGCTTTTAGTATGTAATTCCAGACAGAATCATACCGCCAGGGAGGTTAACAAACTCCAAAACCAAACTAAACAAAGTGTGAAAGAGTCTAAAAAAGTGTGAAAAAACTGGTGTATTAATTAAAAACAAGCTATTCACCATATATCCTCCACCACAGTGTTGAGTGGAGGTTCCACTGTCTTAGGAAGTATGCTCAACACATAGTATTGCCATTCACTCTTGTGTCTTGCTAATATCGATTTATGTTGATCTAAAGGTTCTCAATTTCACAAAACTTTATCTAGATGCAATCACACCTCTCAAGGTGATTTCCAACACTACTTCCTTGAGCTCCACTATGTTGGGGTGCAACAGCCTTAAAAGCAGTGTGATTTCCCTCTGACTGCTGATTGGGATTCCTGCCGGTGTTCTGCCGATATGGGAAGCTCTGTATGGTTCAGAAGGGGGTTCTCGCTCTCCCCTCTTTCCTGACCTGACAGGCTGCATGCCCAGATAATGGTCTGGGTAGATTTGGGGGGGGGGGGGGGACACCATTTTTTTTTGTTTGGTGTGGCTTTAAGTTAAAATCCATATCAAGCCTGGTATGGACTGGGGTGATTCCATGCTGTTTTATTTATTTATTTTTTTATCTTTTATTTGCATTCATCTGTCAGTGGGGAAGCCCGCTGTCTGGCCTGTTGCTTAACAACCAGCTATTCTTCACAAATAATTTAAATCAGTCGATCATTTTTTAGACCAATCTGATTTCTAATCATTCTGAAAAGTTGGCAATAATTAGAAAATAATTAAAGGAAATACATTTTACCAAAAGCGAAACACATTTGAACAAAATCTCAACAAAACTAAACAAATTCTGAAACCAAACTAAATAAATTCCATAACGAAATGAAATTAGTAACATAATAAATCTATCTGAAACAAACCATATTTTTCTGTTATGCACATGTCATGTACCACTACCTAGTACTTGATCTAACACCTCTGGGTAGGGGGCATGCGAGCACCACCAGCGACCCGGCTGTGCTGTGACTAAACAGGGGGTGCCCCCAGGCAGAGTACCCTCTCCATGTTAATGTTGCGGGAATGTGGACTACTATGGCTCAGTGGGGCTGCATGCATACCCCATCTTTCCAGAAAAGCCTGGTGGCATGCTTAAGTGAGGGTTTTGCATATATATTGGAGGGACACATAATTTATTTGTGAGGTGTACCCCTTAAATTCATGCCAGGCCTGAAAGATCTGGTGTGAAATTTGTGTGGGAACCTATGAGGTATTTTTTTATGTGTCAATCACCTCTTTGTTATATGCAGTATGGGCTGGGCAGTCAGAAGAGAAGATTTGTGGAACCCATTGCAGTGACAAACCTGTTGAGCGACATCAAAAAGGTTTGTTATGAGCACAGAGGGTTATGAATGTGAAGTCTATAAATCCAACCCCAAAGTGTGACAGAGAGGGGCCCCAGTTGGCTGTACAATACTGCTGTTACAGATAAATATAGCTATGAAAAAAAGGGGTTACAGTTCAGGGGCTAATCACAGAAAAAAAAACACATAATGCAATGTATGCCCAGCTGCTGCTGTCTAATGGCATGGGATCAGATGCTGAAGACAAATTAGGATTGAGAGTGCTCAAGAACTGAGCTGAAATTGATGAATGATAGCTGAAACGAACCACATGTGTGCTCAAAAAATGTTACTGGGAGTTTATTTAAAAAAGGGCTGGATCAGGCATTTATGGATCTCTAGGACTGACCAGGACAATGAACCGAGGAACACCGACCATGAAAAGCCGTGATGACCTGCCAGCTGCGTTGTGTGGTATCGCTAAGGCCTCGTACACACGATCGGACATATCCGATGAAAACGGTCCGCGGACCATTTCCATCGGATATGTCCGATCTGGAGTTTGATCCGATGGCGTGTACACACCATCGGATCAAATTCCCCGCCGGCGGACGGCGCGGTGACGTGGCGGTGACGTTGACGCCGCCACGTCACCGCACCAGGAAGTAAAACACTATCGCGCATGCGCCGAATCCATTCGGCGGCGGCGCGGGACGACATGTCTGCTGGTAAGTGTATTAACCAGCAGACATGTCGGGCGGACGGATTCCACCCGATAGATTTCAAAGCATGCTTTGAAATCTGTCGGGTGGACAAATCTGTCCGCTAGCCCATACACACGATCGGAGATGTCTGCTGAAACGGTCCATCGGACCGTTTTCAGCGGACATATCCCCTCGTGTGTACGAGGCCTAACACTGGCTGGACTCACGCTGCCGACTGTGTCCAGAAGAGCTCCGTGGTGAGTGGCGAAGAGGAAGGTGTCACCAAAGGTAAGCCGGAACTGAGATGTCGTCATAGAAGGAACCAGCAGCAGCTAACGTGCTATTCCACTGCATAGCTTAGTGTCATCGGCCAAGACAGAAATGGTACTTTTAATCCCAGACCCAATATCATTTATAAAGATGTTAAAAAGTAAGGGTCCCAGCACTGAACCTTCGGGTACACCACTGATAACCTTAGACTATTTAGAGTAATGCCACGTACAGACGATCGGACATTCCGACAACAAAACCATGGATATATTTCCGACGGATGTTGGCTCAAACTTGTCTTGCATACACACGGTCACACAAATGTTGTCGGAAATTCTGAATGTCAAGAACGCGGTGACGGCACTAGAAAAGGGAAGTTCAATACCAGTCGTGTTAATAGAAGTTTGGTGAGAGACTAGTCGCGATTTTCAGCCTCATGCTTTTCAGTCCATTACAGTGTGACGAATGTCCATTACGAACGCTAGTTTTACCAGACCGAGCGCCTACGTCTCGTACTTGATTCAGAGCATGGGTGGAATTTTGTGCATCGGAATTGTCCACACACTATCCGAATTTACGAAAACTGTTTTTTTTTTGTCGGAAAATTTGAGAATCAGATTTGAGAAACAAATGTCTGAATGGGCCTACACATGGTCGGAATTTCCAACCAAAAGCTCCAATCGAACACTTGCTGTTAGAAATTCCGAGCGTGTGTACACAGCATAAGAGTCATTAATCACTGACAGAATTGTTCCTATATTGCTGTTAATAAGATTTAGACTAGCAATACATTTGTTGTAGCAAGGTTTTTTTTTTTTCTATGGAGTCTCATTATAGTTCTAAAACCTCATTTATATTTTAAATGCAATCCTAATGTGTACAGTTGAATGACATTTCCATTGGATCAAGTTGTAGAGACAATTTTCTAAGCAGCAGTAAATCCTTTGCCAGAAGGCGGCCAGTGCAATTCCTGCGTGTAGTCAATTCTCTCTACAAGAGAATTTAAATTTTTTTTTTTCTTATTTCTCAAATTCATTCTCTCAGGACTACCCTTTCTTCTGATGAATCTTTCTACATTTATTAACTTGCAAAGGGGCCTTGCATAATATAAGCCTAGGGATATTATAAGCATCTATCATTTTTTTTTTTAGGTTGGCTTCATTAAATGAGATAATAACCAGAATATTGTGACTTCCCTTCTCTGATTATTTTTGCAAAATAACTACTCATACGTGCATCAGATTTTGGTTGTTGTCAGGGAAGGTTTGTTCTTCCTGTAGCACAGGGTTCTGCAAACTTATAGACATGGGGAAATCTACTTGAACAGCATAGAAGAGATCAAAAGGTTACCAGCCCATATTCCTTTTTTTTTAGGAGATAACCTTAATGGCCCAATTAAAAAGGAAGGTTTTAAAAGTTTAGGGAGCAGTAGCAAGTACTGCTGAGTTTAGAGGTCAGTAGTAGTATGTAACATGGAGTGTAAAAGTCAGTAATATATAATGCAAAGTTCGGAGGTCAGTACTATGTCAGTACAGCGCATTTAGCTCTGAAAAATGTGAAAGGGATGGCATGTAATATCTGAAGCAACATCAGGGAACATGTGATGCCTTTCTGCTTCCCTCAGCCCCTGACCCGGGTCATGGTCTGCGACAATAAAACAGTCATAGACATGCCAACCTGTCACAGATATCTGGAGTTTTAGGACTCATGTACACTGCTGCTGGTAACAGACTTTTTTTAGGAGCAGTTGGGCATTTTTTTTATCAGCTGCCCTTGAACTCTCCTCTGTTATCTTATCATTACATGTACACAGGGTCGTTTATAGTAGTTTCTAGGCAGTGGAGTTTAGAAGATTTTTTTGGAATGCAAAAAAATGGGTTCAGACGGATGTTCAGAGGCATTTTAAATGCCAAATGCCTGTAACAGCTTGTAAATGCTGCTAAACACGGTAACTCACATTTAGCAACGTTTTGTTAAAGTGGATGTTGTAACGGCACCCCAAATGGGACAGGGGTTAAAGCCGTTTAGGATATTCCCTTTCCGAACACAAGGCAGCTACCGATAAGCCACAACCAGGTGAACAAGATAATAATTCTTCCCCAGAGAATAGACGATGCTCTGTATGAAGTTCAAGCAGGGTTGACCCTTTATTGAGAAATACAGGCTCTTATATACAATTTAGGATCCTGCAGTAACCAAATGAACAATGGCCCAACTCCACCCACAACATCACACAATGGATACATAACAACCCCCCCCCCTAATACACATCATCCTCAATACATCTCTTAGCAGACACTTCGGGGCCTGACCTAATTTACATGAGCTAATTAACTACAGCTGAGACTCAGACACATGACCCTTAGGCTGTCTGTTAACTTACAATACACATTATCACAGGACTCCTTCACACAATACGGGGTCAATTAGCACAAGCCACAATGAAAGATCCTTAGAAGTTAGTCTGGCTTCAATTTACATTACACAGACAGCCAGGTAGCTGGAGGTGATGACATTAACATCTTTCAATTAACCTGTTGAGTTCTGAATCAACAAACAGTAATCAGTTCTTTAAATATATCCTGGAATATATTGTGGATAATCATTACTGCCCCATCTCAGGTAGTCCAAGATATATTCTGAATGTCCATTATTTTCTGGCTAATGCTTTCTAAGAGCTTCTGGGTTCCACAGGCCCTCCCGTTACAGATTTAAACCCACATTTTTTATTTATTTTTTGCTGTCACAATGTAGAGTAATAGATTTCCTATCATCTGTGCCCAGTCTTGCCACACAGAGTTAATCCAGCTCCGGGCAATCCTCTTTTATTGTTCAATGAGATAAAATGGACTAACAGAGAAAAACTTTGGTCCGTTCTGCTCCCTTGCTGTGAGTGACATCTCATGCACTAGCTTTATTAGGCAATATTTTTTTATTCCCACCCCCACTCCTTTTCTGAAGTCATGGGGTTACTTTTCTGAATTTTGACTGGATGTTACTGATCATAGCATAATTTAGTGTAAGAAATACACAGGAGAAAATGCATGTTGACAAGGGGAGTGTAGAGGAGGGCGGGGCAGTCTACTGACATCAAGACTCCACCCACCGAGCTCCAGACAACAGATTTACCCACAGAATCTGCAGTTATTCAGGTCTTATAACAGACAGAGGGGAGACATTTGACAGGTTAGGATACATGCAGAAGGCATGTATATACTTATAGATCAGCACTATGGCAGTAGTTTATAAAGGATGAGAGTGGGTTTACATCCACTTTAACAGACACATTTTTTTTTCTTACAAACGTTTCTAGATGCAAACGCGGTTAAACGCGGCATGTAAACGTGGCTAAAAGAAAATTTTTAGATGTTTCCAGCTGTCAAGTTAAATTGGTAAGAAGTGTATATGAAGCCATTTAGCTGTGTTTACATGCCGCCTTTAGCCACGCTTAGCCGAGTTTAGCCGTATTTGCATCTAGAAGCGCTTTAAAAAAAGTATACTGTCTATTTTATTTGGTTAAACTTAAAAATGTCTGTAAACCAAACTTTGCTAAATGCAAATTGCCACATTTAGCCGCATTTAGCTTTTAAAATGTCTCTTAACGCAGCTTCTGAACGCATTTTTTTGGGGTTCCAGAAAAAGCCTCTAAACTCAACTGCCTAAAAACGACAGTAAACAACCCTGTGTAAATGTACTGATAAGATAACATAGAGAGTTCAGGAGCAGTTGAAAAAAATGCCCACCTGCTCCTAAACATTCGTTTAGCAGCAGCAGTGTACATGAGGCCTAAAACATCATGCAACCTCATTTTGTGGCTTTTCTAATTCAGACTGTGCAAATTCACTGCTAAAAATGAGTTTTGGGTCCAATGTGAGCAAATTTAGATTGGTTAGTGTAACAGAATGACCCGTGACGCCCAGAGACTTTTGAGGGATAGGGGGTACTCCTGTGGGCATAGGGTGGCTGATAAATGATAATTCATGTTTTGCAGGAGATCTGGACATATTACAAGCTGTAAAGGTCAATGTTTCATTCAAGGTGGGGACACATGCTTTTGAGGTGTTAATTGCGTCTGCTCCTAGACATTCCATTGTGAGATGCTAATAACACTGTTTAAAGCCCATTGATGATCAGGTGGGAATACCTTTTTGTCAGAGACAGAAAGTCTGTCTAAGATGTGGATTGAGGGGAACTAATTGTGTGATTCTGTTTTAGGTGAATTCTATTGATAATAGCTGTGACTTGTCAGCTGTAGTAATTAACTCCTGTTATTCGGGGCCTGAACGTCTGACATAAAAATGTGTATTCTGCAGGTGAATAGCTGTTGTCAGAGACGGGACGTCTGGGGGATAATTACCTCACCTGAATGTCATTACCTAAAATAATGTGATTGAAGCCCCACTGTGTGATGAGAGGGGTGGAGAGTTTCTTTGTTCCTTTCATGCTTGAACTGTATAAAAACCTGAGTTTGTACTATTAATGCATTCATTCATTTGAAACCAGGGAGAACCGAGCTTGTCTCTTCCTTTCTGGGGAATGGATCGTGTCTACAGGGATTATCAGAGTGTCGGCTAAGCTGTCGTGGTTGGGGCGATGGAATGGATATCGTAAATGGTGGTGACCGTAACAGTTAGATCATCTCTACTAACCACAACCTCTTGTTGTTTCTACTACTACCTTTTTTTATAAAATAAACTATTCTTTTTTTTTTTTTCTTTGTATAGAAGGTTAGAACTAAAAGCAATTTACAATTAAAGTTAACTTTCTATATTAATGTTAAAGAAAAAGTTGCAACGATTTGGAAAATAAATCCCACATTGACATTATTTCTGTATCTGTGTTGTTGTCAGGAGGTAATTTGTAATACAGTATCTGAAATATACTGTTATCAAAAACTCCTGTCAATATCTATAAAGTGTATTGAGAAAAAGCATGCCACCCTTAAATCTATATTTTCTTCAAAATAACTATTACTCTTTTATCAATAAAGATGTTATAAATATAATATACTGTGATGTAAAAATATTAAAAGAAGATAAAATCTTATGCAGAATGCTGAGTTCACATAATATAGGATAGTTATGTAAAATAGTATTTAGAAATCACTTTTATAGAGTATATTTGATAGACAAGATGCCATATGGTAAACATGGAAAAGATGTTTAATGTTGAAAGGTGTATAATTCTAATTTCATACTGTACTATTAATCAGTTTCTCAGTTATTATTGTTTCAAGTTTCCTCTATTAATAGAATCCAATGTGGCATAATAAAACATTACTGTTATAATGATAGATGATTCAGTCATTTAAATTAAAGTGAACCTATTGAATATTTATAAATGTTTAGAATGATAATTTCTGCTAATGGTAAGGTTGTACAAGGTCCCTTTTAATTGCTGTGCTATAATGAAAACCATCCTCTGTACTTTTTCCTGATTTCATTTCGCTTTGCTACATGACCTGCGATAACTGATTTTAGAGCTAAATTGCACAGGCCTTGTACATTAATAGCAATTTAGTGGCCACTGGGGGGCACTGTTGTTGGAAGGGTGCAGAAAAATGCCCTTCCTTAGCCCTAAAGTCATGGGATTTGGTCCCCTCATTCAAAGTGAAAATAAACATTGTAAATAAAGTGTCGCGCTAAACAAATATGGGCACTACATACATTCACATATAGATACAACCCATAATAAGCAATATATGGACATACAATTTACATAAGTATAATCATACACTCAGTGTAAAATGTCCAGACCATAAGATAAAACAAAAAGTCCACTGAAGTTACTTGCAGAGAAATGTAGTTCAAAATGTTGAAATGATAACAGCACCGGATCTATTCAATACGACTTAAACAAACATACATTTCATGAGTCAGACAGGCTTGTAAACAAGAGGATATCCTGTAGTCTCTCCAGCAACAGAGGATCAGCAGCTAGTATCCAGACTGGTACAGATATCATAAATAGCTTGTATATGTAAGACTGGTTCTTGGCAGTATTCTCAGTCACAGATAGGGAAGAGGAGATAAAGGAAACAACATAGTGTAATACTGTAGCTAAACAAAGGATTTTAATAAGCAAATGCACTTACAAGTGAAGCAGTACACAGAGCATATACTTTAAAACATGGCGGCAGTGGAGTCATCCCGATGCGTTTCGTGTTAATACACTTCGTCCAAGGGTGACTTACCACTGCAGCCCACTCTCTTAAATAGATAAAAGACCCTAAATGGGAGCCAAGCACACCTGTGTCACGAAAAACGCCATGGCTTGGTTCATGCACTCATTTCCGGTTTAGAAACCATCATGGAGCCGAGGCGTGCGTTCCACGCCTCAATCTCGTATGCAATATGCGCTCCAGATGATGTCACTTCCGGAATGCGGCGGAAATCCGCCTTCCGCCATTAACGATCGTATGCGCTACGGAAGTGACCTCAATACGTGTGTCAGGGCATCAGAACTGCCCGATCGCGGCCGTTGGGCGCGCGCGTGCGCCGCTCGGGCGCGCGTGCATGTCTTAGGCGCACAGCACGGGCGCGCAGGGACACGCTCCCCATCCGGCCAATCAGTGGCTTAGGCGGGCTATTTAAGCCATCCTCTTCCCCCTGTCTGGTTGCTGGCTTGTCACAGCTTCTGAGTGTATCTGATACCTACGACCTTTGGATCCTGACCCTTCTGACCTTTGGCTATTGTTACCGGACTGCTGCTGCCTCCTGCTCTTGACCTTTGGCTTTGAATTATCGGACTTCCTGATCTCTCCAACCCTCCTGACCACGGCCTGTTTCCCGGATTAATCTTCTGCTTGTTCCCAGCTCCAGCTACCTGGACTTCCGGACTACCTCCGTGTGTTTCCTTGGCTGACCTCAGCAACCTGCTTCCGGATCAATCTCTGCTCCACGGATCCAGTCTTCGTCCGCCTGTCGGTACCGGTGCCTCCTGGTGCGTCCGTCCCTCTGTCCCCACTCCAGGGGGCGGATGGTGCTAGGTCGCAAAGGGAGCCGCCCTCAGCATCTTGGCCTTGGTGAGTTAATCCTTAAATAACCGTGATAACGTGCATTCCACGCCTCAATCGCGGACTTCATTTCCGGAGAGCGGCGGGAATCTGCGCTCCATCACATTAATCGTATGTGTTCCGGACGTGGTAATAACATCCAGTCCGAACACCGCTGGAACACCATCGGGAATGTGTGCGCTCCAAGTAGATTAAGGGGAAAATACATGCGTTCCACCATTCAAACTGGAAATATATAAAAAATTTACTAAATGGATATCAAAACCTCCAATTATAGATGTCTGCCCTGTGTATAACCACAAAACAGACTTAGTCTCAGAGGAAAAACAAAAATATACAAGACATACAGAATAAGAACTATGATTGTGTATATAACCAACCACACAAAGCTAATCAATATTTAAATAGAAGACTGTGGGCCAGATTCTCAGCGGCGCTACGCCTGCGTAAATGTATATGCGCGGCGTAATAGTAAATGTGCGCCTGCGTGTCGATGCGCGGTAAACACAGAACCACATACGCGCGAAAAAAATTTCGTCTGGGCGGCGAAAATGCATTAAGCTAGCGCGGCGTAGGCGCATAGTTACGCATCAAAAATATTCAGTTCCCATTGAATTAGCATGCAAATATGCAAATGAGGGAAATGCGCGTATTCCCGAAACTACGCGCGTCCGGCGTTGGCTACTCGTGGTGCACGTAACTCGAAAGCCTTGAGTAAACATACCCCTCATAAAAGCACGGGTAACTTTGCTCAAGGCCGTGTGCAAGTCAGCTGGAGAGCAACTACCGTAACGGACGAGCTGAGCAATCACACTTACTGGACAACACATTCGTATGCCAACATGCCAGGGCCAGCCATGGTCTTATCACTACTAAGGTATGCAGAGGAAGAGGAGCATAGAAGGAGGAGTAGGAGGAGGGGGGCACGTGAGATGATCTACCGAGCGCGCATGAGGCTCTTTGGCATGGGTGATGAGGAGGTATATCGCACCTTCAGATTCAGCCCTGCTGCCATCCTGGAAATAACTACAGCCCTGCAGGATGACATCACCAGCCAGACATACCGCTCACATGCACTGCAGCCACTGGTGAAGGTACTGGCAACACTCCATTTCCTGGCCAGTGGTTCATTCCAGCGTACAAGTGGAGTGGTGGCTGGGATGTCACAAACCAGCATAAGCAGATGTCTGCACCAGGTTGTCCCAGCAATCCTCAGACGCATGTCCAACCAGTTCATCAGACCCACCACTGAGCACCTGCGGCTGAAGGCAATGACAGATTTCTACAGAATTGACGGATTCCCACGCACCATCGGGGCCATTGATTGCACACATGTGGCACTACAGCCCCCCAGTGTCACAGAGCACATATACCGCAATCGGAAGCATTGGCATTCCATCAACGTACAGGTGATAGCCGATGCCAAATACCTCATATGGCACGTCCGTGCCAAAGACCCCGGGTCCAGCCATGACAGCTACATCTACCGTCAAAGCAACATCCCAGAAGATTTTGAGCAGGACATGTATGGGGACAGCTGGCTGGTTGGTGAGTGACATGGGTGGCAGCCATGACTATCCCCTCCCATGATGCACACATCACAAGGGACACATGCATGAGTAACATCCTCCTGTCTTTTCCCTTCCAGGTGACTCTGCATATACACTGGGACCCCATCTCATGACTCCTTTCCGGAACCCCCAAACCAGAGGAGAGAGAAGATACAATGAAGCACACATCAAAACCCGTGCAGTGGTGGAGCGCACATTTGGCCTCCTGAAGTCCCGTTTCCGATGCCTGGATAAGTCTGGGGGGGCCCTATTGTATTCCCCCAACTTTGTGGGTCAGATCTTCGGTGCATGTTGCATACTGCACAACTTTGCCATGAGAAAGGGCCTGCAGATTGCCCTATGTGATGACCTGACCCCCCAACCACACAGCCCCCCCCCTGCCAGAGGAGACCTCGTCTGCTGATGGAAGAGCAGTCAGGAGGGTCCTCGTGTTACGAATCTTTGACCGGTAAACACACACATTCATCATGGCACACAGACACTGCACGCGTGTACACCACTGTGGTCCCTAGATCACACACCCCACATCCACATCACATTGGATTAGCCCAAGTCCAGCATGTAGGACTTGGGAGCAGCAACGCCACGTCAAGGCCCCAATGATGTTGCTGTCCATTCATACACCTTTTCACACGTCATTCATACAGCCGTGGGGTTAACTTCACCACCACGGCCGAGGGTGACACCCCTTACTGGCAGGAGTGCCACCCCCTCACATTCACACACCATTCACACTGCACCGTGTGCAGTATCCAAAATTAAACAAAAATAGCTCTTAACCAGAGCATAATAAAATAAACAAAAATAGCTCTTAACCAGAGCATAATATTAAACAAAAATAGCTCTTAACCAGAGCATAATATTAAACAAAAATAGAATTAATGGGCCTGGCGGGGGCTCCGCCTGGTGCCACGGGTCCTGCCCCTCACTTGCCTGGGGGCAGCCACAGATGGGGGGGGGGCAGGTTGAGGAGGAGCATCCCCACGTCCCTCCCTGGCTGCCTGCATGCCCTCCAGGGCAACCGCTATGCGGGTCTGCACAGCAGTCTGCTCCTCGACAGCAAGGCGCAGGGCATGAACCTCCCCCACAAGTTCGGAGGTGTTTGCCTGCAGCTCCCCCAGGCTGGTCAGCGTTGCTGCGCTGTTGACAGCAAGATCCTGGATGGCATCCGTAATGTGTCCCGAGGATGCCAAGCTGTCGGCCAGGCGCTTCATCTCCTCCACGACCTCGGCCAGGTGCTGATTTTGCTGGTCCTGCTGTCTGACCAGCTGTTCCGGCAGGACCTTGGATACACCCCTGGTCTTGCACGTTGCCTTGCGGGGAGTGGCAGGGGACCTGGCATAAGGGGAGGATGTTGAGGGGCCGGAGATGAGGGGGGGGAAAGAGAGGGACTGGAGAGGTTGGAGGGGGACACTGAGGGGTTCGCTAAAGGTGGAGGGATAGCCTGGGCTGGTCCGGGCAACCCATCATCCTCCTCCACAACAACAATCATGTCCTGGTCTACCACACCCTCCTCAACCACCTCCTCCGTTGAGGTGTGCCCACTTCCCTCCAAGTCCTGTTCCAGGGGGGCAGCCAGAGGGACTTGATCTTCGGGGGATGGATCCTGATGGGCCCTGGCATCAACAGATGGCCCCGATCCCTCCTGCACATCTGTGGATGACACAAAAGATGCCCATGTTGGTGGACCCACACACTTGGCACATGTTCCCTTCCACCCCCATACATGTACACAACATATAGAATATAAAACACACTTACCTGTCCTCACGGCTGGCTTCTGAGACTCATAGCCCCCAACTCCCTCAACCTGCTCCATCTGCAGGCAGCGGGCAACCACCTTCTCCTCCTCAGTCAGGCGGACAGGGCAGGGTGGGCCCCCTCCAGTGCCCCTGGCATGCCGAGCTATGGAAGCCAGCTTGCCCTTCACATGACGCCACAGGTCATTAATTTTCTTCTGAATGTCCTGCGGTGTCCGGACCTCATGAGAGAGGGCATTGACCTGGCAAGCCACTTTCATAAGTATTTGGTCCCTCCGGGACTTGCTGGTCTGGGCACTGTCAGCACCATGGAGCCGCGAGTCGTACTTCTCCATGGCCCTCACAACAATGGCCCTCTCCTTTGGGGAGAAATTCTTCTTCCTCCTCTCCTTAACAGCACTTGTTGTCATCTTGTCCAGCACTTTGTCAGTCACTATCCAAAAAATGGGAGACGTTTGCGCTGCACGGGCGCATGTGTGGGCGCATTATATACCCTGCGCACCGGCGCATCGTAGGGAGGCTTTGCGCATGCGCAGAAGGCATCCACGTCACGGCGCGGGTCATCCACGTCATGGCGCGGGTCATCCACGTCATGGCGCGGGTCATCCACGTCACGGCGCATGCTCCGTTCGTCCCAGCCTGCATTTGCATGGGGTCACGCTTCATTACAATGCAACACGCCCACTTCCCTCCTACTTTGGAGTTGCACCGGATTACGCCAATGTTTTTACGCGACGCAGGCGCATATTGGAGCGCATTTACTTAGGGAATACGGTACTTGCCACTCCGTGTTACGTCGGCGTAGTGCATCTGAGATGCGCAACGCCTGCATAATTAGGCGCGCATCTACGAGAATCTGGCTCTGTGTGTGTGGCATATACATAGCCTAAAGGGCCAAAACTGAAATAGAATCAAACGACATGTTTAAACCATTACGGAGAAAACATGCGTTAATAACCTCATGAGCTGGACTCCCAATATAAGGTAAATATACACAATTCTTACAAATCCATACGTCATAATATATGACAGAATAAAATTACAATGCCATAATAACAAATATGCTAAAATGAGTATAACATAGAAATAAAAATACATAAAAGCAAAAAACGTAAAAATAAACCAGGATCAGAACAAGAAATTTAACCCAATACTGGTCATATACCCATAACTCTCATAAGGGTCTAACCATAGATAGTAAACTTTAGGACGTATCAATGAACGCATTAATGTCCCAATCTACATTCACACCTAGTGGACGATGGGTTTGAAACTCATAGATCCAAAACGTTTCTAATCGTGAGACACCTCTAACTTTAGCCCCCCCTCTCCAAGGTGGTATGTACCTGTCAATAATGACAACTTGGGTACCAGTAGGGTCCCTATTGTGGTGCTGTCTGAAATGCCTCGGAACTGTATGTGTGTCCCCACTTTTGATAAGGGATATATGTTCGCCAACACGGATGGAAAATGTGCGGGTCGTGCGACCAACATATTGCATCCCACACGGACAGGTAATAAGATAGACAACATGTCTCGTTTCACATGTGCAGAAATGTTTAATCTTATATAGCCTATTTGTTATCTTAGAAACAAATTCTGTGATTTTGCGTCCACCCAATGCATTGTGTTTGCATACTTTACACTTCTTGCATGGAAAAAATCCTATAAGATTATGGAAAAAAGAACCTTGAATAGGGTTGTCTATGACGTTAGGGGCTATATGATTCCGGTGCCCCTCTGAAAACCACCTTAACATGTTCTGGAAGTAAAGGATTGAGAACTGTATCACTTTTAAGGATATCTCAATGTTTATCTATGATATTCCTTACTTGTTTGTGCTGAATGGAATAAGAAGTTACTAAAGCTAATTTGAAGCTTTCATCTGCACGGCGTTTTGGCTTGGTCGTAGTCAAAGATGCTCCATCAAATAATGATACTCTTTGAATTTCGGAGACAATATCAGACACCATATAGCCCTTCTCGAGAAACCTCTGAGCGTCATCGATTGCTCCAAAAAGGTTTTAGTATTGGTGCAATTCCTACGTAGTCTGAGTAACTGACTCCGTGGAACAGACCGAAGCCAAGACTGATGATGATAACTATCTACAGGAATAAAACTGTTACGATCAGTTGGTTTGAAATTGGTCTGGAGGACAAATTTACGGTCAACCAAACATATTTCAAGATCCAAAAAATGAATCTTATTAAAACTCGCTTCATAAGATAGACTAATACCTCTGTCATTTGAATTAAGATCTTCAAAAAACAATTTAAGGGATTCAGCGCTACCATTCCACAGGAGGAGGATATTGTCTATATATCTAGCCCAGAGGACCAATGATGGATTCTCTTTGGCATAGACCACATCCTCCTCCCATTTGGCCATGAACAAGTTCGCGAGACTAGGTGCGAACTTGGCCCCCATCGCCACCCCCCGCTGTTGCAGGTAGTAGCGTTTATCAAACCAAAAATAATTATGCTTGGTAGCGAATTCAAGAAGTTCAACAAGGAACTCACATTGAAAATCAGCAAGTGAATGCTCCCGATCCAAAAAATGTTTAACTGCTGCGAGTGCAAGATGGTGAGGTATACAGGTGTACAGAGAGGCCACATCTGCAGTAGCCATGATGTAGTCTCCCTGCACATCTACACTTTCTAAAAGTCTTATATTGTCCCCTGTATCCTTAAGGAATGAAGGGGTTTTCCTGACAAGTGGCTGCAAGTAGTGCTCAATATAGCGGCCGATGCGTGACGTAACAGAATTAATGCCGCTCACAATTGGCCGCCCTGGCGTAAAGTTAGGTGCTTATGAATCTTAGGTAGAAAATAAATTGTAGGGATCCTGGGAACCTTTGGTATTAAAAAGGATTTTTCTTTCTTATTTAAAATCTTTAAATCAAAACCCCTGTTAACAAGAATCTGTAATTGTTTCTTATACACGTTAGTCGGGTTAGTGGAAATTCCTTGGTAAGTATCTGGTTCACTCAAAATACGATGGTTCACTCAAAATACGAAGCATTTCAGCTTGGTAATGAGATTTGTCCAAGATGAAAATACCTCCCCCTTGTCAGCAGGGCGGATTACCCAGTCCTTCTGTTCACATAGGGACTTAAGGTCTGCATTAGACAAGGAGGGCAGATGAGGGCATTTTTCAGATAAACGTGACAAATCACGCATAACTGAATCCTTAAAGATTTTTACTGCTGGTGCTATCGGCCCCGGAGGGTTGTACAGAGAGGGGTTTGAAAGCCCGGAATGTACAGTACCAATCGTAGCTGCCCTATCTTCATATTTAGATGTATTAGAAATCAAATAACGCTGGATGTTAATTTTTCGAATGTATCTCTGAATGTCTATAAAGGTCCCAAATTTACTCAATTATTTAGGTGGGGCAAACTTGAGACCTCTATCTAGAATATCTTGTTCAGCCTTAGAAGCACTTTACTGCTAAGGTCAAAGACACCTTGGCCTCTCACTCTCTCCTTCTCTTTCCCTTTCTGTATTCTCTGTCCTCCTCTGCACCCTCTCTTGAGTTTGGACCTTTTTTTTTGGCAGGGGGTCTTCGTGAAAACCCTGCCCACCATACACATTAAAGTTGCCATATTGATATGGTGCAGACTCATAATTAGTTCCACTATATGATTGTGAATTATGGCTTTGATGGTCTCTTAAAGGAGTAAATCTATTGTAAGTAGAAATAGGGGGTGCATGATGTTGTTGGATGAGAATGATAATATTCATAGTAGTCCCTATTGGGGCCGGGGGAGGCTTCACGTACTTGTCCACCTCGGCCATACTGGGGATAAGAACCGGTATGGTAAGAGTTGCCCCTAGACTGGCCTCTACCACCTCGTTTTCCGCTGTTGGTACCTCTCCCTCTATTTTGATTATTAGAAGTATAGGGACTATGTTGTGATGGTCCTGGTTGAGAAGATGATACATCTCTATTACCATTAATACCTGATATATTGGTTGGTCTGTTAACAAACTGGGCAGCCAAACTAATGGGTACTATAGAAGGAACAGGAAGTGACGGCAAACCAACTTCCCCCGCATGGGTAGTATCCATAGATGGAGTAGGTACAGCCGTTTTCTGCCAACCAAAAACAGTTTTATTTTTATAGTCACCCACATCTCTGGAATATTTTTTATGTTTTTTAATTCTTTGTTCCCGATCCTCCTTCTCCAAATGGCTTTGGAGATTGGTTGAAAGAGAATTGTATTCGAGAGAGTTTTTATGGGTTACTAGTTTGTCTTTTAACTCTTTAATCATATTATCAAGAGTAGTTAATCTGGACCTCTTACGTGAAACAAGGAAGCCCAAAAAATTGGTACCGGCTTCATTAAAATATTTATACCATGTGTCCAGATCGGGATCACCTTGCTGAGGGTGCACTTCCCATCTTAGACTACGTGGTACCATACTCTCCGAAATGTACTGCTCTAAAAAGGCAATATCCCATAAAATATGTAATTCGGAGGTCATAATATTCTTGAGTCTCCGAAACAGGCCTCGCAATTCTGTGTCATTCCCAGTGATAGAGAAGACACCATTCAAATTTACTGTCCTAGACGCTCTGTAATCAAAAACGTCCATTTTGAAATAAACCAAAAAGGAAAGATACTGATAAGCTGCAGCAGTGTTGAGAATCAAAACGAGACAATAGAAAATGGTATAGTACGTAACACCGCGCTGCTAGTAGGGAATAATTTTAAAGCAGTAACACGGCTGATTGATAGAAGCAAAAATGAAATATTGTAAATAAAGTGTCGCGCTAAACAAACATGGGCACTACATACATTTACATATAGATACAACCCATAATAAGCAATATATGGACTGTATACGTTGGGGGTGTTTAGCTCTTCTGGCAGATGCGTTTTGGTGTAGTGAGTCCACAGCAAACAGGCAATTGCCGTCAAGGGCCTGGTAGCCCACGTTTATTAAATAGAGAAAACAAAACAAAAGTCCATTCAGGAATCCCACGCAGGGGTTTAAACGACATCCAAAGATAAATGAAAATACCAGCCCACCTGGCTACTCTTCAACAGCACTGCTGTTATAGGTAACGGTTCCTCAAACCATCCGCTCCTCCAGACCCACGGTCCTGGATGCACAAGGCCCCAAAGTCCTTCAACGCACACAGCGTCCGTCCCAACACAGGGACACAGTGTCCGTCCCAACACAGGGACACAGCGACAGTCACAGCCACTGTTCACCTTCCTTCCCTCATCTGCTCTCCCCAGCCCTTCATTTAATGAGCTGTCTGCACCTGGGCAGGCAGCTTGCAGGCTGTCTTCAAAACCTGGACACAGGTTGGAGATCCAGT
Source organism: Rana kukunoris (assembly GCA_029574335.1). NCBI lineage: Eukaryota > Metazoa > Chordata > Amphibia > Anura > Ranidae > Rana > Rana kukunoris. The sequence goes on from CM056056.1 coordinate 151,526,707, forward strand.
CCCACCCAGATCTCTGAAGGATCTCCAAGCCATAGAGCCCCATGTAGCAATAGAAAAAATATGAGAAAACTGCCAGCGCAATTTTCTCTGTTTTTAAATTTACGCTCTGCAGCTCTGTAATTTGGCTATATGCAGACCGTGTGTCCATTTTTGCTGCGTCTCCATGGTGACAGGGACCCTCACTATTACAGGACATACAATTTACATAAGCATAATCATACACCCAGTGTAAAATGTCCAGACCATAAGATAAAACAAAAAGTCCACTGAAGTTACTTGCAGAGAAATGTAGTTCAAAATGTTGAAATGATAACAGCACCGGATCTGTTCAATACGACTCCTAATACAAAAGTGAAAGGAACCCACCACCGGTAATGATGCAGGCTTACCAGAAAAATCTGACTCAAACAAACATATGTTTCATGAGTCAGACAGGCTTGTAAACAAGAGGATATCCTGTAGTCTCTCCAGCAACAGAGGATCAGCAGCTAGTATCCAGACTAGTACAGATATCATAAATAGCTTGTAGATGTAAGACTGGTTCTTGGCAGTATTCTCAGTCACAGATAGGAAAGAGGAGATAGAGGAAACAACATAGTGTAATAATGTAGCTAAACAAAGGATTTTTAATAAGCAAATGCACTTACAAGTGAAGCAGTACACAGAGCATATACTTTAAAACATGGCGGCAGTGGAGTCTACCTGACGCGTTTCGTGTTAATACACTTCGTCCAAGGGTGACTTACCACTGCAGCCCACTCTCTTAAATAGATAAAAGACCCTATATGGGAGCCAAGCACACCTGTGTCACAAAAAACGCCATGGCTTGGTTCATGCATTAATTTCCGGTTTAGAAACCATCATGGAGCCGAGGCGTGCCTTCCGCCATTAATGATCGTATGCGCTCCGGATTTGACCTCAATACGTGCGTTCCACGCCTCAATTGCGGACTTCATTTCCGGAGAGCGGCGGGAATCTGCGCTTCATCACATTAATCGTATGTGTTCTGGACGTGGTAATAACATCCAGTCCGAACACCGCTGGAACACCATCGGGAATGTGTGCGCTCCAAGTAGATTAAGGGGGAAATACATGCGTTCCACCATTCAAACCGGAAATATATAAAAAAGTTACTAAATGGATATCAAAACCTCCAATTATAGATGTCTGCCCCATGTATAACCACAAAACAGACTTAGTTTTAGAGGAAGAACAAAAAAATACAAGACATACAGAATAAGAACTATGATCGTGTATATAACCAACCACACAAAGCTAATCAATATTTAAATAGAAGACTGTGTGTGTGGCATATATATAGCCTAAAGGGCCAAAACTGAAATAAAATCAAACGACATGTTTAAACCATTACGGAGAAAACATGCGTTAATAACCTCATGAGCTGGACTCCCAATATAAGGTAAATATACACAATTCTTACAAATCCATACGTCATAATATATGACAGAATAAAATGACAATGCCATAATAACAAATATGCTAAAATGAGTATAAAATAGAAATAAAAATACATAAAAGCAAAAAACTTAAAAATAAACCAGGATCATAACAAGAAATTTAACCCAATAATGGTCATATACCCATAACTCTCATAAGGGGCTAACCATTGATAGTAAAAATTAGGACGTATCAATGAACGCATTAACGTCCCAATCTACATTCATACCTAGTGGACGATGGGTTTGGAGCTCATAGATCCAAAACGTTTCTAATCGTGAGACACCTCTAACTTTAGCCCCCCCTCTCCAAGGTGGTATGTACCTGTCAATAATGACAAATTGGGTACCAGTAGGGTCTCTATTGTGGTGCTGTCTGAAATGCCTCGGAACTGTATGATGTGTCCCCACTTTTGACAAGGGATATATGTTCGCCGACACGGATGGAAAATGTGCGGGTCGTGCGACCAACATATTGCATCCCACACGGACAGGTAATAAGATAGACAACATGTCTCATTTCACATGTGCAGAAATGTTTAATCTTATATAGCCTATTTGTTATCTTAGAAACAAATTCTGTGATTTTGCGTCCACCCAATGCATTGTGTTTGCATACTTTACACTTCTTGCATGGAAAAAAGCCTATAAGATTATGGAAAAAAGAACTTCGAATAGGGGGGTCTATGACGTTAGGGGCTATCTGATTCCGTAGAGATGGTTCCCCTCTGAAAACCACCTTAGCACATTCTGGAAGTAAAGGATTGAGAACTGTATCACTTTTAAGGATATCCCAATGTTTATCTATGATATTCCTTACTTGTTTGTGCTGAATGGAATAAGAAGTTACTAAAGCTAATTTGAAGCTTTCATCTGCAGGGCGTTTTGGCTTGGTCGTAGTCAAAGATGCTCTATCAAGTAATGATACTCTTTGAATTTCAGAGTCAATATCAGACACCATATAGCCCTTCTTGAGAAACCTCTGTTTGAGCGTCATTGATTGCTCCAAAAAGGTTTTTGTATTGGTGCAATTCCTACGTAGTCTGAGGAACTGACTTCGTGGAACAGACCGAAGCCAAGACTGATGATGACAACTATCTACAGGAATAAAACTGTTACGATCAGTTGGTTTGAAATTGGTCTGGAGGACAAATTTACGGTCAACCAAACATATTTCAAGATCCAAAAAATGAATCTTATTAAAACTCGCTTCATAAGATAGACTAATACCTCTGTCATTTGAATTAAGATCTTCAAAAAACAATTTAAGGGATTCAGCGCTACCATTCCACAGGAGGAGGATATCGTCTATATATCTAGCCCAGAGGACCCATGATAGATTCTCTTTGGCATAGAGAATAAAGTGAAAATAAACCACAGAGGAGCACAATAGAGGGTTTTTACCTAATAACGTTAGTAGTGGATACCTTTTGTTAAATGCTAAACAAACATAAAACATCTCTACCATTGCTATTAAATATTATATGAAACTAATTTAATTCTGACTTTGTAGTGTTGTATTGCCTAAATTCAGGTTTTGGTCAGTCATTGATCCCTATTCTTTCAATTTTAAAAGCTGGAAATACAAGCATGTGAGCTTCTTTACCTGCCAAGGCATTTGTTAATGTATTAAGCCACACATCTTTTTGGAACCGGAGCACCTGCTTGTGGTCCTCAGGTCTGAAGTGTGTAGTTCCAATGTCCACAAGTCAGTGTATCTCAGCTGCCAGACAATTTCAGAAATTAGTCCCCACCTGACGAAGTCTACGATGATAGGCGTTAGGGTGAAGCTACATACCCACTCAGCTTGTCTACCCTTGTGGAGCTCAACTAGGGCATCGCCACCATCCTTCCAATACTAGGAGCGGTGGAGTGACACGAGGCAGACAAGCTACTTTTTACATGCTAATTTTTAAGCCTATATTTGCATGTGCAATATGTAAGGGAAAATCGGGGTTTAATTAAAAACTTTTTATAATGGAATTATACTATGAGAGCTTCTTTATCCTTTGGGCATGATTCCCGATGAGCTTGGGATCCAGTAGTAATATATTGGAGTCTGGTGTTCCAGGATAGAACACGTTGTAAACCCATACAGACCTAATACTGGTGAAATTATGAAGCTAAACAGGAAGTCCGTACCATGATCTGATGACCAGAGGAGGAAGTCCACTTAATTGTGGAGTTTAAGACTGATTTTTGGTGAGTGTAAAATCTTAAGGGAGCTTTGTCCCACATGGTGTGGTGAAGGGATGAAGATTCTAAGGAATTTGATATACCGTATTTGCCAGTGTATAAGGCGAATGGGCGTATAAGACGACCCCCTAATTGTTACAGTTTTTTTAAGATTGTTTGCCAGTTCTGGAGTCATATTCGTCTTCATTCTTGCTGGAGCTGGATCCATATTCTTCTTTCTTCTTGCTGGAGCTGGAGCCAATCACGGCAAGTGATGTATTCTATTAAGGAATACAAAGCCTGCTTGAATTGGCAGAGGCTGTAACATCATCAGCCCACGCCTCTCTGACTCTCAAAGCCAGTCCGAGCAGGCTACTGTATGTAGCCTGCTCAGATTGGCAGAAGTTGTTACTCCAATCCAATCAGGCTCTAAATTCATTTGAATACATCGCTCACCGGGATTGGCTAAGCGGTTTATACTGTATGTAGCCGAAGCTACATACAGTATTACCGCACATCCAGCAGGCATCCAAGCAGCTGACCCCGCATATAAGATGACCCCTGATTTTTGGCCAGTTTCTTTAAGTGTAAAAGGTAGTCTTATACGCCAGAAAATACAGTAATTACAATTGTTTCCCCCTTGCACTCTTGGTTATTTTTTTTACAGCTGATTACTCTACAGAGACTTTTTTATACTTTTTATTTTTGTTTATAATGAGGACATTGTGCTGGATTTATATATTATTATGTGTTTAAAATTAATATCTTTCTGGTATTGATACAATAATTTAGCGCTACTAATGCCTATATCTACTTAGGGTGTGTAGACATTTTTTTATATGGAAATGCAATTGTTTTAGTAAATATAAACTGCTAAATATGTTTTCTTTTCAGCAGTATATAGCAGTCGTGTGACTTCTATCGGTGCCAAGCTGAGCACTGGTCTTATGAGGTCCTATGAGGCTGCATGACCTCTGACCTTTAGTCTGAACAATTCTGATCATATTCACCCCGCCCCCCCCCTATAGAAAAAAAAACTCTCTAGCAATATACACCAAACTGAGCATGTCTACAGTGTCTCCTAGGGCTATGTACTATCAGCAGATGGCTTGGGGACAGTAAAAAAGGAAAGGGTCCGAGAAGACAGGATCAAACAGCCTTTTTATACAATGCAAAGGATTAACCACTTCCATAGTGGGTATAACAAGCATGCTTTACTGCATATACAGACTGATTTTACTGTTGTCGGTTCAGTAACACTTTAATGCATTCTCTGCATTAAGGTTAAAAACATTTTGTGCATAGGATTCCCCTTTATACTTATATGAGTCCAATTGCAATTTAGGGCTGGGCAGGAGAGCAGCTGCTCTTTCCTCTCTCTCCATCTTCACTTAGCAGATTGATAGCAGCATAAGCCATTTACTCCTGCTGCTATCAATCAAATCTTGTGGGGGCTGGGCTAAACCCCATTGTCTAGAGATGCAGCCAGCAGAGCTTGGGAATGAGCCCACATACGTATACCCCCAGTAAGTGGCTTGCTACGGGGGTATTTGGAAAAGGGGGGAACCAGAAGCTCCAAAAATAAATAAATCAAAAACAGCAACAGCCACTTTTTAGCCACTTAAGGACCCCCTACAGATGATATACGCTTGCAACCGGGTCAGAAGCTCCGTGACCTTGCCCACGGGACCCGCGGACCTGATCCCCGGCCAGTGTCCCGTAATCGGTCACTGGAGCTGAAGAGCTGGGAGAGGTGTGTGTAACACCTTCCCCGTTCTTCATTGTGTCAGTGTCAGTGATCGTCTGTTCCCTGATATAGGGAAAGACGATCACTGATGTCACATGTCCAGCCCCGCCCCCCTACAGTTAGAAACACATATGAGGTCACACTTAACCCCTACAGTGTCCCCTAGTGGTTTAACTCCTAAACTGCAATTGTAATTTTCACAGTAATAAGTCCATTTTTATAGCACTGTGCGCTATAAAAATGCCAATGGTCCCAAAAATGTGTCAAAAGTGTCCAAAGTGTCCGCCATAATGTCGCAGTACCGAAAAAAAAAATCGCTGATCGCCGCCATCACTAGTAAAAAAAAAATATTAATAAAAAAAAACATAAAACTACCCCCTATTTTGTAAAAGCTATAACTTTTGCGCAAACCAATCAATAAACGCTTATTGCGTTTTTTTTTTTTTACGAAAAATATGTAGAAGAATACGTATTGGCCTAAACTGAGGGAAAAAATGTTTTTTATATATATTTTTGGGGGATATTTATTATGGCAAAAATCAAAAAGTAAAAAATATATTATTTTTTTCCAAAATTGACACTCTATTTTTGTTTATAGAGCAAAAAATGAAAACCGCAGCAATAATCAAATACCACCAAAAGAAAGCTCTATTTGTGGGAAAAAAAAGTATGCCAATTTTGTTTGGGACCCACGTCGTACAACATGTGTCAGAGGACATTGTGATTATCGTGATTGATGTGGTTCTGCATCGCGGGGCAATGTGATTGATGGTGCACATCATGGGACATTTTTTAATTTACATGAAGGGAGTATCTGAGTTCCCCTTTTTGATAACCACTTTAGCCCCGGACTATATTGGTGTCCAATGACCAGAGCACTTTTGTGATCCGGCACTGCGTCTCTTCAACTGACAATTGTGCGGTCGTGCGACGTGGCCCCTAAACAAAATTGGCGTCCCTTTTTTCCCACAAATAGAGCTTTCTTTTGGTGGTATTTGATCATCTCTGCGGTTTTTATTTTTTGCGCTATAAACAAAAATAGAGCAACAATTTTGAAAAAAATGCAATATTTTTTACTTTTTGCTATTATAAATAATCCCCAAAAATATATAAAAAAAACTTTTTTTCCTCAGTTTAGGCCGATACGTATTCTTCTACATATTTTTTATTAAAAAAATCGCAATAAGCGTTTATTGATTGGTTTGCGCAAAAGTTATAGCGTTTACAAAATAGGGGGTCGTTTTATGGCATTTTTTATTAATATTTTTTTTTTACTAGTAATGGCGGCGATCAGCATTTTTTTCAGTACTGCGACATTATGGCGGGCACTTCGGACACTTTTGACACATTTTTGGGGCCATTGGCATTTTTATAGCGATCAATGCTATAAAAATGCATTGTATTACTATAAAAATGCCATTGGCAGTGAAGGGGTTTACACTAGGGGGCAGGGAAGGGGTTAAGTGTGTTCCTGGGTGTGTTCTAACTGTATGGGGGGGTGGCCTCACCAGGGGAAATCACTGATTTTCTGTTCATACATTGTATGAACAGAAGATTAGCGTTTCCCCCGCTGACAGGACCGGGAGCTATTTGTTTACACACATAGCTCCTGGTTCCCGCTCTGTAACGAGCAATCGCGTGTGCCCAGCGGTGATCGTACCCGCCGGGCACGCACGGGACTCGGGGGCGAGCGGGGACGCGCGCGCCCCCCCTAGCGCCCGCTTTAGAGCGGACGTATAGCTACGGGCTCTTGCCCAGCAGTGCCACCGTCCTGCAGTAATATGACGGCGGGCGGTCGGCAAGTAGTTAAAGATGGCATCTAGAAGCCCCCTACTGGCTGATTCCCATAACCAACCGGCCATAGGGAAGACTCCCTTGCCCTTTTTCAACATGGGTCCCTCCTAGCAAGGTACAGTGGGTATATAGAATCACACTCCCTTTAAAATCATCCGATTGTATTGCTTTGCAGCCTGAAATGAAGACAAACATGTTTTTTTGTTTTATCCAGCTGTATTTGTAACACCGGTGGAATTACTTGAAGACTGCAGTCCACAAATGGTCACCATCCAATTTAACTGTACTTGAGCAGTTCTGAAAAGAAGAGTGGGCACCCAGAATAGGATGGGACAGACTTATCCTCCCGAAACAGAAGGGAAGAATAGGTCTACCGAACTGATACTATACTACAGGGCATGCCAACTTACAAGAATTGTTGACTGGCACAGACACAGCCACAACAAGGACTGGGTTAATATCGAAGGCACTTTTCTACAGTTTCCCATATCCCATCTCCCATGGATAGACACAAAATCAATTTCTAGAGTGTGCAGACCACCCCTGGTTAATTTTAGAGCTGCCTGTCGAACCTTTTTTTTTAAATCATTTATTTTTTTATTCATTTTACACTGTTTTACACGTGCATATAACCAAAAGTCAAGAGTACAAACGGTTTGGTTGACAAGTTACATACTTAAATATTAACCTGACTAGTGGCTTTGCACCTGTAGGTTTAAAACCTTGTACACTGATAAGTAATTATTGTATTTATTGTAGACCCCCCCCCCCTTGTCCCCTCATCCCCTCTTCTTCCCGCCACTTGGCCCTACCCCACCCTTGTGAGCATACAAACCTGGTGATGGGTAGGTTAGTTTGTAATTGATTGCCACCCTACTTGTTGTTTTAATGTTTGGCGCAAATGGGGCGAGTGCTTGGGGGCCTGCTCATAGGCCAGCCCCCGTGGGCGTTAGCTCTGATGTCGGGGGTGCCTATCCTGTTTCCTCATCTGTTGACTGCCATATTCTCCATATTTTTAGAAACTTATCGTATTTCCCCTGAGAGCTGTAATATACCTTTTCATTTGAGATTGTTTGTTTCATCGCTTCTAACCAGTTCTCTATAGATGGGGGCACCTGAGCTTGCCATTTTTGAGCAATTACTTTACGAGCCTGAAATAGGCATCTCAATATGGGTTCAAGGGTACCTTGCGGTACTTTGATATCGTCCATACAACCCAAAAGGCAAATCCTGGTTGCTGGAGCAAGGGCCGAGCTAAATTTCTCGTTTATCCGTGTTATAATACCCTCCCAATAGCTATATAATTTTGGGCACTTCCAGACCATATGAAGAAGGTCTCCTTTGTTGTTGCATCTTGGACAATCGTTATTGAGTCTCCACCCCAACTTAAACATTTTATGGGGGGTGTAATAGACCCTATATAATAGGAATAAGTGAGAGAGTCTTTGGGCCGGGGCAATAGACGCCCAGACTCCTTGACGGAGGATTCTATCCCACTGTTCTGGGGAGATTGTACCCAGGTCATTCTCCCAGGCCACTTTACACTTCCGCAGGCCTTCTCTACTTAAAGTCTGCCGTAAGTTGCGGAGATTAAGCCCTTGGCTTGTGTTGCCTCAATAACGGAAGAGAGGGCAGGCATCTGTGTCCACTCGACTATTTTAGCGGCAAATTGTATTTGTATAGCGTGGCGAACCTGAAGATATTTAAAGAAAGATTTATTTGGGATTTTAAATTCCCTTACTAAGTCTTGAAATGACTTCATAGCATTTCCCTTATATATGTAGTTTAAGCAAAGTATTCCTTTATTAGCCCAGTCCCTCGAGACTTCTATGCTTAACATCTCCTGAAAATTGTTGTTATTCCAGAGAGGAGAAAATTCTGATGGGCCCGCATACCCCAGGATTGTTTTGGTTGTATGCCATATTTTAATAATTAATTTTGTGGTTGCGTGATTATAGCGAAAATGATCTGCTTCTAGAGCTTCAATTAATAAATGTGGGTTTTCTATCAATAGGAGTTGATTATTGCTTACACTTCTTTCTACGGTTCCACATCCGGCCAGATGTTGCAGTTGTGCTGCCAGAAAGTATAATTTTGGATGGGGAACCGCCATTCCCCCCTCCTTGACCAGCAGTTGTAGGGTTTGTAGGCTTATCCTAGGTTGCCCTCCCTTCCAAATCAAATCTCTAAATAGGGAGTTTATCTTTTTAAACCACTTGTGTCCTATCCATATTGGAGAGTTATGTAACAGGTATAATAATTGTGGCTGCCAAATCATTTTGATTAAGTTACAACGTCCTGCAATGGATAAGGGCAGTCTTTTCCATATATCGCATTTGTTTTTCCACTTTAACAATAGGGGGTCTAGATTCAAAGTGAGAAAGTGGGTGACATCTTTTGATATCCAAATCCCCAGATACGTGATCTTAGGGCTAATGGATATTTGGGAGAGGCTTGACAGCGAGTGGGGGTCTACTGGGTCAACCGGTAGCAGGGCTGACTTCGACCAATTGATCGTGAGACTTGAGAACTGTCCAAAATCCTCCATTAGTTGCATTACTTTATCTAGGGAGCCTTCGACATCCCCAAGAAAAAATAAGACATCATCTGCAAAAAGTGCAATTTTGTCTTCGCCCTGGTGTCTTCTGAACCCCATTATGTCCGACCTCGCCCTGGCCATGACCGCCAGTGGTTCCATTGCGAGGGCGAACAGAAGGGGGGACAGCGGGCACCCCTGTCTCGTCCCCGTTCCAGTTGGAAGGTCTCAGATAGCTCGCCGTTGATTCTGACCTTAGCTCTTGGTCCACAATATAACAACTTGACCCAGTTAACATAGAGCGGGCCAAACCCAAAGCTATTGAGTACCTTCCAAAGATATGCCCACTCGAGGCTATCAAAAGCCTTGGCAGCATCGAGCGATAATATGGCTCTAGTCCCTATGCTATCTGTCGGGGTGAGTATATTTAAGAAGGTTCTCCTAATGTTAATACTAGTTGCCCTGCCTGGTATAAAGCCCGACTGGTCTGGATGAATGAGTTTAGTAATGCATCTATTTAGCCTAGCTGCGAGAATTTTAGCTAGAATTTTTATATCTGATGATAATAGGGAGATTGGGCGATACGATGAGGGGTCCAAGTGGTCCTTCCCCTCCTTTTGAATAACGATAATAGTAGCTTCATTCATTGAGGGGGGGAGCATTCCCTCTCTCATCGCACCCTCATAGGTCCTCAATAGCTCTGGGAGCAATAGCTCACCAAACTTTTTATATATCTCAATAGGGAGCCCGCCTGTCGAACCTTAGACTTGGACCCTTCACCTGGAACCATGACGCCCATCACCCAGAATCCTGACTTCCCGCCTGACATCGCTTCAGCCGATGGGTCAGGTGGCACTAGTAAAATGCAGGTTAGAGTTTGACAATTCTTTAATGGTGGCTCCCTTCTCTCCCATTCTGAGATGTCCTCTAAATTCCCGGACAGGCACATACCATTTTTCAAATTCCTACAGATTGGACACTTTCTACAAAGTACTCCGTTACTCGCACAATGGTGCAGGGACTTTACTCCGTTTGAACGTATATGTAATGACATTGGCCTCCAGACTCATCTAATATCCTCCTTGTAATCCCTTCTCCTATCCAAGGCTGCCCCCAACACTAAACTTCACAGTTTGTGGGAAGCGGATCTATCAAATACTCATTCCTCTGATGATTGGGACAGAGTCTGGGAATACATTCACAAGGGGTCCATTAATGTCTCAGCCCAAGAAAATAGATTCAAACTCTACACGAGATGGTACCGCACACCTGATAAGCTTCACAAAATCTTTCCTAACGTCCCCCATATGTGTTGGCATTGTAATGCAGAGGTGGGTTCGCTTCTACACATATGGTGGGATTGCCCATTGTTACAATCATTTTGGAAAAGAGTGCATGCTCGCATTACTCAGATAACCACCTTCACCCCTGACTTTACCCCAGTGCATTACCTGCTACATCACACCTCATATCACGGGTACACTTACCAAGGCCGAGATGCTGAGGGCGGCTCACCTTTGCGACCTGGCGCGATCCTTCCCCTGGGATTGGGACAGGGGGAAGGACGCACCGGGAGGCACCGGTACCAGCGGGAAGATGCAGATTCGGCAGGTCAAGCAGGGACAGGCGGAAGATCAACCGGGATGGTTCGGAGCTGCAGCAGACGGGAAGACTGAAGCGAGGTTCCGGTAGACAAGGACAAGGGAGGAGAACAGTCTAGGAGACAAGCCGTGGTCAGGGGTTTTAAAGAAGCAGACAGTCCAGTGTTCAAGCCGGGGTACAAAGGGCAGGAGAAAGCCAGGAGGTCCGGGAACGTAAGCCAAAGGTCAATCAGGTGAAGAATCCAATAACAGGTAACAAGTCAGGTACTCAAACGCTGTTTACAAACCAGCAACCAGAGGACTGTGGGAAGCTGATTTAAATAAGCCGCTCAGGCTTCTGATTGGCCAGGGGCGGAACGAGATTGTGTGCTCCCGCGCGCCGTCACGCGCGCGTGCCCGCGCACACGGCGCGCCGCCGCACCGCGCATGTGCGCGCGCAGCCCAGGCGAGCGCACCCGAGCTGACCTGTCACGGAGCTGGGGCTGGATGGAGCTGGTCCCTTGACACCTCACTTCCAAGAATAACGTACCACAAATCTCTAATGATACACCTCATTAATGCAGCCACCCAATGCATACCCTTACGATGGAAAAATACTGTCCCTCCTACCGTTGTAGACTGGTACTCCAGAGTTAATAAAATAGAGGAAATGGAAAGGATTATCCATCAGGCCAAAGACACCCATGATAAATTCAGGACAACTTGGGCTTGTTGGATACACCATAGGAAGTCCTCAGGTTCGACAGATCCCGGTGTCCTGGATGCACTTACTGTGGGTATCGTTACTACTGTTGACTCTTAACTCATGAGGAAATTATATTTCCCTTTTCGGCAGCCCTCCCCATACCTCCTCCCGTCCTTGCTTCCCTCATGTTCATCCTAAGAATGACTGCTTTTAACAGAATATTCACCCTGCTAGTTTCTACATGGTTTTAGGTCTCACGTTCTGCCCCCCATACATACGCAAATGTAGTTTTAGTTCAGTGGTTGAATACCTACTGTACCTATGTAGTTTAGGGCAATAATGCTTACCCCCAATGTACTAAAGGAGCGGAGATTACACTCCCTGGAACCCCAATTGTTCTTGTGCATGATCATACCCTTGGGGTTCCCCCCCCCCCCCCGCCCACAGTTCAGTCCCCAATGGGGTTGAGCGGGTTGGGGAGACACCCACACCGGTTTGGTTCATTACTTATAGCTTTACATTTCCTTAAGGTTCTAGTTATAATGTCCCATGTTTTGTAGAGGCTATATCTACCCCAATGCTTAAGAGCATAAAGTCACTTGTGTTAGATGAGCAAGGTCGATATATTATGCTTTATACCTGTGATACGTTGCATCTTCTTTGTACAGGTTTATTCTGATTGTACAACTGTTTTTGCTGATCCTGCCTGTCATGACTATACTAAGTAATGTAAAATCCTGAATAAAATGTAAAAAAAAAAAAGAGTGGGCAAATATTGCAAAGTCTAGGGGCCAGATTCAGGTAGACTTACGACGGTGTATCAGTAGATACGCCGTCGTAACTCAGAATCTGCGCCGTCGTATCTTTAAGCGTATTCTCAAACTGAGATACGCTTCTCTGTTGCTAAGATACGACCGGCGTAAGTCTCATACGCCGTAGTAACTTAGCTGCCGATTTACGCTGGACGCTAGATACGCCTATTCACGAATGAACGCACGGCTGTCGCAGTAAGATACGCCATTTACGTAAGGCGTTTTTCAGGCGTAAAGATAAAGCAACAAAAAGATGGCGCAGCCAATGTTAAGTATGGACGTCGGAACAGCCGTCAAATTTCACGTCGTTTACGTCGTTTGCGTAAGTCGATTCAGAATAGGGCTGGGCGTAAGTTACGTTCACGTCGAAAGCATTGACTATTTGCGACGTGATTTTGAGCATGCGCACTAGGATACGTCCACGGGCGGCGCATGCACCGTTCATTAAAAGTGTCAATTACATGGGGGTCACAATTCATTAGCATACAACACGCCCACATCAGCCTACTTTGAATTACGTATGCTTACGCCGGCCCATTTTCGCTACACTGCCGTAACTTAGGGAGCAAGTGCTTTGTGAATACAGCACTCGCCTCTCTAATTTACGGCGGCATAGCGCATCTGAGGCCGCGTACACACGACCAAATAAATCCGATCAAATCGGTCGGACAGACCGATTTGATCGGATTTGTCTGCTGGGCTATTTTGGTTTGATCGCTGTACACACGATCAAACCAAAATCCCCACCGGCAGACAGCGCGGTGACGTGGCGATGACATTGATGCCGCCACGTCACCGCACCAGCTTACTAACCAGCAGACATGTCGGACGGACGGTTTCCCAGCAGACAGATTTTAAAGCAGGCTTTAAAATCTGTCTGCTGGCAAAATCTGGCTGTCCGCCCGTACACACGATCAAATTTGTCTGCTGAAACGGTCTGTGTATGCGGCCTGAGATACGCTACGCCAGTGTACCTGAATCTGGCCATAGATGTGCAAAGTTAGTAGAGACATTTCCCAACAGACTAAAAGCTGTAATTAAAGCAACAAAATATTGGCACAACAGGGTGATCCTTTTTCCAACTCAGTAATTCTGTTTTTCTTTTCCGGCTGCAAATCAGTAAAATCAGATTATTTTAAAGAAGGTGATTCTTTTCTATACCCACTGTACACTCCCGTGTTGAAGGCATGTTGCCTATGGTTCAGGGGTGCAAGCTCACTCCCCACTTTCATGGCCAGCCAGGCTGCAAGCGTGGATAAGAGTCTTGGCTTTATTTCAGGGGGGTCGTATGTTTTTTTCTAAATGTTTTTCCTTCAAATCCACACCAGACAATAAAGGCCCGTACACACGATCGGATTATCCATCAGGAATTGTGTGATGGCAGGCTGTTGTTGGAAAATCTGAACGTTTGTATGCTCCATTGGACAATTATTGTCTGATTTTCCGCAGACAAATGTGGGATAGCATGCTTTAAAATTATCTGCCAACAAATGTGTGTTGGTGGATAATCCGATCATGTGTACACAAGTCTGTCTGACAAAACTCCAAAGTGAAAACACGCATGCTCTGAAGCAATGCTCACCATAACACAACATTAACAGAAGTTGCCCAAAGGGCGGTGCTAAAGAGCTGAAAACCACATAGTTTTGTGTTTGTTGGCCGACAATTCTTTGCCGTTTGTATGCAATACACATTCACGGCCAACGCCCTTCGGACAAAAGTCCTATGCTTTGTCTGATGAAAATCCGATCGCGTGTATGAGGTTTAAAGGCCCGTACACACGATAAAAAAATCTGATGGAAAATCTTGTACGACAAGGTCTGCCGATTTTAGGATCGTTAGAGAAAAGCTGGATGTGCAGACTATAACATTTTTGTCGGATGTGAACTCAACGTCCTATTTTCATTTCATTAGTATGGTTTTCGTACGAAAAAAAAAAAATCATAAGAGCAAGGCTAAGCTTGCTCATAAACGAAAGAATACATACAAAACTATTCAACACATTACGCCACTTGTATGATTGTATTCTGTTGCAAGAGACGTTTTGTACTGTGAGTAACCTCCTCACAAGGGACTAGCATGCATTTTCTCTGGGCCCCCTCATGCAATTTTGCTCTCCACCTGCTCTGAGACATACAGTAAACTGAAGTCTAGCTGCTATTTATTGTATCAGATCAGGCAATAATTGTGATTGGTTGCCAGAGGTTACAGCATATCATTACCACTCACTGACTGGTTGCTAGAGGTTACAGCAGACATTATGGCTCACTGATTAGTTGCTAGAGGTTACAGCACATGATTTCTTCTTGTTGATTGGTTGCTAGAGATTACTGTACAGTAATACTGCTCACTGGTTGCTAGAGGTTTCACAGCACATCATTTCTTTACTGCAGAGGGTCATGATATACATATGAATGCCGCCGCTATTCACACATGAATGCTCCCATTATTTACATATGAATAACAGTTATTTACATGTAAACACAGGGTCTCCAGGTGAGTTTGGTGGTCTCAACCCGGCTCCCGGTGGGTGTGCTATGCGAGGTAAGCCTGCGCTTAGTACGCCCACCCCCCTCCCACAAAACCACCACACTTACACGCACTCAAAATTGGGTTAACATTTGGCCACGCGATCACTAAAAAAAAAAGAGAGGCGAAGGACTAACAGGGCTGGCTGAAAACATATGCAAAATGTGTATGCTCTACAAAGTGTAGAATTTAATTTATAATTTCCTATTCCTAGTTTAACACCCATTACCCATTTATTTTAGTTTTTTTCTTTATTTTCTATTCCAAAATAAGAGTCAGGATCCAGATAAACAAAGCAAGTGTTCAGGATCAGGACTTGCTCCAGCATTAGCCTGTCTGTGTCTTGCTGAGCCACCAGCTGTAGGGGCAGAGGTTTCTTCACTACCAGCAGCTTGTGCTGTCCTTCGTGTCTAACCTAAACAGCTGAACAGGTGGATCGCTAGTCAGCAATCATCTATATTTAAGATGAAACCTACGTTATAATTTCTTCCATTTTACATATTTTCTTTATTAATTATCATTGTGTAAATATGACTGCATCCAGTAGTAATCATTTTTAGTACACATGACAAAACATTCATTTGTAATACACTTGTTAGAAATGGGATCAGAAAAAAGATGGTTCATGCTGGTTTTTAATTATTTTTTTTTTTCTTTAGGCAAACTGAAGCTTACAGATACCATAAACAGCCAAAACTGAGTTGGATACAGTGCCTTGAAAAAGTATTCAAACCCCTTGACATTTTCCACATTTCGTCATGTTACAACCAGAAACGTAAATGTATTTTATTGGGATTTTATGTGATAGACCAACACAAAGTAGCACATAAGTGTGAATTGGAAGGAAAGTGATAAATGTTTTATTTTTTTTTTAGAAATAAATATCTGAAAAGTGTGGCGTGCATTTGTAATCAGCCCTCTTTATGTTGATACCCCCAACTAAATCTAGTGGAACCAATTGTCTTCATAAGTCACCTAATTAGTAAATAGAGTCCACCTGTGTGTAATTTATTCTCAGGCCGTGTACAGACGAGGAGACATGTCCGCTGAAACATGTCCGACAGACGGTTTCCAGCGGACATGTCTCCTCGGATATTTGGTCTGATGGCGTGTACACGCCATCGGACCAAAATCCCCTCGGACGGATAACGCGGTGACGTTGACGCCGCCACGTCACCAATCCAGGAAGTAAAATACTTCCACGCATGCGTCGAATCCATTCGACGCATGCGGGAGATTTATGTCTGCTGGTTAGGCGTACTAACCAGCGGACATGTCCGATGGACATGTTTCCAGCGGACAAATTTCAAAGCATGCTTTGAAATTTGTCCGCTGGAAAAACCTGTCCGCTAGGTCGTACACACGATCGGATATGTCCGCTGAAACTGCTCGGCGGACCAGTTTCAGCGGACATGTTCGATCGTGTGTAGGCGGCCTCAGTATAAATACAGCTGTTCTGTGAAGCCATCATAGTTTGTTAGAGAACCTTAGTGAACAAACAGCATCATGAAGGCCCAGGAACACCCCAGACAGGTCAGGGATAACATTGTAGGGAAGTTTAAATCAGGCTTTAAACATCTCAAGGAGCACTGTTCAATCCATCATCCGAAAATAGAGTATGGCACAACTGCAAAACTACCAAGACATGACCATCAACCTAAACTGACAGGCTAGGCAAGAAGATCATTAATCATAGAAGCAGCCAAGAGGCCCATGGTAACTCTGGAGGAGCTGCAGAGATCCACAGCTCAGGTGGGAGAATCTGTGCACAGGTCAAGTATTAGTTGTGCACTCCACAAATCTAGCCTTTATGGAAAAGTGGCAACAGCAAACATGTGAAAGAAGGTGCTCTTATGAGATGAGATAAGATGTGTGGCGGAAAACTAACACTGCACATCACCCTAAACACACCATCCCACTGTGAAACATGGTGGTGGTAGCATGTTGTGGGAATGTTTTTCATCAGCAGGGAGTCTGCAAAAGACTTGGGGCAGAGGTTCACCTTCCAGCAGGACAACTCCTCTGAGGCTGGATTCACACTTGTGTGGTGCAAATTCCAGCTCTGTTATCTCTGCAAAGATATAAGAGAGCTGTTCAGCAGATCATCTCCATTTTTAGCTGCAAATTTGCAGACCTGGGAGAGGGGAGGGGGAAGTGTATTGAGGAGAATGAGAGAAATCCTGATGAGAAATGAACACATCTGCGAATCAGATGCGTGCCCATAGAAGATAATGGGCCTGAATTTGCACCTGAGCCGCACCGCAATGCCTAGAAAACAAATGCATTGCATATATGTGAACCAGCCTCATTAAAATAAATCTATTGTATAATGTTATGTGAATTGAATGCAGTTTAAGCCGCACTCAGTTCACATAGGTGTAAACCCGGCCTAAATGTACAGCCAGAGATACAATGGAATGGTTTAGATCAAAAGCATATTCTTGTGTTAGAACAGCCCAGTCAAAGTCCAGACCTAAATCCAATTGAGAATCTGTGGCGAGACGCTCTCCATCCAATCTTCCAGAGCTTGAGCTATTTTGCAGAGAAGAATGGGCAAAAATTTGAGATTAATAGAGAAAGGTGGTTCTTCAAAGTATAGGAGGGCTGAATACAAATGCATACCACACTTTTCGAATGCATAATTTGTAAAAAAAAAAATGAAAACCATTTATCATTTCCCTTCCACTTAACAATTATGTGCCACTTTGTGTTGGTTCAAAATGTGGAATTTTTCAAGGGTAATGAATACCTTTCCAAGGTGCTGTAACACTGTTTATATACATATATCTCAAAAAGTACCAAATGGACCTGCATTACATGTTATCCAGTACCCAATAAGTTCTTCTACACATAGGAATCATCATCCTATGTGAAAAACAAGTTTTCTGTTCTTATAGGACAGGTAAAACCTTAAGGTTTTGTTCACACTTGTTGCATTGCATAAACATGCACAAAAACATGCTGCTCTTTACAGATGCATGACACTGCTATTAATTCTTAATGGCAACCCTTGCATATGTCCAACCTTATTCATCTGGTGCATATGTGGCTAAAACCAAAGTGTCTGTTTGGACCAATAAGAGTGGAGTGTGTGGTCATGGAATGTGTTATAATACCTGAGGAAGTCAGGTGACCAGTGACGCAATGTGTCGGGTTGGTGTTGGTGTTTTAACAGAAGTACAGTGAGGAGGCCTGTGTGAAAGGGGGTCAGCGAACCCAACTGGAGGTGCAGCTACAACGGCAACAAGCTGATAAGGTAAGCTGGTTAGTGCACAGTAGAAGATAGCAGAGTCAGATAAGCCGGGTCTCAACGGTTAATCAGGTACGGAAGGCTGGAGCATGGTCGTAGTACAGTCAGGAGGGTCTGGCAGCGGTTGATCAATCAGAGGAGCAAAGTCAACGGAAGCCAAGGTCAGGTATGGGAAAGGTGCGGATGGTCAGAAGGTTCAAACAGACAATCAGGTTTCAGAAGCAGGTTATACTCAAAAACTGCAGATCAGGCAGCAATGTGCTGAGAACACCAGTGAGCTTTTAAAAGGGATTTGGCCACAAGCCGAATTAACGTGCATGTGCGTGTTCCCGCCACACGCCTGCCCGTTGTGCACGCACGTGCCGTTAGTGCACGCAACGCGCGCAGTTACAGAGGGACACTGCTGTCTCACCCGAATGGTGGTTCGGCGAGATTGGGAGGTAAGTCCCTGACAGAATGTTATCTGATGCCTTTACCTAGAGGACCCCCAAGTCAGTTAATACTCTGGTGGAGCTGATTGAGAGGTAATCATAAACTAGACCACCAAGAGGGAAGGGGGGAAACCTTTTAGGGTACCCAAGCAATATGTTAAAGTGTCTTGGTCTCCACCAAGTGGCCAAAGTGCATAATCCTACATTATTGAACTTGTTTATTAGTATTTGAACCTGTAATGTTTTCATCCTCTCATTATCCTCTCATTATTCCTCACTCCAACAGAAAGCATCCTGGGAACCTAAGACTCCAATTTCAAGTACACATGAAGAAGAAACAGCTGCAAAGCCCAGCTTTCATGTTAGCACATGTCTACAATGAAGAACTACACCTGTGTCTTGTCTAGGTGGCAGCATCACTGGTAAGACCTACTTGTATCTAGTATCTGCCACAAACTTCAATAACAGAAGACACTATTGTTATATTTAATGTATTCTTCTTGTATATTTATTTCTATTTGCTCCCAGTTTCACATTACCCTGTTAATTTCAATAAAGCCTGAGAAACTGTTTATACAGTTTATACAGTCTGTTTTTTTGGAGGCTATGAATGTTTTGCTGCATACAGGGCATGTTGCAATGGCAGAATTTAGATGGTTTGTTGAAAAAAATGGTAAGAGAACTCAATGGCTGAGGCTGAATTTTTAACACAACTGAAAGAGTCATATAGGTGAGTTATCCTATTCATTCCCTTTGTTTCTGTGCACAGTTTTGTGCACACTTTTAAATACAAAGAACTGGTTTTACAAATTGCTTTTTACCAGTACGCATTCTAATAAAAGTAAAATGCACATAACAGGGATAACAACCTCTATGGAAGCTCCGTTCTCAGGGGTCATGTCATTAATCTGCAAACTGCCACCATGTCCATCACTCACACCGGCCTGTATGAAAGCAATGCACTGCCATAGACATGACCACACAAGGGTTTCTGGGAAGTGATGTTCAGCTCAAAACAGAGACAACTAAAAGTGCTTTTTCACTGGTGGCAATGGCAGCAATAATTAACTTCAGTTTTGATGTCAGTGGCAGCAATAATAACCCCTGGCACTGACAGTATAGGGAAAAAATAAGGTTAACCCTGTGATTGGTATTCAGTGGTAGTTAAAATGTACTATCTTTCATTGGAGTTTTTACCTGGGTTACTCACCAGAACACATGCTCCTGCACTACTTTTTCCTTTCTTAATGAAATCAAGCCAGAACTACACCCTATCCCTGACTGGCAGGAGATCGGTGGCAGTGCCAGCATAATTACGGTGCCAAGTGGGGGAACCCAGAGTGTTTTGATACTTGCCACTCTGCTGCCACTCTGCATTGTCTTCTGGATCCAGTTGGACAGTTCTAATCTACAGTATACCATCAATTTAAAAATGTGTAAATTAAAATAATATTGACCCATGCCATTTATTTATAATTTTTACAGCATTTTTTACCTGGACATTTTACCTAGCTTGCCTCTTTGCCCAAGGAGATCACTTGCCCAAGGAGATTACTTACCCAAGATGTAAACAAATGCAATTCTAGGTGTGCAGATAGGCTCAGTGGCAATTCAGTGTCAAATAGAAAAAAAAAAAAAAATGTTCAATGCCCACAATAAGAATTTTCAACTTCATGTAAACAGACACAGAAGTGCAAACATATAGTATATCAATGATTAAAGCAAAACAAATATGTGTCAATAAAAGAAAAAAAGTCCCTAAAACAATGAAATCCAGTGCAGCATTCTTGCAGAGAAGATCGAACACCTTCACCTGTGTAAGTAATGCTTCTCAAAATGTGTTCATAGGCCAATCGCTACCTCCCTGTGGGGTCAACACTCATCGAAACAGATAGCTGCCATTACAACAGCATGTGCTCATGTGGCTTTAAATAAAGAATCCACAGCATGTATATATACTTCGGCCAGTAATTGCATCAAAAAGGCACCTCCCGATGGAGTGTAGCTAAAGTGAATAAAGCTGTAATGAAGTATGCCTCACAACCAGATTTCTAAAGAACAAAAATCATATATCTGAACCGTACACAAGATTTTTCCACAGCCTTTATTTTTAACAATCTGACACCTTGGGTATGCTGGAAACAGTTAAGAAAAATGCTAAGATTTAGGAATATGTGTTCTACTATATATATATATATATATATATATATATATATATATATATATATATATATATATATATATATATATATATATATATTTTACATGGGATAATATTTGCTTCTTCTACCTTAACCACAGTTGTGATAGACATTTTGTTGCTGTCCCATTTTCCGGAGCATCAATATATTCTAGTGCAAGAACAACATGGAATGCCTAAATCAGTGTGTATATATATATATACACACACACACACACACATATATATATATATATATATATATATATATATATATATATATATATATATATATATATATATATATATATATATATATATATATATATATATATATATACTGTATATATATTATACACACACACTGATATACAACTCTTCAATTGTCTTTTTCAGACCAATTCAAACATCTCAAGCAAACAATACATTGTTCCAAAGGTTTTTAAAGTTGATTGTCAAAATTAATCATGGCTGATCCATTCATCTCTATTCCCTTGCTGCATTTTTTAGAATTTGCATGCCAGTCAAAGGTGAATATAAGGGAAAATTGTATACTTACCTAACGGTAATTTTCCTTTCCTGATGCAAGCATGACAGCATATACGTATGGGAAGGCTCCGCCCCCCTGCCCAATCAGGACCGGTTATACTATAAAAGTAGGTCTCCTCCCCTACCCCCGCATTCTCGTAATTTAGTATCGCTGCGGAAGGCCTTACTTTAAATGTTTCAGGCCCCATATTTGCCATTTCTTTCTCCTTTTTTTTTTTTTTAGGGGAAGGAACCTATATGCTGTCATGCTTGCATCAGGAAAGGAAAATTACCGTTAGGTAAGTATAACATTTTCCCTTTTCCTGACACAGCATGACAGCATATACGTATGGGATGTACCAACTCACCAGACAACAAGGGTGGGTACTGCTCAAGTGTTTAAGAGGATTAGATCTATTCCCTCTAACGACTGAGATGTATTGTAGTTACGACTGCTGGGTCCGCCAGAATGGACCCCCAACCTGTTGAATGTAGACCAGGTCGTAGTTTAGATATTAACTCTGGAGGAACTATTTTGGAGTTCCGTCAATGGATGCATCACCGGCTTGGAGGAGCTGTCTCTGCCCTCCTCTGATGGACTTGTCCTCTCTATCTAGGTTTTGACTAATTGTATCCGTACAACTGCGATGGTCTTCGTTGAACAGCGGGATTGTCCTTTTCCGATGCCATTAGGCCTGATGAGTTTATCTTTTTTCTCCTAGAAGAAGGGCCAATTCTATGTCTGTTCAACCTTGAATCTCTTTTCCAAGTTTGTGGAACTTCAAACACTTCCGTTTGGATCTGCCAAAAGGATAATGATGTTCTAACTCAGGTTGCCAAGATACCAACCTTTGTATAGTGTTGAGGAAGAGACTAGAGCCATTTTGCCTGATCATTTCAGCAACAAGGTCGTTTATGGTATGACACTTGGATGTTTGAGATTCTTCTAGATCTACTTTACATACTGTATTTGCCAAAAGGAATACTTATGCCCATGTTCCTGGCCATATTTAGGATGTTTTGTCCCTCTAAATGGAGAGAGAGATAATTTGTACTCAGAGTCTCAGGTAATCGTGCAAGAGAAAGGTCTAGGATGACAACAAGGAAAGTGACCTGGAGTGTGCCTGGGGTCACGTGGTTGATATGCCTAAAAGGGGGCATACCCAAGTAGAAGTAAAAGAGAAGAGAAAAAAAAAAAAATGCAAGAAAAAAGGGGAAGGGTGGGTGGGACACGAGAAACAGCTGACAGGAAGGAGGATGTTGGGCGGGTTTAAGAACCTCCCGACTCCTCCTACAAATTCAGGCGGACCTACGGTCCGCCTTCCAACGTGTCTCACACTATTTGGAAGACCCCATGGGGGAAAGAATAACCTGCCTAGGTCTTTCAGACTTGGTTGCTATGCAACCCAGAGAGTGAAGAATAGATACGACTGCGTTTCAGTATCCTTTAATGCCGTCTCTAGGCTCTCTTGTATACAATTCATTCCTTCCAGTAAGGAGCAGAGAATTCCATCCTTTAAAATTCTGTAGGTTATTCTCTTAGCTAAGGTACTTGAAGTCTGGAGTAGACACTCTGACCTCCATTAGATTTCAAACACTAAACGGTGAGACCTCCACATCTTGGTCTCCTGTATCTCGATATAATTTGTATGAATTTGGAAGATACCGTTGGCCGCTGTATGAGGTGTTGAATCTCAGGAAGGAGAATAGGGAGTTTTCTGATCTGAGACTGTACCCGTGGGCATCATTGCCTGCAAGCTACAGGGTAATTATCGTCATCACCACCGAACGTCTGCAAATCCGGATAGGCCTCCTGGAGACTCTTAGGCGGCGTACACACGATGGATGGACCGTTTCAGCAGACATCTCCGCTCGTGTGTATGGGCTAGCTTTGAAATCTATCCGGTGGGGATCTGTCCGCCCGACATGTCTGCTGGTTAGTACACTTACCAGCAGACATGTCGTCCCCCACCGCCGCCGCGCCGCTGCCGAATGGATTCGGCGCATGCGCAGAAGTGTTTTACTTCCTGGTGCGGTGATGTGGCGGTGACGCGGCGGCGTCAACGTCACCGCCACGTCACCGCGCCGTCCGGCGGCGGGGAATTTGATCCGATGGTGTGTACACGCCATCGGATCAAACTCCCGATCGGACATATCCGATGGAAATGGTCCGCGGACCGTTTTCATCGGATATGTCCGATCGTGTGTATGGGGCCTTAGGGTTGTTAAATATATATACGTATTGGCTAATCTGCCAACCCAGCTGGCTGTCCTTAGTTTATCTGCTTCCACCTCTGGGAAGCCACCCAGGTTACAGTCAGACCAATAACTTGATAGCCTTGCTCGTTGCCGATCCCTTGACTGTCTTTTGTTTGAGACTGTCCCTTGTCATCCAACGGCTTTTGTATCTTACGCCCTTTGGCTGTAAGTTCTAGAAAACCCTAACATGCTGGGAGATACCTCTGACAGAAGTTGACTAGTTTTGCATTCCTTCTTGCCAGCGAGGCTAGGCCTTCCCCATTTTGCCGAGTCCTTTCAGCATAGTTGAGGCTCTCTCTGTTGTGTTTCCGCAAGACTTTAGTCTGCGACCGCTGTAGCTCTGGTTTTTGGACACCTTGTCCTTCATTAGCCTGACTACCAAGCGAGTGACAACTTGTGATGATTGGTATGCTGAAAGATCAGCTTAGCTACCCCCCCAATCGGGGATTTTTCTCCTCTGTGGAGTCATCGTTTCTCACGTGGGAAGTAAGTCTCTCTTTACTAAAGTTAATACAGTTGTCAACCCTGCTTGGGCCCCCCCTCGGACCACATGGGTTATTACAGGGTACTTTATCGCTTTTGCGATCGTGGGATGAAACCAATGGGAAAGAGCATCTGTTCAAATGGGATACTTACACTGTTTCTCTGAGTGTAACTTAATTTTTGTTCATTAACTTTTTCCCATTCAGAATTACCTTCCAGTAGGTGATTACTGCGATGAGACTAGTTTGTCTCTCGATGATGGCTCCTCCCGACTTGTTTAGAGTCTGTACTGGGACCTTTCCCAGAACTTGGAAGCAATGGTGCCACAACTCTTCTGAAGTATTAGCACGACTCTGGATACAAAGC
This sequence comes from Rana kukunoris, assembly GCA_029574335.1. Taxonomy (NCBI): domain Eukaryota; kingdom Metazoa; phylum Chordata; class Amphibia; order Anura; family Ranidae; genus Rana; species Rana kukunoris. The sequence goes on from CM056056.1 coordinate 151,551,539, forward strand.
GCCTTGAGGCGATTCGGTTCGCATTTGTCAGCGCTATACAAGTTACTCACTTTGCTGTTCAAACAAGACTTACCAGTAGTCCTTGTGCCCGCAAGTCGGCCTGAACGACCACAACATACAGGGTATACCAAGGTAACTACCCCTATCACACCACCAGGTTGGACTTAATGGACTAGGTTTCCAGTATTACGACATAAAATTGTGCGATTTTACTGCGATTCCTATGCGTCTTGAATCAATGCCTGTGTATTCTTGACGTCCACGGCCCCCAGTTAGACCCCAGTGGGTTCAAACGTAGTGTAGGGACTACCTTGAAGTCGCAGCACTGCTATGAACAATAATCCTTAAAAATCCTGGAGTAGGATTTGTGGAGGTCAGGCTTTACTGACGACTGGAGAGATTAATTGCCATGATGGCCTATGCCATCCTTTTGGATCCTCTTGTTATTCAAGTTTTACTATGACCAACGCCCATGTAATCATAGCCCTTGTGCTCTGATGCATCATGGAGGGAATGCAATGAATTGGTAGAGGAATGAAACAATTCCATTGGCTTCCTAATGCACAGGACTCATGGATCCTTCGCTGAAATTTACATCCAACTGTCAGCTGACCCTATTGGGCGACTTGGGTTTAGGCTAATAAAGATTATCGATTCTTTATTCTCCGCCATAGTTCTCCCACGTTTAACTTGTCCATCTTTTGGCTATCCTCTGGTCTTTGGTGATTAACATAAGGAATTAATCTTCCTTCTAGATATTGCCAGATCCGACTTGAACAGTCACCACTCTGACTAAAGTGGCATGTGTTCACTTGTGGGAGGGGCCATAAGGGTTCACTGGCCACAATGATTTCTGGAGAAACAGCATACAGTCTTGTATCCGCAGTGACTGAACTGCATCATTGGCTATTACCTTTCAATCTAGGATCTGCCATAGAGAGCTTATCACTGACAAGATCTCTGCTTCCATCCTGCCTCATCGCAGGTCACAACAACACTACTATAACAGTAGTATGAATCTTGTTGATCTCCAGATCTACTTGCTGTCACAGGGTCTCTGCAAGGATATTGTTTCCTCTGTCTGGAAGAATGGTACCCTTGGTTAATCTGCTGAAGCCTGTTTGGCTGGCTGCTCTTTGATACCAAAGGAGACAGGAACAACAAGCGCCAGAGGCGATTCAGTTTGCATGTGCCGCGCTATATAAGTTTTCATTCATTCATGCTCTAGAGGCAGAGGTACCCTTTAGCTGATTTTGCTTGAATAGCTTAGTACCTGAGTTCCACACAGTCAGTTTGGATGGGGTTAAAGTCGCCGTCTCTTGCTTCTGATATGCCAACTAGTCAGAGCGATTTTCCATAAGCAAGCTCTCAGGTAGAGGTTGCCTTTAAACAAGCACAGTTGTTTGATTAGGCTTGGTATGGAACCATTAGTGACTGTAGGCCTTCTCAGTCTCTGCCCCTTTGTCACTGTCTTTGGCCTGCAACCTTGTTTTGCATTCTGGCCGTCACACCCGACCACTATGATTCCTGTAGCGATTTCTGGCAGTTAGCTACATAGTGGGATTTTTTCAGGGTTGAAGAGGATCTGTCCCTTGTCGCAGAAGCAGGTAGACTGGTGTTTGGTGTTGAGGGCTTGAGATGTACACTCATTATGCCCATAATGTGCACTCTTTTTTAGGATATAGCATATACTTACCTGCCCTCACCTTTATTCAAAGTTGCTTGTCTCTAGGAAGGCTGATAGCTACTGGTTCACAGATGCCTGGGATTATTTTCCCATAAATAGTAACCACTACAAACCCCATATCTTTCAGTGGGGTACCCCAAATAACACAAGCAATTACCTATTGCTAACAAGTACTAAGGAGTGTGACTAAACAGATCCTGACATTTTAGCACCAAGGTCAACATGTAAATGCATAGAAGTAAACACATCACAGCCTTAACTAGTGTGGAGTTAATGTAATCACAGGAATGCAGCACAAATTATGGTCCTATGACATTAGCACTAGAAAGTTAAACCTACCAGAGGAGACCAAACTTCCATACACAGTGAGCCCATACTGCAGGCCCAATCCCTGCACTAACCTGAAAGGGCTCTCAATATCACCTGATATCAGTTCAAACTTCAGCAATGCTGCAAACACATCCTTTAGTCTGTTTAATATTAGTAAACAGAGTGACACTACAGACATCCAGTTACATTCACATGTGTGATATATGCTTTTCAGAAATGCAAATTAACCACAAACCTGCAGGAAATAAATCAAGACTGTAGAGCCAGGCTTATTCAGTTAAATGGAAGGCTTCAGCCCAGCACAGCACCTGCTATCATCATTAGCAGTATTGCAGACACAACCACAGCCCTTCAGTAATGCAAGTTTAACCACATACTTGCCTATACTTGCAGCAGTAACTGAATAGAATTGTGTGCACCATGTGGTGCCTTACCACCTGCATGCTTCATGTCCAAAGTCCAATGAATGTCCATACATGGCGTCATGATAAATGAGCAATCCCTAGAGACCAGATGCCTTCACCCCATCTTCCTGGATCCTGCTGGGGTGAGGCCTCCCCAATTAGGCATTCAGGTCTGCCTGTACAGCGGGGAGCTTTGTCACAGGAGAGGCTTTGAACCTGTGCGGCTTGGCGGGAAGTGTCCGGCCAGGTGAGGGAAAAATAAAAATTCCTGCTTTCTTTAGCAGTAGTATAACCGCCTGTAGCAGTGAAGGAAAAAACAGGGAATGCGGGGGTAGGGGAGGAGACCTACTTTTATAGTATAACCGGTCCTGATTGGGCAGGGGGGCGGAGCCTTCCCATATGTATATGCTGTCATGCTGTGTCAGGAAAAAGTGCTTAAAATCTGTGCTTGGCTTATTTCACTGTTTTTCCATTTTGATGCTACATTTTACATAAAAAACTATTGTTACATGTTTGGTATTAAAATAACAATTTGTCGTTTTCAAGATACCATTAGAACAGATTGTATTGCTTTGTCATTACATCTGAGTTGGACAGAGCAGCCCAGTACCAGAAGGAACACTTGAACTTTATTATTTATTTTTCTACTAATGACTTACCGTTATTAGCTACATGGACTTAATACACTGCAGTGTTTCTCCAAAGAGTCAACCAGATGCAAAACTACAAAGAAATCTGTACTAAGCTCACAGAGACTGAAAGCATGCAACTACTTTATTAAAGATTTAGATGTTATTTTGAAGCACCTGTAAGTTCTCTTTTGTTGCAATGATTTTGCTAACATCTTGATTCAATAGCACTTAAAATACAATAGCTGTAGTTTATCCAAATGAATAAAGTCAATGGAAATTCCCTCTATGGATATTATAGGTTTCACCATTCACTATATTAAAGCTTTAGAACCTCATTGTGAGCATTGATTCATAAATTATAATGTGTATGGTGATCTTCACAGTTAGAATCAACTGTGCCTTGAAATCTCTTAATATGCAATCACATATTGTGCAATGACATCAAATATACATTGTATAACACAGTATATAATTATCACAAAGTATCCCCTTCTGGACTGGGCTCTGCAGTGCAGCCATTATTTCCAGGCACATTTTTCTTTAATTCTTAATATCCAATTAAATTCACACTAGTTTCTAACCGAAGCAGCTTGTTAATTTCCCAACATGGGTCAGTAATAGCTGCTCATCATCTTCTGGCTAGACATGGCCCAAGAGTGGCACAGTCTGGAAGAAATTAAGCAGAGCTCAGATGTCACTATGACAACTGCCAGACAACAACAAATGAGAGATATTACAACTGTCACAGAACAGGGTAGTGTTGTGTTCTATCTTTAGAAGCAGTTTGCTCGCAGTAAATTCACTTGAAAAATAAACAGTTTTGTAATGGCCAGAAACCTAATTTTATGAAACATTACCAACCTCCCACAATGTATAAGCTTACAATGTTTGCTCACTAGTTGAATTCATTTGCATCTTACCTGTCATGCACTACTTTTTATATAGCATGACTGTTAGCATTGTCTATAGGGGTTTGATAAAACTTCTTGGGTCCCTAATCTGCTGAACCAGCACACCTTGATTTCTTTGTATTAGCTCTCATCAGATGTATAAATGTATTAGCTCTGGTTCACACTGGGTACAATTTGAAATGCGATTGGACATGTCAAATCGCATCTCAAATCGGCTACAATTTCTGGCAATTTTCGGCAATGGCATCCCCCTAATCAGTGCGATGCCGCATCTGCGGTGCTGCACCGATTTCAAAAAGAAGTTCCTGTACTACTTTTTGCGATTTGGGGCCACGATTTACATTGACATCTGTGCAGAAACCTGCACAGATGTCTCTGAAATCGCGGCCGAAATCGGGACTGCCGGGCAGGAGTGAAGCCGTGCAAGTTCATTTGAACTTGCACGGCTTCACCCCTGCAGCCCAGTGTGAACCTGGGCTCAAACACCAAGATGATGCTTCTGTTAGTGCAGTGTATGGCAAAATTTAGGCTGACACTAGCTTAAATACTTTCGAAAGTCTCTGCACTGATATTTCCTCTTCTGGTCAAAAAGGCACCAATACAATTTTTCCCTAGCTATTTCAAACATTCAAGTCCATTAGATATTGGAGAGACTAAAGATATGCATACCTATTTATATGACTGTAATATTTTGTTTGCTGACAGACTCCATGGCAGCATATGTGTGGACTTAGCCCCACCTCCACTCCTACCCTTATAGGACCCTACTCCCATAAATCTTTGCTCTGAGCCAGTGGCCATGTTCCCTTTTTGTCCTCCTACGAAAGGAATGAGATGATCGTCCTCCTACCCAAGATTTTCTCCTTCCACGGTCAAGACTGGCCAAGCTGCGACCTTATGGAGTGGGCAGGTGGAAGAGACGCTGGAAGAGCTGAAGCCTGGCCATTGTCAGGCAAGCATTGGCCAGATAGCCTAGCTACTAGAAAGGTGGGGTGAGATGTATTGTTTCCCTTTCTTATTGGCAGCAGTTTGTGTTTTTTCATTGCCCCTGTGTATGTCTTCCTGGGTTTGTGTCCCCAAGCTGGTGGCTGGTTCCCTCTGCGTTCCAGCTGCCGCTCTCTTCCATCTCTGTTTCCACTGTGCACATGTGCGGTTGTGGCATGGCAGCGAGCCTTGGTTCATGCATGCCTGTTGCCGGCAGTGACATCGCTGCAGTGACATCATGGAGGCACCATATTTAAACAGGGGAAGAGCCTGCAAGCCTTGGGAATTCTTGGGGTATTGTGTAAGGCAACTTCCCCATGCCTCAGCCTACTGCTAAAAGGTAGGGTGATGTCTTCTCTCCCCTGCAAGCAGTTTGTGTGTGGTGCTGACCTGGTTGTGTCTTTGCAACCCCTGATGGAGTCTTCCAGGATGACGGACATGTCACTGCTTGCAGCAGGTCACCGCGTTCATGCCATTCAAAAGAACGGTGGTTCTTTTGATTGCCCCGTGTGTACACTCGGCCAGTTTTTTCCTGACGAGATTCTGGGCCGTGTGTACAGGGCTTTAGAGTCTTCAGCAAAATTGCTTATAGTGGTTCAAAAGGTTCCTTGTGAGGGCCTGAGGGACCACTGATAGATCCCAGTTGGGAAAGTGCTTAGCAGGAGCAGGTCTGGATCTAGTGCCTTGAAAAATCTTGTAACTAAGGGCTAGGGATGAGCTTTGCGTTCGAAACGAACGTATGTTCGACTCGAACATCGTCCGTTCGATCGTTTGTCGAATTTCAAACAAAAACGATTTTTCGCGGCAAATTCGAGTGAAACGAAACAACCGTTTTTAAGACTTTTTTCCATTGATGCATGTTCCCTGGGGCAAGACCCGGGTTCTGAAAGACGTTTTCCAACAATAACTTGAAAATTGGTCTTTAAAATGATCGTTTTTTAATTCGAACGTTCGAGTCCCATAGACTTCAATGGGGTTCTAAATGTTCGTGCGAACGATCGGACTGTTCGACGGTTCTGGTGCGAACCGAACGCGGGGGTGTTTGGCTCATCCCTACTAAGGGCTCCAAAGAGTACTCCCAATGTGGCTATCTGCACCTTTAGGCCTCGTACACACGAGGCAATCGATTTGTTCAAAACGGTCTGTCCGACCGATTTGAACAAATCTGTCTGCTGGCATTTTGGTTTGCTCACGTGTACACAAAATCCTGACGTGTCGGTGACGTGGCGTTGACGCCGACGCCGCCACGTCACCGCACCAGGAAGTAAAACACTTCCGTGCATGCGTCAAAATCATTCGGCGCGTGTGCGAGAAGACATGTCTGCTGTTTAGCATACTAACCAGCAGACATGTCGGGCGGACGGGTTCCCAGCCGACAGATTTCAAAGCATGCTTTGAAATCTGTCGGGTGGCCAAATCCGTCGGCTTGCCCGTACACACGGTCTAATCTGTTTGCTGGGACGATCGGGCCGACCGTTTCCAGCAGACAGATTTGATCGTGTGTACGAGGCCTTAGTGTACTGACTGACAAGCCCTTGTCTGCCCTATTTTGAAGGAATTCTAAAATTGATACCAAATTTTCTACCGTTCTATTTGTCGAATGACACCAGGAGTCCAATATTTAGCATAGATTTTACTGGTTACTGTTTTTCTACTGGAAAGTAAGGTAGTTACCAACGGCTGTGACAGACCTTTGTTTCTTAATAACTGCCCTTCAGATACCAAGCGGTGAGGCTTAGACTGGACACTTCTGGATGATGTATCGGACCTTGTAGCAGCAAGTCTTGCCAGAGAGGCAGCTGCCAAGATGGTTTGACTGCCATCTGTAAAATGGTGGGAAACCATGCCCCTTTTGGCCAAAATGGAGTAATTAAAACTACTGCCACTTTCTCCCTCTGTATCTTCCTCAGTACCAACGGAATTAGCTGAAACGGAGGAAAGGCATAACCCAAATGAAAGTTCCAGGGATGTATTAACACATCTATCCCCTGGGAACTGTTGTTTCTGTGAATGGAGAAAACAAATGGGAGTTGCATATTTTCTTCTGACGCAAACAGGTCTATTTGTGGCTGGCCCCAGGCCCTGATGATCATTGCGAAGACTCCTGGATTTAAGGTCCATTCTGCCTCCTGAATCTGTCTTCTGCTCTTGCCCTTGAGGTGGACTGCTGATGAGGACAGCAAATAATTTTCTGCCCAACCTAGGATCTTCAAAGCCAGAAACCAAAGTGTTTTGCTTTGTGTGCCCCCTTGCCTGTTTAGGTAGGCTATGGTAGTGACATTGTCTGATAGGACCTGGACATGGGAACCTTGAAGGGTTAGAGAGAAAGCATCCAATGCTAAGGCGACTGCCCTTAGTTCCCTCCAATGTGAGGACTTTTTTACCTCTGACTGGGTCCAAACACCTTGTGCGAAGTTTTGACCCAGGTGCGCCACCCATCCCCACAAGATGGCATGCGTCATTACAACTTTTTCTATTGGGAAAGACCATAGCAGGCCTTTTGACAGATTTTTCTAATTTCTCCACCACCAAAGTGATCGTTTGACTTTGATGGGGATTTTCACCTTTTCCTCCAGAGATTCTGTCTTGTGATCCTATGCTCTCAGAGGGAAACTCTGAAGAGGTCTGAAATGTAACCTTGCCCATTAAATGGCTGGCATGGTTGAGGTTAGAGTTCCTAGCGCTGACATGACTGACTGAGAATTCCTGATTTGTCTGTAAGGATGCTATGACATTTTGGACTTTTACCTTTTTCTCTTCTGGGAGAAAAATTCTCTGTTCCAATGAAGTGATTTGATACCCCAGAAATTGTGCTTCTTGGGCTGGATTGAAATTTGACTTTTGCATATTTACGATCCAACCCAAGGCTTCTAGATGACTGCAGGCTTTCCCTAGGTCCTCTAAAAATTTCTCCCTGGAAGGGTCAAAGAAGAGCAAGTCGTCCAGGTATGGAATTACAGTGATCTCCTGCAGGTGAAGAGGTTCAAGTGCTTCACCTTTGTAAATATTTGCAGGGCAGAGGAAAGGCCGAAGGTGAGGGCCCTGAATTGTAGGTGCAGAACCTCATTCCCCATGTTTATCGCCACCTTTAGAAATTTCTGAGACTGGGGGGCAATTTGATAGGCATTTGAAGGTTGATCGATGCCATGAAGCATTCTTATGGCAAATAGGTGTCTTACCGTGAAGATGGAATCCATACGACTGATCAGTCCGACTGATTTTGGCAAAAATTACACAAGAATGGTCCACTGTGGCAACGTCACAAACCCTGCCTTGAGAAATGCAGCAAAATTATTGCTGGGTCGCATGCATGCAGATAGAAATTTCATGGATTGGTTCAACTGGTAGTAAAAAAATGTTTTGTTTTTTCTATATCGAAAAATCTGCACACTTTTATTAAAATCTTGGTTCTATCCTATATTTACAATATAAAGGTGGAAAATGTAATAAAATTGCAGATATTTAATTGCTTTTGTTTCAGGACACTCTACAGTTAGAGGACACTGGTGTTTTCATTCTTTTTAAAGCTTCATTATTTGTTTGTTGTCCTTACCAAGGTACATGCTTCCATATACTCTATTCTACAGTCTTTTCTTTGTGTAACGTTTTTAAAGGGATTGTAAAGGTTTTTTTTTTTTTTTCCTAAAAAGCTTCCTTTACCTTAGTGCAGTCCTCCTTCACTTAACTCATCCTTCGATTTTGCTTTTAAATGTCCTTATTTCTTCTGAGAAATCCTCACTTCCAGTTCTTCTGTCTGTAACTCCACACAGTAATGCAAGGCTTTCTCCTTGGTGTGGAGTGTCGTGCCTGCCCCCTCCCTTGAGGGGGGAGGGGGCGAGCAGGAGATTCAGGAAGCTCTCTACTTTGCTGATAGAGAAAGGAGCTGTGTGTTAGTGGGCATCCTGACTCTCCTGCTCGCCCCCTCCCCTCTCAAGGGAGGGGGAGAGCACGACACTCCACACCAGGGAGAAAGCCTTGCATTACTGTGTGGAGTTACAGACAGAAGAACAGGAATTGGGGATTTCTCAGAAGAAATAAGGACATTTAAAAGCAAAATGGAAGGATGAGGTAAGTGAAGGAGGACTGCACTAAGGTAAAGGAAGCTATTTCGGGAAAACATTTTTTACCTTTTCAACTCCTTTAAGCAAGATCTCAATATTAAGAGTTCTGTTCATATAGCAAAACTGAAAAGGTTGCTGTACCAGCAAATATTAGGAAAAGTAGATACCACTTGCAAAATACATTAATTACATTTTCATCATGTGTCTTAAAGGGGAGTTCCACCCACAATTTCACTTTTTAAATATAAATACCCCTGTAATACACAAGCTTAATGTATTCTAGTAAAGTTAGTCTGTAAACTAAGGTCCGTTTTGTTAGGTTGTTACAACATTTAGATAGTTTATAATCTAGAAATAGACCGTGGCCATCTTAAGTGTGGGCATCATGAAGCCAGACTGTATGACTTCCTGGATTTCAGCTTTGCATATCTCGCACATGCTCAGTGCTGCACAAGCAATGTAATAGGTTTCAGTCAGGTTTGCAAGGACTACTGGGAAACATGATGCCTATCCCAGAAGCCCTTGCAAATAGCCTTGTGACTTAATAGCCTAGGCTAATAAGGAGGAGGAAGTAATGAAGGACTACAAAATAAAGGTATTTACAAGCAACAAAATAAATAAAAATTGTCCATTCTGAACACTATGAGATTAGGGCATGCAGCACAGACAAACATAAAAAAATGGGTGGAACTCCACTTTAATTCATCTGCAGCTCATAAGACCTAGTAAGTGCACTACAATCATTTTTTTTTCTATGAATGCCGTTTCTGTGAAAATAAAATAAAAATACAATTCTATATTTTCTAGAACACATCCTGCAAATAGAGAAGGAAAATCAATTTAGACCTCACACCAGCACACTAATGCTGCTCTGACAAATGCACATTTGCAGATATGACAGTGCAGACCAAATCTCAATTACTAGTTACAAATCTATGATGAAATCACCTAGCCTACAGCCTTAGGCTCTTCTGTAAAGAGAAAGGCTAATAGAACTCTCACTATGCTGTCACCATGCACATACTAAGATGAAACCATGAAGGCCGCCTAGAACAACGTAACTAGGTTACAGATAAAATTATATGCTGTGCATGATTTAGTAGTTTGTGTTAAATCAAATTATCTATGTTTTTTTTTTTATATGTTGTACATATGACAGTGTTGTGTGTGTATATCATGCATTCCTTCTATATATTTACAAACTTAAATGTTTCACTTTCGCAATGTTTAAAAAAATTGAGAAAGATATGTTTGTAGTGTCAGTCTTAAATGCCTTATATTAATATACATTATCAGTGATAATAAACCACAGGTGTATATAAAAATAAATCCAGAAACAGTGGCTATGTGAGGTCAACGCAAGTGCAGTAAGGTTAGGGCACCATGTTACACATTTTATTCCAATAAAGGAGCCTTTTTCACCATAAGAGGACTGTGAAAGGACTTGATCTGTGGTCTGTATATCTGAATATTTGTCATTTTATTTCATGATTTTATGTTATCTATGGTATTTATTTCCATATACACCTGTGGTTTATTAGCACTGGTAATGGATATTGATATAAAGCATTAAGATTGGTGCTTCGATCACATATTTAACCACTTAAGACCCGGACCTTTAGGCAGCTAGTGGCCAGTTTTTGCGATTCGGTACTGTGTCACTTTAACTGACAATTGCGCGGTTGTGCGACGTGGCTCCCAAACAAAATTGGCGCCCTTTTTTTTCAACAAATAGAGCTTTCTTTTGGTGGTATTTGATCACCTCTCCGGTTTTTATTTTTTGCGCTATAAACAAAAATAGAGTGTCAATTTTGATTTTTTTTTTATATTTTTTACTTTTTGCTATAACTAATATCCCCTAAAGATATATATATATATATATATATATATAAAAAATGTTTTCCTCCGTTTAGGCTGATACGTATTCTTCTACATATTTTTGGTAAAAAAAAATCACAATAAGTGTTTATCGATTGGTTTGCGCAAAATTTATAGTGTTTACAAAATAAGGGATAGTTTTATTGCATTTTTATAAAAACAACATTTTTTTTACTACTAATGGCGGCGATCAGCAATTTTTTTTGTGACTGCGACATTATGGCGGACACTTTCGGAGAATTTTGACACATTTTTGAGACCATTGTATCAAAGGTACACAAAGTCCACAAATATTAAATCGTGTATAAAATGAAATCTTCACATTGCAACCACTTGCCGACTGCTCACATTACATTTACTGCAGGTGGGTGTTATGTACAGGCAAAGCGACATATCCATATGTCATTTTGCTGTACAGACACAGGGGGACCACGCGGCACACACCCCCTTCTACTGTTGTTTTCACTAAACACAACAGAATGCGGATCCCGATACTCACATGATCACAAATTTAACAAACCTGATTTGTTAAATGTGGGCTATGATTGGCCTACAGATATCACATGGTATTTTGGCCAATCACAGCATGTGTGATTAGCTGTAGCCAATCACAGATCACTAGTATTCACAGCTGTCATGACCTTAACCCATCCATGACAGTTGAAAGCATTGCTGGTACAATGATCCTCATGCCGCGTACACACGGTCGTTTTTTGCGATGAAAAAAAACGACGTTTTTTAAAACGTCATTTAAATTGATCGTGTGTGGGCAAAACGTCGTTTTTTGTCTTAAAAAAAACGACCAAAAAAAAATTCCAACATGCTTGAATTTTTTGTGTCGTTTTTCAAAACGTCGTTTTTTGTTTCACAAAAAGTCACCGTGTGTAGCAAAAACGTCGTTTAAAACGACGTTTTTCAACCCGCGCATGCCCAGAAGCTAGTTATGAAGCGAGCTTCAATGGAAAAGTGTGTTGAACGTAACCTCGTTTTTTGTGAAAAAAACGATGGTGTGTATGCAACATCGTCTTTGAAAGTGACGTTTCAAAAACGTCGTTTTTTACTTCACAAAAAACTTCGTTTTTTTCATCGCAAAAAACGACCGTGTGTACGCGGCATCATGATCATAGCTGTAGCGCTGTGACGGTATGTAAAAAAAATGTGGAAAGAGTCTTTTTGCTTCAGTTCCAGCAACAGACGCTCTACGCGGTGTTGTCTCTTTTTCCCCATCGTAGCTTCAGGGGTGTTTAACAATGTGTTCAAGTCTGGATGTCCTGCAAATGAAAGAGGAAGATGTCCTCAAGTTCCTGGCTGCAGGAACTTACTTGGGTGGCACTAACCTTGACTTTCAAACAGAGCCAAAAATTTACAAAAGAAAAAGTGATTGTATTCACATTATAAATCTAAAACGGACATTGAAGAAGCTTCTGCTTGCTGCACGTGCCATCGTAGCAATTGAAAACCCAGCTGATGTTTGTGTGATTTCCTCCGAAAATACTGGCCAGAGGGCTGTTCTGAAATTTGCTTCTTCCTGTGGGGCCACCGCAATTGCTGGTCGCTTCACACCTGGTACTTTCACCAATCAGATTCAAGCTGCTTTCCATGAACCACGCCTGTTAGTTGTGACTGACCCACGTGCTGATCATGAACCACTTACTGACTTTATCATACAGTACGTCAATATTCCTACTTTTGCTCTCAGCAATACAGATTCACCTCTATAGCGGCGTACACACGGCAGAGAACCTCGACGGGCAGAACACATCGTTCCGCCCGTCGAGGTTCTCTGCCGGCCGTCAGATTCGGCGACCCGCCCGTCGGGAATGGCAACCAGCCATTCATCCACGCGGGCCGTCGAGCAAATAGAGAACATGCTCTCTATTTCTGCTCGACGGCATTCCCGACGGGATGCTCGCCGAGAGCGTACACACGGCCGAGGTTCTCGCTGGAATGCAGCTTCCAGCGAGGTTCTCGCTGGTTTCTAGCGAGAACCTCGGTCGTGTGTACGCCGCCTACTGTATGTTATGTGGATAATGCCATCCCCTGTAATAACAAGGGTGCCCATTCTGTTGGTCTTATGTGGTGGAAGCTTGCTTGTGAAGTTCTGCGCATGTGGGGAACAATCTCCCATGAACATCCATTGGAAGTCATGCCTGATCTCTATTTCTTTCTCGTACATCACGGGACACAGAGCGGCATATTCATTACTATGTGGGTTATATGGAGTACCTTCAGGTGTGGACACTGGCAATCTCAAACAGGAAGTCCCCTCCCTATATAACCCCCTCCCCTAGAGGGAGTCCGTCAGTTTTTTCGCCAGTGTCTTAGGTGTTGGTCACGGAATAGCTTTGCTCCACATCCTTGGGATTAAGGGCGGGCTAACCGGATCTGTCCAAGGAGCCTCAGTGCCAAAGTGGACAGTACCCGGGCCCCAAGCCGTGGGGTTTTGCCTATAATGCTCCTCTTTGGAGGGCTGGACCCTGGGCCCAGGACTTGGAGTTTGTAAAAACCATAAGTTCCTGTTTGCCAGGGTGCTATATAGGTCCAGGACAGTGGGTACCTTCATAGGACCCCAGGGCCTGAAGGTCTACTACGCTACCCACGGAGATGGGAGAAGATTGGATCAGTTTGCTGGACAAACATCCTGCAGCATGGAGCAGGTAAGGGGGAGCCTGCGGGACTTGGTTCGACAGCAGGCTCTCCGGGGTAACCTAAAAAGGGGGATAGCCTAAGTATGCTCTGCATGGGCAACCTTGTTCACTATGTCTAAGAGAGACAGGATGACACCCTTTTCTCCCCCATCACTAGGTCCCCCTGTCTAAATATGTGTTGCTAGCTAAACCTGCTGTTTCTTCCTAGGGCTAGTAAGGATCCCTAGGGGCCTTTTGAGAGTCCTACCTGGCCGGGGGTTTGAATCTGCCGCCTGTTTCTGCGTTCCTGGATCTCCAGCAGCGCGGCTCCTCCATGTTCCTCCTGTTTCCGGCATACGCGCGCGCACGTCTTATTGACGTTTTTCGCGCCGTCCAGACAGGAGGGCGGGGGGGGCGTGCCTGCGTCATACAGGGGCGCGCCTTTGTGCTGTTATAGACAGCAGGCATTGTCAGTGCTCAGTCTGAGGCTGATTTTCAGAGGAGAGGACGCAGAGCGGCAGAACAGTGACTCCCGGTGGCGGAAGAGGGGTAGTACATGTGGACTTTGTTCCAATGCCTTTTTGTTAAGCCAAGAAATCCCCCTTTTTTGCAGCAGGTTGGAGGCTGGCAAACTTAGTTTGGGGTCACTGTATGTTGTCAAAAGAAAATATATAATTATTTAAAAAAAAAAAAAAAAAAAAAAACATACGGGATCCCATCAGTTTTTGGGCATTAGTGATCTATTGTCCCCTAAACTCTGATTTTTGTACTCCTGGCCACTACAGTCTGTTGTGTGGGCGGAGTCCCTCGATTTTGTATTATGGCTTCCAAAGGTTCGGGGTCAAAGGGTACAAAAAAGACCAAAAAACAAAAGGGTTCCCTTTCTGATTCTGATATGCCGATACTTTCCCCGCAACTTATTAACATAAGAAGCACCTTGGATGAGCCATTAGGGGGATCTGGTGCGGAGGCTGGCCCAGATCAGCCCAGCCCTGTGTTTATCACAGAGGAGATGCTAGCCGTATCCCTAGGGGGGCTAGAAGAGAGAATAGCAGCATTGATCGCTAGAGCTATTCCTGGTAAGAAACGGGTTAGATCCCCATCACCAAGAGGTGTATCCTCAGATGCTGAGATTCTCTCTCCGGAGGAATTGGAATCACAGGAGGATCAACTAGACCTGAACCAAGAGGGTTCAGGGATTGAGGGGTCTACCTCTGAGGAACCATTTTCAGACTCCCAGACAGAGAGACTGTGGGTACAGTCTTTGACGGACATGGTCCGCTCGGCATTTAGTTTGCCATTGCCAGAGCCTCAGGTTCCTCCGGTATCCTCTCTGGGCTCTTTGAAAGCTCCGTTAAGCAACGCAGTTTTTCCGGTCCATCCTCTCTTGGAGGAATTGATCTTTCGGGATTGGGTACGGCCGGACAGGATTTTTCTGCCACCGAAAAGATTTGCGGTCATTTACCCCATGGAGGAAAAATTCTCCAAGAGGTGGAGGCTCCCAGTAGTGGATGCAGCCATCTCATGTGTGAATAAATCACTAACTTGCCCGGTGGAAAACATACATATGTTTAAAGATCCGGTTGATAAAAGATTAGAGACACTTTTAAAAGCATCCTTTGCTACGGCAGGAGCAGTGGTGCAGCCAGCGGTGGCTGCAATTGGAGTTTGTCAGGCATTAAAAGACCAGACAAAGGAAATGTTAAAGGACATGCCTACCCAACAAGCAGAAGAGTTTTCTGACATTCCCAGAGCTCTGTGTTTCGCGGTAGATGCTATAAAAGATTCCATCCAGCAGGCCTCTCGTTTATCACTATGTTTGGTGCACATGAGAAGGCTCTTATGGTTGAAGAACTGGGCGGCGGAGCCCCCATGCAAAAAGCTTCTGGCAGGGTTTCCCTTCCATGGAGGACGACTCTTCGGAGAGGATCTGGATAAATATATTCAGACTATTTCAAATAGCAAGAGTACCCTTTTACCGGTCAAAAAGACATTCCGGGCTCCTACATTTAAAAGGCAGCTTTTTCCTGTCTCGGGGCCCTCTAATTCCAGGCAGTATCGACGGCCGCCTGCACGATCCAACGTTAACAGTAGATCGCAGGGACAGACCCCTGGGGGTAAGAGGCCGTGGTATCGCAAGCCGTCAAAGACAGCCCCTAAGTCTGCCTTATGAAGGGGCGCCCCCACTCTCACGGGTGGGGGGAAGGCTTCGTTTCTTCTCAGAAGTTTGGGAAGCCAAGATCCCCGACAAATGGGTCCGGGCATCTGTAACCACAGGTTACAGACTGGAGTTTCTAAGGTATCCTCCGCCTCATTTTCAAGAATCAAGGCTACCAAGGGATCCAGCAAGGAAGGCCTCAATGCTGGCAGCTTTGGATCACCTGCTTGGCCAGGACGTAATTATAGAAGTGCCAGCCCAAGAGCAAGGCCTAGGTTTCTATTCCAATCTCTTTGTCATACCAAAGCCCAACGGCGATGTCAGGCCAATCTTGGACCTAAAGAGGTTAAACGGTTACCTAAGGGTGCGTTCTTTCCGGATGGAATCCATCCGGTCAGCAGCCGCCGCGCTTCAGAAGGACGATTTTCTGGCCTCCATAGACATAAAGGATGCTTACCTTCATGTACCAATCTTTCAGTCGCATCAAAGGTTTTTACGCTTCGCGGTGGGGCAGCGACACTTCCAATTCAGGGCGCTCCCCTTCGGGCTGGCCACGGCCCCCCGGGTATTCACGAAGATCCTAGCCCCAGTTCTGGACAATTTAAGGATCCAAGGAGTCACAGTCCTAGCATACTTGGACGACCTTTTAATCATAGATCACTCACGGCCGGGTCTGCAAAAGGCAGTAAACCTCACGGTTCGGTACCTCGAAGAATTCGGCTGGGTCCTAAACCGGGGAAAGTCAGCGTTCCAGCCTACAAAGCAGTTGGAATACCTCAGCATGAGGTTAGACACAGAACATCAAAAGGTGTTCCTGCCCCTTGTAAAGATCGAGGCTATCAAGGGGTTGGTTCAGTTGGTTCTAAACAAGAAAAAACCAACTATTCGCCTGTGTATGCGATTACTAGGCAAGCTAGTGGCCACATTCGAGGCAGTACCATACGCTCAGATCCACACTCGCGTCCTACAGGCAGCCATTCTAGCAGCCTGGGGCAAGAGGGCACATGCCTTAGAGTCCCCTTTGACGCTATCATCAAGGGTCCGACAAAGCCTGGCCTGGTGGTTGAACCCTCAGAATCTTCTAAAGGGAAAATCCTTCAGCCCTGTTGTCTGGAAGGTAGTTACCACAGACGCCAGCCTGGCAGGCTGGGGGGCGGTCTTCGAGGGGTTCTCCCGCCAGGGAACTTGGGTGAAAGCAGAGAGGCAGCTCCCCATCAATATCTTGGAAATCAGAGCTGCTCGCCTAGCCCTTCTGGCATGGACCTCCAGATTAAAGGGGTTCCCGGTGAGAATCCAGTCAGACAATGCCACGGCGGTGGCATACATAAACCACCAAGGGGGAACCAGGAGCCAGGCCGCTCAGAGGGAGGTGAACTTGATTTTTCAATGGGCAGAGGTTCATGTACCCTGCATTTCAGCGATATTCATTCCCGGAGTGGACAACCTGCAGGCAGACTTCTTAAGTCGCCAGAGTCTGTTGCCAGGGGAGTGGTCTCTGCATCCCCAGGTCTTTCAGACAATCTGCCAGAGGTGGGGAATGCCGGACGTAGATATAATGGCATCCAGGTTCAACAAGAAACTAGACAGGTTCGTGTCGCGAGCGAGGGATCCTATGGCCTGCGGAACCGATGCGTTGGTTTGCCCTTGGCATCAATTCAAACTTCTATATGCATTCCCTCCACTACAGTTACTCCCGCGCCTGTTGCGCAAGATCAGAGTGGAGAACAAGCCAGTCATTCTAGTAGCTCCGGCTTGGCCCCGGAGGACTTGGTACTCACTAGTCCTGAAGATGGCAGTGGGAGACCCTTGGACTCTTCCTCTACAACCAGACCTACTCTCACAAGGCCCGATCCTCCACCCTACATTACAGCGTCTAAATTTGACGGCCTGGAGGCTGAATCCCTGATTCTCAGGGGTAGGGGTCTGTCTAGGCAGGTAATCCCTACCCTGATTAGGGCTAGAAAGCCGGTCTCCAGGGTGATTTATTACAGGGTGTGGAGGAACTACATAGGCTGGTGTGAATCCAAAAGATGGAATTGCCGCAAATATACTATTGATAGGGTGTTAAGTTTTCTCCAGCTAGGAGTGGATAAAGGCCTGGCACTAAGCACAATCAAGGGACAGATCTCAGCTCTGTCAGTGTGGTTTCAGAGGCCGCTGGCCACCCACTCGCTGGTAAAGACCTTCTTACAGGGGGTCTTGCGTATTAATCCTCCTGTCAAGTCACCAATTTGTCCTTGGGACTTAAATCTTGTCCTGTCCACTCTACAGAAACAGCCTTTTGAGCCGTTGGCTGAGATTCCTTTACTCTTACTGACAAGAAAGTTGGTTTTCTTGGTCGCCATAGTTTCGGCCAGGAGAGTGTCAGAATTAGCAGCCTTATCGTGTAAGGAACCATATCTCGTTCTGCATAAGGACAGGGCAGTTCTCCGGCCCCATCCTTCCTTTCTACCAAAGGTTATATCCAAATTTCACTTAAACCAGGATTTGGTACTTCCATCCTTCTTTCCAAAACCTACATCTAGAAAGGAGGGGTTGCTGCATACCTTGGATATTGTCCGGGCCATGAAGGCCTATCTTAAAGCTACAGAAAAGATCCGGAAAACAGATGTGTTATTCGTTCTACCAGATGGCCCCAAGAAGGGGCAGGCAGCTGCAAAATCCACCATCTCGAGATGGATTAGACAATTAATCATTCAAGCCTACGGGTTGAAGAGGTTGCCTCCTCCGTTGTCGGTAAAGGCCCATTCTACCAGGGCCATGGGCGCCTCTTGGGCAGCACACCATCAGATCTCTATGGCTCAGATATGCAAGGCGGCAACGTGGTCATCAGTCCACACGTTTACAAGGTTTTATCAACTAGACGTGAGAAGAAATGCGGATGCTGCCTTTGTTCAGGCAGTACTACAGGCTGCAGTTTGAAATCCTCGGGATCAGAAACACCCTTGGTTATAAAAAAAAAAAAAAAAAAGAGGTTTTTTTTCTTGACTAAGTTGGAATTATTATTATGATTTGAGTTTATCTCTAAATTGAATCCTTCTTTGGAAGATGTCTCCCTCCCCTCATTAAAGCATTGCTTTCGGACATCCCACATAGTAATGAATATGCCGCTCTGTGTCCCGTGATGTACGAGAAAGAAAAAGGGATTTTTAAATACAGCTTACCTGTAAAATCCTTTTCTTGGAGTACATCACGGGACACAGAGCTCCCACCCCTCTTTTGGGTGACCATTTTGGAAGGCATACTGCTTGCTACAAAACTGACGGACTCCCTCTAGGGGAGGGGGTTATATAGGGAGGGGACTTCCTGTTTGAGATTGCCAGTGTCCACACCTGAAGGTACTCCATATAACCCACATAGTAATGAATATGCCGCTCTGTGTCCCGTGATGTACTCCAAGAAAAGGATTTTACAGGTAAGCTGTATTTAAAAATCCCTTTTTTTACCGCGATTCAGCCGAGATTGAAAAGGAAGAACAGGCTGCTGCAGAGAAGGCTACCACTAAGGAGGAATACCAGGGTGAATAGTCAGCAAATGTTCCAGAGTTTCCTCAGCCTGAAGTTCCTGCCACAAGCAAAGATGATCAATTTTCAAATATACAATAGTTTGTGGACTCTATAACTTTCCTACAGAGTAAATGATATACACTTTTTTTTTTTTTTGACCAAAGACATGTAGCAGAATACATTTTGGCCTAAATTTATGACATTTGATTTTATCAGGTATGTTTTATGACAGAAAGTAGAAAATATATATATATATACGGCGACACGTCAGATTGCTTCACAGCGGCATAGATGGACTGTGTAAAGGCGGCATGTCGGTGTGGGAAGCGGGCTACGGAGAAGAAGCCCCAGGAAGCATTGCGCCAGTGCACGGAGCTACGCCCACACAGGGTCACTACATATTGCTCCAGGCACTCAGTAATCTCCTGAGTCAGCTGACCATAATGGTGTAATATCATTGGTTGCTTCCTCACATGCATCTGGACAGCATCTGTAACCCATACGGAATACAGCAAAGAAATACAGTGCAATAGTAGTGACATTTAAAAGAACAAGGAATTTACAGTAACTGGTAACACTGACCAGGTCCCAGCTCAGCCACCTTTTTTTTTCAAATTTCTCTCCTCTAAAATCTAGGTGTGTCTTATTGTCAGGTGCGTCTTATAGTCTGAAAAATATGGTATATATATATATATATATATATATATATATATATATATATATATATATATATATATATATATATATATATATATATATATATATATATAATATTTTGTTTTTTGTTTAGGTTGCAAAAAATTAAAGTGGTGATCAAATACCACCAAATTAAAAGTTCTATTTAAGTGGAAAAAAATTATAAAAATGTACTTTGGGTACATTATTGTATGACTGTGCAATTGCCAAATAAACTGCTGAATAGGGATGAGCCGAACATACCCGCGTTCGGTTCGCACCAGAACCGTCGAACAGACCGACCATTCACGCGAACATTTAGAACCCCATTGAAGTCTATGGGACTTGAACGTTCGAATTCAAAAATGTTCATTTTAAAGACCAATATTCAAGTTACAGTATTGTTGGAAAACGTCTTTGAGAACCCGGGTCTTGCCCCAGGGAACATGTATCAATGGAAAAAAGTTAAAAAAAATGGTCGTTTTTCAGGAGCAGGACTCCTGAAAAAGTGACCGTTTTTAAAACTTTTTTCCATTGATACATGTTCCCTTGGGCAAGACCCGGGTTCTCAAAGACATTTTCACAGGCAAACTATAGACACCCAGCAGGTACAATATTTAAAGGAATCGTTCATTTTTTTTTAAACATTATTAAAATCACTGCTCCAGGAGCAGTGATTTTAATGATGCTTAAATTAAAAATATTAAAATAAAATTCCTTTAAATATTGTACCTGCTGGTTGTCTATACCTGTGATAACGTCTTTAAATAGCACAATCACCTGCCTGCCAGTAAATTAGGAAGAACTGATCTATCTAAGTTATACAGTGTATAAATATATGTACAACTCATAGGGATGTATATATATTCTCTACACACTGTAAATTAAGCTAAACTGACTAGCCTGCCTGCCTGCTCTATCTAGCTATATAAAAAGACAATCTCTTTGTCTCTCTATCTGCTTTCATGAACAAGCCGGAACACACAACACGAGGCCGCCCAGCAGACGGTCTTATATAGTGTGGGGCGTGTGCTAAAGCCCTGAGCCATAATTGGCCAAAGCCACCCAGGCTTTGGCCAATTATGGCTCTTTGTTTATTGCGCGCTGTGATTGGCCAAGCATGCAGGACATACAGCATTCTTGGCCAATCATCAGCGCGCAATGCCGCAGTGAATTATGGGCCGTTTTGCGTCACTCGAATTTGGCGCGAACTACTGATTTTGTTCGAATTTCGTCGAACGTACGAACAGACAATGTTCGAGTCGAACGTACGAACAGACAATGTTCGAGTCGAACATACATTTGTATCAAAGCGAAGCTCATCCCTACCTGTGAGAATACCTTGGCCAATTTATTCTGTTGATCTTCCAAACAGACAGCTGTAAAATTTAAATCTTCTGAGCAATGCTCTCTAAGGGCCAGTGCCAGTAACCATTATATCAATTGGAACTATACCCCGCTGAATTCCAAAATCATAACAGGCAGGGTTAAGGGAGAGAACAAGAATGTGCACATATTCCAGTTATGCTAGTTAAAAATAAAACAGACATGTTTCTTATACTGAATTATTTTACATGCTATATCACCTGGTCATTACGCCTCCAGCTAGGCTTTTCTGGCAGCACTGTAAGGAAGTAAAGTAACAGCAAAGAAAACAGTCATTATTCTTGCCTGTCCCAAGGTGATACTTACTTCTTACTTAATATTCTATCTACAGTTCATTTTCTGACACTCTTGTAATTAACCTTAATCTTAGAAGTTTATAACTTTAACAGCCTCTGGAATTCCAATGTGCAGGTTTTGTCCACAGGATGCCTGAATCCTAATAGCTAGATGAGGACACAAGAAAGCACATTATGGAATTCAATCAAGCCCAGGGGGGATAAACTGCATGGTGAATTATGATTCCTGTGGCAGTTTAGATTGTGATTTGTCTTATACAAAGAATCATGAAGCAACAAGCAATTAAGAGAGAACCTTGAGCATGCTTGCAATTTTAATGTAAGACGAGATGACCTTCTATGATTTCCTATCTGCTACACTGATCATTACGATTTATACTGGAAGAATGCCACCAAAAGAAAAGAAAACCTTTCCTTTTACTTGATTATATTAAGTTAGTAGGGCTTCAAATATGATGAGTCAGCATTGGTCTGTGCAGAAGTTAAATAATGTATGTTTATGCATTTTGGCAAAAACAAACACTTTGCATTTGACAATATTGGGTAATCATGTTATCGTCTGTGTCGTAGTTCTGATGATATGCATTTATGCAAGTTCATTCTGTATATTAGTTTAATAATGAAGAGAAATAGGTGGTTATAATCTTAATGAATCTAGGAAATTGCAAAAACAGGGACATGGTTTACCTGGGAATTTTTACCAGTTTAAAAACGGCTCACTGACATTAACAGTGACATTAATTTAGTGATTAGTGTTAATAATATACACTGTAACTGTATTAATTACATAGTTAGTCAAAAACTCTTGTTTTAAAGACCAATATTCAAGTTATTGTTGGAAAACGTCTTTGAGAACCCCGGGTCTCGCCCGAGGGAACATGTATCAATGGAAAAAAGTTTAAAAAATGGTTGTTTTTCAGAAGGAAGGACTCCTGAAAAAATTACCGTTTTTTAAAACTTTTTTTTCTATTGATACATGTTCCCTCGGGCAAGACACGGGTTCTCAAAGACGTTTTCACAAACTATATTCGCAAACTATAGACACCCAGCAGGTACAATATTTAAAGGAATTTTTCATTTTTTTTTAAAGTTAAGCATCGTTAAAATCACTGCTCCAGGAGCAGTGATTTTATTGATGCTTAAATGAAAAAGAAAAAAAAAATCCTTTAACAACTTAGCAACCACCTGCCGAAAAATAACGGCGGCAAGGTGGTTGCTTAACTCTGGGATCACGTTATATAACGTGATTCCAGAATCGTGCCCCCTGGGGCGCGCACACAGGAATGTCCGTGATCTCTGGACCCGGTGGGTCATGGATCACGGTAAATCGCCGCTGATAGCGGCGGTTTACCACGTGATCGCTCCGTCCAATGACGGAGCGATCACATGTAAACAAACCGGCGTCATTTGATGACGCCGGTTCCTCCCTCCTCTCTCTGTACCGATCGGTACAGTGTGATAGGAGAGCGCGGATGGCAGCAGCTGTGTCGGATGGATCTGTGACTATTGCAGTCACAGATCCATCCATCCCTGCTCGGCCATCCCTGCATTAACCCCTTCCTTCCCTGCGCAATACTCTGCAATACCCCCCCCCCTGAGAAATACTCTGCATACCCATACTCTGCATACCCCCCTGAGCAATACTCTGCATACCCCCCTGAGCAATACTCTGCATACCCTCCTGAGCAATACTCTGCATACCCCCCTGAGCAATACTCTGCATACCCCCCTGAGGAATACTCTGCATACCCCCCTGAGGAATACTCTGCATACCCCCCTGAGGAATACTCTGCATACCCCCCTGAGGAATACTCTGCATACCCCCCTGAGGAATACTCTGCATACCCCCCTGAGGAATACTCTGCATACCCCCCTGAGGAATACTCTGCGCAATAATCTGCATACCCTGCACAATACACTGCAATACCCCATGCGCAATACTCTGCAGTACCCCGGCGCACAATACTCTGCAGTACCCCGGCGCACAATACTCTGCAGTACCCCGGCGCACAATACTCTGCAGTACCCCGGCGCACAATACTCTGCAGTACCCCGGCGCACAATACTCTGCAGTACCCCGTCGCACACTACTCTGCAGTACCCCGGCGCACAATACTCTGCAGTACCCCGGCACAATACTCTGCAGTACCCCGGCGCAATACTCTGCAGTACCCCGGCGCAATACTCTGCAGTACCCCGGCGCAATACTCTGCAGTACCCCGGCGCAATACCCTGCAGTACCCCTGCGCAATACCCTGCAGTACCCCTGCGCAATACCCTGCAGTACCCCCGCGCAATACTCTGCAGTACCCCCGCGCAATACTCTGCAGTACCCCCGCGCAATACTCTGCAGTACCCCCGCGCAATACTCTGCAGTACCTCCACGCAATACTCTGCTGTACCCCCGCGCAATACTCTGCTGTACCCCCGCGTAATACTCTGCAGTACCCCCGCGCAATACTCTGCAGTACCCCCTGTGCAATACTCTTAACAATACTCTGCAATACCCCCACACAATACTCCCTCCGCAATACTCCCTCCGCAATACTCCCTGCGATCGTTTTTTTTTTTCAGGCTTCCCAGCCTAGAGGTGAGATGTGGGGTCTTATTGACCCCATATCTCACTGAAGAGGACCTGTCATGCTATATTCCTATTACAAGAAGGGGATTATCAGAGTTGATTTTCTAAAGTGCCACATCTAAATGAGAAATCAAAAAGAATAAAGGCAAAGCCCCCTAGTCGGACTTTAAAGGCACTGTGGTGTGTCAGATGTAGTTAGAGAAAACATAGTATTACAATATAATTTATTGAAGAAGTATCAGATAAAAGTTGATTACATGATCTATAACAAATACAAAAAATACAAAATAATGAAATATAGTTCAACATATATTGCTGTGTGATGTGAAGCCCTGTGTGGTCCCGACGTTTCAGGGAGACATAGTCCCTTTCTTCAGGGGTATTCCAGGATTCACAGCTAGTGAACTGTATGGTACTTCAAGTCAGTAGATCATGTATTTAAAAGCATGGGTTTCCGGATGATCCGAGTCTGCTGGCCTGGCCACTGACGACAGAGCAGAATTGTGAGCAGGGTGTGTTGTTGCCAGATATAAATATGCTGCTGGAGTCAGAGGACATTGGAGCCTAGTAAATAGCGATGGAGAGGCTCGTATTAGGCTTGGGAAGATGAATGCAGAGGAACCGTCATGTTGTCCAGCAACTTTTATCTGATACTTCTTCAATAAATTATATTGTAATACTATGTTTTCTCTAACTACATCTGACACACCACAGTGCCTTTAAAGTCCGACTAGGGGGCTTTGCCTTTATTCTTTTTGATATTCCTATTACAAGGGATGTTTACATTCCTTGTAATAGGAATAAAAGTAATCAAAACATTAATTTTTGGGAAAAAAAGGGTCAAACTAAAATAAATAAAGTAAAATGAACAATATTTTTTTTTTGTAAAGCGTCCCTGTTCCCGCGTGCTTGTATACAGATGCGACCGCACACATAAGTCCCGCCCACATATGAAAACGGTGTTCAAACCACACATGTGAGGTATTGCTGTGAACGTTAGAGTGAGAGCAATCATTTTGGCCCTAGATCTCCTCTCCAACTAAAAAGATGTAACCAGTAAAAATATTTAAAGCGTCACCTATGGGGATTTTTAAGTAGCGAAGTTTGGCGCCATTGCACAAGCGTGTTGAATATTGAAGGGTGACATGTTGGGTATCTATTTACTCGGCGTAACTTCATCTTTCATATTATGCAAAAACATTGGGCTAACTTTAATGTTTTTTTTTTAAAAAGCACAAAAAAAATGCATTCGAAAAATTGCTGTGCAAATACCATGCTCGATAAAAAGTTGCAACGACCGCCATTGTATTCTCTACGGTCTTTGCTAAAAAAGCATATATAATGTTTTGGGGTTCTATGTAATTTTCTAGCAAATAAATTATGATTTTTACATCATGGGTCCTCCAGAACGCCTGATGGTGCTCCCTGCATGTTGGGCCTCTGTATGTGGCCAAGTGTAAAAGTTTCACACATGTGGTATCGCCATACTCGGGAGGAATAGCAGAATGTAATTTGTGGTATGCATATGCTGTGTGTGAGAAATAACCTGCTAATATGAAAATTTTGTGGAAAAAAAATAAAAATGAAAAAAATCTTGATTTTGCAAAGAATTGTGGGAAAAAATTACAACTTCAAAAAACTCACAATGCCTCTTTCTAAATACCTTGGAATGTCTTCTTTCCAAAAAAGGGTCATTTGGGGGGATTTTGTACTTTTCTGGCATGTTAGGGTCTCAAGAAATGAGAGAGGCTGTCAGTACATCAGATGTGATCAAATAGATGTGATACATTTTCAGTAATTGGTACCATAGCTTGTAGACCTTATAACTTTCACCCAGACTAAATAATATCCATTTTTTTTGTTTTGTTACCAAAGATATGTAGCAGTATACATTTTAGGCCAAATTTATGAAGAAAAATAACTTTTTTGCTAAATTTTATAATAGAAATGGAGAAAAATTCATTTGTTTACAAAATTTTCGTTATTTTTTCATTTATAGCGAAAAAAATAAAAACCGCAGAGGTGATCAAATACCACCAAAAGAAAGCTCTATTTGTGGGAAAAAAAGGACAAAAATTTCATTTGGCTACAGTGTTGTATGACTGAGTTATTGTCATTCAAACTGTGAGAGCACAGAAAGCTGAAAATTGGAATGGTTATTAACTAGTTGCCGACCGCCCGCCGTCATATTACTGCGGGGCGGCGGCACTGCTGCGCGGGAGCACGTAGCTCTACGTCCGACACAAGAACGGCTGTGGGGCGCGCGCGCGCGCCCCCCCGCCGTTCCCGACGATCGGATTTGATACAGAAATCGATCACTCATCAGGTCCAGGCCAATAAAATCTGGCCTGGACCTGCTGATCACCCTCAGCCAATGGTTGTTTTCCCCTGCCAATGTTTTGTAAACATTGCTAGGGGATATGCTGCTCTCTCCCTCGTGTCGGCCTTTCCGTTCCTGACCGAGAGGGAGAGAGCATCTAAACGTGAGTTGCACAACACTACACTAACACCAGGTCACATAGGTACACATTTAACCCCCCGATCACCCCCCGATCACCCCCCAAATTAACCATTTCACTGCCTGTCACTGTGTCACTCAGTACAGCAATCAGATTTTTTTTTGATCGCTGTACAAGTGTCATTAGTGACTAAAATAATTGTTAGGGTAATTAGCCTTAGACCCTAATAAGTCTAGGGACCCCCCCTAACCCCCCCCAATAAAGGTTTAACCCCTTGATTACCCCCTGTCACCAGTGATCACAGTATAAGTGTCACGGTGACGCAGTTTAGCTAGTTTATTTTTTATAGCATCAAGGCACCTGCCATATTTTTTGCAATAAAGTTTTAACCCCCTGATTGCCCGGCGGGTGATCAAAGTTTGGTTTTAGCGCCGGATAGGGTCTGCGTTGCCCCAGGCAGCGTCAGATTAGTGCCAGTAGCGCTAACACCCACGCACGCACCATACACCCCCCTTAGTGGTATAGTATCTGAACTGATCGAAACCTGATCTGATCAGATCTATACTAGCGTCCCCTGCAGTTTAGGGTTCCCAAAAACACATTGTTAGCGGGATCAGCCCAGATACCTGCTAGAACCTGCGTTTAGCACCTTCGCCCAGCCCAACCAAGTGCAGTATTGATCGATCGATCACTGACACAAAACACAATAAACACATAACTGCAGAGTCAGGCCTGATCTCTGCGATCGCTAACAGTTTTTTGGTAGCGTTTGACTGTCGCTAACAGGTCAGGTGCTTTTTTTCCTTTGAATCTCACCACCGTACCCCTAAATTTAGAGCCCAAAATGGCAAATCGAATGTACGGTGATGAAGAGGCCTACTTGTTTATGAGCCTGTTAGATAGTGATGAGGAGGTCACGCATCTGTCAAATTCTAGCTCATATGAACCTGTAGACGACAGTGGCTCCCTGACAGATAGCTCTGACGATGGAGTGGTCCCTGCTAGGGTCAGGCGTACCAGACCCCGATCTTCTGCTGTCGCTGAGGTGCAAGAACCGCAGGGCTCTCGTATGGGGCAGAGTAGTACTAGCGCCGCTATTCCTTCTGGTGATCTGGCAAGCACCAGCGGCCTGGTACATCCTGGACATACATCCAGCACTGCAGTAACACTTGGTGACGTGGCGAGTCCCATAAGTGCAGTTCAAGCTGGCGAGGTGGCAAGCACAAGTAGTGTCCCGCTGCCACCAAGAAGAAGAAGACGACAAAGACAGGACCCTCGTGCCCATAGTGCCCTTCCTGCTGCTTTCGCCAATCCTGATTGGGTCCCCGCCACTTCTGCAGCACCCGTACTTCCCCCATTCACTGGCCAACCCGGAATTCAGGTGGAAACAGTTGATTTTACGTCACTGGATTTTTATTCACTGTTTTTCACGGAAGATCTCTATAGATCTATTGTGGACCAAAGCAATTTGTATGCTGGTCAATTCATCGCCGCTAATAACCACCTGTCCCTTGACAGAGATTGGAAGCCAGTTACGGTTTCCGAATTTAAGATCTTTCTGGGCCTTACCCTCCTCATGGGCATTACTAAAAAGAGTGAACTGCGGTTGTATTGGTCCACGCGCCCAATTCACTATATGCCCATTTTCTCTGCCTCCATGTCCAGGACACGATGCGAGCAGATCTTGCGCTTCATGCATTTTAGTGACAATCAACTCTGTCGTCCTCGGGGAGACCATGAATTCGATCGGCTCTACAAAATTCGGCCCCTCGTAAACCACTTCAACGAAAGGTTTGCAGCCTTGTATAATCCCCAGCAAGTTGTCTGCGTTGATGGTTCCCTGATTACGTTTTCTGATCGCTTGTCATTCAAACAATACCTTCCCAGCAAGCGTGCCAGATACGGGGTCAAGATGTATAAGCTCTGTGACAGGGCAACAGGCTATACATCTAGCTTTATGGTTTACGAGGGAAAAGACAGTCACGTAGAGCCGGAAAATTTCCCTGATTACATAGGGAGCGCTGGTAAGATAGTCTGGGAATTGGTGTCACCCTTATTCGGAAAGGGGTACCACTTGTACGTGGACAATTATTACACGAGCGTGCCACTTTTTAGTCATCTTTTTGATTATGGAATTGGCGCATGTGGCACCATGCGACCTAATCGCCGGGGCTTCCCCCAACGGCTTGTAAAATCCCGTATTAGTCGGGGGGAGAGAGCCTGCTTACAGTGTAATAATTTGTTAGCAGTGAAGTGGAGGGATTCACGGAATGTTTTCGTTCTGTCCACGCTTCACGCAGACACGGCAGTCCAAATTCCTACGGCGACTGGTGTTGTGGAGAAACCCCTCTGTATCCATGAGTACAACCTTAACATGGGAGGGGTGGACCTCAATGACCAGTTGTTGGCGCCATACCTAATTACCCGTAAGACCAAACGCTGGTACAAAAAAGTGTCGGTTTATTTGTTTCAATTGGCTTTGCTGAACGCTCATGTGCTATACAGGATGCCCCCATGCTTCGGCATATATAACTGGTGCATGTATGCCCATCATTAGAAGTGGGTGGATGAAGGGAGGTATTCTAATGGTGGGCATACCCACCGATCAATCTTTTTTTTCGTTCAGCCAACAGGCTGCATGGAAAAAAAAAAGATTACAATACATGTCCAACAAGAACGATCAATGTATGGTATGTTGCTGGATTTTGAATGGTTATACTAGAATGATGCCTGCGAGTTTAGGTATCATCTTGGTATCATTCTTTTCAGCCAGCGGTCGGCTTTCATTTAAAAGCAATTCTAGTGGCCAATTAGCCTCTAGACTGCTTTTACAATCAGTGGGAAGGAATGTCCCCTCCCCGGATATAAACCGCGCCATTGGGAAAGTGGGAAAACATTTTATCACTCCGATCTTGGTGTGGTCAGATGCTTTGAGGGCAGAGGAGATATCTAGGGTCTAATAGACCCCAATTTTGTGCAAAAAAAAAAAAAAATCATATTCCCGCAACTTGTGGAAAAATGTAGAATATTCCATGGACTTAAAATGCCTCTCAGCAAATAGCCTGGGGTGTCTACTTTCCAAAATTGGGTCATTTGGGGGGGGGGGGGGTTGTGCTATTTGGGCATTGTATGGCCTTCAAAACTGTCATAGGTAGTGAGAAGTGAAATAAAAAATTTGCGCCCTTAGAAATGCTGAAGGCGGTACTTGGTTTTTGGGGCCCCGTACGCGGCTAGGCTCCCAAAAAGTCCCACACATGTGGTATCCCCGTACTCGGGAGAAGCAGCAGAATGTATTTTGGGGTGCAATTCCACATATAACCATGGCATGTGTGAGCAATTTATCATTTAGTGACAACTTTTTGTAATTTTTTTTTTTGGTCATTATTCAATCACTTGGTACAAAAAAAAAAATATTCAGTGGGCTCAACATGCCCCTCAGCAATTTCCTTTGGGTGTCTACTTTCCAAAATGGGGTCATTTGGGGGGGTTTTGTACTGCCCTGCCATTTTGGCACCTCAAGAAATTAGATAGGCAGTCATAAAATAAAAGCTGTGTAAATTCCAGAAAATGTACCCTAGTTTGTAGACGCCATAACTTTTGCGAAAACCAATAAATATACGCTTATTGTGATTTTTTTTACTAAAGACATGTGGTTGAATACATTTTGGCCTGAATGTTTGACTAAAATTTAGTTTATTCGATATTTTTTACTTTTTGTTATAAGAAAAATCATTTTTTTTCAAAATTTACGGTATTTTTCCGTTTATATCGCAAAAAATAAAAATCGCAGAGGCAATCAAATACCATCAAAAGAAAGCTCTATTTGTGGGAAGAAAAGGACGCAAGTTTCGTTTCGGTGCAACATTGCATGACCGTGCAATTACCAGTTAAAGCAGCGCAGTTCCAAATTGTAAAAACACCTCTGGTCTTTAGGCTGACAAATGGTCCGGGGGGAAAGTGGTTAAGGGGGTTTAAGTGCCCAGTGGTCAAGTGGTTAAATATTGTACCTGCTGGGTATCTATACCTGTGTTAACGTCTTTAAATAGCACAATTGTGATGACCAGGGAGGGCGAACCCCACGGCCACACACGCTTGATGGTTAGCTGCTTGGTTCTTGGGCTAGGGGCACAGGGTCTGGTGGTGTTAACCCTTAGTGAGGGTCGGATGGTATTAACCCTCTCTGTCACGTGACGCCACTGTAGTCTTGATATACCCCAGGAAACTACAGCTTCGGGGGCCTCCGTATCTACGCTAGCTAGGATGGTAATAACACAGTCCTCAACAGGGGTCAATATAACGAAGGCTTTATTGGCATGAAGACAGGTGTCAAAATCTTCACAGCGTTCACAAAGAGTGTCGCAAAGGTTCCACAAACAGTCTCTAGAGGACCACACAGCTGACAATGCCTGGGCTTGGCTTTTCATATATCCTTGGCTTTTGCGGCCGGATTAGTAATGCTGGGCCTATGCTTGACTAGACTGAAGAATAAATACACTTACTGAAGTGTCGGTAGACTTGAGGCTTTTCGTCCGAATGACGAATTGATTCGATTATTTCGTTGAAGTACTGATTCTATAGTTTTTTAAAGGTACTCCGCGATTTGTTGTACTTTCCCCTGAACGGGAGGTCTCTGGCCTGCACTGCTTCTTCTCTGACTGAACTCTGCTCTGACCTGTCAGCAACTGTGTGTAGCACTAGTCTGCCCTAAACAGGAACTCCCACCCCTTATCTCAATGTGAGGAGACTGAAGCCCATTGGTTGAGAGCTGAGGGAGACTGAAGCCCATTGGTTGAGAGCTGAGGGAGACTGAAGCCCATTGGCTTGAGAGCTGAGGGAGACTTATCTGTATTCCCCTTGGAACTTACATTTAAATTTGTTACAAGTTAAAGTATAATACAACACCATAAGGTCTTGTCTAGCACTTAGTCCTACTGACTCTCATACACTCTGACTAAACATAAAATGGCGGACTAAACCTCTTAAAGCTATACGCACCTAAAAAATTTATTATCAACTATAAGGCCTCGTACACACGATCGGACATATCCGATGAAAACGGTCCGCGGACCATTTCCATCGGATATGTCCGATCGGGAGTTTGATCCGATGGCGTGTACACACCATCGGATCAAATTCCCCGCCGCCGGACGGCGCGGTGACGCGGCGGTGATGTTGACGCCGCCGCGTCATCGCCACGTCACCGCACCAGGAAGTAAAACACTTCCGCGCATGCGCCGAATCCATTCGGCGGCGGCGGTGGGGCACGACATGTCTGCTGGTAAGTGTACTAACCAGCAGACATGTCGGGCGGACAGATTCCACCGGATGGATTTCAAAGCATGCTTTGAAATCTGTCGGGTGGAGAAATCTGTCCGCTAGCCCATACACACGAGCGGAGATGTCTGCTGAAACGGTCCATCGGACCGTTTTCAGCGGACATATCCCCTCGTGTGTACGAGGCCTAACAGTATAAATCACATCATAACTAGCTGAGTCCCTGCAGAGGAGGCCCCACAAGCCGAGGGTCTCAATCTGACAGGGCCTACAGCAAATACCTGTACTGGGACACCACACAATCACCTGCCTGCCAGTAAATTAGGAAGAACTGATTTATCTAAGCTATACAGTGTATAAATATATGTACAACTCCTAGGGATGTATATATATCCTCTACACACTGTAAATTAAGCTAAACTGACAAGCCTGTCTGACTGCTCTATCTAGCTATCTAAAAAGACAATCTCTCGGTCTCTCTGACTGCTTTCATTAACAAGCCGGAACACACTAAAAAGGCTGCCCAGTAGGCGGCCTTATATAGTGTGAGGCGTGTGCTAAAGCCCTGAGCCATAATTGGCCAAAGCCACCCAGGCTTTGGGCAATTATGGCTCTTCTTCTTTTTTTGCGCGCTGTGATTGGCCAAGCATGCGGGACATACAGCATGCTTGTCCAATCATCAGCGCACAATGCCGCAGTGAATTATGGGCCGTTTTGCGTCACCCGAATTTGGCGCGAACGACCCCTTTTGTTCGAATTTCGTCGAACGTAAGAACAGACAATGTTCGAGTCGAACATACGTTCGTATCGAACACGAAGCTCATCCCTAGTTGGTAGGTATGTATAGCATATTGTGACTTTGTGACTTGATTTTACAGAACTATAACAGAATTGTATAATATAAGCTCTTAGTGACTGATATAATTGCAGTAGAATCAATATATGCTTTTGGGCAACATAACTGTTGTAGTTTGATATTATTTATCATGATGGCCTTGTATATTGTGCTATAGTGTCATGGCAACATTGTAAAATGTGTAGGCCCATCACCATCAAACATGTCCCTAAAAATGACCATTTTTTTTCTTAACCCATTTACTGTAATCCACTCTGCTGTAAGGTGGACCCCCACTCCCATAATCTTAGAAGGGCCCTAGAAAACAATTTTAAATTGGTTGTTGAAATCAGAGATGTATGCATTGACAACAGTACTTTGCAAACACTTAACATTAAACACCCACCCAAACAAACACATTTATACAGTAGGGATTACAACTTGTGTCAGGTTCTCACTGCGGTAGACATGTGCATTCGTTTTCGTTAGAATGCATTTTCGTCCGAAAATCTGTTTTTTTCGTTATCGTTTTGAACAACGATAACGAAAGGTGCAAGAAACGAAAACCGAAAGATCTGACATAAAAAATGCTTTATTTTTGTTTTTGTTGCGGTAAAAATTCGATATAGAGAGATTCGACATTATAGGGAAAAGATTCGACATCATAGAGAAAAGATTTGACATTATAGAGAAAAGATTTTGATTTATGAGACGTAAAGATTCGACGTTCCGTCGAATATTCTTTTGATCATTCACCAGCAACCAAAAAGATTCAACGTTCCGTCGAATATTCTTTTGACCATTCGACAAAAAACAAGTATTATTGGATTTTCGGACAAAAGCTATTCCCCAACGTAAAACTAAATAAATCAAAACGATTTTCGGGAGTAACTAAATACATTTATTTTCCAAACGAAAACTAAAAAAGGAAACAAAATATTCCAGTCTGCACATGTCTACACTGCGGTTTGTGTTCCCACGAAGGAGATGTCACCTAACATCCTGACCCAAATACATGACATAAAGTTAGCGAAAGCCCACCTTTGACAGTAATATAAACTGTACAAATGAAAACCACTCTAGAAACAGTGCTGGTTTGTACTGGTTATAGTAACATGAATCCTTATTGTATCACATAAAGTAATCAGGTTCAGTCCTGTATATGCAGACATTTCAGGAAATACTACTTCTTGTGGGATAAATATTTCTCAAACAGAAATGTAAATTGGAAGTTTATTTATGAGAGAATCATCATTTACATAACAGACCTTACGTGTCTCTTCCAGAAATCCATTATCAGGAGTTTCTGCAATGTAGAAAGACAGAAAGAGAAATAGATTCAATTGAGTTTAAACAATTTCCTTTTCTGTGGTCTGCCATTTTCTGACAGCCTGTTGATACTGGGCCTCCAAAGGTCACCAAACATGTTTCAATTTCATGTATTTTGAGCAGAACAAAATGAAATTAACTGTGTTTTTGTATTACTTTTGTATTACATGTTTTACATACAATTGGAAGAGAAAAAAATCAGGTAGGTGGAAAAAGTTTTGATCATTTTCAGAAGCATAGTAGCATTTATGTTTTTCAATTCGATTTTTTTTTCTGAGCACCGATCAAATAAATTAAATAAAAAAAAACTCTCAAAAGCAAGGTAAACACCCTGTTAGGTGTCACCATAATAACTACCTATGCTTAAAATGCCTATCCCGCTGACCACTAAAAAATTCGGTCTTTTTCTGACTTCTATTTACACCGATCAGTAACATTAGAGCAAATAGAAATGATTAATCCCTCAAGCAGGAACTTATGCCCCATACACAGAATCGGAATTTCCGATGGAAAAAGTCTGATGATTGTTCATGTCATTGTCTCATAGACTTTAACAGTGTTTGCGTGTTTGAACAAATTGTTTACCTGTTCGCATGTTCTGCTGCAAACCGAACCTGGGGGTGTTCAGCTCATCCCTAATGCCAATATTCTGTTTGCTTTGTTGGCAGCATCTTGGCATTGCATGCCATTGCTAAGAATATCATCTACTAGGACCCCCAGGTCCTTTTCCATCCTAGATTTCTCCAGAGGTCCACCCCCTAGTGAGTAGATTGCATTCATATTTTTTTTCACTTCAAACATTTGTCATGTAGTTGCCCACCCCATTAATTTGTTCAGATCTACTTGCAGTGTTTCCACATCCTGTGGAGAAGTTATTGCCCTGCTTAGCTTAGTATCGTCCACAAATACAGAGATTTAGCTGTTTATTTCATCCTCCAGGTCTTTATGAACAAATGAAATAGGATTGGTCCCAGCACAGAACCCTGGGGGACCTCACTTTCCACCCCTGACCATTCTGAGTACTCCCCATTTATTACTACCCTCTGAACTCACCCTTGTAGCCATTTTTTTAATCCTTATACTCACCCTATGGTCCATGCCAATGAACCTTACTTTGTACAGTAAATGTTTATGTGAAACTGTGTAAAATGTCTTTACAAAATCCATATACACCATATCTATGGCCTTCCTTTATCTAGAACAGTGTTTTTCAACTCCAGTCCTCAAGGCACACCAACAGGTCATGTTTTCAGGCTTTCCATTATTTTGCACAGGTGATTTGATCAGTTTCACTGCCTTAGTAATCACCACAGCCATTTCATCTGAGGGAAATCCTGAAAACTTGACCTGTTGGTGTGCCTTGAGGACTGGAATTTAAAAACACTGATCTAGATGGCAGCTCACCCTTCTCATAGAAGGTTAACAGATTGGTTTGGGAAGAACGATTCTTCATGAATCCATGCTAATTACTGCTAATGATATACTTTTCTTTACTAAAATCTTGTATATAATACCTTATCATCCTCTCCAGGAGCTTGCATACTATTTATGTTAGACTAACTGCTCTGTAATTTCCATGGGTGTATTTTGGCCCTTTTTAAAATATTGGTGCTGTATTGGCTTTTCTCCAATCAGCTGGTACCATTCCGGTAGTAGACTGTCAGTAAAAATTGGTCCCGGTGACTTATTAATGTTACATTTTCCAAGTCTATCTCTAATTCTGTCCTCTGTTAGCCATGAGGGTGCGTTCTGTGATGTGTCATGAGGATAAACACTGCAGTTTTGGTTATTGAAACCCGATTCCTTCGTAAAGAGTAGAAAAATAAATTCAATACCTTCGCCATCTCCCCATTCTTTGTAACCAGATTTCCTTCCTCATTCTTTATGGGGCCAATATGGTCTGTCCTCCCTTTTTTACGGTTTATCGACTTAAAGAATTTCTTGGGATATTTTTGCTGTCCTCCGCTATGTGTATTTTGTGTTCTATCTTGGCCCCCCTAAATGCACCCTTACATTTCTTGTTACATTCTTTGTAAAGTCTGAATGCTGATGATAATTGCTCAGCCTTGTATTTTTTGAAGACCTTCTACTTTGCCTTTATATGCATTTTTATATTTGAGTTAAAGTGGAGGTTCACCCAAATAACATGTATATAGGATCATATTCTTTAGACTTCCAACATGTGCAGTATGCTGTTTTTTTTTGGCTGTACATACCGTATAATGGCTATTTTCCACCCGACTTTCAGGTACTCGCTCCCGCGGGAGTAGGCGTTCCAATGCAGACTTCGCCCAGATGATTGACATCCTTGAGAAAAGGATAAGGCCCCCCCTCTATTGCGTAGGGGCTTCACAAGTTTCCGAAAGTAGCCGAACTGTGAGTCAGCTCTGTATGGCACTATATGGCGCCTGCGCACCGACTAGAGCCGTGTAGATTTGTCTGCGCAGGCGCCGTATAGAGCTGACTCGCAGTTCGGCTACTTTCGGAAACTCGTGATGCGCCTACGCAATAGGGGGGGGTTTGTTTTTCTCAAGGACGTCAATCATCTGGGCGAAGTCCCAGATGACATTGCGCCTCTGCATAGGAACGCCTACTTCCGCGGGAGTGAGTACCTGGAAGCCGGGTGGAAAATAGCCATTATACGGTATGTACAGCCAAAAAAAAAAAAAAAAAACAACATACTGTACATGTTGGAAGTCTAAAGAATATGATCGTATATACATGTTATTTGGGTGAACCTCCGCTTTAAGCCATCCAGGATTTGTGTTTGTTCTTTTAAATTTTAATTGCACTGGCTCATGCCCTTATTTAATATGCTCTAAAAGCAAACCCATCTCTCCTCTGTGTTCTTTGTTCCTAAGATTCTATCCCAATTTATATCTTCTAGCAAGGTTCGTAGTTTAGGGAACTTGTCTCTTTTGAAATTCAGTGTTTTTGTATTGACCTATGTTTCCAATTTGTGTAATTTATACTGAAGCTAATTGACCTGTGATAGCAGTTTCCTAAATTGCCCCTTATTCCCCCATTCGTAATCATGTCTGTATTGTTGGTAATCAGTAGCAGTGGCGTAACAACCAGGGGGGCAGGGGGTGCGTCTGCCCCGGGCGCTGAGCTGATGGGGGCGCCTGTGACCGGCAGCTCTGCGGATAGTATAGTGAGCGGCTCCTCCACTGAGCGCACAGCCCCCCACCGGTACCTCCCAGCGGCCGGCACAGGCACGCCTGGAAGGATGCAGGGGATGTCCTGTTTGGCATAACACCGGCGCGCGCTGCGGAGGCTCCAAGATGGTGACGTGCTCTGCAGTCCGGCGGCGCCTGCAGGAACTCCTGCTCAGCCAAGCAAGTAAGCGCCGCTGGGATGTGATGCAGGGAGAGAATGGTTTAGCATAGCCTGTCCCAAGTCTTCCCCAGCGCACACCCTGCCTCTGCCACAGGCTGAGGCTGGGACTCCGTTGGAGAAGAGTGTTGGCCCGTCCCGGTCCATAGCTTAATAGGGAGCTCCACACTGCAGCCCTGATATCATGTTTATATAAGGGGGGGCGGAAAAAAAAATCTGCCCCGGGCGCCCATGACTCTGGTTACGCCACTGATCAATAGGTCTAGTAACGCTGTTTCTAGTTGGTGCATCCACTATCTGACCATGAAATTGTTCTGCAAGACATTTAGGAACTGGCAAACCTTAGGCCACGAAAACACGATTGGATATGTCCGCTGAAACTGGTCCACCGATCAGTTTCAGCGGACATATCCGATCGTGTGTACGACCTAGCTGACAGGTTGTTCCAGCGGACAAATTTCAAAGCATGCTTTGAAATTTGTCCGCTGGAAACCTGTCCGTCGGACATGTCCGCTGGTTAGTACGCCTAACCAGCGGACATAAATCTCCCGACTGCGTCGAATGGATTCGACGCATGCGTGGAAGTATTTTACTTCCTGGAGTGGTGACGTGGTGGCGTCAACGTCACCGCCACGTCAACGTGTCCTCAGTCGGAGGGGATTTTCGTCCGATGGTGTGTACACGCCATCGAACCAAAATCCGAGGAGACATGTCCGCTGAAATCGGTCCCTCGGACATGTCTCCTCGTCTGTACGCGGCCTTAGACGAATGTGCGGTTCCTTCCGCCAGTCTATGTCTGAACAATTAAAATCCCCCATTATGGTGACACTTCCCATCCTTGCTGCTAATCCAATTGTGATAGGAGGTTCGTCTCCCCCCTCCTCCCCTGGATTAGGTGGTCTATAGTATACTCCCAGTTTGGAGCTCTACCCATACAAATTCCACCTCCTCCCTAGCTCTCTTAGTGATGTCATCTCTCACATTCACTTGTACATTATTTTAAATATATAGGCATACCCTTGTTTCTTTTTTACCCTCTCTATCCCTGCAATAAAGGAAATACCCCTGAATGGTTGCCAGACAGTCACGGGAGCTGTTGAACCAAGTC
The DNA here is from genome assembly GCA_029574335.1 of Rana kukunoris. Taxonomy (NCBI): domain Eukaryota; kingdom Metazoa; phylum Chordata; class Amphibia; order Anura; family Ranidae; genus Rana; species Rana kukunoris. The sequence goes on from CM056056.1 coordinate 151,589,996, forward strand.
TTTGCAGTGTTTAGCACAGTATTACATAACATTTAGAGATCTATACAGTGCTGTATATCCTTTTCTTTTTTTTTTTTTTTTTACCCTATGTCTGGCACCTTTTTTTTTTATTGTCAGACACAGTTTTTCTGACCACCACACTGGTGTTCCACCTTTTATTTTTAAAGTTTTTAAATTTCTGTCAGTGTAAGTCCTCAATTTAAGGTGTGACAAAAACACCTTTTTATTCAATAAAGTGCATCCAATCACACATTTCCCAGTTTAGTAAATTTGGGTAATAACCCCACATCATGTCTGGGAGGCCAACAAGGAGAGGCAGATGTTCCAATGCCACTAAGGGGGCCATCAGCATTTGAGTCCATAGGCAAAGGTAGATGTGGTACATCCTCAGGCAGGGAACATTGGTCTCTCTTTAGTTATTGTGTCCAAGCTATCCAGCCACAGCATGCTGAGGAGGTGGTGGATTGGCTTACTAAATCCTACTCATCCTCTGTGACCCAAGCTGACACTAGTGGGCAGTCCCCCGAAGCTGCCGGATCAGCTTATTCTGCCTCATTGTCCACAGCTACTCCTGCCATAGCCCCAGCATCATACACGGATGAGTCAGCTGAATTATTTGAACACAGCATCAGCCACTTGCTTCTTGAGAATGCACAGACATTACTTGATTCTGATGTTGGTTCTGAGGTAGAGGAAGGGAGCAACATGTGCCTACAGGCTCTGGCCGATCAACTGGGGGCGTGGTGACATCAGCAACTATCACTCCACCCGACGCTGCGTTTCTCCCTATTGGGCATCGACTGGGAAAGTCTCTATGCCTCCTTTCCCAGTCGATGCCCAATAGGGAGAAACGCAGCGTTGGGTGGAGCGATAGTTGCTAACGTCACCACGCCTGCAGCTGATTGGCCAGAGCCGTGGCTGGTTTGTTTTTAATGCTTCTATATTGAAACTTTGTAACGATTGAAGCTTTTAGGATGTAAGTCTTTTTCCATTGAGTGGAATTAAAGAAAGTGTTTTTAAACAAATTTCTGCACTATGAAGCACTTTCTTTCCCTTCTACCAACACGTTCTCACAAAACTCCTTGAGGCTGATCCTACACCCAGAAGGAATTCATAGGAGACAGAGGTATCATCTCTGGATTACCAGCGGAGGACTGGACTGGGAGGAATCATTCCTAACCAGCCGAGGATTGTTTTTCTTTCTCGTACATCACGGGACACAGAGTGGCATATTCATTACTATATGGGTTATATGGAGTACCTTCAGGTGTGGACACTGGCAATCTCAAACAGGAAGTCCCCTCCCTATATAACCCCCTCCCCTAGAGGGAGTCCCTCAGTTTTTTCGCCAGTGTCTTAGGTGTTGGTCACGGAATAGCTTTGCTCCACATCCTTGGGATTAAGGGCGGACTAACCGGATCTGTCCAAGGAGCCTCAGTGCCAAAGTGGACAGTACCCGGGCCCCAAACCGTGGGGTTTTGCCTATAATGCTCCTCTTTGGAGGGCTGGACCCTGGGCCCAGGACTTGGAGTTCGTAAAGACCATAAGTTCCTGTTTGCCAGGGTGCTATATAGGTCCAGGACAGTGGGTACCTTCATAGGACCCCAGGGCCTGAAGGTCTATTACGCTACCCACGGAGATGGGAGAAGATTGGATCGTTTTGCTAGACAAACATCCTGCAGCATGGAGCAGGTAAGAGGGGAGCCTGCGGGACTTGGTTCGACAGCAGGCTCTCCGGGGTAACCTAAAAGGGGGGTAGCCTAAGTATGCTCTGCATTGGCAACCTTGCTCACTATGTCTGAGTAGACAGGATGATCTCATTCCCCCATCACTAGGTTCCCCTGTCTAAGAAAACAATTGTGTTTGCTAGCTACCTGCTGCTTTCTTCCTAGGGCTAGTAAGGACCCCTATGGGGCCTTTTGGAGAGTCCTACCTGGCCGGGGGTTTGGTTCTGCCGCCTGGTACTGCAGTCCTGGGTCTCCAGCAGCGCGGCTCCTCCATGTACTTCCTGCTCCGGCATACGCGCGCGCGCACGTCTTATAGACGTTTTTCGCGCCGTTCGGAGGGGAGGGCGGGGGGGGCGTGCCTGCAGCGTCATCAGGGGCGCGCCTTGTGTGCTGTTATAGATCAGCAGGCTATAGTCAGTGCTCAGTCTGAGCCTGATCTGAAAGGGAGAGGACGCAGAGCGGCAGAACAGTGACTCCCGGTGGCGGAAGAGGGGTAATACATGCTGGACTTGGTTCCAATGCTTTTCTGTTAAGCCAAAAAATCCCCCTTTTTGCAACAGGTTGGAGGCTGGCAAACTAAGTTTGGGGTCGCTGTATGTTTAAAAAAAAAAAAAAAAGACATATATTAAAAAAAAAAAAAAAAAAAAAAACATACGGGGCCCCATCAGTTTTTGGGCATTAGTGATCTATTGTCCCCTAAACCCTAGTTTTGTACTCCTGGCCACTACAGTCTGCTGTTGTAGGCGGAGTCCCTCGATTTTGTATTATGGCTTCCAAAGGTTCGGGGTCAAATGGTACAAAAAAGACCAAAAAACAAAGGGGTTCCCCCTCTGATTCTGATGATATGCCGATACTTTCCCCGCAACTTATTCCCATAAAGGGCGCCTTGGATGAGCCATTGGGGGGGTCTGGTGCTGAGGCTGGCCCAGATCAGCCCAGCCCTGTGTTTATCACAGAGGAGATGCTAGCTGTATCCCTAGGGGGGCTAGAAGAGAGATTAGCAGCGTTGATCGCTAGATCTATTCCTGGCAAGAAACGGGCTAGATCCCCATCACCAAAAGGTGTATCCTCAGATGCTGAAATTCTCTCTCCGGAGGAATTGGAATCGCAGGAGGATCAACTAGACCTGAACCAAGAGGGTTCAGGGATTGAGGGATCTACCTCTGAGGAACCATTTTCAGACTCCCAGACAGAGAGACTGTGGGTGCAGTCTTTGACGGACATGGTCCGCTCGGCATTTAATTTACCATTGCCAGAGCCTCAGGTTCCTGCGGTATCCTCTCTGCGCTCTTTGAAAGCTCCTTTGAGCAACACAGTTTTTCCGGTCCATCCTCTCTTGGAGGAATTGATCTTTCAGGATTGGGTACGACCGGACAGGATTTTTCTGCCGCCGAAGAGATTTGCGGTCATTTACCCTATAGAGGAAAAATTCTCGAAGAGGTGGATGCAGCCATCTCATGTGTGAATAAATCACTAACTTGCCGGGTGGAAAACATACAAATGTTTAAAGATCCGGTTGATAAACGGTTAGAGACACTTTTAAAAGCATCCTTTGCTACAGCAGGAGCAGTGGTACAGCCAGCTGTGGCTGCAATTGGAGTTTGTCAGGCGTTAAAGGACCAGACAAAAGAAATGCTAAAAGACATGCCTACCCAACAGGCAGAAGAGTTTTCTGACATTCCCAGAGCTCTGTGTTTTGCGGTAGATGCTATAAAGGATTCCATCCAGCAGGCCTCTCGTTTATCACTATTTTTGGTGCACATGAGAAGGCTCTTATGGTTGAAGAACTGGGCGGCGGAGCCCCCATGCAAAAAGCTTCTGGCAGGGTTTCCCTTCCATGGAGGACGACTCTTCGGAGAGGATCTGGATAAATACATTCAGACTATTTCAAGTGGCAAAAGTACCCTTTTACCAGTCAAAAAGACATTCCGGGGTCCTACATTTAAAAGGCAGCTCTTTCCTGTCTCAGGGCCCTCAAATTCCAGGCAGTATCGACGGCCGCCTGCGCGATCCAACTTTAACAGTAGATCGCAGGGCAGGCCCCTGGGGGTAAGAGACCATGGTATCGCAAGCCGACAAAACCAGCCCCTAAGTCTGCCTTATGAAGGGGCGCCCCCACTCTCGCGGGTGGGGGGAAGGCTTTGTTTCTTCTCAGAAGTTTGGGAAGCCAAGATCCCCGACAAATGGGTCCGGGCGTCTGTAACCACAGGCTACAGACTGGAGTTTCTAAAGTTTCCTCCGCCTCATTTTCAAGAGTCAAGGCTACCAAAGGATCCAGCAAAGAAGGCCTCGATGCTGGCAGCTTTGGATCACCTGCTTTGCCAGGATGTGATAATAGAGGTACCAGCCCAAGAGCAGGGGCTAGGTTTCTATTCCAATCTCTTTGTCATACCAAAGCCCAACGGCGATGTCAGGCCAATCTTGGACCTAAAGAGTTTAAACGTTTACCTAAGGGTTCGTTCCTTCCGGATGGAATCCATCCGGTCAGCAGTCGCCACGCTCCAGAGGGACGATTTTCTGGCTTCCATAGACATAAAGGATGCTTACCTTCATGTACCAATCTTTCAGTCGCATCAAAGATTTTTACGCTTCGCAGTGGGGCAGCGACACTTCCAATTCAGGGCGCTCCCCTTCGGGCTAGCCACGGCCCCCCGGGTATTCACGAAGATCCTAGCCCCAGTTTTGGCCAATCTAAGGATCCAAGGGGTCACAGTCCTAGCATACTTGGACGACCTTTTAATCATAGATCACTCACGGCCGTGTCTGCAACAGGCAGTAAACCTCACGGTTCAGTACCTCGAAAGGTTCGGCTGGGTCCTAAACCGGGAAAAGTCAGCGTTCCAGCCTACAAAGCAGTTGGAATACCTCGGCATGAGGTTAGACACAGAACAGCAAAGGGTGTTCCTGCCCCTTGTAAAGATCGAGGCTATCAAGGGGTTGGTTCAGTTGGTTCTAAGCAAGAAAAAAACCAACTATTCGCCTGTGTATGCGATTACTAGGCAAGCTAGTGGCCACGTTCGAGGCAGTACCATACGCTCAGATCCACACTCGCGTCCTACAGGCAGCCATTCTAGCAGCCTGGGGCAAGAGAGCACATGCCTTAGAGTCCCCTTTGACGCTATCATCAAGGGTCCGACAAAGCCTGGCCTGGTGGTTGAACCCTCAGAATCTTCTAAAGGGAAGGTCCTTCAGCCCCGTTGTCTGGAAGGTAGTTACCACAGACGCCAGCCTGGCAGGCTGGGGGGCGGTCTTGGAGGGGTTCTCTCGCCAGGGAACTTGGGTGAAAGCAGAGAGGCAGCTACCCATCAATGTCTTGGAGATCAGAGCTGCTCACCTAGCCCTCCTGGCATGGACTTCCAGATTACAGGGGTCCCCGGTGAGAATCCAGTCAGACAATGCCACAGCGGTGGCATACATAAACCACCAAGGGGGAACCAGGAGTCAGGCCGCTCAGAGGGAGGTGAGCTTGATTTTTCAGTGGGCAGAGGTTCATGTACCCTGCATTTTGGCGATATTCATTCCCGGAGTGGACAACCTGCAGGCAGACTTCTTAAGTCGCCAGATTCTGTCGCCGGGGAAGTGGTCTCTGCATCCCCAGGTCTTTCAGACAATCTGCCAGAAGTGGGGAATGCCAGACGTAGATATAATGGCATCCAGGTTCAACAAGAAACTGGACAGGTTCGTGTCTCGAGCGAGGGACCCTATGGCCTGCGGAACCGATGCGTTGGTTTGCCCTTGGCATCAATTCAAACTTCTATATGCATTCCCTCCGCTACAGTTACTTCCTCGCCTGTTGCGCAGGATCAGAGTGGAGCACAAGCCAGTCATTCTAGTAGCTCCAGCTTGGCCCCGGAGGACATGGTACTCACTAGTCCTGAAGATGGCAGTGGGAGACCCTTGGACTCTTCCTCTACGACCAGACCTACTCTCACAAGGCCCGATCCTCCACCCTACATTACAGCGTCTAAATTTGACGGCCTGGAGGCTGAATCCCTGATTCTCAGGGGTAGAGGTCTGTCTAGGCAGGTAATTCCTACCCTGATTAGGGCTAGAAAGCCGGCCTCCAGGGTGATTTATTACAGGGTGTGGAGGAACTACGTAGGCTGGTGTGAATCCAAAAGATGGAATTCCCGCAAATATACCATTGATAGGGTGTTAGGTTTTCTCCAGCTAGGAGTGGATAAAGGCCTGGCTTTAAGCACAATCAAGGGACAGATTTCAGCTCTGTCAGTGTGGTTTCAGAGGCCGCTGGCCACCCACTCGCTGGTAAAGACCTTCATACAGGGGGTCTTGCGTATTAATCCTCCTGTCAAGTCACCAATTTGCCCATGGGACTTAAATCTTGTCAAGTCACCAATTTGCCCATGGGACTTAAATCTTGTCCTGTCCACTCTACAGAAACAACCCTTTGAGCCGTTGGCTGAGATTCCTTTAATTTTACTGACAAGAAAGTTGGTATTCTTGGTCGCCATAGTTTCGGCCAGGAGAGTGTCAGAGTTGGCAGCCTTATCGTGCAAGGAACCATATCTCGTTCTACATAAGGACAGGGCAGTTCTCCGGCCCCATCCTTCCTTTCTACCAAAGGTTATATCCAATTTTCACTTGAACCAGGATTTGGTACTTCCATCCTTCTTTCCGAAACCCACATCTAGAAAGGAGGGGTTGCTGCATACCTTGGATATTGTCCGGTCCATGACGGCCCATCTTAAAGCTACAGAAAAGATCCGGAAAACAGATGTGTTGTTCGTTCTACCAGCTCTAGCAGCTGCAAAATCCACCATCTCGAGATGGATTAGACAATTAATCATTCAGGCCTACGGTTTGAAGAGGTTGCCTCCTCCTTTGTCGGTAAAAGCCCATTCTACCAGGGCCATGGGCGCCTCCTGGGCAGCACACCATCAGATCTCTATGGCTCAGATATGCAAGGCGGCGACGTGGTCATCAGTCCACACGTTTACAAGGTTTTATCAACTAGACGTGAGAAGGAATGCGGATTCAGCCTTTGGGCAGGCAGTACTACAGGCTGCAGTTTAAGATCCTCGGGATCAGGGGCACCCTTGGTTGTAAAAAAAAAAAAAAAAACGTTTTTTTCTTGACTAAGTTGGAATTATTATTATTATTTGAGTATACCTCTAAATTAAATCTCTTTTGAGAAGATGTCTCCCTCCCCTCATTAAAGCATTGCTTTCGGACATCCCATATAGTAATGAATATGCCACTCTGTGTCCCGTGATGTACGAGAAAGAAAAAGGGATTTTTAAATACAGCTTACCTGTAAAATCCTTTTCTTGGAGTACATCACGGGACACAGAGCTCCCACCCCTCTTTTGGGGAACATTTTTTGGGAGGCATACTGCTTGCTACAAAACTGAGGGACTCCCTCTAGGGGAGGGGGTTATATAGGGAGGGGACTTCCTGTTTGAGATTGCCAGTGTCCACACCTGAAGGTACTCCATATAACCCATATAGTAATGAATATGCCACTCTGTGTCCCGTGATGTACTCCAAGAAAAGGATTTTACAGGTAAGCTGTATTTAAAAATCCCTTTTTTTTTTGCTGAGCCTGTTTGATCCCTGTAATAGGGATCCTACGGGTCTGGTAAGCAGCCTTTTCTTACATTTGTCGTGGGAATTTGCTGAGGAAGTTACCTGCACCTATATTTCATCAGACAGAGGATTAAGATCATATATGAGTTCCTGCATTTGTGTTATACAACAAGGACTGTTTCTCTGTCTTTTTTTCCTTTATGTGTATTCCGTTATTGGAAAAAGGACACTCACATGCAATTTTTATTGCCCCATTTGGTTGCGCACGTATTTCTATTTTCTTTTTCACAAGTGAGAGGGAGGCACAATTCAATTGAGGCAGGATGCCCTCCAGAGACGGCCATCATGGAAGAGTAGGGAGCAGCCACCCTCTTCTGCCGAATCATATAAAAATAGGGAGTGGCCATCCGATGACATCACCTGGAGAGCCTGTTCCCATGACAAGGGTCAAGGGTTTGCTTTCTAGGTAATTTCATTGGATGGCCACAACCTCATTGCTATAAAAGAGTCTGCAGAGTGAGGGCGACAACAAAGCAGATGAAGACATCAACAGAACAAGAGTGTCTTTTTTTTTTTTTAAGAAGACAGCAGCGAGAAGAGACAGCTTGAGAAGACGGTGGGAAGAGACACAGGAAAGAGAAGACAACAATAAGAGGCAGCTCGAGGAGAAGATGATGGGAAGAGACAGCGGGAAAGAGAAGACAGTGGGAAGAGACAGCTCAAGGAGAAGACAGTGGGAAGAAATGGTAGGAAGAGACAGCTCGAGGAGATGTTGGAAGGAGAAGACAGTGGAAATAGACAGCTCGAGGAGGACATGGCGGGAAGAGACAGCTAGAGAAGACAGCTACTGTATTATAAAAGAATTGTGTTTTTATTACATTTCACTGCTTTTTTGGTGAATGGGTAGGGGTACGATGTACCTGATACCCATTCACATAGAGGGGCCATGATCTGGGGCCCCCTTCTTTAAATGTCCCCCTCCTGCAGACCCTGACAACCACCGGCTAGGTTTGTTGGGAAGAGTCCCTTGTCCTTATCAACATGGGGGCCAGGTGCGTTGGTGTGGGGGGTGCAGAGCCCCCCTGCCCCAAAGGACCCACCCCTCCCCATGTTGAGGGCAAGTGGCCTGTTTCAGGAGGGGGGGCGCTCACTCATCTCCTCACTTTCCTGACAATCCAGGCGGCATGCTCGCATAAGGGTCTGGGGGGGTTTTGGGGGGACCCCACACCTTTTTTTTTGTGTGGGGGTTCCCCTACGAATCCATACTAGACCTGGAGCGCCTGGTATGGACCTGGGGGAAACCCCACACCTTAATTTGCACACTCTTTTTGTCTGCAATTTTTATTTATTTTTTACATTCAGCTTTCACCAGGGAACCCCGCTGACTGCTGATGACTTATCGGTTGCTAAGGATGTGGCCGATCCCTGCTTAGCAACCAGCTATTTACAGAGGTAAAATAAGAAACGTAAAATACAAAACGCATCAAACATTGCATCAAATATGTGCCACTTGTTTTTCTGGTGCAGTTCCATTGAAGACTATTGTAGTCTTATAATAGTATGAGTATAGTGTATAGTCCAGTTCTCCGATTAGATAATTGATGTTTAGATGTTAGTATGATGATTATAAATTATGTTGTTTCACAGCAACTCACAGATTCTCCAGAGAACGCATTTTTAATTAACTTCCAATAATGTACAAAGTCCAAAGTCCACAGACAATATAAATCCAACAGAGTATTTCACAGACAATATAAATCCAACAGAGTATTTCACAGACAATATAAATCCAACAGAGTATTTCAAAGTCTCATCTTAGACCTGTGCCATATTTCTCAGTGACAAGATCCCCTGAATGCCAGCTTGACTCTCTCAAATATTGGTCTCACACTGGAGGAAGGGGTTGATCCAGGTCAACCAAATGCTTCCCTGAATGAATGCCCCACCTCAAGTCTAATTACCATTAATAAATACTTCCTTATGTATGTAAGGAAGTACCAGGCCATCTCACACACCAAGGTCATCTTAGATAAGATTAACACATCAAAGGGTCCTCTGTACCTTTTTGATACGTGTCGTTTGGCCACAAGATTTGGTCAGCAAGCACCCTTTGATGTGTAACTTGAATGTCTGTATGTAACACATAAATACCATGTCATACAAATAACACAATATTTTGAATACCTACACATCTATATTAATATTACAACAACTATTAGCCAGCAAATCGCATATATTTTGCATATACTAAATTTTTCTCATAATCGCATCAATAATTTAAAGTTCTTACTGATGTTAAATAAAACTACTATACTCTAAACCACATATTTTTTAAACAGTAAATCCTTAAAGATAAAAAATTTGAAATAGAAACATGGAACAGGAGATTAAACTGTTAAATAATGTTTATACATGTTGAAATGAATGGATTAGGGGATAAGACAGCCAGTGTATTACTTTTGTTTTGGCTTACACATGTTACTGTACACTGAATGCTCACTGATTGGCTGTCATATTGATTATTCAATAAGGAAGGCTTCCGACTGGCTCCCAGTCATTCAGTTAGGATGGAGGGTTTATGGATGTGTGTAAAAAGCTGAAGGTAGGCAGCTGGTTACACATGGAAAAGGTGTATAATATAGCATTAGGAAGCTTGACTTTAGACAAGGGGACAAAGTATATTTGTATTGCTCATAAAAAAAGGCCCTTGAAACCTAGGTTTTGCAGAGTTGAAAACATATAAGGCCATCCCAGTCTGTCAAAAGTTTTTTGAAAGTCTAAAATGAGCAGTACAGTAAAAGTGTTAGCTTTATTCACCACTTCAATTAAAGGATAAGTTAATTTTTTTTACATATTTAGGGTGTAACATATAACATTTTACAGATGCTCTGGCCCCCGCATCCCCCGATCCCCTGTTTTGACAGCGACCAGGCAATCTTCTCCCCCCACCCACTGTTACAATCTAAAAAAAAAGTGCCCTTACAGGGCTTTGCCTGCCCGGCCACATCATTTATTGACAGTGTTTTGTGAATGCGAAACCTACATGTACCAACAAACTTTGTGGCTGTAGGCTCGTAGTTTTTAATGTCGAGCACTCTAGTAAGCTCATGGATCTTTCTGTCAGAGTGTAAACTGCCTGTCCATATCAGATACAGGCAAAAAGGTACAAAGACAGTCTGCAGGACTGTGGCATCACACACACACACACACAATCTGCTGAATGTGGAATGCTTTACAGGCTCCTAACAAAAATAATAATAAATGCATATTTTTTACCCAGTTTTACCTATAAGTGCTGGCATTTTTTAGAGACAGAATTGGTTCCCTCTCATACTGTTTACCCTGATGTGTTACTGAGAGAGAGGCTGAGATAGTAGACCTGCTGCAGAGCTTTAATGATTATTGCTGCACATGCACCCCATTTTTTCCTTGATATCTCCTATGCTATATTAGCCAGCTATTTCTATTGTTTATGGACATTCTAATAAATGAAATATGTATATTTTAGTGCTATGCTACTTTCACAGACAAATACTACTTTTTTAAGAGTGGGCTGTATCATAGGGAAAAGCCAGAGAAGGTTATTGGATTCAAAACATACAAATGGGACCTAGCATCTTTGATAATGACATAACATACATATACATTACATTTTGCAATTGCATGTTAAGGCCACGTACACACGATCAGACTGGTCCGATGAGAATTTTCCCACGGACCGTTTTCATCAGGTCACCGCTGAAGTGGCCTAATGGTCTGATGTGCGTACACACCATCAGTCCAAAATCCGATCCGGTCAGAACGTGGTGACGTAGAACACAACGACGTGCTGAAAAAACAAAGTTCAATGCTTCCAAGCATGCGTCGACTTGATTCTGAGCATGTGCGTTTTTTTGGTCCGATGCTTTTGCGTACTAACCATCGTTTTGGTCCGATGGTCAGGCGTCCATCGGACCGAATTTAAAGCAAGTTTTAAAACTTTGGTCCGATCGACAACGGTCCGTTCAGACCAGTTTCATCGGACCGGTCTGATCGCGTGTACACGGCCTAAAAGTAACTAGCAAAAACATGAATGCTGGCATATAGAAAACCACAAATGTAACTTTCTTATTATATGATTGGCTCAGTTATGTACTCAGCAATTTTACTAACCATCCAAACCTGGGACTGATCATGTGATTATAACAGGTAGACTCTCCCAATCAGGAAGAATAAAGTATCCTAGGAAATGTATGGATTTCTAGTAATGTAAATGTTATTAACGTTTGTATTGTTTTTTCCTGTCACAGTGATGAGATTTGTCTGTAAAACGCAGCAGGAAACAAGACGAACTCTCTGCAGAGTCAGGCAAATTCCTCTCTTAGACAGCTATCACAGAAACAGAAATGCTATTTCCCTCACCCCATGTTTCAGTGACAATTTTAAATTCCTTATCACTTTTTATCATATATTTTCTTATCTCATAGCTTCTCTCACCTCCAGTTTCTGTAAGAATTGTTAATTTCTTATAACATTCTGTCACAGTGACAATGATCCATAGGACAAAATTTAAAATCTCCTTAAAGTGATTGTAATTTTTTTTTTAAAACAACAAACATGTTATACTTACCTCCTCTGTGCAAGGATTTTGGCCCGATCCTCCTTTTATGAGGTCCCCCAGCAGTGCTCCTGGCTCCTCCTCCACATCGAGTGCCCCAGCAGAGAGCCACATTCAATGGAGCCACTTGTCCTGGCGTGCTCTGGGTCCTGCTGCTGCATCCAGTGACAAAGACAGTAGGGCTCGGCCCTGCCCCCTGGCTCCTGTGTCACTGTATTTGATTAACAGCAGCGGGAACCAATGGCTCCTGCTGCTATCAATCTATCTAATGAGGACCCTAGACAGCGGCTGGAACTGCTGGGCTTGTTCTCATCACTGGAAAGATCGAGTTCAGGAAAGTAAAAGTGGTGGCTGAACCACAATGAAAAACTTCAAGACTTTACAACTCCTTTTACAGGGACATTAACAGTAAGAATAACTTACATCCAGCACATACAATCATGAGAGCAACAAGAAACATCTGAAAGAAAAGGCTTTGATGGTAACATTTATAGCAGAGGAAAAAAAAGGCAACATGTTTCAAAGCCAAACATACTTGACTGTGCTTAAACAGACCCAGATAACCAAATATCAAATAGATCTGTAATTTACTGCTTGTAACAGTTTCAGGAGGGCAGGTTAAGCCAGTGTTGGTGAATGCAGCAAGGATCAGAAAGCCACAGATCTATTGCGCAGCTGCTTAGTCCAGTTAATCTCCAGGTTTTCTGTGAATTTAAATAGTTTGCTTGGACCAATTTGGTCCAAACAAACTATTTCCTTCACTAAGGCCCCGTACACACGATTGAATGTGTTTTCCGCTCAAACTGGTCCGACGGACCAGTTCAGCAGACAAATCCGATCGTGTGTATGGGCTAGCGGACATGTCTGACCGGCGGACAAATTTTAAAACATGTTTCAAAATTTGTCCGCTCAAGACATGTCCGTCGGATATGTCCGCTGGTCAGTACACTCACCAGCGGACATATCTTCCCGCACATGCGTCGAATGGATTCGACGCATGGGCGGAAGTATTTTTCTTCCTGGTGCGGTGACGTGGCAGCGTCAACATCACCGCCAGGTCACTGCGCTGTCTGCCGGCGGGGATTTTGATCCGATGGTGTGTACAGCCATTGGACCAAAACAAGGACCGTTTCCATCGGATATATTCAATCGTGTGTACAAGGCCTTAGTGCTCCAGTATCTCTAAGCACTGTATGTATTGCATGTAGCTTCAGCTACATACAGTACGCAGTGCTGGGTTCCAGTTGTAAGACAGAGACTCATGCTGCGTACACACAATCATTTTTCAGCATGAAAAAAAAACATTGTTTTTCAGCATGTCCAAAAAACAACGTATTTTTTACTTTTTGCTATAATAAATATGCCCCCAAAATATATATAACATTTTTTTCCCCAGTTTAGGCCGATACGTATTCTTCTACCTATTTTTGGTAAAAAAAAAATCGCAATAAGCGTTTATCGGTTGGTTTTCGCAAAATGTATAGCGTTTACAAAATAAGGGATAGTTTTATTGCATTTTTATTAATGCGGCGATCGGGACCGCGAGTCCCGCGGTCCCGGTCACGGAGCTTCAGAGCGGGTTTTAAACACGCGCATGCTCAAAAGCAAGTTATGAGATGGGATCGCTCGTTCTGGTAAAACTACCGTTAATAATGGGGTAAGCACATTTATCACACTGCTACAGACAGAAAAGCGTGAATCGTCTTTTACTAACAAGGAATCAGCTAAAGCAGCCCGAAGGTGAATAGAACTTCCCCTTTAGAGTGCCGTTGTACGTCACCGCACTTTGTTCATCATTTTTTTTAAACGATAGTGTGTGGACAATGTTGTTTTTAATGATGAAGTTGGAAAAATTGCATTTTTTTCAAAATTGTCGCTCTATTTTTGTTTATTGCGCAAAAAATAAAAACCGTAGAGGTAATCAAATACCACCAAAAGAAAGCTCTATTTGTGGGGAAAAAAGGACGCCAATTTTTTTTAGGAGCCACGTCGCACGTCCACGCAATTGTCAGTTAAAACGACGCAGTGCTGAATCGCAAAAAGGGGCAAGGTCCTTTACCTGCATTTTGGTCCGGGTCTTAAGTGGTTAAATGACGTTTTTTCAAAAACAACTTTTTTTTTCATGCAGAAAAATTATCGTGTGTACGCGGCATCACACCCGGAACATAACAGAGTTAGTCTGAGGTGGAGAGGCAGGCTGATGATCATGTTTTCCAATTCAGAGTGTCATCAATAATTCTAGAATAAGCATTTAAGGTAAACTCTAAATTGATAAGCTGTAAAGGCTTTTATATCATCACCTATGTTTATGGGGTTTAGTAGTCTTTTCACTAGCATGCAGAAGTTTGAGTCTTTACATAGTTGGTATCAATATTTACTCAAAAAAAAACATAATCTTTTAAATCATACTAAAAATGGGGATTATATTGTGTTTGTGCACATTAAAATTAATATGAGTGTATTTTGTACTGAAGATATATTTTTGAATAGATAAACAGTATTGCAACAACTACTACTGCTACTATATTCTAAATATATAATATTTCAGGGTTTTAGATGTATTTTTATGTAAAAATTTGCATTTTAACATATGCACAAAATAAAAAAATTCCTGTAACAGTGAAAAAGTTAAAATGTCAGAACATTTCTGAAGATCATTTTTAAATATTTACAGAGAATTGAGTGTGTTTTTTTTTAAAGTATCCTGTGAAACTGTAAATACTGGAAAAAGTTATTACATTTCTTTACTTTTCTTACCTACCCAAACTCCCTAAAGGAAAAGGGTAAGTAAAAGAATTCAACTGCAAATTAAAATATCCCTAACCAGTTTTAAAGGTTACACGTCTGAATCTTTGAAGATCTCTCATTTTCCTCATATGGGAAAATTTTGCATTGTGTGCTAGCAGTAGAGGTATCTTATCAAATTCGTTGTAGCAAAAAAATAAAAAAATAAAGGTCAGAGATATCAAAGCTTAAATTGGAAGTGTCAAGCCTGAAAACATATTTTTGCCGTTAAGAAATATGCCGTCGCTGTTTTTAATACCTTTGACAGCTGATTCAAAAACCATTTTTAGAAGAATGTCTTACTTTCTAATCAGAGGTAATCAGCTGTTCAAAGGTTTGAAGGAAGGCCTGTATCTGGAATGACAAATTGTCTTGCCACAAGACAATTTTACATTTCTTATTCCATTTCATAGTTATCTCAGTGCAAAATAAAGATGTTTACTGTAGATTAATAAGTCAATAATAATGTTGAGCTTTTACCTGTAAAGAGGGGTTGTCACCATAGAAATAATCTTGATATGTGTTATAGCGCTGGACCAATAGAAGAGGAAATTGGTTCTGATGGATATACCATAAAGTGCTCCTTTAAAAAAATAGATCCCTAATTAAAATTTAGTGTGGGTAGACCCTTTCTGATAGTACTAACCAGATGCTAAATTATTGGATAAGTACGGAGGAGCAACTGGTAGAAAAGTTTATCTCACTTAAAAGGACTTGAAACATCAATAGAGAAAACAGGTCATCCCCTGTCACATTTCTTTATGAAAAACTTTCCATCCCATCAGTATACTACAGGTATCTTGCTTATTCTTTCCACTTTTTTCTTATCACCCACAGTCTTCACTTATACTTAACACAGGTCTTTTAGTGCATTCTGTTGTTATCTTGTATTATATTGATTGATCATGGTCAGTTCCATTCAAAATATTTAACTTCAAATAGTGCTAGGCCCTTTATGTGTTCACAATATACTGTGCATACTTTAGTTATTTTGCATTTTGCAATATTTTATACAAATAATAAGTCTTTTTTTTTATTTAACCATATTACTTTATTTAACAAGAGATAGAATGCCAAACATTCCAAAGTACATGTAAGCAAACTATCATGTACATAAAACAAGGAAGAAAAACGGATTATTGACAATAAGAAAGAAAGTATGATGTGCTGCTGTTTAGTTGCACTCTATGTTTTTGGATAGCATACACCAAATGATGGGTAAAATGCATCAATATGATACAGTGATGGCTGTGCTGAGAATAGGGACAACAGGCAATATCCTGGATTATCAACCAATATGTCAAAGAATGTGAAGCCTAGACAGTCAGGATAAAGAGATACTTCTATGGTCCCTTATCCAGATGTCCCTAAGGCAGTGGAATTTGGCAAGGTTTAGATAAACTTTGGCAAACATATACTCTAAAAGGAAGTGATTATTGAGAGTAGAGATCAAATGCTTCATGGATGGGGAAGCGTTGCTCTTCTATTTACCTTATATACTCGGGGCCGGCGCTAGCGCAGGGCAAGTTTGGCACTTGCCTTTCGGCGCCAGTGCCAGCCAAGGAACAGGGTGGAGTAATCAGTCCCGGCTGAGTGCGTCGTGCGGGGTGCAGTTCACCCAAGCGCCACAGAGGTGGTGGCGCTCAAGCGCCAGAGTGTGTGTGGGTTGCCGCTGCGGGTGGCATCTAAAGGACGCCGCACTCACCACACAGGCCGGACACACGCCCCCTGCAGAGCCACCGCCGCGACTTGCAAGGCTTCAGAAACAGGTAAGGGGGACCTGTTTTAAAGTTTTCTGTTTAAAAAAACAAAAAACAAAATCCCTGCAATAATATATTAAACAGCCTGTATAATGTATTATTGCTGGGATTTGTTGTCCTCTGTATATGCTGGTATTTTGCATTGCCTTTTATATAATGTATCATTGCTGGGATTTGTTGTTCCTCTATAGCTTTTGGTATTCTCAATTGCGCTGTATAACCACTTAAGACCCGGACCAAAAAGCTGCTAAAGGTCCTTGCCCCTTTTTGCGATTCGGCACTGCGTCGTTTTAACTGACAATTGCGCGGTCGTGCGATGTGGCTCCCAAACAAAATTGGCGTCCCTTTTTCCCCACAAATAGAGCTTTCTTTTGGTGGTATTTGATCACCTCTGCGGTTTTTATTTTTTACGCTATAAACAAAAATAGAGCCACAATTTTGAAAAAAATGTAATATTTTTTACTTTTTGCTATAATAAATATCCCCAAAAATATATATAATTTTTTTTCCTCAGTTTAGGCCGATACGTATTCTTCTACCTATTTTTGGTAAAAAAAATCGCAATAAGCGTTGGTTTATCGGTTGGTTTTCGCAAAATTTATAGCGTTTACAAAATAAGGGATAGTTTTATTCCATTTTTATTAATTATTTTTTTTTTACTACTAATAGCGGTGATCAGCGATTTTTTTCGTGACTGCGACATTATGGCGGACACTTCGGACAATTTTGACACATTTTTGGGACAATTGTCATTTTTACAGCAAAAAATGCATTTAAATTGCATTGTTTACTGTAAAAATGACAGTTGCAGTTTGGGAGTTAACCACAAGGGGGCGCTGTAGGATTTGAGTGTTCCCTGTTTGTGTTTACAACTGTAGGGGGGTGTGGCTGTAGGTGTGACATCATCGATCACGTCCCCCTATAACAGTGATGACGCGATCGATGCTGCGGCCACAGTGAAGCACGGGGAAGCCGTGTTTACACACGGCTCTCCCCGTTCTTCAGCTCGGACCCACAGCTGGGTACTAGAAACCAACGTATTTATACGTTGATGTGCCCAGCCCTGCCATTCTGCCGACGTAAATGTTCAGTAGGCGGTCCTTAAGTGGATAATGTATTATTGCTGGGATTTGTAGTTCCTCTATAACTGGTCAGTGGTAATCTGCACTGCGCAGTATAATCATTATACTGCGCAATGGAGAATACCACCAGCTATAGAGAATTACAAATCCCAGCAATAGTACATTATATACAACGCAATGCAGAATACCAGCAGCTATAGAGGAACAACAAATCCCAGCAATAGTGCATTATACAACGCAATGCAGAATAACGCCATCTATGCAATCTTTCTCTGTAAAAGATAAATAAGTTAAACGATCACTTTATGCATCATAGCCATTAAAGGTTAATGGAGCACAGATATAATGTATGGCGTGCTAATATATAACGTATGTAAGCAGTAGCTACAGTAGCTACTGCTTACAGTAGCAGTAGCTACTGTAAGCGGAAAAAGGGGTCAACAATGCCCATTTGCAGATTCACTGTGCCCATTTGCAACCTCACTGTGCCCATTGCAGCCTTACTGTGCCAATTCTGACTGTGCCCATTGCAGCCTTACTGTGCCCATTGCAGCCTTACTGTGCCCATTCTCACTGTGCCCATTGTAGCCTTACTGTTCCAACTCTCACTGTGTCCATTGCAGTCTTACTGTGGCCATTCTCGCTGTGCCTATTGTAGCCTTACTGTGCCCATTCTCACTGTGCCCATTGCAGCCTCAGTGTAACTGTATTCTTGACAGGCTGCGGGCATTCATTCTTTTTTCGAGTCGCGATCGCGGGCGTCCATTTTTCATAAGGCGCAGTTTCCTCCTGGTCCGTGATAGGCAGTAGCGGAACACAGTGTTAAACGCCTATCACAGAGGTCCTCTCATCCTCGGACTCAGTTTCCCAGCAGACACAGTGTTTAGTGTTCCGCCAATCAAAGACCTTCTTTCATCCTTGGATAAAAGGAAGTCAATCATAGGTGGAACACTGAACACAGTTTCTGCTGGGAAAGTCCAAGGATGAGAGGATCTCCATCATAGGCGGTAGCGGAACACAGTGTCAAACGCCTATCACGGACCAGGAGGAAGCCGTGACTTTTGAAAAATGGACGTCCACGACCCGACAGGTACACTGACTCGAGTGTAAGCTGATGGGCTATTTTCAGCCCTTAAAAAAAGGGCTGAAAAACTTGGCTTATACTCTAATATATATGGTACAAGCATTAGATAAGCGGGTGGTAATCAGGATGAAGGAGTTACAGATGAATGTAATGGAGTTGGCCATAGTTCTCTATTCCCAGTAAAGGTGTTTGAGGTAAAATAGTAACAGGGGAGCTAGCGAGAGAAGCAATGAATGAAGCAAAATCCTTCCAGAAAGGTATGTAAGAACCATTCCACCAGAGATGAATTGAAGTCCCCTCATTATTGCAGTTTCTCCAACATTTGGATGAATGGAGAAGATTTTTGATCATTTAGAAGGAGTGAAATACCAGTCATGCAGAATTTTTCAGAGTGATTCCCAGTGTGTCAGACATTTGGAATATTTTAAAGGATTGTCGACGGCCTGGTGCCAATGTGTAAGGGATGCAATGAAGTGAAGGTGTCACGGAAGCATGAATCAGACGTACAACAACAGATAAATGAATAGGAAGGCTTTATTAAAAACCAAACAGCAAGGTTAAAGTCCAAACAGATGATCAAACAGTCAGCAGAGTCTTCCACCGGAGCCAGGGTCGATAGCCAGGAATGAGAGTCAGCCAAGCCAAAGTCCGTAGCCAGAGAGAGGTGGTGAAATTAAGCCGGGGATCAGGAGACAGAAGGATCATCCGTAGGAGCCGGGTCGGTAACCAAGAACAAGCAGCACAATCACAGGAGGGTGTAGACAAGAGGCCTAAGCAAGGAAATGCTGCAGATGCCATCATATATATATATATACTGTATATATATATATATATATATATATATATATATATATGCTGAGCATCCAGCTCCTCCCAGTGGTAAGTTATAAGAACCCCATGAAGCAAGATGGCTGCCAGCACATGTCAGTGATAAGAAGCCTGCAAGTAGGTAAGACCATGACAGAAGGGAGGTTTAACACCATTGCATCGTGGGTAATGAGGTTGTAGGAGAGGTTTGTACAGAAATTATATGTGTGTAGAATTGCAAAATATGTTGTGGGATAGTAGATTCGGTCCAGGAAATCAAGGAGATAATATGTTTGACCCGAAGGTATATTTAAAATACTTTTTTGCTGATGGAGTATTTCGTACAATATACAGGCCAGAATAGAAGTCTTCAATGTTTATAAGGCCAACTAAGGTTCACTTGTGTAGGGGTAGGTCCGGACTTAGAAGTTTCAACAGGGACACAGACATCAGTTGAATGGTTGGTCTTGTGATAGCTGGAGTTTAGATCACGGGTTCTTATAGTGGCATTTACAGTACCCAGAAATGGACCTGGGGGTATAATCGTGGGTATCTGGAAAGTAGGCATAGTAGTATATGTATATAATTATATATACAGATCTGCATACATATACGTGCAAATGGACCCCAAATAATAGGAAGGAAGGGGGGGGAGGAAAGAAGGCAAGATGGAGGAATTGGGGGAAGGGGAAGGAGGAGGGGAGGGGAAAGAGGATGGGGAGGGGAAAGGGAGGAAGGAAGGGGGGGAGGAAAGAGAGAGGGGAGAGAGGGGGAAGGAAAAATTAGGGATGAATGGAAGAGGGGGGGGGGGTGGAGAAGAAGAAGGGGGGAAATGTAGAGGAAAGGAAAAAGGAGAGAGCTGTAAAGGAGGAGGGGGAAGGGGGGAATGGGAGAAGGGAAGAAAGGGAAGAGATGGGGGGGGGGAAGGGGAGGGGGAGGGGAAGGAGAGGGTGAGGAAGGTATGGGAGGGGTAGGGGAGATAAAGAAGGGGACGAGAGGTGGGGGAAAAAGGGGGGGTTTATCCAACTAAGTGTTCGGCTCTGTGGTCTGGCTTCAGCAACCATTCCACTGCCCCCACTTTCCCCCTTTTCGTGTCCACCATAATGTCGCAATCCCAATAAAAAAATCGCAGATCGCCGCCATTACTAGTAAAAAAAAATAATAATAAAAATGCCATAAAACTATCCCCTATTTTGTAAACGCTATAAATTTTGCGCAAACCAATCAATAAACGCTTCTTGCATTTTTTTTTTTTTTACCAAAAATAGGTAGAAGAATACGTATCGGCCTAAACTGAGGAATTTTTTTTATATATATATTTTGGTGAATATTTATTATATCACCAAAAAAAAGCTCTATTTGTGGGAAAAAAAGGACGGCAATTTCGTTTGGGAGCCACGGCGCACAACCGCGCAGTTAAAGTGACGCAGTGCCGGAAGCTGAAATTTCGCCTGGGCAGGAAGGGGGTAAAACCTTCTGGGGCTGAAGTGGTTAAGCATCATTAAAATTGCTTCTCCAGAAAAAAATACAGTTTTTAAAACTTTTTTTTCCATTGATACATGTTCCCTGGGGCAAGACCTGGGTTCTCAAAGATGTTTTCCGACAATAACTTGAATATTGGGCTTTAAAATTACCACTTTTGAATTCGAACGTTTGAGTCCCATAGACTTCAATGGGGTCTAAATGTTCGGTCCGTTCTAAGGTTCTGGTGCGAACCGAACGCGGAGGTGTTAAGGTCATCCCTAGTTGTGGTCATTCGGGTCTAATAGTTTTTTTTTAATTATCGATGATCCCCGATGAGACCACCGCCTGTGGAAGGGAATTCTACATCCTAATCGCTATAACGGTAAAGAACCATCTATGCAGTTTAAGGTTAAACCACTTTTCAGTGTGAAAGCCCTCCCCCCGAGGGCTTTCACACTGGAGCGGTGCCCTGGCAGGACGGTAAAAAAAGTCCTGCTAGCCGCATCATTGAGGAGCTGTCGGAGTGGCTTTTCTGGCGGTTTTAACCTTTTGTCGGCCATGAGCAGGGGTTAAAGGCGCCCCGCTAGTGGCCGAACAGCATCACGAAAACAACAGTAAAGCGCGGCTAAAAATAGCGGCGCTTTACAACAGATGCCCCCACCACCACAGTGTGAAAGGGCTCCTAGGTCAGACAGTTTTTATTTCAAATCCAACATGATATGTTTTCCAGCCCTTTCACACTGGGGGGGTGGGGGCTTCGGCGGTAAAGCACCGCTATTCAGCTGCTAGCAGGGGCACTTTAGGAGTGTTGTATTCACCACTCCTACAGTGCCTCAAAGATCCGGCTAGCAGGACTTTTTTTACCGTGCTGTCAGCGCACCGCTCCAGTGTGAAAGCCCTCGGTGAATTGAGCCACTCTTTCAGGGTGCTTTGCAGCCACTATTTTTAGCATTATATTGCCTGCAAAGCGCCTCAGTGTGAAAGAGGTCTTATAGTAAAGTTCAGTATATGCTATAAATCTGCAAATATTTTGACAATTTAACTTTCTTTACTCTGAACTTGAAGTATAAATGTTTTTTGTTGTTTTTTTATCATACAAAGTCTTTACAGGAAACAAAGTTATGTAATAATGGCCTGATGCATAAGGGAAAGGTTTCACCATCTGATCCCGCTTTGAGCTTTTTCTAGAACAACTCAGAAACAAATGTTTTTCTTGTCATTAGGGCCCCATTTGCTTGAATTCTTTGTGAAGTAGCTGTGCATTGTTTTCTGAAACTGCATCATAATGAGGTGAAATTCTTCATCTCCAATATGACAGTATGATTTTTTTTTTCATTAGGCTTTGTGCTCTTCATATTGAGCTCTCTAGGGTACAGTAGTTTTCCTTGACAAACTAGAAATACAAAGAAACAACTTTATCATCGCTCACTCATGCAATAAAGGGACAATTTACATTTTCTCATACGATGGATTGGGAACAATGATCCCCAACGCCAAAACTACTTGCAGAAAATAGGACACACCTACAATATGGTAACTTGCAGTAGCTCAGAATATATTAATGGGCATAATAAGATGGGATTTGTTATGGATAGGCCATGTGGAAAGTACTGAGAGGTAATTCCTACAGGCATAAAATGAGCTCCAAACAGCTAGATTTACAGTTGACATACCATAAGTATATTTAAACTGCTTTTTGTCAAACTATTTGTTGTTCTGTTGGCATACCATAAATACACTGCTCAAAAAAAATCAAAGGAACACTTTAAAAACATATCAGATCTCAACGGGATGGCACATCATTTGATGGAAATTAAAATGATCCACCTACGGAGGGCTGAATTCAAAGACACCCTGAAAATCAAAGTGAAAAAATTATGCAGCAAGCTAGTCCATTTTGCTGAAATTTCATTTCAACAACTCAAAATGGTCCTCAGTAGTTTGTATGACCCCCAAGTGCTTGTATGCATGCCTGACAACATCAGGGCATGTTCCTAATGAGACAACAGATGGTGTCCTGGGGTATTTTCCTCCCAGATTTGGACCAGAGCATCACTGAGCTCCTGAACAGACTGAGGTGCAACCTGGCGGCACCGGATAGACCGAAACATAATGTCCCAGAGATGTTCCTTTGGATTTAGATAAGGTGAGCGTTGGGACCATTCAATGGTATCAATTTCTTCATCCTCCAGGAACTGGCTGCATGTACTTTCCTGGCATGTTAGGGTCTCAAAAAATGAGATAGACCATCAGTACATCAGGTGTGATAAATTTTCAGAGATTGGCACCGTAGCTCTATAACTTTCACAAAGACCAAATAATATACATTGGAGTTATTTTACCAAAGATATGTAGCAGTATACATTTTGGCCAAAATTTATAAAGGAAAATTACAAATTTGCTACATTTTATAACAGAAAAAAAGAAAATTTCATTTTTTTTTTACAGAATTTTCAGGTTTTTTTTTTTGCCAGGAGGAGAAGCAGGAAGACATTAGCAAATTATTTTGCTAATGTCACACAAGTGACATTAGGTGCCGGAGCCCACATTTGTGCTTCACACGAAAAAAAAAAAAACTCATAGAACTCTGCATCTGGCGCTTTGGGGCTAGCGCATAGAGATTAGGGGGGCGGCATCCCTGCGCCCCTTATAGATGGGCCGCTACATTGGACATATATTGCCCATCACCTATAACTGTGGCTGACACTGAAAGGATAAACAACTCCAGTTACAGTCAGATACTTTATTTTCTTGTACATTCTATATTGCGTTATACTTTTTTTTTACTCCAGAGAACTCTGTAATTGAGTCATGTTTGCTGCTGAAGTGGCAAGCAGATATTTTTGGTCAGTGGTCCCACAGGCACCTTGAATTGCTGTAATTTCTTGTGGTTTCTGTGATGTATACTTTGTAATGTTTGGGGAATTGCAGGGCTTCTTGGAATGAATTTGTCCTTTTATTAAGCTAAAACAGCTAGTCAGCAGCAAAACAAGAATCCAGATCAAGAAAACTTAAAGGTTCCTTGTCAGCTTAACAAAATCCTAGTGACATAACAAAAATAAGTTTAATTCAGCAATGAATTGAGATAAGTTTAACTGGCTTGGGTTTAGTTCAAGCAGGGTCCAGAGATCATCAAAGAAGTTTGGATGCCAACCCCCACTGAAATCAATAAGAGGTGAATCTGGGCTAATAGGCAAGGTATTGGCATAAAATAACACGTGGGTGGAGATGAGGAGGAGTTGTTGGATAACTGACCTAAGGAATATATACCAATGCAAAAAAAAATGTTTTTTTTTTAATTCCATTTAGCCAGGAGCTGTAATTTTTTAGGAACTACAATTTACAAAGGAAAAAGGATTAAAGTGTTTGTCCGCTAATGTTAAAAGCATGCAAAGCAAAATAGGAGAGATGGATGCTTTGGTACAAGGAAACAACTATGATTTATTTGGTATTGTTTAATTTTTAGCTTCATTATTTACATGATTGGACTATTAGTGGTGTAGCGCTGGGTTACTTTGAAGTACCGGTGCTGTTTAAATTTAGAGGGAGATCAGAGTGTAGTTAAACTCTGATCCAAATTGTTATGCTTAAAACAGGGTCTCTGTCTCAGCTTGGCTGTGCTGTGGGCTCATTCTGTTGTACAGGGGTGTTCTTCCCACCCCTGTGCGGTAGGTAGCAGCAGTGGAGTTGAGTTTTGGGTGCTCTTCCCCAGCAGCCAATCAGGAGGATGGAGCCTCACTGAGCATGCTGGGGAGGGGTATTTATGGGGCAGACGCCATTGGTTCTGGGTTCTTCTTCGTCCAGTGTGGCACCCACCTTTAGGGTGGTCGTATTACGGTGCCCCGGCGTTATGGCCTACCTGGCCGGGGCGTGCATGCCATGCGGTGTTCCTGGTTTCGGGACCATGTTGGCCCAGAGCATCTGAACCCTGACGGGGACCCAGTGAGCGACTGGGTTCCCATCTTTGAAGATCCCAAGCGTTATTGCTGTTCGGTGGGGAGTGTGTCTGAGCAGGGCCATAGAGAGGCTGGAGATCCAATAGGATTTCTACAAACCACCGGGGATCACGGTAGCCAGACACTGAAGGATTGATCACCTGTTAGTTGGTACCTGGGCGACATTAAGAAGGCAATCCAGGCGTAATTCACCTAAGGAGGATTGCCTTCCGTAACTACAATCAGAGAGGGCCCGTGGCAGAGGTGTCTCCCTGACGTTCATTCAGGAGGGTCTGTGGCAGAGACTTTTCCTCAAGTTCATTCTAAGGAGGGTCTGTGGCAGATACTTTATCCTACAAGTGTTCAAGTGATACTCCGTCTGCCAGGTCAGTGAGAGGGGCCTGTCCGGGTACGCTAAGCCCACTCAGGCAAGAGTGGTGTGGAAAGTGTTACATATGGAAGCAGGACTGTTCCAGATACTACACCTGAATCTGGTGTTCTCCTTCTTCTTGCAAACTCTATCCCTTTCATCACCGGTTCATTGTTTTTACCCGGCTGGGTAATAAACAGCACAGCAAAGACACTTGTTGCCGACATTTTTTTACTATTGCTATATGCACCATTCACCCCTAGGAATTTGGAAGAGCCACGAGGTAAATGTGCCACCCAAAACAATCAGCAGTTCCTCCGGGGGTAGTGCTACAGTGGGTTCAGTGTTGGGACCCTTACCTAATATCTTTATAAATGATATAGGATTTGGGATTAAAAGTACAATTTCAGTCTTTGCGGATGAGATCAAGCTATGCAGTGGAATAATATCCTTACTTACAAGTTAACGCCAATGCACTGTGTTTAATTGGGCAACTGTGTGGCAAATGAGGTTTAATGTTGATAAATGTAAATATATGCTAAGAATATGCATGCATCATACATACTAGCGATAATTCAAGTGGGAGAATCAATAGTGGAGAAGGATCTGGGGGTTTTGGTAGATCACAAGCTTAACCACTTCAATACCGGGTTTTTATACCACCTCCATACCGGGCCTATTCTGACACTTCTCTCCTACATGTAATAATCATCATTCTTTTGCTAGAAAATTACGCAGTACCCCCAAACATTATATATATATATATATATATTTTTATATTTTTATTAGAAGATTTTCAAATACATTAGAAAAAGGAAAAAAAACTGGTACAGTAAATACAGTAAGGCAATACCGCAGATAGTCAGAAGTCAGACAAAGAAGAATAATGAAGAATCACGTAACACATGCAGAAACAGAGATTTCATTCATATTAAGTATACATATGAAATGGAAGATGGCAAAATGTAGCCTGAACTAGTAAATCTACAACGTGAAGGCTAGAACCTACAGACCGAGAGGTCCTGCTAGTATACAACTTGAGCGCAAAGCACTCTGAACTATCAGAAGCATCCTCCAGGGGGTTCGAGATAAGGGGGGATTGGCAAGCTGCAACGCTGTGAGGAGGATCATGTTGGGACCAATTGATCATGGGAACCAAGGGCACATTCCCCATACCCGCCCACCCCTCAGGGGAACACACTGTGAGCGGGATGGGGAATTCCTAGTAGCGAGCCGAGCCCAGAGAATGTAAGGCTCCAATTGGTGAGCGATCCTGTGATAAAAAAAAGGGGGGGGGGAAGAGGGGGGTGGGGGAGGAATACCCCCAGGGATGGGGGGGTGAAAGACAGAAAGAGAGCTGCTTATAGGGTGGGTATACAGACAGGGAGAGCCGTGATTGGGGATCTCATTCAAATAACTGGTGTATCGCGGGTGTCCCCAGCCTGGGAATTCCGGGATTCCCTGTAGTGTGTCCAGCAGGCCCAGGTCAGCCTAAATTTATCATGTGTATCTATGGCCTGGTGAATGATCCTTTCCATTTCTTCGATCTTTGTAACCCGTGAGTGCTAGTCCTCCACCGAGGGGGGGTAGCGGACCCCCACCTCAACGGGATGCATTGGGTAGCTGCATTAATGAGCTGCAGCATGAGGGAGTTTTTGTACGTCCTCCTGGAACAGGACGTATGGTGAAGGAGGTACTGTGCCGGGGTAAAATCGGGGGTGAAGGTGGTGATCTGGACAATGAGATCATGGATCTGCTTCCAAAAAGGTTGGAGCAGTGGACAGCTCCACCAAACCTGCAGGAAGGTACCCACCCCCGCGTTGCATCTCCAGCATGTGGGTGCGACCCCAGGGAAGATCTTGTGAAGTTTTTCTGGTGTGTGATACCATTGTGAACAGATTTTGTACCTATTCTCCTGCGCCGAGACGTTGATGGACCCCTTGTGAGTGTGTTCCCATATGTGGTCCCATTCCTCAGGGGATAAGTCCAGCTCCAAATCCGTGCTCCACTTGTGGTGTAGGGCAACGTTTGGGGTGGCCTTAGTCAGTTGGAGGGCATACAGTGTGGAAACTAGATGTGGTTGGGGGCCTGTCTCGTTGCAGATGACTTCGAGTGAGGTGAGATCCCTATGCCATTGTGCTGGGTTCGGTGTGCTATACAGGAAGTGTCGGATTTTAAGGAATTTGAAGAATGGGATGTGCATGTCAGGGAATTTTTGGACCATTTCAGGATGTGAGAGAAGGACGCCACCGTTGAAAAGTCTGCTAGCCCTAATCGTGTGTTTGCAAGGGTCCACCAGACCCGGGGCTAACCCTATGTCGGGGGAAAGTCAGGGTTCTGAGTGACCGAAGTCATGGGGCCTGGATAAGGAGCCAGCCCCAATGATCGACAAGCTGTCTTGAAAGTGGCCAAGGTGGGGCCAAAACGGGGGGTGGTCCCTGCAAGATTTAGGGATCATCAGTGGATTGATCCAGGGAAGGTGGGAGATGGGGAAAGGAAGGTATGCATTCTCGATTGAGATCCAGTCCTTATGGAGGGAATGTTTGTGCCAATCCACGATACGAGTCAATTGGCTAGCCCTGTGGTATAGGGGCAGGTCGG
Source organism: Rana kukunoris (assembly GCA_029574335.1). NCBI lineage: Eukaryota > Metazoa > Chordata > Amphibia > Anura > Ranidae > Rana > Rana kukunoris. Next base: position 151,617,754 of record CM056056.1, read on the forward strand.
GCAGGCCTATACCCCCCTTCATTTTAGGAAGAATGAGTTTGTCCCATCCAATTCGGGGGGGGCGCCCCACCCATAAAAAGTTTCTGCAATGTCTTTTGAAGGACGCGAAAAAGGCGGGGGGTAAACCAATCGGGACTGCCTGGAGGACATACAGGATCCTGGGGAGTATGTTCATCTTCAAAATTGCCGCCCTGCCAAACCACGAGAAGTGTCCCCTCCCCCATTTAAGTAGATTATCTCCCATGGTTCGCAGGACCGGGAGGAAATTAAGAGGGTATCGTTTTTTCAAGTCCTTTGGGAGCTTAATTCCCAGGTATGTTATTGCCTCTTCCTCCCAACTGAAGGGGAAGTTTTGTTTACAGAGGGAAACCATCGATCTGGGAAGGGATACATTCAGTGCTGTGAAAGTTTATTTGAAGGTTTGAAAGTTGGTTAAAGAGCTCAAAATCTTTTAGGAGGATGGGTATGGTGGTAATCGGATTCGTCAGGAACAGCAGTACGTCGTCAGCGTAGTCAGCCAACTTACAGCATTTCTGCCCGACGGTGACTCCCGTTATGTCTGGGTTGCCGCGCACCCGGCGCAGTAGGGGCTCTAAAGTAAGGACAAATAGTATGGGGGATAGGGGGCATCCTTGTCTAGTACCATTAGTCACGGAGAAGGTGTCCAACAGCCGACCATTCACTCTGATCCTTGCCGAGGGGGCGGAGTTCAGGGCCATAATCATGTGAATGAGGCGACTCGGAAGTCCCAGTTTACCAAGTGCCGCGGCCATGAAGTCCCACGCCACCCTGTCGAATGCCTTCTCCGCGTCCAGTGACAAAAGAAAGCCCTCTGTGTTGGTCGATGTCAGCCAATGGTGTATGTTGATAGCCTTGACGGTGTTGTCCCTGGCTTCGCGGCCGGGGACAAATCCAACCTGATCAATGGACACCATATCAGGGAGAAATGGGAGCAACCTGTTCACCAAGATTTTTGCCTATAGTTTGACGTCCACATTCAGGAGTGATATGGGACGATAGTTGGAGACCAGAGTGGCGTCCTTTCCGGGTTTTGGAAGGAGGGTGATATGTGCTTCTAAGATGTCGGTGTTAAGAGAGGGTGCGTTTGGGAGCTCATTGAAGGCCCCCACCAGTTTTGGCAGAAGGGTGGCTGCAAACGTCTTGTAGTACCCGATTGTCAGACCATCCGGGCCCGGGCTTTTTCCCGCCTTGAGTTGTTTCAGGGCCATGAGTGCCTCCTCCACAGTGAGGGGCGAGCCCAGGTGGGATAAGTCTTCCGGGGGGACAGCAGAGGGGCCATACTTGGTGAGAAAGTCGTCAATGAGCCCCAGACGGTCCTGGGGGGACCGGATGCTGGGAGCTTCAGGCAGGTTGTATAATCCTGAAAAGTATTCCATGAAATGTCTTGCGATACATTCGGTTTTATTGGCCTGTGTTCCCGACGGGGAGGTAATAGAGTGTATTGTATGTGCAGATTTCTTTTTTTGCAGTGCCGACGCTAACAATTTGCCCGCCTTGTTCCTGAACTCGTAGAAGAGTTTATGAGTAAGAGCGAATTTACGCTTCACTGTGAGTTTGAGTTCCTCCAGTAGGTCCGTCCTAGCCCTGACCAGGTCCGAGTGAGTCTGTGTCGCTAGTGTGCGTTTGTGCACATTTTCAAGGGATTTGACGCGGTTGGAGAACTCCGCAATGCGGACACTCTTAGCCCTACGTCTTGCGGCTGCCAGGGACATAAACTCACCTCGGAGGACGCATTTATGCGCCGCCCATAGAGTGACTGGGGACATTCCCTCCGTCTCGTTGGTCGTAAAGTAGCGAGTGATACTGTCACCTATCGAACGTGCATTACCCGGATCGAGTAAAAGAGCGTCATCTAATCTCCAGATGGGAGATCTGGTACTGTGGTCCGGTAGTGTTAATGACATTGTGATAGGGTGGTGGTCTGAAAGCACCATGGGTTCTATAGTCGCGCTAGTCAGAGACATGAGGTCGTTTTATGAAAGGAAGAAGTGGTCTAGTCTCGAGTATTTGTTGTGGAGAGCGGAGAAATACGTGTAGTCTTTCACGTTCGGGTGAAGTGTACACCAAGAGTCGTGAAGGGATAGGGCACTAAGCTGTGATTTAATGGCACGCAGTGCACGGTAGGGCAAACAGGTGGACCCGCTAGAGGTGTCAAGCATAGGAGACAGCGGGACGTTGAAGTCGCCGCCCACAATAAGCGTTCCGTGTTGAAAAGCTGTCAGTTGGAAGAGTACTGAGCGGAAAAATGTGACCTGTCGCGTATTCAGGGCGTATATGTTTGCTATCGTGTACGGGCGGCCATGCAGTGTGCCTTTGACGAAGAGATATCTTCCCAATTGGTCTCTCTGTACCTCAGTGCTCTGGAATGGGCAGTGCTTAGAGAACAGGATTGAAACCCCCCTGGATTTTGCTTCATTATTGGTGGCATGGAGAACCGTGGGGAAGTGACGGTCACCCAGTTTGGGGACATTGTTGGTTCGAAAGTGGGTCTCCTGGATGAGAACCACTTGCGGTTTTTGCGATCGAAGTGTATGCAATAGCTGTGAGCGTTTTTCAGGGGAGTTTAGACCTCTGATATTGATTGAATACAATTTAAGCTGTGTAGGAGGAAGTTTTGGGTGTGGGGGCAGGGGGGTGGCCGGGGAGGTGGGTGGGAGGGTGCCTTCCATAGCGATAGCAGAGGAGGGATGGCGGCCAATAGGGAGAGCAAGAGAGAGGGGGAATGAGAAAAAAAAAAGGGGGGGGGTGGATGAGAAAGGGGAGAACCGGTTAGGTGGGAGGACTAGGTCCTCACACTGGGCAAAAGTCCGTAGTAACCGGTGGGTGCGGTCGCATAGAGTACCCGTGCCCTATATAGTGCACGAGCACCCCTGTATGCTTCCGTGTGGGGGTTGGTCAGAGCCTAACCGAAGAGTAGTGGGATCTGGGAAGGTAGGTGACACATGGGTGTGCCACCCCAGAGCGAAGAGAGATTGTTGCAGGCATATGTGTGCTCGAACCCCTATAGCTATAATGGGTAAGGGCCATGTGGGGCACCTGTCATAGGAGGTTTAAGATCCCTGGTGGAGGAATACCCCACTACCCCCAAAAAGAAGGCCCGGACCCCCATGTAGTAAAAGGGTAAACAAAACGTTGCGTACCTCCGCCCAAGCCCTCCCCCCCGGGCCCCAGTCAATGGAAAAGTCCCTCGGAACCATATCAGCCCGGGGTGAGGGGGGGCCGGGGGGAGGCTTACACGAAGCGGCTCCGAAGTGCATGCCTGCAGTAGGACCTTTGGGGAACAGCATTATAAGGTAAAAGTTCAGGTGATAATGACTATAGCAACACATTACCGTCAAAGGCAGCGGGGGGATAGCCCCTGTCAGACAATCAGTCTTAGGCATGTATACTCATCAGTTTGCAGCGGCTCCCTTCAGATGCATGGGGCCCACTGCAGTCGCCGGGGGGAACGGTGGGGTTGGAGGATCCCACCGTTCCCGAATCTGGATCTAGACACCGACCCAGGAGCAGTATACGAGACGGAGCTGCATGACGTCATCCACGGTCCGATATCGGGAGTCCGGAGCGGTGCAGGGGGCACCTGTATCCATGAGTCCGGAGAAGCCAACTGTAGGCCATGGGACCGGGGAGTTGGCGAAGATCCACAGTGGCAAGGTCCATCGTTGGGGAGGGGTATCTTTCATCCCAGACCCCGTGTCCTGGCAGTGCTGAGTCCCTAGGCGTAGAGATGGGAAGGTCGTGAACCAGTCCGGGTGGGTTTGCATTGCCAGCGTAAATAGCCTGCCGAGCTAAAGGGATCAGTGTCAGGGTGCGGGGCTGCTTCATACATAGATGTCGGAGACGCATCAGTAAGGAGATACAGACCGGGTGTGGCAACCGGCCGGGTAGCGGAGCGTTCGGGAAACATTGTTAGATCCGTGGCGAGGGGTCCGGTGCACTCCGCCCTTTCAGCGTGACGCCAGGAGGTAACAGGAGAACTAGTCACTGCAGCACCCCCTGCCACCTCGGAGGATAATCCCAGGCGCGGTGCAGCGTGGGTGTTGTAGTTTTCGGGCGGGCGCCGAGGTGCCTGTCACTGAACCTCCGGAGAAGGATTCTTCGCGTGCCTGTAGCCAATAAAGTGGGAGATTCAGGGTCTCGGCTTTACAGTGGAAAAGTGACCGGGCCAAGGTTGACCAAATGCTCAAAAAGATAACCATTTAAAACAAAATAAGTCAAATTGGGGAAAACATTTTAAACTGGGCACGCTTAGCGTGCGGTGGTGCCATCCTGTAGTAGAGGGATTAGCGGTTTCTGCGGGACTTCCTTGCTCCTGGGGAAGAGAGTGGGTCTCGATCCCTCCTGGAGCTCGCGGCTGCGGTTACCATGCAGGATCCAGATGGGGACCTCCTTCTGCGGCTTCTAGTTGGCTGTGTCTCCATCCCGTCCTCCTGGGGTTTGGTCCACCTGCCAACAGGTCGGCGATAAACGGCGTACCATTCCGGGACCGCGACGAGTGGTAGACCCAGGGTTTCACAAAAGTGCGGGAGGTCCTCCGGTACTTTCAGCGCTGCTGTGCGGCCCTGGTGAGAAGCGGATAAGCAGAAGGGAAATTTCCATTTATATTTGATGTCCTTAGACCTCAGAACGTCCAGCAGGGGCCTGAGGTCTCTCCTGTGCTTCAGGGTAATCCCGGACAGGTCCTGGAATAGTTGTACGGGGGAACCGCCATGGTGGAGTCGTTGGCCCCTCGCCTGCCTCAGGATCTCCTCCTTCAGACCGTAGTCTACGAGGCAGCATATTACGTCCCTGGGCGGATCCGTATCCTGGCCTCTGGGGCGCAGCACCCGATGGATCCACTCCATGGCGATAGCTGTGGACGGGGGTCTCTTGAGGACCGTGTTGAGTAAACCAGTCACCTCATGCAGGACTTGGTCCCCTTCAATGGCTTCAGGCAACCCCCTCACGCGCAAATTATGTCTCCGTCCACGGTTCTCCAGGTCCTTTAAGTGCCGATTCACCTCTCTTAGCTGCAGAGTGTGGTCGTCAATCTTCAGTGTGGAGCGTTGGAGGACTAGGTCGTGGTCTCCGAGCGCCCGCTCGGTTACCGTGATTCTTTCATCGAGGGAGCGAATATCCAAGCGTAGCTCGGCAATGGCGGCCGAGAGTGTATCTTTAATGTCCGTGGCCACTGCTCTCAAGTCTTGGATAGTCAGATGAGGGGTCGCCGGGGTGTGTAGTGGTCCGAGTCCCTGGTTTGGCGCTGGAAGGGGGTCGGCCTGAGTCGCTGACAGGACAATCCCTGTGGCCGGGTTGGAGTCCGGTTGAGTATGTCCCTGAGGCGCGCCATGTCGGGGAGCCGCCATGTTGCTCCGGCCCGTCTGAAACATCTCCGGGATGTGTTGGTTAAGCTCACCGGTTTGTTCCCTCGGGGAGCGGGAGGTAGAGGACTGTTTTGAAGCCGTACCCATAGTAGAGCAGAATGGGGTCGGAAAGCACGTTAGGAAGCTGATTATCGCTCTGAGGTGGCAGGAGCTCAGAGCTCAGGCGTCCATCTCTTAGCTCGGTCCAGCCACGCCCCCAAACATTATATATGTTTTTTTAGCAGACACCCTAGGGAATAAAACGACGATCATTGCAACGTTTTATCTCGCACGGTATTTACGCAATCATTTTTCAAACGCCTTTTTTTTGTAAAAAAAATTGTTTCATGAATTAAAAAAATAACAAAACAGTAAAGTTAGCCCAATTTTTTTGTATTATGTGAAAGATTATGTTACACCGAGTAAATAGATACCCAACATGTCACGCTTTAATTATGCGCACACTCATGGAATAGCGCCAAACTTCGGTACTTAAAAATCTCCATAGGCAACACTTTATTTATTTTTTACAGGTTACCAGTTTAGATTTACAGAGGAGATCTAGTGCTAGATTAGTTGCTGGCACTCTAACGCACGCAGCGATACCTCACTTATGTGGTTTAAACGGCGTTTACATATGTCGGCAGGACTTACGCATGCGTTCGCTTCTGCACGCGACCTATCAGGGACAGGGGCGTTTTAATTTTTTTTTTTATCTTTTCTTTTTTTTTACACTTTTAAAAAAAAAAAAATCCACTTTTATTCCTATTACAAGGAATGTAAACATCCCTTGTAATAGGAAATGTGTGTGACAGGTCCTCTTCAAGGAGAGATACGGGGTCAATAAGACCTAACATCTCTCCTCCAGGCTGGAAACCATGAGATCGGTGAAAAAAAATTCACCGATCTCATGAATGGTTGCTTACAGGCGCAATCGCGGCTTTGTTTACTTACGGGGACGCGGGCGTGACGTCATCACATCGTGCCCGGGTCCTCCGACGGTCATAGAGATGACTGGTGACCAGTCATCTCTATGCTTCCTGCCGACGCCGAACGATTCGTTCTCCGGGCCCCCGAAGGCACGGGAGAGCTCGGAGAAGCACCGGATGGCGGCGGGAGGGGGGGTGTCCCCTCCCGCGGCCTGTAAGAACGATCAAGCGGTGGAACCGCCGCTATGATCATTCTTATGTTGTGCAGAATCGCCGGCTGAAGAAGAGGATATCTGGATGATGCCTCTGGCTGCAGGCATCATTCAGATATCCACCCGCAAAGCCCAGGCTGTCAATTGACGGCCACTTAGGATGGGAGATCCCATCTCTGGCCGTCAATTGTCAATGAAGTGGTTAATAATGACATGCAATGCCAAGCGGCGGTTTCCAAAGCGAGAAAAATCCTTTCTTGTATTGAGATGTATGGACTCCAGAAGGAGATATACTGTATCATTTTAGCCCTGCACAAATCATTAGTAAGACCTCATCTGGAATATGCAGTTCAGTTTTGGGCACCAGTTTTTAAAAAGGATATTGGCAGAGAAGAGCAGCCAAACTGATAAAAAGCATGGAGGAGCTTAGCTATGAGGAAAGATTAGAGGAACTGAATGTATTCTCTCTTGAGAGGAGGAGATATGAGGGGAAATGATCGACATGTATAAATACATAGGTGGTCCATATAGTGAGCTTGGTGTAGAGTTATTCAATTTCAGGTCATTTCAAAGAACAAGGGGGCACTCATTATCTCTGGAGGAAAAGAGACGTAATCTCCAAATAAGGAAAGGTTTTTTCACAGTACGAGCTGTGAAAATTAGACTTCTTCGAGAGTTGGTTTTGTCCAGCTCAATAGATTGCTTTAAAAATGCCTGAATTCTTTACCAAGTGTACATAATAACTGGATACTAACATTTATACAGTAGGTAAAGTTGATCCAGGGAATATCTGATTATCTCTCCGGGGATAAGGAAGGAATTTTTTCCCCTGCTAGAGCAAATTGAAACACATTTTTTATTTATTTTTTGCATCTTTTACATATACTTTAATAATAACATGCAATGCCAAGCTGCAGTTTCTGAAGAAAAACAACATACCTTACCTTCTTGTATTAAAATAAGTACATTAATACCTTGGATTACGAGCATTATTAGTTCCAGAAGCATGCTTGTAATCCAAAGCACTTGTATATTAAAGCAAGTTTTCCCATATAAATCCATGTAAACTCAGCTAATTCATTCCAGTGTCACTGCTAGTGTGTGTAGTACTGCATATGGCCAGAGTTGGGGGGCGACGGAGACACTTGGAAACATTCAGAGATGTTTGGGGATCGATCGTCTCTGAGCACCTCCAAGTGTCTCCGGCGCCCCCCACCTCTGGCCACATGCGGTACTGCACACCCCAGAGGCTTGAAAAAAAAATAGCTTGAATTGCGAAACATTTGTAAACAGCGTTACTCGCAATCCAAAGTTTTACTGTATTGACAGAGAAAAAGAAACATAAGTATGCCTCTATTGAGATCATTGGTACAGTAAGACCTAATTTAGAATATGATGTACAGTTTTGGGCTCCGGTTCACAAAAAAGGATATTGGGGAACTGGAGAAAGTGCAGAGGAAGGAAACCAAATTGATAAGAAGCAAATAGGAGCATAGCATAGGAGCTCAAGTCTGAGGTGAATTTAGGTAAACTGAATGTGTTCTCTCTTCAGAAGAGGATATTACATGTGAATATGATCACCATGTATACATACTGTGATCTGGGGGTTGTTAGCTCTTGTAATAGATGTGTTTGTCAGGTGAGTCCACATTAGACAGTAACTGTAGTTAAGGGCTCAGCAGTAAAAAGAAAATACAAACAAACTGCCTATGCAGAGATTCTTCTCCAGCAAACACAATAACCTGTAATGAAAAATACTAAGCTATCTGGCTTTTAAGGTTCACTCAGGCTTGATTGCAGTACCTCGCTGCACAGGCCTGCTCTTGGCCTATAAACAGTGTTCTCCTGCTCCTTCTTCCAGCAGACTTTCTCCACCCTTCTGGACCCTCTAGCCTTCTGTGTTGGTCTCCCAGGTCGGTGTAGCTGTCCCAACTTTCCCAGTCCTTTGGGCAAGAAGTCTCCAAACGGCAGCAACTACTCTAAGTGCTCACCAGACCATCATTATAAGGGCAGTGTTCACCTAGTAACACACCCTGCTGGTTTTCCACAAAACATGGACACTTAGTTGGAGATTTCTTTCCCCCTAAGGCCGCATACACACGATCAGACCGGTCCGATAAAACTGGTCTGCAGACCAGTTTCATCGGACCAATTCGATGGTGTGTACGGCCTATCGGACCGTTGTCCGTCGGACCAAAGTTTTAAAACTTGCTTTAAAATCTGTCCGACGGACAGATTCGATGGTTAGTACACAAAAGCATTGGACCAAAAACCCGCGCATGCTCACAATCAAGTCGACGCATGCTTGGAAGCATTGAACTTCGTTTTTTCAGCACGTCGTTGTGTTCTACGTCACCGCGTTCTGGTCTGATCGGATTTTTGGTCTGATGGTGTGTACACACATCAGACCATCAGACCACTTCAGTCTGGTCTGATAAAAACGGTCCGTCGGACCAGTTTCATCGGACCGGTCTGATCGCGTGTACGCGGCCTTAGACACTTTGAAATCTCCAAACTATGAAGCCTAATCCAGGACTACCAAAATCTGGACTAAACTGGAAAAATCGTTTTCTCCACTCATAATATATAAGAAGGCCAGTATGGTGGCCTGAGTTTATGGGAGGAGCCCGGAGGGTATTTAATCAGCCCACTTACACATGGTCTTTGTCGGTTTAGTGTGCAGTACTACACGTCACTGGGCCGACTCTTTCCAGCTCACCTCATGTCCGTGAGTCTGCGCATTCAATCGCATTCGACACCCTCCCGCCCTTCCCTTTTTCAGGGCACTTCTCAGCATATCCTTCTTCAATTAACTACCCATTACTTACTTTGGGTATGCCCCCTTTTCTTGGCATACTGACCAGACCACCAAGGCACACTTCAGGTCTATTTATGTTGTAAGTCTTGTCGCGTGTTTATGTGATCCACATCACTCTCAGTCAGAGGGCCACGACCATAAACACTGTATACTTTGTACATAGAAAAAAGCAGTGCAGCGCTACAAAACAAAACCAAAAACATAAAATATAAAAATATAAAATATCAGTCCAAAAAAGTGATCAATTTGAGTGGTCAAGCAGACTCTTGCGCCTTACTGAGGTGTTCAGATGTAACAAGGAATACACATACAAACTCAATGTCCTTTTTCCACCCATTTTCTAATCTCACACTGTGTTAGGGCCTCGCCCTGTCACAGTACATCAGTAGTTAATAATATTTATGGGAATTGTTATATAATGGAATATCCAATTGCCTGGTGGGGGGGGGGGGTAGAAAGGAATATTTTTTTCCCCACTAAAGCAAGTTGGACCATGATTTATAGGTGTTGTTTCTTCCTCTGGATCAACTGGATATAGGATTCTAAATACTGACCAGGATAAGGGTCTGGTATGGTTTCTGAGGGGTTTCCACATATTTATTTGCACCACATTAATTGTCATGGTGCACCAATACAACAAATGACTGTAGAGCTGCCAGCTTTCCAGCAACCAAATACATCATTATAGGGATGAGCTGAACACCCCCCTGTTCGGTTCGCACCAGAACCTTTGAAACGGACCGATCGTTCGCACAAACTTTAGAACCCCATTGAAGTCTATGGGACTCAAACGTTCAAAATCAAAATGCTAATTTTAAAGGCTAATATGCAAGTTATTGTCATAAAACGGGGTTGGGGACCCGGGTCTTGCCCCAGAGAACATTTTTTAATGGAAACAAGAGTTTTAAAAACTGATGTTTTTCGGGAGCAGTAATTTTAATAATTCTTAAAGTGATTTTTTTTTTAAAAACTCCTTTAAATATCGTACCTGCTGAGTGTCTATGGTATTCCTGTGAAGTGGCACGTGTTTAGAACTGTCCCTGCACAAAATGACATTACTATAAGGAAAAAGTAATTTAAAACTGCTTGCGGCTCTATTGTAATGTATGATCCCTGCAATATGGATGAAAATCATTGAGAAAAATAGCATGGGTTTCCCCGCCCCCCTCGCCCCCAGGTCATTATCAGCCCCTTGTGGCCCTATATACTTTGAACAGCAGTATACAGGTAGTGTAAACAAGACGGGGACTGTAGGTTTGTTGTTAAGTAGAATCTGTTTGTAATTTTGAACTGGTACTTATTTAAAGTGTAGCTCCAGCCAAAAAATCTATTTTTAAACTTTTTGGAAAACATAGAGAAGGATTATCACCCCTGTAACATTTGTTTTGCTGTCTGTGTGCATATGTTCAGAAGATTGCACCTCACTTTCTGTCCCAATGACAATTATTTTTTTTGAAAATGTGTGTTTTTTAGTGATAAAGCTTCAGTGGACAGGAGACATCTCTTACAGAAGAGAATTTCCCTTCCTAGGGGTAGATTTCCTCTCACTTACTGGTGTATTTTTCCGTTTGCAAGTAGGAGTTATTTGTAAGTTGGATGTTTGAAAGTAGGGGCCTGCCGTATATACTCTGCAGAAATTTGGGCCCTAGGTGTTGGTGTTGCCACAACACTGTAAGCCCTTACAGTTAGTCTTGGTGGGCGCTGGAAAGCCCTGCTGTGAACTATTATATCAAGAATTGTAATTACATGCCATTGTTGAATAGTGGTAGACAAATTGGGCCTTTGGTGCTGGCACTGGTGCCACAACACTGAAAGTCCTCACAGTTACTCTTGGTGGGTGCAGGAATGGGCGCAGTGAAAATACTTGCTGAACAGCCACTGCCTGTGGTATTAATATGAGAACAACAGCAATTGTATTCACGTAGCTTTAGGTGCACACTGTGCAGAGGACACAGTACACCACATGAAAATACGTGCAGATCCCCTGCCTGTGGTATTAATATGAGCAGATCCCTGCCTGTAGGAATTAATATGAGAACACCAGCAAATCTATTGACTTAGCTTTAGGTGCACACTGTGCAGAGGACCCAGACGGTACACCAAGTGAAAATACTGCAGCTAGCACAATCACTTGCCTGTCATTATATTAGGAAGAGCGGATCTAGCTAAACTCAATACAGTGTATAAATATATATACAACACCAGGGATGTATATATATATCCTCTACACACTGTAACTCTAACTGACTAGCCTGCCTGCTCTATCTAACTCAAAAAAATGACACTCTCTCTCTCTCTGTCTCTCTCTGTAACCACCGCAACACACTACACAAGGCCGACTTCCAGGCGGCCTTATATAGTGTGGGGCGTGTACTAAACCCCCTGAGCCATAATTGGCCAAAGCCACCCTGGCTTTGGCCAATTATGGCTCTCCGTTTTTTGCAAGCTGTGATTGGCCAAGCATGTGGGTCATAGCGCATGCTTGGCCAATCACCAGCCAGCAATGCACTGCGATGCCGCAGGGAATTATGGGTCACTCAAATTTGGTGCGAACGGCCCATAACGTTCGTAATTCGACAAACGATCAAACGTACAATGCATGAAGACGAACGTACAATGTTCATGTCGAACGTGAGTTTGACTGGAACGCAAAGCTCATCCCTAGGTGCAAGTAGCCATTGAAGTTCTAGCAACCAAAGATGATTGTTGACAACACAATAGGACTTTATCATTTAGTGATGGTAGCAATAACTCAACTAAATGATTACATTTTGGCTGAAGTAGGAGTCAGAGGCTCACATAGGTGTGAACAGGCCTAATCTGACCATTAGTTTACCTGTGCAAAGTGCAAACAGGTAAAGTTTTAAAAAAATTCTGCATTGCAGCAAACTTGAACTTTATCCTTACTGTCCAACAATAAAAAACCTGCTATCCCGGTGCCATATATATGTAGCATATGTTGAATAACAAAAGGTAAAAAAGTATAGCTTCAACAAGAAAAAAGTTGAAATGTACTTTTCTTTTACGTTTCGGAAGCTTTTACTTATTGTTGCATCTTGTTAGTAGAATGAATGTTCCTTTTGTAAGATTTGCCCACACCTATTTTGTCTTGTGACATTGGTCAACAGGACAAATAGGATGCAGCAGAAATATATACAGCAAAAAAATGTGATTGTAATTCCAACTAGACATGTGCACAACAAACATTTTCGTATTTTTTGTTCCCTTTGGTTTTGTTCCGTAGGTTCTTAAAGATTCGCAATTTCGTAAGACTCAAGTTTTCCTATTCGGACCCGTTTGTATTTTCATAACAGTTTTATTTTCGTTTATACTGAATGATTCGTAATTCTGTCTAATTTATTTTAGTTGATTCGAAATTCGGAATTTTGTTAGATAATAATTTTCGTTTAATGGATTCGTAATTTTGTACTTTTGTAAATACATAGCAACACGCGGCTAATCCATATTAAGATATACTTTCTCTTAAGCCACGTACACACGGTTAGACTTTTTGCCAAAAAACGTCAAAATAACCTTTTTTTCCAAAAAATTTGACTGTGTGTACGCTCTATCAGACAAACTTTTTCGGTTTCAAAAGTCTGGCCAACTCCCTTCAGACAAAAAGCCACGGAAAAGTTTCTATGAAGTCCGATCGTGTGTACGAGGCTTTACACTGTACAATGTGACTTGGCACAAAAGAGATAAGCTGATTGGCTAAGATATTAGATAAGATACATCATTCACTAACTACACTGCCCAGTGCCCATTCGAAAGAACCATACAAGTACACACATTTACAAACAGACAAAGACACGGATTTACAAAACACACAAATGAAAATACGACCATACAAATGAAAATACGAACAGACAAAGGATTTAAAATACGGAATGCAAATCGTTCATTCTAGATGTCATTTTTATTCTTTTGCTTTTTCGGTGTTTCGTATTTTAGTAAGATTGTCCAATCAAATGTTCGTATTTTCGCTTGTTCATTATTTTGCTTATTTGTAATTCCGTAATTTTCGGATTTTGGTTCTTTCAGCTTTTCGGATGTTCGAATTGATACGAATGTACGAATACTAACAAATTTGCACGAAAATCGATTTGTTACAAACGGGAAAGCACATGGCTAATTCCAACCCTTCCTCTATGCCAGGGATCCTCAAACTACGGCCCTCCAGCTGTTGTGGAACTACACATCCCATGAGGCATTGTAAAACTCTGACATTCACAGATATGACTAGGCATGATGGGAATTGTAGTTCCTGAACAACTGGAGGGCCGTAGTTTGAAGACCCATGCTCTATGCTATTCAAAACAGATTTGTTTATTACACTGGGCATGCTCCAAAAATGTCATCAATGTTCACAGGGTGTGCGTAACAAGTCCTTTTGACCTGCTGGTGCATCCCCCCTCTCACTTTATGGTAATTCTTGGCTCCTAAAACAGTACAAAACACCCTGTCCTTTTCAGCCAAGAAAGCCACCATCAAAGTCCATGTTTGATCTGCAGGGTGCAATGGTGCTACACATATGATCAGTAATGACACAATGAGTCTTCTTCTTTTTTCGTTTTTTTTTAGGGGAGGGGGTGGACGGTGTCTTGTGTGTTTTTTATTTAAAATTGTATTATTTTTTCATAAACTGAGATAACATAATCACAGGAGGTTACAATGTTTCAGTTATGTGAATGGACATTCTGTTCATACAGAAAAGGAAGACGGGGGACACGGAGGAAAACTGGAGGGGGACAGCAGCAGACCAGAGGGGGAGAGCAGCAGAATTGAGGGTGACAGCAGCAGATCCGAGGGGGACACGGAGGAAGAAAAGGAGGGGGCAGCAGAATGGAGGGGGCATGGAGGAAGAAAGGAGGGGGCATGGAGGGGCATACGGAGGGGACTGGAGGAGGATGCGGGGACAGTATGCAGTGATAGTGTGTGGGGGAGTTATAAGTACCGACCACTGCTGTATAGATTTCACTAAAGCAGCTGAAATCTGCAGGGGGGGAGAATATTGTAACTCCCCCATGCACCGATCACCGATGACTGTCCAGGTATCGGGTGAAGTAAGTTCTCGGGAAAATGCTTGGTATTATTTCAAATGTCAAAACACCCCACTGTGCCCAATGCATACCTCTGCATCCCCCAATATGTCTTTGTCACTACTGTGTACTGCCTCTCCACAACTGCACCTCTGGACCCCTTTACATTACACAGCCCCCCCTACAGCTCAGGACCCCTTGCATAGTACACAGCCCCCACAGATCTGGACCCCTGCACATTACACATCCCCCTGCAGCGCTGGACCCCCTGCATGTTACACATCTCCCCCTCCCCACAGCTCTGGACCTCTTCATGTTACGATGTTACACAGCCACCCCCCCCCCCCACAGCTCTGGACCCCTGCATGTTACACAGCCCTCCCAACATCTCTGGACCCCTGTATGTTACACGGCCCCCTTCCCCACACACAGCTCTGGACCTTTACATGTTACAAAGCCCTCCCACAGCTCTTGACCCCTGCATGTTACATAGTCCCACCCCACTGCTCTGACCCTTCCTACCTTACTCATGCAGAGGGGGAGACACAGCAGCGCTGAACAGAGGGCGGGAACCTCTGGAGTTAATTTTTCATATTAACATTCTCATGATTGGTTGCTAGGACAACCTAGCAAACAATTACCTGTTGGTCAACTTAGAAAGTTTACTCCAGCTGTACCCGTCCTCTGTTCAGTAATGTTCCTCTGTCTCTCTCTCCACTGCATTACAGAAGAGAGAGTGTATTCTTTCTCCTGCTCTGCTGTGAGTGGCAGGGTCAATCCAGTGGCTGGCCCTGGGTGTCAACCGGGTAGTGGTAAGGCCAGCCACACCCTGTCATAGCTCGCCTCTCCCTGTCATAGCCTGACCCCCCCCTAGTGTGTGGCACCCAGGGCAGAATGCTCCCCCACCCCCCAGTTGGTACGCCACTGAATGACACCAGCTGTTTGATGGTCTGACAGTTTAGTTGACTGCACAATGTGACAGTTACCATTCCCGGCATTCTGGGAATATATATATATATTTTTTAAACCATTAAATTGATGGGTTAAGTTTCACTTTAACATAGAAACTTGAAATTACTGTGTGAATACAACAGCTCTTGCATCTGCTGCTGTCAAAAACCATCTGAACCAATGTTTATCAACAGCTCTCAGATGTGAAATAAAGAGATGGAGAGTTACGTTTGTGTCTACTCTATTTCATATCTGCAAATCAAAGGGATGAGTTTTAATATGTAGACACTGTCATTTAAAGCAACCTGATAAATAAAAACACAGGCCACAACATACATGAGATTCGAGAAAAGGAAAGTAAGTAAAAGAAAGAGAAAAAAATAAATAAAATATAAACATATATGTAAACACAGTAGTTCCGGGAAACGTACAGTATTAGAATCAATATTCATCACTACTACCAGATTACGGACATTGGTGTTGATCATACCAGGTAGGGTTGTCCCGATACCACTTTTTTAGGACAGAGTACAAGTACCGATACTTTTTTTCAAGTAGTCGCCGATACCGAATACCGATACTTTTTTTAAATGTGTCCCCAAATGCAGCCATGTCCCCCACATATGCAGCCATGTATGTCCCCCACATATGCAGCCATGTATGTCCCCCACATATGCAGCCATGTATGTCCCCCACATATTGCAGCCATGTATGTCCCCCACATATGCAGCCATGTATGCCCCCCATATTGCAGCCATGTATGTCCCCCATATTGCAGCCATGTATGTCCCCCACATATGCAGCCATGTATGTCCCCCACATATGCAGCCATGTATGTCCCCCATATTGCAGCCATGTATGTCCCCCACATATGCAGCCATGTATGTCCCCCATATTGCAGCCATGTATGTCCCCCATATTGCAGCCATGTCCTGTCCCTCATACCTGTAGATATGATACCCCCGTTCATCCCCCTGCATTATAGCCTAGCGCCCATTACAAGCTTTCGTTCTGAATACTTGTAATGCCCGCGCCGCCATGTATAGACACTCCCCTTCTCGGGATTGAACGGATCCGTCCAATCCCGAGAAGGGGAGTGTCTATACATGGCGGCGCGGGCATTACAAGTGTTCAAAACTAAAGCTTGTAATGCGCGCTACGCTATAATGCAGGGGGATGAACGGCGGTATGCGGCAGCGGCGGCATCATATCTACAGGTATGAGGGACAGGACATGGCTGCAATATGGGGGGGAAGTATTCTATTTTGGTATCGGGGGTATTTGCGGGAGTGAAAGTACTCCCGCAAATACTTGGCATGGGTCCCGATACCGATACTAGTATCGGTATCGGGACAACCCTAATGCCGCGTACACACGATCATTTTTTGTGATGAAAAAAAAACGACGTTTTCTGTGAAGTAAAAAACGACGTTTTTGAAACGTCAGATTTCAAAGACGATGTTGCATACACACCATCGTTTTTTTCACAAAAAGCGAGGTTACGTTCACCACTCTTTTCCATTGAAGCTCGCTTCATAACTAGCTTCTGGGCATGCGCGGGTTGAAAAACGTTGTTTTAAACGACGTTTTTGCTACACACGGTGACTTTTTGTGAAACAAAAAACGACGTTTTGAAAAACGACACAAAAAATTCAAGCATGTTGGAATTTTTTTTTGGTCGTTTTTTTGAAGACATAAAACAACGTTTTGCCCACACACGATCAATTTAAATGACGTTTTTTAAAACGTCGTTTTATTTCATCACAAAAAACGACCGTGTGTACGCGGCATAATACCAGGTGTTCGATATTTCCCAGATTGAACTGACTAGTTGATATTTGTCCCTTACCTGATCGAATAGTACTTCATATGTGGCATGGGTATGCGTTATTTGAATTGTTTTGATTATAGTTGGTGTATGTGGGTCTCTCCAATGCCTGACTAGAGCTAAACGAGCTGTTAGCAATACATGTATAAGTGGGCCTCTTTATTTACATGGTGCATTGGTCAGACCCAGGTAAAATAGGGCTAGGATAAGGGATAAGCCCATAATAAGTGGTAGAGCGTGCCCACTGCCCTGCACTCTCTCCAGCACTGTGGAGAGAGGATGAGTATTAGGGATGAGCTTCAGTTTCAAGTCAAACTCATGCTTGACTCGAACATTGCCTGTTCGCCTGTTCGGCGAACAGCAAACAATTTGATGTGTTCGTGGCAAATTCGAAAAGCCGCGGAACACCCTGTAAAAGTCTATGGGAGAAATCTAAAGTGATAATTTTAAAGGCTAATATGCAAGTTATTGTCCTAAAAAGTGTTTGGAGACCTGGGTCCTGCCCCAGGGGACATGTATCAATGCAAAAAAAAGTTTTAAAAACTGCAGTTTTTTCGGGAGCAGTGAATTTAATAATGCTTAAAGTGAAACAATAAAAGTGAAATATTCTTTTAAATGTTGTACCTAGGGGGGGGGGGTGTATAGTATTCCTGTGAAGTAGCGCATGTTTCCTGTGCTTAGAACTGTCCCTGCACAAAGTGTAATTTCTAAAGGAAAAAAGTCATTTAAAATCATGTGTGGCTATAATGGATTGTCGGCTCCCGGCAATTCAGAGAAAAGTAATTCATAAGAAAAAAAAAACATGGGGGTCCCCCCAAATTCAATTACCAGGCCCTTCAGGTCTGGTATGGATATCAAGGGGAACCGCGCCATCAAATAAAAAAAAAATACAAGGGGTTCCCCCCAGATATCAATTCCATACCCTTCAGGTCTGGTGTGGATTTTAAGGGGAACTCCACCCCAAATAAAAAAACATGATGTGGAGACCACCAAAAATACACACCAGACCCCTTATCCGAGCAGTCAACCTGGCAGGCCACAGGAAAAGAGGGGGGATGAGAGAGCGCCCTCCCTCCTGAACCGTACCAGGCCACATGCCCTCAACATTGGGAGGATGCTTTGGGGTCCAAAGCACCATGTCTCCATTTTGATGGGGACAAGGGCCTCATCCCCACAACCCTTGTCCAGTGGTTGTGGGGGTATGCAGGGGGCTTATCGGAATCTGGAAGCCCCCTTTAACAAAGGGGACCTACAGATCCCGCCCCCCATGTGAATTGGTTACAGGGTACTGTGACCCCTCAAAGCACCATGTCCCCATGTTGATGGGGACAAGGGCCTTATCCCCATCTGAATTGGTAATGGGATACATTGTACCTCTACCATTTAACTAAGGAAGTGTAAAGAATTGTAAAAAAAAAACACACACACCGTGGAGAAAGTCCTTTATTAAATAAATAAATCCAGCGGTGGTAATCCACTCTCGGTCTCCGCTCCAACGCTGCTGGTATCCAGCAACAGGTGATCTCCTCTCTGCCGGGGGCCAGGGGTGAGAAGATCTCTTCATCCAGGTCCGGTATCCAGCGCACGCATCGCCTCGCCGCCTGTCTCTACCGGAGACAGCCCGGTGAATGATGTGGCTTCAGCCAGTGACAGCTCTTATGTAGTGAGGGCAGGGCCACCCGTCACGTGACCCAGCCCCCCTCTGACGCACCCATCACGTCACTGGGGAAGCCTGGACTCTCCCTTGCGTTAGAGGGGGATGGGGTCACGTGATGGGTGGCCCCGCCCTCACTACATAAGAGCTGTCACTGGCTGAAGCCGCTTCATTCGAAGGGCTGTCTCCAGTGGAGACAGGCAGTGATGCATGCACTGGATACCGGACCTGGATGAAGAGATATTCTTATTGCTGGACCCCAGCGGAGAGGAGATGACCCATCGCAGGATACCGACAGCGTTGGAGCGGAGACCGAGAGTGGATTACCAACGCTGGATTTTTTGTTATAAAGGACTTTCCCCATGGTGTGTGTGTTTTTTTTTACAATTCTTTACACTTCCTTAGTGAAATGGTAGAGGTACAATGTACCCCATTAACAATTCACATGGGGGGGTCCCCTTTTGTTAAAGGGGTCTTCCAGATTCTGATAAGCCCCCCGCCCACAGACCCCCACAACCACTGGGCAAGGGTTGTGTGGATAAGGCCCTAGTCCCTATCAACATGGGGACATGGTGCTTTGAGTGGTCACAGACCCCCAAAGCGTCCTCCAAATGTTGAGGGCATGTGGCCTGTTAAGGAGTCTAGTGTGGATTTTTGGGGGAACTCCATGCAATTTTTTTTTTTAATTTGGCATGTAGTTCCCCTTAAAATCCACACCAGACCTGAAGGGTCTGGAATGGATATTTAGGCGGAACCCCACGTCATTTTTTTTTTATTTGACGGTGGAGTTCCCCTTAATATTCATACCAGATCTGAAGGTAATAGTAATTGAATTTGGGGGGAATTTTATGAATGACTTTTCTCTGAATTGCCAGGAGCTGACAATTTTATTATAGCCGCGAGTGATTTTAAATTACTTTTTTCCTTCGGAAATTAAATTTTGTGCAGGGACAGTTCTAAACACGGAAACCATTCGCTACTTCACATGCATACTATACACCCCCCAGGTACGAAATTTAAAGGAATAGTTCACTTTTATTGTTTCATTTTAAGCATTATTAAATTCACTGCTCCTGAAAAAAACGGTCGTTTTTAAAACTTTTTTTTGCATTGATACATGTCTGCTGGGAACAATAACTTGCATATTAGCCTTTAAAATTAGCACTTTAGATTTCAAACGTTCGAGTCCCATAGACTTTAACAGGGTTATAAAGTTCACACAAACCTTTGGTCTGTTCGCAGGTTCTGGTGCAAACCGAATGGGGGGTGATCGGCTCATCCCTACTGAGTATCTAAGTGCCTCCTGCCACTGTTCATTTGAATAGTCTGACCCTAGATCATGTTCCCATGCTTTGATGAAATTAGACTTGGTGAATGACATTTTGTTATTTAATGAATTATACAGCAGTGATACACCCATAGGTTTTGCCTTGGTTGAGAAAACCAGACTTTAATTTGTATTAGTACTAATAATAAGTAGTAGTCCTCAACTACTATGAGTCCTACACCCCCAGCTCTAAAGGTCTGTTTGAGAGTTCCACAGGCACCATCTTTCCTGCTCCCATGTTGTTGCTGGGGGAAGAAGGCAGTAAGTTTCTGCAGCTTCCCCTCCCCGCTCTTCCGCTTTGTCATGTTCCCTGGGTTTCTGGGGATATTCCAGCGGGTGTTCTTGTGGCGATCTGGAGTAACGCTGTGGGCCGTTTCTTTCTTTGTATGGCTGGAGCAGCTCTATCAGGTGTCATCCTGATCTGCCCCTCCAAACTGACATTTATAAAAGGAAAAAAAGTAATTTAAAACTCGCGGCTGTAATGAATTGTTGGGTCTCGGCAATACATATAAAATGACATGGATTCCCCCCAGTCTATTACCAGGCCCTTTGGGTTACCAATTCACATAGGAGGGGGCAGGATCTGGGGTCCCCTTGTTAAAGGGGGCTTCCAGATTCCGATAAGCCCCCAGCCCGCAGACCCCCACAAACACCGGGCAAGGGTTGTGGGGATGAGGCCCTTGTCCCCATCAACATGGGGACAAGGTGCTTTGTCATTTTAAAAAAATGAAAACAAAGAACAAAAAGAACAGGCAAAGAACAAAAGACGACTGACCAATATGGCCAGTGTACTCTCTGCAGCTGATCTGGTGGTGGTGAAGAAGGATCTGGGGTTTTAGGTAGATCATAAGCTTAAAAATAGCATGCAATGACAAGCTGCAGTTTCCAAAGCAAGCAAAGTCCTTTCTTGTATTAAGAAAGATATGGACAACAGAGAGAGATATATTATAAACCATTAGTAAGACCTCATCTGGAATCTGCAGTTCAGTTTTGGGCACTGGTTCTCAGAAAGGATATCTAGGAACTGGGGAAAGTGCAGAGATGGACAACCAAACTGATAAGAGGCATGGAGGAGCTCAGTAATGAGGAAAGATTAGCGCAACTGTCTTGAGAAGCTGATATTAAGGGGGGATATCATTAACATGTACAAATACATAAGTGGTCCATATAGTGAACTTGTTGAGTTAATAAATGTAAGGTTATCCCAGAGGACAAGGGGCACTCTTTACATCTAGAGGAAATGTAATCTCCAAATAAGGAAAGGTTTCTTCACAGTAAGAGCTGTGAAAATGTAGAATAGATTTGAGTTTGTGTCTACTTTAAAGTGTTTGTAAAGCCAGAAGTTTTTTTTTTCACCCCCCTAATACTTACCTGAGCCCCATCTCGATCCAACGATGTGCATAAGTGCTTCGGCCATTCTGGATGGACACACAGAGCTGTGGCTTGGCTCAGGTGAACCCATAGCAAGTTTCTTGTTGTGAGGGCACTCGGCAGAAGAGAGGGGGCAGGAGCACCAGTGGGAGACCCAAGAAGAGGAGGATCCAGGCTGCTCTGTGCAAAACTACTACACAGAGCAGTTAAGTATAACATGTAGACATGTGCAAA
Organism: Rana kukunoris; assembly: GCA_029574335.1. Taxonomy (NCBI): domain Eukaryota; kingdom Metazoa; phylum Chordata; class Amphibia; order Anura; family Ranidae; genus Rana; species Rana kukunoris. The sequence goes on from CM056056.1 coordinate 151,639,483, forward strand.
AGGAAAAAATTTGTTTCATTTCGTTTTTATTCATTATTTAATTAATTTCGTTAAGTTAAATTCGTTAAATTTGTTAAATTCGTTTTCGGAATTAGATCGTTTTCGACCGAATTCGAAAACCCGGTTGAATTCAATCGTTTTCAACCGAATTCGAAAAACGGTCGAATTCGAAAAGATTTCTACTGGATTCGATAATATTTCTACCGGATTCGAATTCGATCATATTTTGATATATAATATTTCAACAGAATTCAACAATATTTCATCCGTTATCGTTAATATTTCAACCAAATTCGATGATATTTCAACCGGATTGGAAATTATTTCAAACGGATTTGAAATTATTTCAACTGGATTGGAAATTATTTCAACTGGATTGGAAATTATTTCAACCGGATTTGAAATTATTTCAACCGAATTTGAAATTATTTCAACCGAATTTGAAATTATTTCAACCGAATTTGAAATTATTTCTACTGGATTTGAAATTATTTCTACTGGATTTGAAATTATTTCTACCGGATTGGAAATTATTTCAACCGGATTTGAAATTATTTCTACCGGATTGGAAATTATTTCAACCGGATTTGAAATTATTTCTACCGGATTGGAAATTATTTCAACCGGATTGGAAATTATTTCAACCGAATTGGAAATTTTTTCAACCGGATTTGAAATTTTTTCAAACGGATTTGAAATTATTTCAACCGAATTTGAAATTATTTCAACCGAATTGGAAATTATTTCCACCGGATTGGAAATTATTTCCACCGGATTGGAAATGATTTCAACCAAATTTGAAATTATTTCAACCGGAATGATTGTATGTATTTGTATTATTGTATTTGATTACATTCTATTAAATTCTATTCTGTTCTTTACTATTCTTTGATTTTCATTCTATTGTTTTATTATTTTATATTCTATTTTATTGTATTCTTTTTTAGAATTCGATTTATATTTTTTAGATTTTGATTCAAACTTGCTTTCAATTTTCATTCGAATTTGTTTTCGATTTGAATTGTTTTCGAATTCGATTCGAATAGAATTTTTTCCGAATTCAATTCGAATTTTTTCGAATTTGTTTCGAATTCGTTTCTAATTCGTTTTGAATTCGAATTTCGTTCGCGTTTTTTCGAATTTCTTTAAATTCGTTAATTTTGTAATTCGGAAATTCGGATGCATCCGAATTTCCAAATAATGAAAAATTCGTCCGAATTCGAATTCGTAACGAAGCGAAATGCACATGTCTAATAACATGTTGTTATTTTTAAAGAAAAAAAAAGACGAGACTTTAGTATCGCTTTAAATAAGGTAAAGTCACAAAGGAGATGATTAGAAAAATCCAGATAACAAAGAAGAAAAAACACTAGGTCAGAAAACAGTTTAAATCTTTCTGTTTCTGTCAGTATACATCGCAAGTTTACGTAGTTCAAGATTTGAGTTTGTGTCTACTTTAAAGTGTTTGTAAAGCCAGAAGTTTTTTTTTTTTCACCCCCCTAATACTTACCTGAGCCCCAATCTCGATCCAACGATGTGCATAAGTGCTTCGGCCATTCTGGATGGACACACAGAGCTGTGGCTTGGCTCAGGTGAACCCATAGCAAGTTTCTTGTTGTGAGGGCACTCGGCAGAAGAGAGGGGGCAGGAGCATCAGTGGGAGACCCAAGAAGAGGAGGATCCAGACTGCTCTGTGCAAAACTACTACACAGAGCAGTTAAGTATAACATGTAGACATGTGCAAAAGGAAAAAATTTGTTTCGTTTCATTTCGTTTTTATTCGTTATTTAATTAATTTCGTTAAGTTAAATTCGTTAAATTTGTTAAATTTGTTTTCGGAATTAGATCGTTTTCGACCGAATTCGAAAACCCGGTTGAATTCAATAGTTTTCAACCGAATTCGAAAAACGGTCGAATTCGAAAAGATTTCTACTGGATTCGATAATATTTCTACCGGATTCGAATTCGATCATATTTTGATATATAATATTTCAACAGAATTCAACAATATTTCATCCGTTATCGGTAATATTTCAACCAAATTCGATGATATTTCAACCGGATTGGAAATTATTTCAAACAGATTTGAAATTATTTCAACTGGATTGGAAATTATTTCAACTGGATTGGAAATTATTTCAACCGAATTTGAAATGATTTCAACCGAATTTGAAATGATTTCAACCGAATTTGAAATTATTTCTACTGGATTTGAAATTATTTCTACTGGATTTGAAATGATTTCTACCGGATTGGAAATTATTTCAACCGGATTTGAAATATTTCTACTGGATTGGAAATTATTTCCACCGGATTGGAAATGATTTCAACCAAATTTGAAATTATTTAAACCGGATTTGATTGTATGTATTTGTATTTGTATTATTGTATTTGATTACATTCTATTAAATTCTATTCTGTTCTTTACTATTCTTTGATTTTCATTCTATTGTTTTATTATTTTATATTCTATTTTATTGTATTCTTTTTTAGAATTCGATTTATATTTTTTAGATTTTGATTCAAACTTGCTTTCAATTTTCATTCGAATTTGTTTTCGATTCGAATTGTTTTCGAATTCGATTCGAATAGAATTTTTTCCGAATTCAGTTCAAATTTTTTTGAATTCGTTTTGAATTCGTTTCTAATTCGTTTTGAATTCGAATTTCGTTCGCGTTTTTTCGAATTTCTTTAAATTCGTTAATTTTGTAATTCGGAAATTCGCATGCATCCGAATTTCCAAATAATGAAAAATTCGTCCGAATTTGAATTCGTAACGAAACGAAATGCACATGTCTAATAACATGTTGTTATTTTTAAAGAAAAAAAAAGACGAGACTTTAGTATCGCTTTAAATAAGGTAAAGTCACAAAGGAGATGATTAGAAAAATCCAGATAACAAAGAAGAAAAAACACTAGGTCAGAAAACAGTTTAAATCTTTCTGTTTCTGTCAGTATACATCGCAAGTTTACGTAGTTCAATAAAACGTAATTTTCTTTCTTGTAAAGGTTGACTATTTTTCAATGTCAACTGCTTCTAAAAACCATTCACCAGAACAATATTATTTACTGTACTTCAGCCAGAGTCAAAGAACTTTGTGATACTATCTTAAATACCCTCTAGGAATCGGATTGTGTTAGTGTGAACTGCTGCAAGCCTATCTAGCAGTGACAGAAAGAGCTTATATATGGAAACAAAGGGTGGGCTGTTGCTAACATTTTGTACTGCTATGCTGCTTTTACCAGGAAAAGTCCTTGAGTAATATCTGATAATGAAGATTAGTGTTCAGGGTTCTGTCCTTTCATTTACACTATGGTGTTCTGAACCTGTTTGATCCATGCAACAAGTGGTGACTTACTGTACCTTGCTGTGATTTAAGCTGAAATAATCTTTCACCTATGTACTCTAACAAACGTATAGAAAATACAATTCTGTTTGCACGCAAGTGTGATTTTTCCTTAATATTTAAGCAAACACAGGCAGTAGTTCTGATAGCCATACTTGTGTCTAATTGGGTCCTAAAATTAAACAGCACTCTACCATAGGCTTGCAATGCACAATTTAATAGAGTGGAATGTTTCTTCTCTTTAGAGAGACTGGTAGTATTAGTTGTGGTAGAATTGTGCAACATAAGCTTCATGTTTGGGGTGCTGAGAATCAAATAAGTAGATATCATATTGTCCTAGGTACAGCTGAATTATTAAGCCCTTTTTTGTACATAATCTGCCCCCAATGTAATGTGATTATTTTACCACTAAATATGCTGATATAGGCAGTAAAAGGTCTATGTTCATAGTAATTTTTTATTGTACAGACCAACAAATCAGATAAAGGACTATTTGATTTTCTTCAACTATGAGTCTTCTGACTCCTCTAAATATTCCCTGCATAGCCTTCCCCCTGCAGGTCTCATGCTAATTTTATCCATTAATGTAATAAAGTGGCCAGAAAAGAACAGCCACACCAGAAAAATGTTGGCATAGTGTCTTGATTTAAGGATTTTGCACTAATCCCTCTAACCTGTTGAGTTAGCGCAACACCAGTTATATGATGTATGAGAAGCATAGGTCAAAATGAGATTGTGACTCACTGTTGTCAGTTCTCACTTAAGAGCACCCCAAAATGCAATTTGTTTTAAAGCTAGAGATTTGGGGGGGGGGGGAGGGGCGGGTGTCTCCAGCATAGGTATTCCACCTTGGACAGCTCTTTCTCTAGATCCTAACACATTCTTCCCCTAAACCAGTGCCAGAAAGTAAAGGATATACCGTTTAATGCCAAGAGACTGATGGGTCTTCTTGTGGCCTCCAGTTAATTATCCTGATAAACATTTTACTTTTATAGATTGATGGATGTTTTGTTCATTTGCAGTGAACTAAGGTGGAATCCGGTTTGGGTTTTAACAGACACCTTGGCAGGGTTGGTTCTGGACCAGATTTTGCAGTCCACTTGTGTCCACCAACAGGTGGTATAAATTAAGTAGGACTAGAGCAAAGGATTGCTCTTAGCCTCAGGAAGCAAAAACCTGACAGAGCTGCTTATGTGAAGTTTGCTTTGTAAAGGTTTAGGGCCAGTTCACACCCGACGCAGTTCCGTACAGTTTCGTGTGCATTTGTTCTGCACTAAAAATGCACGCACAGTGTTTTCCATGTATTCCAATGGCTCTAGTTCACACCATGCAGTCAGTTTGCGGTGCAGAAACTGACTGCATAGTGTAAACTAGAGCCATTGGAGTACATGGAAAACACTGTGCATGCATTTTGTGCAGAAAAATAAGCACACAGAACTGAACGGAACTGTGTCTGGTGTGAACTGGCCCTCACATTATCTTTGTTTTGTGGGTGACTAGGTGAAGACCTTCACCTGTTGAGTTACCTGCAATGTTTAGTTAGTTCTTGGATTGCAAGGATTTATTTTCTGTTTTGTTTGTGTTATTTTCATGCAACCTTTTAAAAAAAGAATACTGACTACAAGTCAGATTTTAAGAAACCTTTGACTACTGTATCTTTTTCCCAGGAAAGGTGATCCCCTTTGAGCTAACCCCTGACAAGGTGTAATCATTTTCTTATATATTTATTTATTAAAAGTGATGTTTTGCTTATTATTCCTTTGTGATTTAGTTACCACTATATGACTAGCTTTGTAACAATAATAATGCATTTGTCTCTTTTAGGCCTTTTTTACACTGTCACTTTTTTAGGTGGACGCTCCAAACAGTTCTATGGAGTGATGGATGCCAGTGGTGACATGTCCGCTCCGCTCCACTAAATTCAGACGCATGGAAACCCTATTTTCCATCTGTCTGGTGGATCAGATGAAAACGGACAGGGGAGGATCCATTTTCATCGAATTCCCTGAAGCGGAAAGTGGAGCTCTGACAGGTCCGTCTCTCCACAGTGAGCAGAGACAGACCTGTCATCCACCAGCTCAGCGGGACTGAGCAAACGGAATCCATCAAAATGGACAGTGGACTGTGTGAAAGGGGCCTTATAGTTCCAAAAGAGAGTTTTTGTAACTTTAAGAACAAAATAGTTATAAAATTGTAACAGCTATTCTAGTTATAAAATAATTTCAACAAAAAACTAAAGACTAGTTTGGAGGGTAATCTGGTAATTAGCATACTATAAAGATCGATCAAATGTCTTAAAATGTACTGGAATTCCAGCCACTTCACCAGAAGGATAGTTAAAGATTTGTACTTCTGTTTATCTTGTAATACATAAACAGAGCTGTCAGGGCCCATTGATGTCTCCTAGGACATTGGGCTTCAAAATGCAAAGTCCTGAGTCACTGCTTTTTTTTTTGCTGTGACTTCACTGCTGACTTGACTGGCAGAAAAATGCTTGAAACTATTCTACAAATGTATAACCTGAAGAGGTTTCTTTACATAAGCTTGGTGTTATACCTTTTAAGCACCTAGCAAACAGCAAAAATATGCTTTAGAAGCATCACTTTCTAAAGCCTCTCCGCTGTCCTCCAGTTGTCAAGATTCCCACTCAGATGTATAGCATTTTACACCAACAAAGAGTGAACAATTGCACATTACTTTACATACAGTATATTGTACATTCACATCAGTCCCTAACCCTCAACGAGCTTACAATCGAATGTCCCTAACTCACATTTATACATACACATACTAGGGCAAATTTGGACAGGAGCAAATTTACATATACCTTCTGCGCGTTTTACTTTAGTTTTCCTGTACACAATGCATAATACAACAGTGGGAAATTGGTTACCTCAAACTGTAACCAAGTAGAGCCAATCCATCCTTCTCAATAACCCCCATTTATTTAACCACTTAAGGACTGGAAAGATTTACCCCCTTAATGACCAGGCCATTTTTTGTGATACTGCACTGCGTCACTTTAACTGACAATTGCACGGTCATGCGACGTTGTACCCAAAGAAAATGTGTGTTCTTTTTTATTCACACAAATAGAGCTTTCTTTGGTGGTATTTGATCACCTCTGCAGTTTTTATCTTTTGCGCTATAAACAAAAAAAGACCGACAATTTAAAAAAAAAAAAAAAAAAAAAATATGTTTTACTTTTTGCTATAATAAATATCCAAAAAACAAAATGTAAAAATAAAAAAAAAAATTCTTCATCAGTTTAGGCCAATACAGTATGTATTCCTATACATATTTTTGATTAAAAAAAATGCAATAAGTGTATATTGATTGGTTTGCACAAAAGTTATAATGTCTTCAAAATAGGGGATAGATTTATGGCATTTTTTGTATTATTTTAATTTCACTAGTAATCAACAATTTTTGTTTTTTCTCAATTACATTTTTATTGCAAGAGAAAAAGATAATCACAATTGTACAATCTTACAAGGATAATAACATCTGTACAAATATGTATTTGTGGCATAAATTTAAGAATGAATACATAAATTCACCAAAGTAATTGTTAAACAATAATCAATATAACGTAGATTGGTAGTGCTATCTGTAAATTATTTCTATAGCCATAACAAAACCTGACCGATCGTCAATGATATTTCTTGGATTGCATTTATTCAGTTTTATCCCATCAATATACACTCAAAGCTTATTTAACCACTTAACGCCCGCCACATGTATATGTACGTCCACAGAATGGCACGTACAGGCAGATGGGCGTACTGGTACGTCCCTGCCTTCTTGCGGGTCGGGGGTCCGATCGGGACCCCCCCCCCGCTACATGTGGTGGGCGTCTTACCTGTGGGAGCGATCCGAGATGAGGGGGCGGCTGTTCGTTTTTTTCCGCCCCCTCGTGATCGCTCCCAGCCAATCCGCCGAGCCTCCGCCCTGCACTTCCTCTGCCTGTGTAATGTAAACACTGGCAGAGGAAGTGATGTCAGCTCTCCTCTTAGCGGTATTTTAAATCCGACGAGAGGAGAGAAGACATCACAGTAAGTCACACCAACACTACACTGACACCAGTACACATAGGCACACTTAACCCCTTCAGATCGCCCAGCCCCCTGTCACAGTGTCACTGATTGCAGTGATCATATATTTACTGATCACTGCATTTAGTGTCAGTGTGACAGTTAGTGTGACAGGCAGTTAGTTTTAGGTCCAGGGTAGCCCCCTACCCCCCCTAATAAAGTTTTAACCCCTTGATCACCGCCCTAGTTAACCCTTTCACCCCCTATTCCCAGTGTCATTAAGCGATCCGTTTTCTGATCGCTGTATTAGTGTCACTGTTGCCACTAGATTTTTCTTATAACAAAAAGTAAAAAATATAGATTTTTTTTAAAAATGACGCTCTAATTTTGTTTATAGCGCAACCACGTGGGAGCCACATCGCACGACCGCGCAATTGTCTGTTAAAGTGACGCAGTGCCAAATTGTAAAAACGCCTTTGGGCATTTAACAGCATATTGGTCTGGGGCTTAAGTGTTTAAGCTACACAAAGAAGAGAAGTATAGAAAAAAGGTAAAGAGGGTGAAAAAAAGATAAGTAAGTAAATAGACAGAGGCCCAAGGATTGCCAAAATAAATGTTCTGTTAATAAGTAGAGTTGAGCGGACACCTGGGTGTTCGGGTTCGACGGGTTCGGCCGAACTTCGGAAAAAAGTCCGGGTTCGGGACCCAAACTTGACCCCGAACCTGAACCCCATTGAAGTCAATGGGGACCCGAATTTTTGACTACTAAATGTCTCTAAAAAAGTAATGGAAAGGGCTAGAGGGCTGCAAATGGCAGCAAAATGTTGGTAAGAGCATGGCAAGTACTCTGCAAACAAATGTGGATAGGGAAATAACTTAAAATAACATAAAATACATAAAAAAAATCTTGACAAGCAGGAACCTTCCCCTAAACTAGTGGTCTCCAAACTGCGGCCCCCAGGGCCGGATGCGGCCCTTTGCATGCCTTTATCCAGCCCTTGGGAATTCCTCCTACAGATATGAAGCGATATTCCTCCCACTGACACCCATGATGGGACACTATTGATCTTTTATTAAAAAGAATCAAGCAACCAATTTTATACAAAAGTAAAAAAACATAACTATAGTACAAAACTTAAACATAAATCCAAGGAATACACATCCAGGGTCAGAATATACACAATATATACACTATACACAATATATACACTATACACCACTACCAAACATTACTACAAAACTATTTACACAAAGCAGCAGAAAGGGCCTAAGAGGCACAACCCGTCACCTATGTACGCAGCCATTTATCAAAAATGTATCAAAAATAATAATAATCTAGGGTGATAAGAGACAGACAGCCACACCCGGGAAAGAGACTCCTGGCAGTCAGGGAGGCCTGAAACCCCTCCACGCCTTCAGCCACGCCCCCTGACCCCGCTTGCCTCTCTCAAGCCCCCGAATCTTCCCCACCTCATGCACAATGTCATACACCACCACCTCAACAGGAAGGATTTTTTGCCGAATGCTGACCTGACACCGTGCGTTCCAGGTGAAATAACGGACCACTAGGCTAACTAAAAAAAGTGTATCCAAACAAAAACCTCCACCGGTACTGAATGTTCCGTACACCCACTCAGCATAACCCAGCCTGGAGAGGAAAGGAACACCGAGCGCCCGCCCCACCTGTCTGTACACTTCTATGTTAAAGGGGCAATGAAGCAGAAAATGGTCCATAGTCTCCTCCTCATCTGCACACTCCTCCCGAGGACAGCTACGATCCATCGAACTGCGAAATTTCAAATTGTCCCTAACATAGAGCTTCCCATGGAAGCACAACCAGGCCAGATCCCTAAATTTAGGAGGTATTCTATCCAAATTAATCAGCCTCAACCCCGCCCTCAAAACTGGGCCTGGGCAATCCCTTAAGGCCAGTGAGTCATGAAAGACTTCGCTCAAGACTCGACTCATAAGGTCTTTCCTCGGAACCGATCTGAGATCTTCAGCCGACAATCGCCACTGCCGCAGTAACTTCAGGCACGGAGCTACATAGGCTGGTAGCTGACCACGATGACCCCTGCGATTCTTCACTTGGCCACCTTCTTCCCAAAGTCGTAGAAAAGGCCTAAACCAAGATCTAAATATGCCTGCCCATCCAGGAGGTTCCACTGCAAGCATACTACCAATATTAAACTTGAGAAATAACAGTGAAAAGAAAAGAAGTGGGTTGACCATACCTAAGCCACCCTCCCTCCTGGATAGGTAGGTGACATTCCTCTTGATGGGGTTCAGTCTGTTCCCCCACAGCATCTGGAAGAACACACTACTGACCCTAGCATAGAGAGACACTGGCAAGATGCAGACAAAGCTGACATACAAGAAGATCGGAATCAGGTAGGTCTTAATCAGATCAACCCTTTCCCTCATAGATAACTTCCATCTCTTCCAGCTGACCACCTTAGCATTGGCAATTTCCAGTCTGCCTTCCCAGTTTTTGAGGCCATAATCGCCGGGTCCAAATTCAATGCCTAGTATCTTAATTTTTTCCTGGGGCACTGGAAAGGCGTCCGGGAGATCAAACCCCTCACCTTCCTTTCCCATCCAGAAAACTTCGCTCTTTTCCTGATTGATCTTGGAGCCTGATGCTTCAGAATACCGTGATGTCAGAGAGACCACCTCCTCCGCCTCATCCGTCCCAGTGACAATCACTGATACATCGTCCGCATAAGCAACAACCCTCAATGGCGGCTCACCCGGGAGCCCCACTGGTACCCCACACAACATGCCGCTCTCTAGCCTCCTGATGAAGGGGTCAATTGCAAACACATAGAGCAGGGGACTCAGGGGACAACCCTGGCGCACCCTGGAACCAACCTCAAAGGACTGCTCAACCCAACCATTAACAAGAGGGAAGCTTTCTGCCCCCTTATACAAGACTTTCAGCCAATCAACAAAACCACTCGGCAGACCGTACTTACTAAGGAGCAACCACAGGTACTCATGGTTAACACGATCAAAGGCCTTTGCCTGATCCAATGTCAGCAAATACTTTCCCCAGCCTGCAGCCCTGCACCGCTCCAAGGCCTCCCGGACAGCTAACACCGCTGTGAAGGTGCTCCTACCCTGGACCGAACAGTGCTGATGGCGAGAAAGCAAAGACTCTGCTACTGACGACAGGCGCCAGAAAAATATCTTCGCCAGTATCTTTCTATCGACATTAAGAAGGCTGATGGGGCACCAATTCTCAATCATCGAATGATCTTTACCCTTTGACAGAAGAATCACAGCCGAGTGCTTCATGGAAGGGGAAAGCACCCCCTCAGCGAGACAACTGTTAAAAACCTCTACCAAATGTGGGGCCAGAAAAGGCTTAAAGGCTTTGTAAAACTCAGCCGTCAAGCCATCCGGTCCGGGTGACTTTTTGATGGCAAGCTGTTCAATTGCCCTCATCACCTCTTCAACTGTGATCTCCTCTGTCAAATTCATCAATGGAACATCTCCACCATTTAGACCTGGAGTAGAGTCCAAAAAGCTTTCCATCTTGTCACGGTCAAGATCTTTCCTCCCAAGAAGGTCGGCATAAAAGGACCTCACGACCTCCAGAATCCCTGACCTGGACTTTGTCACGGAACCTGTACTGTCCTTAAGGCCAACGACCGCTTTAACAGCTACACCTTGTTTGCAGTTCTGGTAAGGGTCAGGCGAGTGGTACTTCCCATAGTCCCTCTCCAGAACCAAAGAGGCATGCCGGTCATATTGACACTTCCTGAGGAGGAGTTTCACTTCGGAGATTGCCCCAGGATCTCCTCCTCTCGAGACAAGAATATCCAGCTTCCTCCGCAAACGTTGGTAGGTCATGTATCTATTAAACTGTTTTCTATTGGCTAGGCCCCTGAAGAATCCAGCGGTCCTCTTTTTGGTCAGCTCCCACCACTCAGCCTTGCTGCTACAAAAGTCCAGGATGGTCACATGTGCCTGAAAGAATTCCTCAAAGGATTGTCTAACATGTTCTTCCTTGAGTAGAGTCGAATTCAATCTCCAGATGCCCTTTTCCCTCTGAGGGGCGTCTGAAGCATTCAGGGCCACAGATAGCATACAGTGATCAGAGCACTCTACTGCCTGCACCACTGGGGGTGAGAAAGCAGAGGCCTCCTTCAAAAAAAACCTGTCTATCCTACTCTGACTATTACCACGATGAAAGGTGAACCCGGTGTCGTCCGGGAGGTGCTTAATATGCACATCCACAAGACCAGCATCCCTAACCATACTATTTAAAAAAACGCTATCATATCCCAGCCGGTCCTTGAAGTCCTTCCTGTCCTTGGGCCTAGTTACTGTATTAAAGTCACCTCCAAAGACCACTTGCCGGGATGTAAAAAGAAATGGCTTGATCCTTGTAAAAAGGCATTTCCTGTCCCACTTTGTGTGCGGCCCATAAATATTAATTAGGCGCAGGTCCTGCCCTCCCACAAGGACGTCTAAGACCATACATCTCCCAATCTCCACCTCAATGACCCGCCGGACAGTTACCATGCCGGTTTTAAACAACACCGCCACACCGCCGTAAGGCTCGGCCGCAAGAGACCAGTAAGATGGACCATACCTCCACTTTCTCTTGGCCATATGAATATCTGCCAAGGAGGTGAGCCTAGTCTCTTGCAAAAATAAAATTTCAGCATCTAATTGGCTGAACAAAAATAAGGCCATAGAACGAGCTCTCACTGACTTAATGCTGGCGACATTAATTGTCGCCACTTTTAACGGAGGGGGAACCGCCATTTGGGTTATTGGGTGGATTGCTTCTTAGCTCCCCTCTGCTGCTCATCACCAGAAGCCTCTCTTTTTCTTGAGGCCGCCTCAAAATCCATATCTGAATCGGAGCTTAGCTCTGAAGAAGAGCCAGATGATGAAATGTCCCAACTAGAGGACCTATGACAGTGGGAGACAGGCACCGGAGCTTCCTTTTCCCGTTCCGTCCTCACCACCTGCTTCTTCCCTTTTCCAACCTTCCTTCTCTCTTCCAAATACTTGAGGTCGGCCTCAAAGATGCCATCATCTCTGTTTTTTTTCTTTAAAGTCTTCCCAGAAGACTTTGTCATAGAGGAGGAAGCGACCTTCTCAGTACCCACTACCACTCCTGATGGGGGGGTAAATCAGACGTAGGAGGGGTAGACTCCTGGGGGGTAACTGACACGGGGGGCACAGACTTAGAGGGTTTTGACACAAGAGGAGCGGGTACAGTAGGCTGGGGGGACACAAAGACAGATACAGAAGGAGAACTTACAGACACAGGGGGGGTGGCCACAGGAACTGGGGAGGCATCCTGAGCAGGACCAGGGGGGTCGGTCACCGCAGTGGAGGATGGTACACTAGGGGCCTCACCCTCCATCCTGTCCAGCCTTGACATCTCATCCACTACCTCCTTCTCCATATTGTGCCAGGCCTCAGGGCATCTGCTGTAGGGGTGGCCAAAACGCAGACACAGGTTGCACCTGATCTTCTGGTCGCAGTCCTTGGCCACATGACCCTGACCCCGACACACTGAGCATATCAAGGCCGAACAGGAGGAGCTAAGGTGGCCCCTCTCTCCACAGCGGTGGCACAGCTTCGGCTGACCAGGGTAGAACACGGTCATCCTATCCCTCCCTATGAAAGCCGAGGAGGGCAGGTGACGGACAACATTCCCATCCCTGGCCAACCTGACTGTTACCGACCATCCCCCAGTCCAGATGTTACGCTCATCAAGGATTTTATTAGGTTTGGTCAAAACCTCCCCATAGTTCCTCAACCAAACCTCCAGATCCCGGGCAGGGACGCTCTCATTGGTGAGGATGATAGTGATCTTTTTCACCGTTGATCGATGCGAAATCGCAACTGGGGCCAGACTTTCCCATTCGGGTCTTGACCTGCACCGGGCCTCATATCTCTCCCAGAACAGGTCAAGACCCTCTGGCTTGGTGAAACTGACTATATAATCCCGCGTCCCTGACACATGTATAAAAGCATAGAGATCGTTAACCCCAAAACCCATCTCCAGGATTAAATCCACCACTGCACGCCTTGCAGGGGGGACTGCACCACCTTCCCATTTCAGGATAACGACATTGCGTCTGGGACCCCCAGCAGAAGCCAGAGACCCCAGACCAGATCCCGGGGTGCTGAAGGTGGTAGCCCGCAGAGGAAAACCCTGCTTGGGGGCGGAGCTACCAGGGGCAGAGCGCACCACTTGAGCAAAGGAAGGTTTGTCCGGGCCAATGCCCCACACTGAAGTCACATTTTCATCAGGAACAGTCACTGTTGCTGCTGCAGTACCAGCTGTCTCCTGATGCTGCACTGTAGAGCCCTCAGCAGCAGTGGGGCAATCAGCTCTGGTCTCAGCAGCAGTGCGGTTAATGGGTTCTGCCTGGACTTGCAGTTCCTTCACAGGAATGTCATTTTTTAAAGTGTCTCTTGCTGCATTGCAGCCTCAGCAGTCACATCATTGCTGCAAACAGTCTTATTATTGGGCACAGTCACAGATGGAACATACAGAGTCTTATCCACAACACGTGGCTTAGCTGGCTTCACTCTATCAGGTACATCATCAGTTATGTCTTCCTCATTAAAAAACATCTGATCCCCCCGCACAGGAGACTCCATTCCCTGGATCACCCTCAGCATGCCTCCTGAGTCCTGTGAAGGCATGGGGGTGCTTACCTCTCCATGGGGGGTCAGGGGATCAGAAACGGGGGTCTCCTCCTCCTCCACCTCCATCTTGGTCACCTTCGCAAACCTCCTCTCGTTAGAGAACTTCTCCTTGAAAGGACCATCCCTTCCTTCCATAATGGCCACGATGGTTTCCTGGTGGTCCACACGGACCTTGGCCAATTGGATCTCTGGATCCATGGATCCGCGTTTCAGGCTATGTAAGCCTTCACGATGCTTCCTCAGGCGCTTCAGCTCCGCACGCAGCTTGTAAAGCTTATCCCTCTCCCTGTTCAGGACTTTTATCCCGGCCACCACTCGCTCCCGAATGGCCGCCGATCCTTCATCCTCACCAGGGGCAGAGAGATCACCAGCTGAGGCTTGTAGAGAGGCAGGCATGCCAGCAGATGAACCAGGAGGTGGCTGAGAACCTCCAGCAGGGGAGGCCCCGCCGCCCTCCATGGCTTCCCCAGAAAGGGGCCAGGAGAGCTGGGATAGTTTTTTAGGCGACTCCCTTCTCACACGGATCTCAGGGAGCAGCTCAGACACACCCTCCTCCTCACACACCTGTGCTCCAATGGTGGGTGGGACACTATTCCTCCCACTGACACCAATGATGGGACACTATTCCTCCCACTGACACCAATGATGGGGCACTATTCCTCCCACTGACACCAATGATGGGGTACTATTCCTCCCAATGATACCAATGATGGGACACTATTCCTCCCACTGACACCAATGATGGGACACTATTCCTCCCACTAACACCAATGATGGGACACCATTCCTCCCACTGACACCAATGATGGGACACCATTCCTCCCACTGACACCAATGATGGGACAGTATTCCTCCCACTGACACCAATGATGGGACACCATTCCTCCCACTGACACCAATGATGGGATACCATTCCTCCCACTGACACCAATGATGGGACACCATTCCTCCCACTGACACCGATGATGGGACACCATTCCTCCCACTGACACCGATGATGGGACACCATTCCTCCCACTGACACCGATGATGGGACACCATTTCTCCCACTGACACCGATGATGGGACACCATTTCTCCCACTGACACCAATGATGGGACACCATTCCTCCCATTGACACCAATGATGGGACACCATTCCTCCCACTGATACCAATGATGGGACACCATTCCTCCCACTGATACCAATAATGGGAGACTATTCCTCCCACTGACACCAATTATGGGAGACTATTCCTTCCACTGACACCAATGATGGGACACTATTCCTCCCACTGACACCAATGATGGGACACTATTCCTCCCACTGACACCAATGATGGGACACTATTCCTCCCACTGACACCAATGATGGGACACTATTCCTCCCACTGACACCAATGATGGGACACTATTCCTCCCACTGACACCAATGATGGGACACTATTCCTCCTACTGACACCAATGATGGGACACTATTCCTCCCACTGACACCAATGATGGGACACTATTCCTCCCACTGACACCAATGATGGGACACTATTCCTCCCACTGACACCAATGATGGGACACTATTCCTCCCACTGACACCAATGATGGGACACTATTTCTCCCAATGATACCAATGATGGGACACTATTAATCTTGTATTAAAAAGAATCAAGCAACCAATTTTATACAAAAGTAAAAAACAAAACCATAGTACAAAACTTCAAACAGAAAACAAATGAATACACATCCAGGTTCAGAATATATACAATATATACACTATACACCACTACCAAAACATTTTTACAAAACTATTTACATAAAGCAGCAGAGAGAGGGCCTAAGAGGCACAACCCGTCACCTATGTACGCAGCTATTTATCAAAAATATATCAAAAATAATAAACTAGGGTGATAAGAGACAGAGAGCCACATCTGGGAAAGAGACTCCTGGCAGTCAGGGAGGCTTGAAACCCCTCCATGCCTTCAGCCAAGCCCCCTGACCCCCACCTTGTGCAGAATGTCATAGACCACCACCTCAACAGGAAGGATTTTTCCCGAATGTTGACCTGACATTGTGCGTTCCAGGTGAAATAATGGACCACTAGGCTAACTAAAAAAAGTGTATCCAAACAAAAAACTCCACCGGTACTGAATGCTCCGTACACCCACTCAGCATAACCCAGCCTGGAGAGGAAAGGAACACCGAGGGCCCGCCCCACCTGTTTGTACACTTCTATGTTAAAAGGGCAACAAAGCAGAAAATGGTCCATAGTCTCCTCCTCATCTGCACACTCCTCCCGAGGACAGCTACGATCCATCCCACTGCAAAATTTCAAATTGCCCCGAACATAGAGCTTCCCATGGAAGCACAACCAGGCCAGATCCCTAAATTTAGGGGGTATTCTATCCAAATTAATCAGGCTCAACCCCGCCCTCAAAACTGGGCCTGGGCAATCCATTAAGGCCAGTGGGTCATGAAAGACTTTGCTCAAGACTCGACTCATAAGGACTTTCCTCTGAACCGATCTGAGATCTTCAGCCGACAATCGCCACTGCCGCAGTAACTTCAAGCACGGAGCTACATAGGCTGGTAGCTGACCACGATGACCCCTGCGATTCTTCACTTGGCCACCTTCTTCCCAAAGTCGTAGAAAAGGCCTAAACCAAGATCTAAATATGCCTGCCCATATAGGAGGTTCCACAGCAAGCATACTACCAATGTTAAACTTAAGAAATAGCAGTGAAAAGAAAAGAACTGGGTTGACCATACCTAAGCCACCCTCCCTCCTGGATAGGTAGGTGACATTCCTCTTGATGGGGTTCAGTCTGTTCCCCCACAGCATCTGGAAGAACACACTACTGACCCTAGCATAGAGAGACACTGGCAAGATGCAGATAAAGCTGACATACAAGAAGATCAGAATCAGGTAAGTCTTAATCAGATCAACCCTTTCCCTCATAGATAACTTCCATCTCTTCCAGCTGACCACCTTAGCATTGGCAATTTCCAGTCTGCCTTCCCAGTTTTTGAGGCCGTAATCGCCGGGTCCAAATTCAATTCCTAGTATCTTAATTCTTTCCTGGGGCACTGGAAAGGTGTCCGGGAGATCAAACCCCTCACCTTCCTTTCCCATCCAGAAAACGTTGCTCTTTTCCTGATTGATCTTGGAGCCGGATGCTTCAGAATACCGTGATGTCAGAGAGACCACCTCCTCCGCCTCATCCGTCCCAATGACAATCACCTATACATCGTCCGCATAAGCAACAACCCTCAATGGCGGCTCACCCGGGAGCCCCACTGGTACCCCACACAACATGCCGCTCTCTAGCCTCCTAATGAAGGGGTCGATTGCAAACACATAGAGCAGGGGACTCAGGGGACAACCCTGGTGCACCCCGGAGCAAACCTCAAAGGACTGCCCAACCCAACCATTAACAAGAGGGAAGCTTTCTGCCCCCTTATACAAGACTTTCAGCCAATCAACAAAACCACCCGGCAGACCGTACTTACTAAGGAGCAACCACAGGTACTCCTGGTTAACACGATCAAAAGCCTTTGCCTGGTCCAATGTAAGCAAATACTTTCCCCAGCCTGCAGCCCTGCACGCTCTAAGGCCTCCCGGACAGCTAAAACCACTGTGAACGTGCTCCTACCCTGGACCGAACAGTGCTGATGGCGAGAAAGCAAAGACTCTGCTACTGACGATAGGCGCCAGAAAAAAATCTGCGCCAGTATCTTTCTATCGACATTAAGAAGGCTGATGGGGCGCCAATTCTCAGTCATCGAAGGATCTTTACCCTTTGAAAGAAGAATCACAGCCAAGTGCCTCATGGAAGGGGAAATAACCCCCTCAGCAAGACAACTGTTAAAAACCTCTACCAAATGTGGGGCCAGAATAGACTTGAAGGCTTTGTAAAACTCAGCCGTCAATCCATCCGGTCCGGGTGACTTTTTGATGGCAAGCTGTTCAATTGCCCTCATCACCTCTTCAACTGTGATCTCTTCTGTCAAATTCATCAATTGAACATCTCCACCATTTAGACCTGGAGTAGAGTCCAAAAAGCTTTCCATCTTGTCACGGTCAAGCTCTTTCCTCCCAAGAAGGTCGGCATAAAAGGACCTCACGACCTCCAGAATCCCTGACCTGGACTTTGTCAAGGAACCTGTACTGTCCTTAAGGCCAACGACCGCTTTAACAGCTACACCTTGTTTGCAGTTCTGGTAAGGGTCAGGCGAGTGGTACTTCCCATAGTCCCTCTCCAGAACCAAAGAGGCATTCCGGTCATATTGACACTTCCTGAGGAGGAGTTTCACTTCGGAGATTGCCCCAGGATCTCCTCCTCTCGAGACAAGAATATCCAGCTTCCTCCGTAAACGTTGGTAGGTCATATATTTATTAAACTGTTTTCTATTGGCTAGGCCCCTGAAGAATCCAGCAATCCTCTTTTTGGTCAGCTCCTACCACTCAGCCTTGCTGCTACAAAAGTCCAGGATGGTCACCTGTGTCTGAAAGAATTCCTCAAAGGATTGCCTAACATGTTCTTTCTTGAGTAGAGTCAAATTCAATCTCCAGGTGCCCTTTCCCTTCTGAGAGGCGTCTGAAGCATTCAGGGCCACAGATAGCATACAGTGATCAGAGAACTCTACTGCCTGCACCACTGGGGGTGAGAAAGCAGAGGCCTCCTTCAAAAAAACCCTGTCTATCCTACTCTGACTATTACCACGATGAAAGGTGAACCCGGTGTCATCGAGGAGGTGCTTAATGTGCACATCCACAGGACCAGCACCCCTAATCATACTATTTAAAAAAAACGCCATCATATCCCAGCCTGTCCTTGAAGTCCTTCCTGTCCTTGGGCCTAGTTACTGTATTAAAGTCACCTCCAAAGACCACTTGCCAGGATGTAAAAAGAAATGGCTTGATCCTTGTAAAAAGGCATTTCCTGTCCCACTTTGTGTGCGGCCCATAAATATTAATTAGGCGTAGGTCCTGCCCTCCCACAAAGATGTCTAAGACCATCTCCCAATCTCCACCTCAATAACCCGCCGGACAGTTACCATGCTGGTTTTAAACAACACCGCCGTAAGGCTCGGCCGCAAAAGACCAGTAAGATGGACCATACCTCCACTCTCTCTTGGCCATATGAATATCTGCCAAGGAGGTGAGCCTAGTCTCTTGCAGAAATAAAATTTCAGCATCTAATTTGCTGAACAAAAAGAAGGCCATAGAACGAGCTCTCACTGACTTAATGCTGGCAAAATTTATTGTCGCCACTTTTAAGGGAGGGGGAACCGCCATTTGGGTTGTTTGGTGGATTGCTTCTTAGCTCCCCTCTGCTGCTCATCACCAGAAGCCTCTCTTTTTCTTGAGGCCGCCTCAAATTCCATTTCTGAATCAGAGCTTAGCTCTGAAGAAGCTCCAGATGACGAAATATCCCACCTAGAGGACCTATGACGGTGGAAGACAGGCACCGGAGCTTCCCGTCCCGTTCCGTCCTCACCGCCTGCTTCTTCTGCCTCCCAACCTTCCTTCTCTCTTCCAGGTACTTCAAGTTAGCCTTAGAGATGCCCTCATCTCTTGTTTTCTTCTTTGAAGTCTTTCCAGAAGAAGCAACCTTTTTAGTACCCGCTACCACTCCTGATGGGGGGTGACCCCTTTAAATAAGACTTAGGAGGGGTAGACTCCTGGGGGGTAACTGACTCGGGGGGCACAGACTTGGAAGGTTCTGACACAAGAGGAGCGGGTACAGTAGGGTGGGAGGAGACAGATACAGAAGGAGTACTTACAGACACAGGAGGGGTGGATACAGGAACTGGGGAGGGAACTGGGAAGGGATCCTGAGCAGGACCAGGGGTCGGTCACCGCAGCGGGTGATGGTACACCAGGGGCCTCACCCTCCATCCTGTCCAGCCTTGACATCTCATCCACTACCTCCTTCTCCATATTGTGACCCTGACACACTGAACATAGCAAGGCTGAACAGGAGGAGCTCAGGTGCCCCCTCTCTCCACAGCGGTGGCACAGCTTCAGCTGACCAGGGTAGAAAATGGTCATCCTATCCATCTCATGAAAGCCAAGGAGGGAAGGTGACAGACAGCATTCCCATTCCTGGCCAACCTGACTGTTACCAACCACCCCCCAGTCCAGATGTTACGCTCATCTAGTATTTTATTGGCTTTGGTCAAAACCTCCCAGTAGTTCTTTTAACCAGACCTCTAGATCCCGGGCAGGGACACTCTCATTAGTGAGGATAATTGTGATCTTTTTTACTGTTGACCGCTGCAAAATCGCAACTGGGGCCAGACTCTCCCATTGAGGTCTTGACCTGCACCGGGCCTCATATCGCTCCCAGAACAGGTCAAAACCCTCTGGCTTGGTGAAGCTGACCGTATACTCCTGATACATGTATAAAAGCATATAAATCATTAACCCCAAAGCCCATTTCTAGAATCAAATCCAAAAAGCAGGGAAAAGAGGCGCCTCTAAGTGTAGATGTTTTGAGTAATTTAATATATAAAAGAGTACAGGCAACTCACATTTTTGAAGTTAAAAATAGGCATTTGTACATATTTCTTTAGAGATGGTCGTCAGTTCTGTCACTTGTGGTGCTTCTTCTGCTGGGTACTGTGCTGTGGGAAGCTGTCCTTCACCGCTGTAGGGTGTTGAGGCCGGCGGCGGTGATGAAGAGAGCTTGTAAGCCAGGCAAATGGGGTAGAGCAGTAGGATAGCACTAGTGACGTCCCTGGAATGTGCGATGCGTTTTCTGAGCGTACGAACTGCGGTGGTGCGGCAGTCACGCTCCTTTATTGGCTTGATAAAGGATTGCGACTGCCGCACCACCGCAGTTCGTACACTCAGGAAACGTGTGTGGGCCTGATAGGAAACTCAGGACCAGCATTTTGGGCTCCACCCTCCCGAGGAGTCCAAGCATGCAAGGGAGAGTGCAGGTGTGCACTGAACAAGCTGGTGTGCAGGCTGCACTGTAATAGACCAGAGTCTGAGGTGGCTGACAGGAGTCAGGCTACTGCTGAGGAGAGCCAGGTGGCTCAGTATTTTCGTTGCATGGGTAAGCCAGGAGGCTGAACAGATCGTTTTGCGTGGACAGTAAAGAACCCCTGTGTGGGAATACTATGTTTGGATTTTTTTGTTTATTTTTGCCTTTTGAATAAAAGTGGGCCAACAAGCCCTTAAACGTAGTTCTGGACTGGTGTGAATCGTTGAAAATTGCACATCCCACTTGAGCTAAACACCCCCAATATTACAGTAACTAACACAGACTTTTATGTCAGGATCACCAGATATTATTTTAATAAATGCTGAGAATTTACAAATATTGAAAGTAAAATTTAAAATAGATTTTTTATTGTATTTATTTGTTAAAACTTACATGGTGATTGTTATACTTTAACATAGAACAGCAGATATATACATTGACTGATATTTCAATACAGAATTCCTGCTTTCTTGTACTTTTCTAAAGAGGTTTTTGTATGCTGTTGTATTTACTTTGACAGGAAACTTCTACTAAGAATGGCTTATGTTTATTTCTGTAGCTTTGTATTCTGAATAAGAGTTTAGATATTACTGAAGATTAAAAATTGTTCCTGTGGCTTTGAATTACACGGTGTATTTGCATTCTGTGTGTGCAGCTCTTTACCGCAGTAAAATTATCAGGATTCCTATCCAGACTTATATTAATATACAATCTTAAAATCCAGTACAAATCTTTTGAGCTTGAAATAATCAGATTCTATGGTAACTGTGCTTATAAATGACATTGGTAGATTTAAGCCAATGCAATACTGTGTTACCATTCCCTTGGAAGTTATCTGGCCTCCTACTTGTTATTTGATAGTTTGATAGCTGTCGGTAACCAAGAGCTGTGAGGAGGAATGTGTTATTGAACATAAATAGATTATAATAACTCAGTTCTCTTGGATGCCTTTACAGTATGTTTGGCTATCAAAATATTTTTTCCGTACTTTTACTAAAAATATTTTTCAGATTTACCACATATGGCAGCTTCAAAGTGCAACCATGTGTGTGATATGTTCATCATTTCTTTTATTAAGTAAAAAATCACTAAAAGGTATCTAATGTCGTCCAGAGGTGTGCATGAAAATAGCTGCCTATATAAATGCTTATGTAGCATCTGTCAGGGATTCTAGATGGACCAGGACTGTGTGCCTACACTGAGGAGACCAACACTGTATATAGTGGAAAAAGGTGTTTATTTACAGGGTGAGAAAATAAGTGCACGAATAACACAAAAGCTAAATACAAGTTCAGGGAGAATGCAATACTCATAAGCCAAAGCCAAGCCGGGGTCAAATACCAGGAGATCATTCAAAGAGGCTGCAGACAGGGAAGGGGCAGGAAGGAAATGTCCAGGAGAGGGATCGGGATCAGGTCAGGACAGATCGGATCAGGTCAGAGGTCCAAAGCAGGTTCAGGCTCTGGGTCAGCGAACTGGGCAGCAGGCTCCGGGTCAGCGAACTGGGCAGCAGGCTCCGGGTCAGCGAACTGGGCAGCAGGCTCCGGGTCAGCGAACTGGGCAGCAGGCTCCGGGTCAGGGAACTGGGCAGCAGGCTCCGGGTCATCGAGCTGGGCAGCAGGCTTCGGGTCATCGAGCTGGGCAGCAGGCTCCGGGTCATCGAGCTGGGCAGCAGGCTCCGGGTCATCGAGCTGGGCAGCAGGCTCCGGGTCATCGAGCTGGGC
Organism: Rana kukunoris; assembly: GCA_029574335.1. Lineage (NCBI taxonomy): Eukaryota > Metazoa > Chordata > Amphibia > Anura > Ranidae > Rana > Rana kukunoris. Next base: position 151,662,236 of record CM056056.1, read on the forward strand.
AGCAGGCTCCGGGTCATCGAGCTGGGCAGCAGGCTGGCAGACTGGCACAGGAACAGCAGGCTGGGCAGCGGACTGGAGGTCATCAAGCCGGGCAGCAGACTGGAAGTCATCAAGCCGGGCAGCAGACTGGAAGTCATCAACCTGGGCAGCAGACTGGAAGTCATCAACCTGGGCAGCACACTGGAAGTCATCAACCTGGGCAGCACACTGGAAGTCATCAACCTGGGCAGCACACTGGAAGTCATCAACCGGGGCAGCACACTGGAAGTCATCAACCGGGGCAGCACACTGGAAGTCATCAACCGGGGCAGCACACTGGAAGTCATCAACCGGGGCAGCAGACTGGAAGTCATCAACCGGGGCAGCAGACTGGAAGTCATCAACCTGGGCAGCAGACTGGAAGTCATCAACCTGGGCAGCAGACTGGAAGTCATCAACCGGGGCAGCAGACTGGAAGTCATCAACCGGGGCAGCAGACTGGAAGTCATCAACCGGGGCAGCAGACTGGAAGTCATCAACCGGGGCAGCAGACTGGAAGTCATCAACCGGGGCAGCAGACTGGAAGTCATCAACCGGGGCAGCAGACTGGAAGTCATCAACCGGGGCAGCAGACTGGAAGTCATCAACCGGGGCAGCAGACTGGAAGTCATCAACCGGGGCAGCAGACTGGAAGTCATCAACCGGGGGCAGCAGACTGGAAGTCATCAACCGGGGCAGCAGACTGGAAGTCATCAACCGGGGCAGCAGACTGGAAGTCATCAACCGGGGCAGCAGACTGGAAGTCATCAACCGGGGCAGCAGACTGGAAGTCATCAACCGGGGCAGCAGACTGGACGTCATCAACCGGGGCAGCAGACTGGAAGTCATCAACCGGGGCAGCAGACTGGAAGTCATCAACCGGGGCAGCAGACTGGAAGTCATCAACCGGGGCACCAGACTGGAAGTCATCAACCGGGGCAGCAGACTGGACGTCATCAACCGGGGCAGCAGACTGGAAGTCATCAACCGGGGCAGCAGACTGGAAGTCATCAACCGGGGCAGCAGACTGGAAGTCATCAACCGGGGCAGCAGACTGGACGTCATCAACCGGGGCAGCAGACTGGACGTCATCAACCGGGGCAGCAGACTGGACGTCATCAAGCTGGGCAGCGGACTGGAAGTCATCAAGCTGGGCAGCGAACTGGAAGTCATCGGACTGGCAAGCTGGCACAGCAACATCAGGTTGGCAGGCTGGCACAGGAACATCAGGTTGGCAGGCTGGCACAGGAACATCAGGTTGGCAGGCTGGCACAGGAACATCAGGTTGGCAGGCTGGCACAGAAACATCAGGTTGGCAGGCTGGCACAGGAACATCAGGGTGGCAGGCTGGCACAGGAACATCAGGGTGGCAGGCTGGCACAGGAACGTCAGGGTGGCAGGCTGGCACAGGAACACCAGGGTTGCAGGCTGGCACAAGAACACCAGGTTGGCAGGCTGGCACCGGAGCAGGCTGGTTGGATGTCACAAGCTGGGCGGCTGGCACTGGAACTGGAAGAGCAGCTGGCACAGGGACAGAGGGCACTGGGACAGGCTGGGTAACTGGCACGATGGTATGAGTTGGGAAATACTTCCGTTTCTTTTTAGACTTAGTCACTACAGGTTTGTTAACAGAAGTGATGTATGAAGAGGATGGAGATAAGTAAGAGGAAGGTTTGGAGTATGGAAGAGACAAAGGGATGGTGACTGGAGGAGGTTTTTGTGGAGTAGTTACAGGTGGATTAAAGGCAGGGTAGGTACAATTAGTAGAGACTGGGTAGTAATATTTGGTGGGATGTGGAATTATCTGGGCTGGAGTTGCCATTGATGATGGACAGATGGATCCTTGGGAAGGCAGGTGGTTACTAGTAGGACTGGAACGGACAGGTGGATTAAAGGCAGGGTAGGTACAATTAGTAGAGATTGGATAGTAATACTTGGTGGGAAGCGGAATTAACTGGGCTATAGCTGAGGTTGTCATTGGCAATGGACGGCTAGAACCTTGGGAAGGTAAGTGGTTAATGGCAGGGCTGGAATGCAGTGGCTTGGCTGGAAGCAGGAGATCTGACCATGCCTGCAGCACAGGTTGAACAAAGGCTGGTTCACACACACCTTGTTTAATCAGAGCCTGCACAGAATCAATACACTCAGATAACTTTTGCTGGGGACAGGAGGAATAATGCTCATCAAAATAAGCCGGATCATCCTCAATCAACCATACCAGGGATTCAACTTGGTCAGGACAGAAGGGGGGAGAGAAGTCATCACCACCAGCTGGAATAACTGACAGGGCTGGTTTAACACATAACTTGATTAATGGCTGAACATCATTGTAAGACATATAACCCAGATCCACCATGGAATGGGCCGATCGGATGGCTTCCATCAGCTCATCCCTTGTCCATCCCTCCAACACCTGACGACAATACTCCTCATCCTCCTCTGCTAGCAGAGAAAAGTAAGTAATTTCATTGAAATCCATGTTTCAACAAAAACGCACTACAACAGGATGGTTCCCTATGCAGGCACGTCTGGTCAAATGGCCCTGGTATACTGTCAGGGATTCTAGATGGACCAGGACTGTGTGCCTACACTGAGGAGACCAACACTGTATATAGTGGAAAAAGGTGTTTATTTACAGGGTGAGAAAATAAGTGCACGAATAACACAAAAGCTAAATACAAGTTCAGGGAGAATGCAATACTCATAAGCCAAAGCCAAGCCGGGGTCAAATACCAGGAGATTATTCAAAGAGGCTGCAGACAGGGAAGGGGCAGGAAGGAAATGTCCAGGAGAGGGATCGGGATCAGGTCAGGACAGATCGGATCAGGTCAGAGGTCCAAAGCAGGTTCAGGGTCTGGTAAGTAAACAGATACCAGGGCGAGTTCTGTTTGAACTCGCCGGGTATTTATAGTGGGTGTACTGATTGGGTTCAGGTCACACCTGAACGGAGCAAAGGCCAGGTGTTCCACACTGCCAGGGTCCATCCGCTGGTGGAGGTCAGTACTGCATCCCAAAGGTGATATACCAGCAGGGGGAAGTTCTCCTGACAGCTCCGAACTGCCAGGAGACCCCTGCTGGTGGGACGCAGCACTGCAAGACAGAATATCAATAGCACCAGCGGATGGACCTTTTCCTGACAGCATCCTCTAGTGTGTGCTAAAAGAAGAGAAGGCAAACCATATCCTGACATATGCTGTACATTTGTGAGTCTATAATTGGGTCAGGGCTTAATGACTCATCTCAGCAGCTCTCTGGTGCCTCCCCCCATTTCCAGTGTTGGAGAATGTTCTGGAAGATAGTGGTTGGAGACTAGGAGAAGCTGTTCAGCATATTTGGAGGTCCCTGGCCAATCCTGGGGAGTAGGCCTGGCAGGGAGCCTTTAAATACTGATGAGTCATGCCAGCAGGGACCCTCTGTGGAAGATGAAGATACAGTGTTGAGGAGGCTGTCAGTGGCCCGGAGGGGTACCCCTCTAGTCAGGGGAGAATGTCCTGCCTTCAGTCAGGGCTCAGGTGCTGGAAGGATCCTGCCAAAGACACAAAGGGGGGAAGCTTTCCTGGAGGCACGGGAGAAAATGGAGGACAGTGTGAGAAGTTAAATATTGGTGGGAGCTAACAAAGTGGGGGAGGATGCCACATGTAGCCAGTTTCCTATGAAGACAGCAGTGGACTTAAGTCTTCTACCTTTTCCAGAGAGAGAGAGAGAGAGTCAGTCGGGTGGGCTGGTGAAGAGTCAGGCAGAATAGTGTAGAGAGGCAGCCAGGGGGGCTGGTAAAGAGGCAGCTGTAGCCAGGTGGGCTAGCATTGCCTAAAGAAGTGATGCTGGGATCAGTGGATACAGAGGAAGCATAAGGAAAGGTTACACACTGTTTCACGCACTATTATAAAGCGACTGTGAGTTCCTGCCTGTAAAGGGTTGTTACTGAACTGACAAGGAGTCTGTCGGTTCCATCAGGATTCCATCAGGAAGTTCTGAAAGAGAGGAGCAGGAATAAAGTTGAAGAGGAATAATATATATACTTGTCCCTGAAGTTCTTGGTAAAGTCAAGTGGGCATACCACAAACTCCCTATGTACATCCAAGTTGATAAATCTCCAATAAAACAACAAAAACAAAGCCACGGACTGTTTTCTGACTACTATGTGCCTGTGAAGATTGAGTGTGCCTGGCTGTGCACGAGTGAGGGATCCCTGTTCATCTGCAGCTCCTACGTGGGGTTTGCTACACTTACTACAGGTTAGTAAATTGTTAGAGACAGCGTGTTTGGTTTGCTAAAGTCTAAAAGACTGTTCAAGGAAATTTTCACGTTGAAAGCTTAGTAAATGAGGTGGTGCTTAGTTAACCTGGTTAAGAATTTACAGAAGTGAGTTTTCACCACCTTCACTAAGCTAAGGGAAAAAAAATGAGGGTGGCGAAAAAAAAAAAGGATTAGAACATTTAGGGATTAGAACATTACAATTTTAAAGAAAGATTTTTTTGGTTAGGCTTTGATGATGAACTACAAGTAGACGTTCACCTGTTTTTAAAGTGTTCAATAGAGCATGGTAAGAACTTTCTTTCCTCAGGTTCTTGTTATGTTCCAATAGAGAAAGTTTTGAACTAATTCCTGTCCTTTGTGGCACCAGTTTATGTGAAAGGAAGTGAAAGGAAATCAAGCACACATAAAAAAGACCAAGGTTCTAACATTTTCCCACTGTATTTAAAACGTGTTTTAATTGCTGCCAATGCTTTTTCAATTCTTATCTAATCTTTATCCAATGTGGACAGTAAAAAACAGCCTGGCAAAGGTTCTAACATTTGTATTCTCATGCATATCTGCAGAGAGTCTACATATGATGATTCTACCATACAAATCATCAGCCATTCTCTTTATCAATGGGCTTTTTTTTAGCTTTTTACCATTTACTTATTTTCTTCTTTCTCAATTTTCTACTTCACAAGATTGAAACCGGTATGACAGAAATATAATGAAAGCTACAAAATGCAAGAGAGGAAGTTAGCTGATTGTATTATTCAAAAAAACATTTACCACTTCCTCTATCTTTTTAATATGTGCCAGGCAAAAAGCGTTCGGTTGTGAAAATATTTCATTACATTTAAACACTCAAGTCAAGCTTAAAACTCTCTGAAAGTTGTCCTATATATAGGTGCTGCTCATAAAGGAAAAAGTGTTCAAGCATGATGAATTATCGCGTCCAAAAGTATAAATGTTATGATTGCTTCAGATCAACATACAGTAGAGCTAAGTGTTCCTTTCACAGTATAATTACTTTAGAATTACCTATATTTCTGTTAAAGTTTGCTAACATTTGGTGGATGTTTTCTGTCTAATGTATCTGCACACATGCTATATTTAAAAGATTGAAGAAGGAAGACATTATTCAAATCGGTGGGATTCAGCACCATGTCTATTTTTATTGTTTTGAATTGTACTTTAGAAAAGCAGATTTTTTTTTTCACAAATATTGAATTACTTAAAAAAAAAAAAAACTTTACTGGGTATGTTAAGTAATTTTAAAGTACTCATTTCACTAACTTCAATTATGCATTAATACATCCCTTACATCATTACATTTCTCGGCACCAGGACTCGGGAAGGATGTACTGGAAATGGAGAGAGTACAAAGAAGGGCAACAAAGCTAATAAAGGGTCTGGTGGATATTAGTTATGAAAAAAGGTTGCGATCACTGCACTTGTTCTCTCTGGAGAAGAGATGCTTGAGAGGGCAGATGATTTCAATTTACAAATAACATACTGGTGTCCCCACAATAGGGATAAACATTTTTTTGCGGAAGGGAGTTTAACAAGAAACGTGGCCACTCATTAAAATAAGAAAAGAGGTTTAACCTTAAACTACGTAGAGGGTTCTTTACTGTAAAAGCAACAAGGATGTGGACTTCCCTTCCACAGACGGTGGTCTCAGCGTGCGGGGAGGGGGGCGATAGTTTTAAAAGATAAGCACCTGAATGACCTCAACATACAGGGATATACAATGTAATACTGGCATATAATCACACACTTAGGTTGGACTTGATATACTTGTGTATTTTTTCAACCTCACCTACTATATAACATGTCACAATATATAGCAAGGGTGTGACAAAAAAAAATAATATATATACAGTATTATCTAAAAGCTATACTTCATCCCCGTGTTTTTTCGTTGGTGTTATGCACAATTCATATACTCACCCAGCCAGCAAATCCAACATTGTCCTGCTGTGATCCATCATGCTGCTGTCACACTACATCTTTTGTTGCAGATATGGCAACTCCTGCATCAGACAGCCTAACCCCATGATGACACACAGTCCTCTCTCCTTGCCCATTGAATGAAATCTGAAGAATCCTGAAATATGTGACGTGCATATCCCAAGAGGTTTTAAAGTGGCAGAGATATCATTCTTGCCTAGATGAGCTTCAGACAAGTGATGTTGTATAGGCTGTAATGATGTCAGCAGGCATGATTAATATTTCCTCAGCTTCACTCTCCCCAAGTGGTCTGACTGAAACATTGTAACTTTGTAGCCATTCAGAAGATGAGAGGTCTCAGTTGGAGTTGATCTGTATTAGACATGCATGACAGAGTCCAGAACTGCATCGACACTGACAGTTACATATTTTGTTGCATTTTCCAACATTTCAGTCCAGGAATAAGATGGTTACCCTGAATGACAATATTTTACATCCAAGACAAAATATGGAACTATCCTGTCAACCTGGAGAAATGCATAATTCAATTTGTCACTTAAAACATATTTTCATTAAATAAGGTTTAAAAAACAATTCAGACAAAACTATAAAAAAGGCCCATACACATTACATTGCAAGCAACGAATTGCAACGTCTAACAATCGTCCTCCAACACAACGGTAAATGACTATTAAATCATTATGCACTTAATACAGCTTGTTGGATTTCTGTACATAGGGCTGCCATTTTTCTACACATTTTCTGTTCACTTCTTTAGGAGAATGTGGATGAAAATGGCATATAATATATAACAGTATATTAGTGGAATAATTCAATGCATTCATTTCCTCTCCTCACCACATTACAGTAAGCCACCCTTTACACATAAATCACTATAGTGTTTGGCTCAGAACTTTGCAATAAAATCTATATCAGTCACCAGTTCAAAACATCCGGTGGCAGAAGTCTTAAGGGTTAAAGTCCACAAAGGATACTACAACATGGAACTACAACCACAACCAGGCCATATAGGTATGCTGTTAAAAACACCATAGAATGGGGGCCTGGCCTGCTGTGGACCAGGATTGACGCCTGAAGTCTGAGTTCCATGGGCCTAAATTGAAGCAACCCTCGGCGACTAATCCTCCCTGCCTCTCACCTTAACAAAGCGGGGAAGATTTAGGGACACCCCAGGGCATGACTAGACAGCGGTTAAACCCGCCTGCACCACGCCGTCTCACAGACTATTACCCACCAGTCGCAGCCATGCAGAGAGCCGAAGATGGCACCGGCTCCAGCAGCACGAGATATGCAGGCACAGTCAATCTGCCTGCTAAATCCACACCACCGATGCACCAGCCAGGGGACCCTCTAACTAACAGCCTGAGGGACAACATGGACACCCTCCCTCCCCCAGACGATACTACAGGAGGGCAACAGTCAGACAGAGGTTAGAGACAGGCTATCTCCCCTGTTAACTCCCCTAACAAGGAGCCCCAAGCCAAAAAGCACCTATGGTCCTCTGTAGTTGGAGGCACACTTGGCAGCCAGCAAGCTCCCTCCCTAGCAGCTATTCCTGTCACAGACAACACTGTCACAAAAGCAATGCTTAAATCAGTGCTTCTTACCCTACAACAAGATTTACATAGAGAATTTCAAATCTCTAATGCATGATAGAATAGACTGTCTAGAAGAAAGAACTGATGATTTGGAAGATATCGAAAAGAATAAAGGCAAAGCCCCCTAGTCGGACTTTAAAGGCACTGTGATGTGTCAAATGTAGTAAGAAAGAACATAATATTTCTATATAATTTATTGAGAAAGTATAAGATAAAAGTTGATTACATGATCTATAACAAATACAAAAAGTACATAATAATGAAATACAGTTCAACATATCATGCTGTGTGGTGTGATGCCCTGTGTAGTCCCGACGTTTCAGGGAAACATAGTCCCTTTCTTCAGGGGTATTCCAGGATTCACAACTCTAAAAAGTGTATAGAAAATGATCAGGATGATCTTAATAATGTTGATGATGTTGCTGTATAGATTAGTACTAAAGTACTTACAGTAAACTGTATGATAATTCAAACAAGTAGATCATGTATTTAAAAGCATGGGTTTCCGGATGATCCGAGTCTGCTGACCTGGCCGCTGACGGCAGGGCAAAATTGCAAACAGTCTAATGGTTGAGTACGTTGTTGCCAGATATAGATATGCTGCTGGAGTCAGAGGTCACTGGAGCCTGGAGTTATGATGATGTGTGTTAATGTTTATGGACATAATTGTATTCATAAAATATGAAATAAATTGTATTTTATAACATTTTATTAGGGGGATATGGTATGGCTTACCTAATAAGTAGCGATGGAAAGGCTCATGTTAGGCTGGAAATGTGTAAAAGAAATGTAATAGGAAATAATGAGTAAATATGTACAATGTATGTAAATATAAATATCCATGTTATATTAACTTGGTCAAAACAAATATAGTTGGATGTAATAGCAAAAAATGCTCAATAGATGGCGTTTAAAGATTAAATATTGAGGAATTAATTAAATAAAAATACTCCTGTAAGTGCAAACCTGAATGTATGTAGATGACCAAGGCAAACAGGGAGACTAACAGTGTGGTAGCCACGATTGGTATAAAAGAACCTATAAGCAATTTGTGCAAAATAGAATAAAAAGTTTGTTACCTTGAGAAGATAAGTGCAGAGGAACCGTCATGTTGTCCAGCAAGTTGCTGGATTGCAAATGACTGGTTCCTCTGCTGCTGTATATAGTGCCCATCAGCCAATCTGCGACGCATGGTGCAAGGGGTTGCAGCTGTGCTCGCACGGCTAATGAGGCAGGTGTGGGGCTAACAGGGCAGCTGATTCCCTGGGACATGGCGCGTAAACATCCGAGGTGCGCATGCGTGCGCAGCAGGATGACACGCCATGACCCATCACCATGACGCGCGTCACCCGTAGCGCGCATGCGCGTGCAGCGGGATGACGTGTCGTCATGGATTGAACCGACGTCGACCTCACTGTGCACACGGAGCATGTGCACAGGAGGAGAAAGATGGCGGCCATGGCATATGTATCTGCCAGGTCGCCAATAGTTCACTGATAAGGAGACCGAATGGTCTCCTGTAGTGAAAAGTATGTCGGGCAGCAAAAATAATCTAGGCAACAAATGGCGGTACAAGGAATTTTTGTTTTATATCTTGTTTCACAAATAGGTATGCTGAATAGGCGGAGCGCCTTCTAGTGGATAAATTATAGAATTGCTGAGTTGTCAGGGACAGATCAAACTGGCTCGGACCAAGGAAAGAACACTGCTAATAATTTGTTGCTTTTAAAATGTGGCAGACATTATGACATAGTACAAAGTCAGAAAGAAAGAGGAGAGGGGGGAAAAAACAAAAAAAGGGGGGGGAGGATTGATTTGCAGAATTGTTCTAAGTATAATTGTAGCAATCAATAGATATATATCATTGGTAATGGTGCAATTTGAGCATATACTAAAAAATATGCATCATGATGATAAAAATTACTAAATATAAATATAATTACATATATATCAATGTAGCACTGTGTCTATATAGTTGCTTTACACGGCCTATACTGCCAGATATTAGAAATGCAGATATTTGTAAAATGGTAATTTGATAACTTGAAAACAGAAAAATATTGCGGGTTATTATCAATACATTGTTGTTTTTGAAACAAACATATTCCATTGTTTAAATGCATATGCTATTTTACACGGCCTAAACCAGGGTTGTAAAGTATGTTACAGGATTCTTATTACTGGACAAGAGCTCAATGTAGACATGAATTGCAATTTAATATATAACGAAAGAAAAAATTACATAAAGGAAAGGAAAGGAAAAGAAAATAAATAATGTGCTGAAATTGATTGTTTTGAGGGAGTAGAAATATGTGGTAGTATTTAATGAGTTGCATAATCATTTTTCCATTCCCCCGGAAGAAAACCCTTCGAGGAAGGGTTTGAAGCATATCGCTTCATTGAGTCCGGGGGGCAGGGTGGCTTGTAAGGTATAGATCCATTGCAGTTCCAGTTGGAGGAGGGACTTGTTCCAGTCCCCACCTCTGGGACTGGGATGGATACGGTCAAGAATTAGGAATTTGATATTCGGAAATTTGCCTGCGTGTACCAATAGGGTATGGCGTCCAAGAGGAAGTTCTGGGTCGTTTTTGCGCATACTTCTGATGTGTTTGTAGGCACGTTGCCAGAATTGTAGTTTGGTCTTGCCTATGTAAAAACATCCGCAGTCACAACATAACATGTAAATGACACCTAATGTTTTACAATTGGCAAAGTGTTGAGGATAAAAGGTTTGACCATTGGGGAGTGTGGGGTTCTTTTCTGTATGCATAAATTTACAGTAGTTACATTTTCCGCACATAAATGTGCCTTTGGCTTTGCAGGGATCTGATCTTGCATCTCCTTTGTATTCACTTGTGACAAGTTTGTCCTTTAAGGATTTAGCTCTTTTCATAGAGAATAGTGGATGTTTTGGCACAAATTGTCCCAGAGTGGAGTCCATGGACAGTAAGTGCCAGTATTTTTTGATGATGTTTGTAATCGCATTGTGTTGCATATTAAATCTGGTGATGATGCGGCTAGGATTGCTGGTGTCACGGGGTTTAGACGAATACAGGATGGTATTTCTGTTTAATGCGAGTACACGTTGATATGCGCGTTTAAGGCAAGAATGTGAATAGCCACGTTGTAGTAATCTGTCTCTTAGATTTCGTGCTTGATCTCTAAATTCTTCATCGCGGGAACAGTTTCGTCGGATCCGTAGGTACTGTCTGTAAGGAATGGATTTAATGAGTGCTTGGGGATGGAAGCTGGATGCGTGTAGGATGTTGTTACCGGATGTCGGTTTTCTGTAGAGCTTGCTTCCCAATTTTTGTGAACTGTCTCTAAAGACTTCAACATCCAGAAAAGGAATACACTGTTTATCGTGATTCATAGTAAATGATAAGTTGAACTCGTTTTTGTTTAAACGCTGCAAAAATGGTTGTAGTGAATCAGGTGGACCGTCCCAAATCAAGAAAATGTCGTCTATTTAACGATACCACGCTGTAATGTGGTCCGTATAAATAGCGGAAATGTCATCCGAAAAAAGGTTTTTCTCCCACTCCCCCAGATACAGGTTTGCATATGAGGGGGCACACGAGGTCCCCATTGCAACTCCCTGTATCTGGAGGTAGTGGGAGCCAAAAAAGGAGAAGACGTGTGTCAAAATAAATTCAAGAATAGAAATAATGAACTCATGATAGGAAGGATCGCCTATACCTTTGGTTTGTAGGATGTGTTTTATTAATGCGATTCCTCGATCGTGAGGGATCGAGCTATAAAGTGCTTCTACATCGATGGTGACTAAAGTAGCGTGATCTGGAATGTAGAGATCATTGATCATTTGAAGAAAGTGCATGGTGTCTTTGACGTAAGAAGGTAGTTGGATTACTAGAGGTTGCAAAAACTCGTCAATTAGTTTGCTGGCATTGTCAGTTAATGATCCTCTCCCAGAGATGATAGGTCTCCCTGGGGGATCATTGGGATTTTTGTGCACTTTAGGAAGTGCGTAGAAAGTTGGCGTGACTGGAAATGTAACCCTTATATAGTGCCATGTGATTTTATTGATAACGCCATTAAGGTATGCTCGATCTACAATTGAGTAGAATTCTTTGTTGTATTTTTCGATAATGTCGAAAGGGATACGCCTGTACCATAGTTGGTTTTTCAGAATTTTGCGACACATTTCAGTGTATTGATCATTATCTAGGATTACAATGTTGCCCCCTTTGTCGGCTGACTTGATGGTGATGGTTTGATTTGCTGAGAGGTTTTGAAGAGCTTTTTTCTCATTAAAGTTCAAATTGTTATGAATTTTGTTCTTGATTTTTTGTTTCGCCAGATCTTGATTGACGAGTTTAAGGAAGGTTACTGCATTGGAATTTATACTAGGTGCAGGACAAAAGTCCGATTTCTTCTTTAATTTTGAATTAGTACTATTGAATGGGGTTGCCGAAGCAATAATCTTGGTGTCGACCGAAGGTAAGATTGTATGGTCTGGCGATATGTTTGTTTCGTTTTCTTCCAGAAGAGAATTTAGTTGAACAAGTGCTTGTTGTTCCTCTGGGGTAAATGGTGCATCGGAATGTTGTTTGCTAAAAAGACTTTTGAGTAAGAGTTTTCTAATGAATAGCTGTAAATCTTTGTATACTTCAAATTTATCCAGGTTAAAATTGGGGCAAAAATTGAGCCCTTTACCTAGGATATAGGTTTCAGTAGGGGACATTTGATGCAATGACAAATTGATGATATTAAGTTGGGTCTCTGGCATGTCGGCCTCATGGCTATAATCACTGTCTTCTAGAGATTTTGTTGTTGTGTGTTCCCTATAGGAGACGGGGAACGTGTTTGAGCCAAAATCTGTTCTAAAAAAGACGAATCGATAAGAGAACGATTGGATTGACTGGTTGATATTGGTTTATTAGGAGGGACTGTATTTCTCTGCGTGTATGCAGCTACCAGCGAGGTTGTATTGTTGATTTGGAAGATAACCTGCAGGATTATTCTAAAGCACATAATGAGTTGTTAGATGCACATGAACACCATACAGAAGAAATACACCACATTAAAATGAAGTTGGCAGAATTAGAAGACCGCTCCAGGTGGAATAATATTAAATTCAGAGGAATAACTGAAGGTTTGGTATGGATTTTAAGGGGAACCCCTCGCAAAAATAAAAAATATGGCTTGGGGTTCCCCCCAAAAATCAATTTCAGACCCTTATCTGAGTATGCAACCTGGCAGGCTGCAGGAAAAGAGGGGGGATGAGAGAGCCCCCCCTCCTGGACCATACCAGGCCACATGCCCTCAACATGGGGAGGATGCTTTGGGGTCCCCACAACCCTTGCCCGGTGGTGGTGGGGTTTTGCGGGCAGGGGGTTTATCGGAATCTGGAAGCCCCCTTTAACAAAGGAGACCCACAGATCCTGCCCCCCATGTGAATTGGTAACTGGGTACATTTTACCCCTACCATTTCACTAAAAAAGTGTTTTTAACCATTCTGACAGTTTTTTGGATGAAATGGTAGGGGTACAATGTACCCTCTAACCATTTTAATAAAATTCACATAGGGGGGCTGGGATCTGGGGGTCCACTTGTTAAAGGGGGCTTCCAGATCCCGATAAGCCCCCCGCAGACCCCCACAACCACTGGGCAAGGGTTGTGGGGATGAGGCCCTTGTCCCCATCAAAATGGGGACATGGTGCTTTGGACCCCAAAGCATCCTCCCCATGTTTAGGGCATGTGGCCTGGTTTGGTTCAGGAGGGGGGTGCTCTCTCATTCCCCCCTCTTTTCCTGCGGCCTGCTAGGTTGCATGCTCAGGTAAGGGTCTGGTATGGATTTTTGGGGGGACCCTCACAACATTTTTTTTATTTTGGTGTGGGGTTACCCTTAAAATCCATATCAGACCTGACGGGTCTAGTATGGATTTTGACGGGGACCCCTACACCATCTTTTTAGAACAAATTGCCACAGGTTTCCCCTTAATATCCATACCAGACCCAAAGGGCATGGTAATGGTCTAAGGGGAAACATGCCGTTTATTTCAATGATTTTTATCTGTATTGCCAGGACCCGAAAATTAATTATGTGCCACTTTATAGGCATACTATAGACACCCCCAGGTACGAAATTTGAAGGGATATTTCCCTTTCATTGTTTCACTTTTTTTTACATTGATACATGTCCCCTGGGGCAGGACCCATGTCCCCAACACTTTTTATGACAATATTGTGCATATAAGCCTTTAAAAATAGCACTTTTGATTTCTCCCATAGACTTTTAAATGGTGTTCCGCGGCTTTCGAATTTGCCGCGAACACCCGATGTTCAAGTCGAACTTACATTCGACTCGAACATTGGGCTCATCCCTACATTATAGCTAAGTAAAGAAAATAACATGTTTTACTATTAAGAAAATACTGATCCAATAAGCTTAAATGTTGAAGTACTAACCATTTACTTTATGAACAGCTGATATGAAAGCAGAGTTAGAGGAATGTAGTATTTGGTTGACTTCACTAGCTTGTCTTTTGGGTCTCATTATTACGACTTCAGAGTTATTGTGTAAAATGGATGACCTCCATGTAAGTATTGTACCAAGAGTTTTAACTAATTATCACTCCTGATAGAATAGCAGGCCCATTAGTAGTTATACTTGGCAAGAAAATCACAGACTATAGCTGACAATGCCATTTTTAATGGATCATCAATTAGTAGACCTACTGTGAGAGGGAACAAGTACAGATGGATGGTTACTAGAACTTCTAAACATGCATTATTGGAGTTAAATGTATTTTGAAATTGCATTTTTTAAGGTGTTTTTTTTTTTCCTAATTTAAATATTTTGTTCATATGTGTGCATGGTCCAAACTAGAAAATGTAAAATAAGGGATTTTAAACAATTGTTAATCATTTAATTATTCTAATAAAACCAATACCTTCTCAATACATGACTTTATTGGGGCTCAGATGTAGTGTAAATTATCAAAACATTGGCATTTTAATATTCAAAGATGCTCTAGTGGTCAGTGAGTCTGTTGGCTGTTGGACTTAAAGGACAGACTCACATTTTGTAACGTAATACATGTTACACCCATATTTACGGTGTAACATGTAACATGTTACAAAAGCAATAATCCCTCTACACTCTATTCAAAAACAAAAATTGTAAATCAACCCCACTGATAAAAATCTCTTCTTAGCATCAGGCTTCACCTTCACTCTCAACATTTCGTCTGTAAAATACTTTTTTTTTTTAAAGAGGGGTGACTGGTGCTGAAAGAGCTTCTTCTACTATAACTGCTGCTATGGATCTTTCTGGCATGCATGAAAACATTTTAAGTGGGGTTCAGAACTATCACTACAATACAATGTAACTTTACATGTTGCAAACCCTGCTATAGTATACAAATACTTTGAATGCATCTCAAGGCAAAATAAATAAATGGCTTGATTGTCCATTAGTCACAAAATAAATTAAATAATTGCTCATATTAAATGTATATAATTCAACAAAATCATGCTATAAAAATTATATTAACTAATCAATTGCCAAATGATTGCAGAAATTAGTTCAATACCCATATTAGTTAATATAATGTACAATTACATTATATTCTTAAAAATATCTAAAACATATAATAAAAATCCAATGATAAAAATAACCTATAAATATATAACCTAGAATAAACTGACCTCATATATACCGGTATCCCCATCTCATTTTATGGAAACAAGACCCCAAATGTCCCCAGAGTGCTTAAGTAAATAATAAACCAAATCATGTCTCTAGGGATCTTGGTTACCCCAGGGAGAATAGTAATCAAGATATATTTGGAATAGATGTGAACCCCTTGATAGGGATGGTTATAAACCCTTATTTCATCAGTCCCCCTTTTTTAGGGGACCAGAAAAGGCTGCATCCACCTCAATAGGAAAGACGGGATGGGGAAGTGACAAACAGGTACAATGAAGGTAGAGGAGCAAGAGAAGGTATATGGGGTGCAGGGTATGGAGAAAGAACCAGAAAAAGATAGAGGGAGTGGTGAATAGTGGGATTTTTAATCTGACTGAGTAATATGATACTGAACAAGCATGAAAATAAAAATCTGAGCACAGGATTGAAGTATGCACTGATGAAGGTCCTGTATAAGTTTGAAATGTTCATTGATGGCCATAAATGCTTAAGAAATTTAGGTTCATACAAATATTATTCGGGAAAACCACTGAAAATAAATAATAAACAAGGGGCAGAGGTTGTAGTGGTGGATAGTGGATTGAGAAACAAATCTACTTTTAATCCACAAATTAGTAACAACCATTATGTAGAAATATATATATTGTGACAAAGTCGCTTGGTTTTTAGCAGAAATAGCGATAAATGCAGCGTAGCAAAATCACTGGACTTTAAACAGAAATAGCAATAAATACGGCTTTATTGCATCCAACAAAAATAATACAAATAAAAAGACCTACTCCAACTTAGGAGGCTAACTAAACAGTAGTGTCCCTCACTACATCCTACTGGAGCGGTCATTCTGGCCTCCAGTATAAAACAAAGACGACAGTCCGATATAAACAATTGTTTCTGACAGACCTTATTCCTCAGATATACAGACAGTCTCCAGTCTGTCCATCCAGCGCAGCCTGGATCACACACTGAGCTCTCACTTTCCCCAGTCACTATCAGGCCCCGTACACACGAGCAAATGAGCAAATGAATCGTACACACGATCAAACCAAAATCCCTGCCAGCAGACAGCGCGGTGATGTGGCGGTGACCGCACCAGGAAGTAAATCACTTCCGCGCATGCGTCGAATCTATTCGACGCATGTGCGGGCAGATATGTCTGCTGGTTAGCATACTAACCAGCAGACATATCGGTCTGACGGGTTCCCAGCAGACAGATTTTAAAGCATGCTTTAAAATCTGTCTGCTGGCCAAATCCGTCTGTTCGCCCGTACACACGATCGAATCTGTCTGCTGAGATGGTCTGTCAGATCGTTTTCAGCAGATAGATTTGATCGTGTGTACGCGGCCTTAGGTGTAGGCTAATTAATAGGGAGAGAGAGGAGGTTTAGCTGTTGGGCCAGGCTGACATACTGACATACATAGAGTCGTGTACCCTGTCACTATATATATATATATATATATATATATATATATATATATATATATATATGTGAAAGGCTGACCATAGGTCAGCCTGGATTTGTAGGAGGAGTCAGGCCGCATAAAGCCTCCCTCGTTTCCCTCCTCCGTGGTCGTCGGCTCGCGTTTCGCGGTGTTTATTTACGGGCGACACTGACGTCAGTCCCCGGCGACGCAGACGTCACTTCCGGTCGCGCGCGAGTCCAGCTAGTTGCGTCGGTGTCGGATCATCTAGCGGTGGGACAGCGTTGTCTTGGCAGGTTATCGTGTGCCACGGGCGCAGGTAGGGGCGGCCATCGGGGTCGTCATGTGCACGTGGGCTGCCATCCAGGTCTCGCTTTCGGGGGGGTTACGATCATGGGGGGGTTGCCATCAGGGTCTTCTTACACACGGGGTCTTCTACTAGGGTACAGTGGTCTAGCCTCTTCCACTACATTGCTAGCATCACTATCTGCTGGCAGCCGGGGGATCTCGGCGGGGGGGGCTCAGGGCATGCTGTCTCCTTCCATGAGTTTTTATTTTCAGGTGTTGGGTTATCCTGGGGGGGGGGGGCTCTGGCAAACAGACCCCTCAGGTGGCTTCACGCTGCAGGCTTGGGCTGGGTCATTTCTGTATGCTTAAAACGTTTCATGTTTTGGATACATGTTCATGTTCCTCTCTCCCTCTAGTTCCCCTTCATTCGTCCAGAAACAGAGTTGCTTTCCTCGGTGTCCCCTTTTATTTATTGTTCCGGTCAGGTAGGTGTGTTTTGCTTCCCTCACTCCTGATCAGGAGTGGTGTTCTGTTTTCTTTCAGGGGTCGTAGGGGTGAGGGTCCAGGTTCTCTAGTTTTGATAGTTGCAAATTGTTCTTTTCCTTCCCCAGTCGTGGTGTTCGAGCTGGTCAGGTAAGTTTGCCATGTGTGACACGTCTTCACACAACGGACTTAGTTTAGGTCATTACCCATCACGTCTATGGGTGCTTCAGGTTGAGGTTTCGTTTTTAATTGGCTTGTTCAGTGGCAAGTCTCCTCACCTGTTTTATCACGCAGCTTACGCATCACGTTCAGCTTACGTTCTCATGCATTTCACGTTTCTCATGCTTTTCACGTTCTCATGCATTTCACGTTTCTCATGCGTTTCACGTTTCTCATGCGTTTCACGTTTCTCATGCGTTGCACGTTTCTCATGCGTTTCACGTTTCTCATGCGTTTCACGTTCTCATGCGTTTCATGTTCTCATGCGTTTCACGTCTCTCATACGGTTCTCATGCGATTTACGGTTCTCATGCGATTTCACCTTCCCTGTTGCGGTTTTACGGTTTCCTGTTGCGGTTTACGTTTCTCATGCGATTTACGTTTCTCATGCGATTTACGTTTCTCATGCGGTTTACATTTCTTACGCGGTTTACGTTTCTCATGCGGTTTACGTTTCTCACGCGGTTTACGTTCCCCATGTGATGTTACGTTCCTTATGCGATGTTACATTCCTCATGCGATGTTACGTTCCTCATGCGATGTTACGTTCCTCATGCGATGTTACGTTCCTCATGCGATGTTACGTTCCTCATGCGATGTTACGTTCCTCATGCGATGGTATGTTCCTCATGCGATGTTACGTTCCTCATGCGATGTTACGTTCCTCATGCGATGGTATGTTCCTCATGCGATGTTACGTTCCTCATGCAATGTTACGTTCCTCATGCGATGTTTTGTTTTTCATACGATTTTACGTTTTCCTGTTGCGATTTTACGTTTTCCTGTTGCGATTTTACGTTTGCCTTTTGCGATTTTACGGTTGCTTTAGCATTTTACGTTTGCCGTTTTACGTTGCTTTTGCGATGTTACATTTGCTTTTGCGATTTTTCATTCGCCTGTTGCGATTTTACGTCTGCCTTTTGCGATTTTTCGTCGGCCTGTTGCGGTGTAGGTCTGCCTTTTGAGATTTGACGTTTTCCTCGTTCAGTTAGTTTGTTTCGGATATTCTGGCATATTACTCATGCTACTTATGGTCTGTATTTGGTCGCCAGGTCCCCACAGGTGTCTTTTTATGGTCACGCAGCCATTGGTCTCAGGACAATTCACATGCTTGTGTCAGTTACTTTTCACGGTTCCCATAGCCACTTACGTTCCTCTCACAACTTTGTGTCTTGTTTTCATTCCGATTTTCAGGCTTACGTAGTTTAACATGTTAGGTCCAGGCGCCTCCACTGCACATTTCCTATCACGTTTATAGGATCACATGGTTGAGTTGTTCGTTTTTAATTGACTTGATCGGTGGCAAGTCTCCTCATCCATGGCACATACGTTACATTTCATTTCTCACACATAACCTGACACGTTTTCAGGTTTAAAGGCCTGAGTGTACGTTTTTAATTCACCTGTCACGCCGCAGGTAACACGGTCTGGTCATTAGTGGGGTCTCTTGTAGTCTCAAGGGGTTGTTAGGTTTCTAGCTGATAGGGGTTGGTCATCCTATTCGCAGTTATATTTGGTGTTTTTTTTTTTCTCTTCTCTCGGTTACACAGGTCATGTCTCAGGCTGCTGACATTGGGGAATTCGCCTCTGACCAGGCTTCTCCAGTCAGGGGGTCAGAGCTCGGTAGCGCTCCCTCTCTCAGGACCTAGACTGTCCCAAGATTAATGACGGAACTTCGTAGCAGGGGAATTTCACTCCCGGCGTCTGCCCGCAAGGCTGAGCTCTATAGGTTGCTGTTTCCAGGAACCTCGGACACTAGTGCAGAGCAAGTCACTCTACGGACTATAGTAGCCTCACTTACCCAGATCCATTCTACCCTCAGTACCCTGGCAACATCATGTCAGAATCTTAGAGACAGAGTCCAGGTGTTAGAAAATCCACCGGTCATGGCTCCAGCAGTCGCTGCGGCCTCAGGCGTGGTTGCAGATTCCGGTCCTCCCCCACTGCCTATACCAGGTTCAGCTGGCCCAGGTAATCCTTCTACTCCCCTGGTCACTCCAGCTCATTTCATTCCCGCTAATATCAAGAAGGACATCCTCGAGGGGAAGGATGTTAATCTGGCGTCCCTATTGATTGCGGCGCATGACGTAGCAGACAACAGGTCTTACGCTTGCAGGGATGTGTCAGTAGTGGTAAAAACCAGGGATCACAGACTGAATCGTAAATTATCCATCCCAGAATTTGTCATGGCCTTTAGTCTCTACAGAGACATCATATGCACCGCCAGTCCTATTAGGAGGGAGGAGTTGGACCTCTATCTCTATACTGTGGTTGAGCTAGGCCATAAGTATGGGGGGTCCAAATTTTATGATTATCACCGCTCTTTTTCTGCCAAGGCCGCGGCTCGGTTTGCCCAATTTCGGGTCACCACTGTCTGGAGTAATGTTGACACAGAGTTATTTTGCCGGCACTTCGCTGGGCTCAGGTCCCCTGTATGTGCCACGTGTCAGTCTTCCTCTCATACAGCGTATTGATGCCCCAATGCAGAGGTGCCTGCCCTACCCAGCACATCCAGGGGGTCGGGTGCGCCCCTCCCGTCCACAGGCCATCCGGCTGCGGTGGATAAATTAGGCCGGCCCATTCACTTTCTGGGCAAATCCCAGTTGTGCAACAACTATAACCTGGGCACATGTAATTTCAGCCAATGTAGGCTATTGCACATTTGTACGGGATGTTTCAGGGCTCACCCCAAATCGGCCTGTTCACTTAGGATGCACAAAGCTTTGTGACTAAGCCGCATTAATGTGGCTTTGTTGCAAGATTGCTTAGCCACCCATCCTTCACCTTCCTTAAGCAATTTCTTGGTTAGGGGGTTTTCGGAAGGGTTCCACACCGGGTTCGTGGCCTTACCCTCAGTCTGCGTGGAATGTCCCAACCTTAGGTCTGCAGCTTTAGACTCTGAAGCGGTGGACCTACTGTTACAATCCGAGTTAGATAAGGGTTTCGTCATTGGGCCATTCACCACACCACCTTTTCTAGTTTGGAGGGTGAACCCACTGGGGTTGGTAAGAGGGAAGTTTTCAAATAAACCACGTTTAATTTATGACTTGTCTGCCCCTCATTCTTCTCACACACCTAGCCTCAATTCCTTAATTCCGTCAGAAGAGTTCTCCCTCAAATATGCTTCGGTGGATCAGGCCATTCAGTCCATTATCGGGGTGGGCTCAGGAGCCTGGCTGTCTAAGGCGGACATCGCGGACGCTTTCAAGTTGCTGCCTATTTTACCATCACTTTGGCAATGGCATGGGATCAGATGGAGGGGGAATTACTACTTCGCCATCAAGCTTACCTTTGGTTCCAAGAGTAGCCCTTGGTTGTTTGACTCTTTTGCCCAGGCCCTCAGCTGGATCCTGACTCACAGGGAGAAGTGCAACAAGGTGATCCATTATCTTGATGACTTTCTCCTCATCGAGAGTGGACTTCAGAGGCCTACTGACCTTCAGAAACTCACGGCCATTTTTTCAGCTCTCAATGTACCACTGGCGGTTAAGAAAATGGAAGGTCCCGTGACTAGACTGACTTTTTTGGGTATCACGTTGGATTCTCAATCCATGCAGGCCAGTCTTCCGCCTGACAAGCTGGACAGGATCAGGGATTGCATTCATGCCTTTTCCGTTTCTCGGGTGTGCACCAGGGTGGAACTTCAGTCCCTACTTGGTATGTTAAACTTCGCTATGAGGATCATTCCTCAGGGTAGGACTTTCATCGCCAGGTTACTTTCATTACTACCTGCGGCCCCTAGTGCAGAGTCTCGGGTCATCCTGGATTCATCCACCTTGTCAGATCTCCTGATGTGGGATGAGTTTCTCCAAGGGTGGAATGGGGTTTCCATGTTCATTCCTACGGTGTCCAGTTTTTCCCCTCGGGTGTCCACGGATGCAGCAGCCTCCAAAGGTTATGCTGCCATTTTTGGCTCACACTGGCTGGCAGGGTCTTGGTCCGAGGAGGTTTTGGCCATTCCTCGGTTTGCAGAGACCTCAGCGATGTTCGAGATCTACCCCATAGTGGCAGCGGCTCAGGTATGGGGGCATTTGTGGGCTGGGCAGACGGTGGTTTTTTCTACTGACAACCAAGCAACCTCAGAAATGATCAACAATGGCAGGTCCAAATCATTGCGGATCATGGGGTTTGTGCGTAGGCTGGTATGGTTGTCTCTGCGGTTCAATTTCCACTTACATTGTAGGTTCGTCAGTGGCACTCACAACATAGCAGCCGATGCCTTATCCCGTTTTAATTTCCCGCTGTTCTTCCAGCAGGTCCCGGATGCAGACGCCTGCGCTACGCCTTCACCACGCTTTCGGCAATTAGTGTTGGATTAAGTTCCCATCAAGCGGATGCAGCGGCCTTAATTGAGAAATCTTTATCCGTCAACACCAGGAAGGCTTACCGCACGGCCTGGAATGCTTTTCAGGCGTTTCAGTTAAATTTCCCTAGCTCTGATCATTTCAATATACAGTACCTGCTTGCTTTTGTTGCTTTTTGCCACTCTCAACTCAAGTTGGCCCATGGTACCATTAGGACGTATCTCGCGGGTATTCAGCATTTTATGTCCTTGGTTGACCCCAACAGGCCCTCTGTTTTTTCAGCTCACCCTATTAAGGCCATCCTCAGAGGCATTCAAAAGAGCAGCCCCCCAGCCATGGTCTGTAGGTCTCCCATCTCGGGTCAGGTCTTCCGGGGCATGTCTGATATCCTGACGAGGTCTCCATTTGGGTTCTTGCCCAGCCTAGTGCTCAGGGCAGCTATTTATCTAGCGTTTTATGGTTTCTTGAGGCCAGGGGAGTTCACGGTCTCTGGCCCAGGTTCACGTATCCTCTTGGCCAGTCAGTTAATCAGACACCTTGGCCACTTCTGTTTGCATCTTCAGGCTTGCAAGACACAGCAGACAGGAGTTGGCACAGACATCAGGTTATTTGAGACAGGCAAGGCTTGGTGCCCGGTATTAGTGTTAGACCAGCTCACCAGCGCTTTGTCTGACAGACCCAGGGATGGTCCACTATTGCCTTTCCCTTGTGCTCCCCTCTCTGCGGCCCAGTTCATTTTTCACTGCCGCATCCTGTTGGCTAATCTGGGTCTGGACCCCAAGAGGTACTCTGGCCATTCCTTCAGGATATGCGCTGCATCCGCAGCATCTCGGCAGGGGGTTCCGACCCATATTATCCAGAAGTTGGGTAGGTGGAAGTCATTATGTTATGCTAGGTACATACCAGAACCTCTGGTTGAAATGTCTCAAGCTTTTGTCAATTTGTCTGATTGAATGTCCATCATTTGCACAATAAATTCTTGCTTAAACTCCTCCCTACCATGTTTCATTTTTGCCCCCTTTCAGGCATACCGACCAGGTGACCTCGGCACACTTCAGGTCTATGTCCAGTACACGTCAGGGCCATGTCCTCGTATTCTGTGTTTTTTGTCCATTCTCCCCCATAGGTTGAATCCGAGTACAAGTGAAAGGCTGACCATAGGTCAGCCTGGATTTGTAGGAGGAGTCAGGCCGCATAAAGCCTCCCTCGTTTCCCTCCTCCTCCGTGGTCGTTGGCTCGCGTATCCCGCCCATTTGTCCTTATTTCATTTCATTTTTATACTGGGGTATGCCCCCTTTCAGGCATACATAGTTACATAGTTACATAGTTAGTCAGGTTGAAAAAAGACACAAGTCCATCCAGTTCAACCATAAAAAATAAAAATAAAAAAAACACAGTAAAACACAGTACATCCTCCCATACACCCAACTCCATACCCACAGTTGATCCAGAGGAAGGCAAAAAACCCCAGCAGAGCGATGATCCAATTTGCTACCGGAGGGGAAAAAATTCCTTCCTGATCCCCCGAAAGGCAATCGGATTTACCCCGGATCAACTTTACCTACAAAACTTAGTACTCAGTTATATTATTTGCATTTAGGAAAGAATCCAGGCCTCTCTTAAAGCAATCTACTGAGCTGGCCAGAACCACCTCTGGAGGGAGTCTGTTCCACATTTTCACAGCTCTTACTGTGAAGAAACCTTTCCGTATTTGGAGGTGAAATCTCTTTTCCTCCAGACGTAAAGAGTGCCCCCTTGTCCTCAGTGTTGACCTTAAAGTGAATAACTCAACACCAAGTTCACTATATGGACCTCTTATGTATTTGTACATGTTGATCATATCCCCCCTTATTCTCCTCTTCTCAAGAGTGAATAAATTCAGTTCCTCTAATCTTTCCTCATAGCTGAGCTCCTCCATGCCTCTTATCAGTTTGGTTGCCCTTCTCTGCACTTTCTCCAGTTCTCCGATATCTATTTTGAGAACTGGTGCCCAAAACTGGACTGCATATTCCAGATGAGGTCTTACTAATGATTTGTACAGGGGCAAAATGATATCTCTATCTCTGGAGTCCATACCTCTCTTAATACAAGAAAGGACTTTGCTCGCTTTGGAAACCGCAGCTTGGCATTGCATGCCATTATTGAGCTTATGATCAACTAAAACACCCAGATCCTTCTCCACTACAGATCCCCCCAGTTGTACTCCCCCTAGCATGTATGATGCATGAATATTCTTAGCCCCCAAGTGCATAACTTTACATTTATCAACATTAAACCTCATCTGCCACTTAGTCGCCCAATTAGACAGAGCATTGAGGTCGGCTTGTAAATTGGAGACATCCTGCAAGGACATTATTCCACTGCATAGCTTGGTGTCATCTGCAAAAACAGAAATGTTACTTTTGATCTCAGACCCAATATCATTTATAAATATATTGAAAAGTAAGGGACCCAACACTGAACCTTGGGGTACACCGCTGATAACCTTGGATCATTCAGAGTAAGAATCATTAACCACAACTCTCTGAATTCTGTCTTTCAGCCAGTTTTCTATCCATTTACAAACTGATATATCTAATCCTGTAGACCTTACCTTACACATGAGCCGTGTGTGGGGAACTGTATCGAACGCTTTTGCAAAATCCAAGTATACCACGTCCACTGCTACGCCTCTGTCCAGGGTTTTACTTACCTCTTCATAAAAATAAATCAGGTTTGTCTGACAACTTCTGTCTTTCATGAATCCATGCTGTCTGCTGCTTAAATAGTTTGTTTCCAGCAAGAACTCATCCACGTGGTCTTTTATTAAACGTTCCAGTATCTTCCCAACTATAGAAGTTAAACTAACAGGTCTATAGTTACTAGGTAAAGACTTTGTTCCCTTTTTAAATATGGGCACCACATTGGCTTTATGCCAATCCAGTGGTACTATTCCTGTCATTAATGAGTCCCTAAATATTAGATACAGTGGCTTTGAAATTTCAGAGCTCAATTCTTTTAGGATCCGTGGGTGGATGCCATCTGGTCCAGGTGCGTTATCCACCTTTATTCTGTCTAAATATTTCTGGACCATATCACTTTTGAGCCATTGTGGATTTGGGGCTGTGTCACTCCCACCCCCTATATCGACATGAGCTCCCCCATTCTCCATTGTATACACAGAGCTGAAGAAAGCATTTAATAAATTTGCCTTCTCTATGTCCTCAGTCACCCACTCTAGATTATTTTGTAAAGGGCCTACATGCTCAGACTTGACCTTTTTACTATTAATATATTTAAAGAATTTTTTGGGGTTTGTCCTACTATCTTTTGCAATCTGTCGTTCATTTTGAATTTTTGCATCCTTGATTTCCTTTTTACATATTCTATTATATTCTTTGTAACATTTAAACGACACTAGTGTTCCTTCATTTTTATATTTTTTAAAAGCTATTTTCTTATTGTTTATAGCTTTTTTAACTTTGACCGTGAGCCACATAGGTTTTATCTTTAGCCTTTTAAACGTATTGCCCATGGGAATATACTTTGCAGTGAGGTTCCAAAGAGTCTTTTTGAAGAATTCCCATTTCTGTTCTGTGTTCATCGGTGCCAATATTCCCTCCCAGTCCAAGCCCTGGAGAGCAGTCCTCATGCTTTGAAAATTTGCTCTCTTGAAATTAAGTGTTTTTATCTTAACTGTATGTATTTCTTGCTTATAGTTTACATTAAACGAAATCATGTTATGATCACTGCTACCCAGGTGTTCCTTTATCTGAACATTAGTAATGAGCTCTGCATGGTTTGAGATTACCAGGTCCAACAGTGCATCATTCCTAGTTGGGGCCTCAATAAACTGGACCATAAAATTGTCCTGCAATAGGTTTTTAAATTTTTGTCCTTTAACTGTCCCAGAAATTCCATTATTCCAGTCAATTTCTGGGTAGTTAAAATCCCCCATTATTATCACCGTCCCTGCCCTTGCAGCCCTTTCCATCTGTGCAAGGAGCCGAGTCTCCACCTCCTCATTAACATTGGGTGGTCTATAACAAACTCCAATGATTAGCTTTGAACTACGCACATCTGTATGCAGTTCCACCCATAATGCTTCAACTTCATCACACTCTCCATCAACCAGGTCCTCTTTCACGCTTGCTTTGAGGTCACTTCTCACATAGAGACAGACCCCTCCACCTTTCCTTTTTACCCTGTCTTTCCGAAAGAGAGCATAGCCAGGAATATTAATAGCCCAACCATGTGAGGATTGAAGCCAAGTTTCAGCAATACCGATTACATCATAGCTCTCCTCATGCACCAGAGCTTCCAACTCACCTGTTTTGCTTGGAAGGCTTCTGGCATTGGTGAACAAACACTTAAATGTATTGTTACATTTTTCGCTGGCGTTTTTCATATGATTCATATAATTTTTAGTAGTGCAAATGGCACTATAATTTCCAATGGCTGTTTGCAACATGGGAACTTTCTTGTCACCTGCCATAACCCCACCTCCATCTATCCCCATTCCACTCTCCATTAATGTCTGACCCCTAACTGACCTGTGTGCCCGATGTAATTCACGTTCACCCTCCCCCTCAAGTCTAGTTTAAATACTCCTCCAGCATTCCCCTTAACCTCTCCCCCAGCACAGCAGACCCCCTTCCATTCAAGTGCAAACCATCTTTAGCATATAGGGTGTACCGACCAGGTGACCTCGGCACACTTCAGGTCTATGTCCAGTACACGTCAGGGCCATGTCCTCGTATTCTGTGTCCTTTGTCCATTCTCCCCCATAGGTTGAATCCGAGTACAAATATATATATTATTTTTTTTTTAAACCTTGAAGCGATTAACCCTAAGAAATATGTTAATCTGCAATAAATAGAGAAAGGAATATGTGATTTAGGAAAAAGAAAACACATTGTAATCCACCCAGCAGATAAAGAAACACTGCTATGTTTAAAAGTGAATTTGGTTAGCTTATAGAATGGGGGTTAAACAGAAAGGTTTTGGTAAAGAAGTAGGCTAAATATCTGAGTCTGCTTTTGGTCCACACTCCAATTATCCTCTTCTTCCCCAAATTCTGGGATTTATTTACAGGAAGGCCCCTCATTTTGGAAAAGTTAATATAGAATGTAATTGACCCCCCTAAGGAGATGGGTTACCTTCTTTGATATAAACATTTTTTTTTCCCTATGGTAGGTGTAGCGGGTGTAAAAATAATATAACTATTTTGGAACTTTGCTATCCAGGATTTTGTGTCTTGTAATACAACTCATGTAGTATATGTTCTGCAGTGTCCGTGTGACCTGAAGTACGTAGGCTGTACTAAAATACTTCCTCATAAAAGGATCTCAGAACATATCCACAATATAGAAATTGGATTTAAAAATCATTGTTTATCCCGATTCCCTACATTACAGAGAAATACATAACTGGGACCCTACCTCATTGCATTTTTTTGTGAATAGAGAGTGCTAAACCTCATTGGAAGGGCACAAATAGGGTCAGATACCTCAGAAAGAAACCCAGTGGATTTATAATATGCATACACTGAGACCTAGGGGTTTGTATGTTGAGCTTGACATCAACTGCATTATAAACGATGATTAGGGTTCAACATGGGTTTAGTTAAAGCTGATTTTTGTGGTATAGTCCATATGAATTCCACCCCCTTTCCATTTGTGAACTATTTTTTTGTATTATGTTATTTTATCATCTTTTTTTATATGGATTCTATATTTTCCCTATGAATTTTATTTGATGACTTAGACTTTTTATTTGTGTTTTTCTTTGATGAAGATGTATAATTGGCCTCCATACCCCATTTTTGTTAATAATCATAATTATAAGCCTCTCCCATCCTCTGGAACTTTCTACCTCAGTCTGTCTGGCTGTCTTCCACTCTGGCAGCCTTTCGGCGTTCCAAAAAACAGATCTCCTCAGGGAAGCCTATCACTCCTCCAAACTTTTATCGCTTCCATCAGCAGTCAGCACATCACCCAGTTATAATCTTTTGTACCACTTGCCCCAGCTTATTAGATTGTAAGCTCTTATGAGCAAGGCCCTCTTAACCATCTTGTAGTTTAATGTATTGTAACTGTACTGTCTCCCTTTATATTGTAAGGCACTGCCAGTTTGAGCATGAGTTCAGGCAAAACATTGGCTGTTCGCCCGTTCGACAAGCACCCAAATTATCGGGGCATTCAACTGTTTTTTCGGCCTACCAAACGACCACAATGTACTGCGCCACTGCACAATGCAGTGGAAGCCCTAATTGGCTAAAACAATAAAAGCTTTGCCCAATCAGGGCACATAGCATTGTCAGAGCCATGATTGGACACTATCATAATGACTGTATGCAATCATGGATCATTGCTGTTAGTCCCACCCCTCACTATAAAATATTATTCCCATAGGAGCTATTTGCAGTGTTATATTTGCATGGAAAGAGATAGACCAGGGCTCTGGTCAGTGCTACTAGAAAGTTAGGCCTTGTACACACAATCAGACATGTCTGATGGACCGTTTTCATCAGACAACTTTGAACTTGTCTGATGGTCTGATGTGTGTGTACACACCATCGGACCAAAATCCGATCAGACCAGAACGCGGTGACGTAGAACACGACGAATGAAGTTCAATGCTTCCAAGCATGCGTCGACTTGATTCTAAACATGCGCAGGTTTTTGGTCTGATGCTTTTGTGTACTAACCATCGAACCTGTCCGACGGACAGGTTCCATCAGACAGATTTTAAAGCATGTTTTAAAACTTTGGTCTGACAGACAACGGTCTGATGGGCCGTACACAACATCAAACTGGTCTGATGAAACTGGTCTGCAGACCAGTTTCATCAGACATGTCTGATCGTGTGTACAGGGCCTTAGAGTGCTATAGTGGGTTATTGTGATTCTATTGTGAGTGTGAGTTTCATGTGAATCTAGTGATAGTGCAGCATGAGTGTAGTACGACCGTTCATTTTTACTTTAGTGTCACTTTATTCTGTCAGGCAGGTTTCCTGGAGTATATTTCAGTGTTTTACTGCATGTTTACAACAGTATATTGCAGTGCATTATTGCAGGTTTACTGCAGTATATTGCAGGGCATCTTTAACGCAGTATATTGAAGTGTGTTAGTGCCCATTTAACGCAGTTCATTTCAGTGTGTTATTGCAGGTTTACCGCAGTATATTTCAGTGCATTGGTGCACATTTACCGTAGTATATTGCAGTGCATTAGTGAACATTAAACGCAGTATATTTCAGTGCGTTGTTGCAGGTTTACCGCAGTATATTGCAGTGTGTTGTTGCATGTTTACCGCAGTATATTGCACTTTAGTGTCATTTCATTTTGTCAGGGCAGGTTTTCTGCAGTATATTTCAGTGTGTTACTGCATGTCTAACACAGTATCTTGCAGTGCATTATTGCAAATTCACCGCAGTAGATTGCAGTGCATTAGTGCCTATTTAATGCAGTATATTTCAATGTATAATCACAGTATATTTCAGGGCATTGGTGCTCGTTTAACGCAGTATATTACAGTGCGTTGTTGCAGTTTTACCACAGTACATTGCAGTGTGTTAGTCCAGGGTTAGTGCACATTTAACACAGTATATTTCAGTGCGTTATTGCTGGTTTACTGCAGTATATTGCAGTGCATTAGTGCACATTTAACGCAGTATATTTTAGGACAGTATATTATTTCATTGTGTTAGTGCACGTTTACTGCAGTATATTAAAGAGTGCCAGTGCAGTTTTACTGCAGTATAGTGGAGTGTGTCTTTGTGAGTACTCAAGTTTAAGTGCACCAAACACCCCTTTACATTGATTAAAATGCATCCACATACAGATTAACCAAGCTTTATTACATTTTGTTATTAAGACCCGCCCTCCATCATGTCTGGAAGGCCAACAAGTAGAGTTAAATGTTCCCATGGCACTGTGAGGGGGCCAGCAGTATCTGTGTCCACAGACAAAGGTGGATGTGGTCCATCCTCAGGCCCGTGCTATCCAACCACAGCATGCAGAGGAGGTGGTGGCCTGGCTTACTAAACCATCCTCATTTCCGATCACCCAATCAGACTAGTGCATAGTCTACCACAGCTGCCAGAGTGGCTTATTCTGCCTCCTTGTCCAAAGCTACTCCTGCTTAGGGATGAGCCGAACACCCCTTGGTTCGGTTCGCACCAGAAAATGTGAACAGGCAAAAAATTAGTTTGATCACACAAACACTGTTAAAGGGCCACTAAAGGAAAACATTTTTTTTGTTTAAAATAACAAACAAGTTATACTTACCCCCACTGTGCAGTTTGTTTTGCACAGAGTGTCACTGATCCACGTCTTCTGGGGTCCCATGGCGGCTGTCTCTGGTCCTCCCCGCATGAACTACACACGTTCATGCGAGAGAGCTTGCCTTGTGTGTAGTCCATGCAGTAAACACATAGAATGCATTAAGGTGAAAAAAAGTTTTCCTTTACAACTCCTTTAAAGTCTATGGGACACAAACATGAAAAATCAAAAGTAAGCATTTTAAAGGTTAATATGCAAGTAATTGTCATAAAAAGTGTTTGGGGACCCGGGTCCTGCCCCAGGGGACATGTATCAATGCAAAAAAAAGTTTTAAAAAACTGAAGTTTTTTCGGGTGCTGTGATTTTAATAATGCTTAAAGTGAAACAATAAAGTAAAATATTCCTTTCAATTTTGTACCTGGGGGGTGTGTATAGTATGCCAGTAGCACATATTTCCCGTGTTTAGAACTGTCCTTGCACAAAATGTAATTTCTAAAGGAAAAAAAGTCATTTAAAACTACTCGTGGCTATTCATGAATTGCCGGGACTTGAGTAGCTTGTCATGCCATTTGGGCTTTGCAATGCTCCAGCTACCTTCCAACATCTTCCGGGAGTATCTTGACAACTTTGTAATTGTCTATCTTGATGACATGCTCATTTTTTTTTTCATATTGGAACGTCATCAAACCCATGTAAAGAAGGTACCCACAACTCTCTGAGAACATGGACTTTATGTAAAAGCAGAAAAATGCAACTTTAAAAAATCAGTTGTTCAGTTCCTAGGTTTTGTTCTCTCCACTGAGGGAATCGCAATGGACCCACAAATGGTCAAGGTATTTCTGGAGTGGCCAGACCCTGTAGACAAGAAGGGTATCCAACGATTCAAAGGCTTTGCCAATTTTTTTTGAAGGTTTGTGAGGGGGTTTTCCGCAATCATTGCACCCATTACCCAGTTGACTCACCAGCAGGTCCCATTCCAGTGGTCCCAAGAAGCCCAAACAGCCTTTGAAAATTAAACACAGGAGCAATCTTGTCTGTCTATGTCTATGATGTGGGCGAACAAGAATTATTTGCCATCAAATTCTCCCTAGAAGAATGAAGGTACCTGCTGGAAGGGGCTCTCTTCACAGATCACAAAAACCTGGAATACCTCAGAGAAGCAAAATGTCTAAGATCTCGACAAGCTTGAAGGGGAATTGTTCTTTTCCTGGTTCAACTTCCACATTTCTTATCAACCAGTCTCTAAGAACAGGAAAGCTGATGCTGTTTCATGAATGTTTGCAGATGTTTCTGAAACTATTGAATCGGGTACTATCTGCTTTGTTTCAGGACAAGATCTTCATCCCTCAACAAGTAAGACTTCAGGTCTTAAGGACCTTCCATGACCATAAGCTTGCTGAACATTTTGGGATCTCTGAGCTTACACAACGATCCTTCTGATGGCCTGGGTGGAAGCGAGATTGTAAAAATGTCAGTTCCTGTATTATCTACCAGCGCAATAAGGGGTCTAATACCAAGTCCTGGGGTCTGTTAGGGCCATTACCCATTTCAGAACAACCTTGGAGAAAGATCTCAATTGACTTCATTGTAGACTTACCCCCTTCTGAAGATTTCACCACCATCTTGGTAGTGGTTGACCATCTTTCAAACATTGCACATTTCTTACCCATGGTTTGCACTCTCTCTGCTTTTTTTTTAATCCAAAAAATTGTCAGGCAGCACGGAGTACTGGATAACATTGTATCCGATAGAGGAGAGCAATTTACTTTCAGGTTCTGGGGGGACCTCTGCAAATCCTTTACAACTGAAAGCGGGGGTTCACCCTAAAAAAAAATTCTAACATTACATTGAGCCGAGTTGTGATAATGAAATTATGCTGACCTTTTTTTTTTTCTTGCTGTACATAGCGTTTTATCTATATTTTCACTGCGGCTTCCGGGTAGGTAATCGTGTGGGACAGGGCATTCCTATTCACATGCTAATTGATTGACATGCTTCCCACCGGTGCATACAGCGTGTCACGACTTGGCGAAAGAAGCCGAACGTCGGGTCAGCTCTATATGGCGCTATACGGCGCCTGCGCACCGACGGTCTGCAAGACGTGACGCCCTGTATGCGCCGGTGGAAAGCATGTCAAGTAATTAGCATGTGAATAGGAACGCCCAGTCCCTCGAGATTCCCTACCCAGAAGCCGTGGTGAAAATATAGATAAAACGCTATGTACGGCAAGAAAAAAAAAAGGTCAGCATAATTTCATTATCACAACTCGGCTCAATGTAATGATAGAATTTTTTTTTTTGGGTGAACCCCCGCTTGAAGTATGCCTTTCATCAGCCTACCACCCACAAAGCCATGGCAAGACTGAAAGGACGAATCAGACCTTGGAACAATATCTTCTGTGTTTCTGTACCTGCTCTCAAGATGACTAGGCATCTCTCCTCCCTTGTGCAGAATTTGCCTACAATAACTCCTTGCATACCACTACTAATTAAACTCCCTTTTGGGGCAAAAAGGTTTTTATCCTTCATTTTTACCCAGCTACATACCAGAAGCAAAAATCAGCTGCAAGCGTTAAACATGCCTCATATATCATGCAAATGTGGATAAATTTATATATACACTGCGCTTTCCAAAGTCATATACTATACCAGTGTAAAAAAAAAAACATAAAAACCTTCAATAGTGAAAAAAACATCTTTCCTAACAGTGTAAAGTGACAATAATGCAATAAATAAACACATATATTAAATATAAAAAATAAATATATAAAAAATGTGTATATAAAAGCATAAACAATGATGATAATTAATATAAAGTGCTACTGTGCAAAGAAGTGCAATTCCCACTGTTATGATCCTGTATAGATTACCAGTGACCCGCTGATGCATAAAAACATTCTCCTGTGCATAGCATCCAGTATTATATAGTTTATCAATATTGCATTGCTGGGTTATTCAAAGAAGTGTTCCTGTGCAAGTGTATGGTATCCAAAAAGAGTCTATCCAGCTGTAATAAAGTTCATGCAATTATAAAGTTCATGCGATTATAAAACTGCTAGGTGCAATAAAGTTCCTGCTATTATAAAACTGCTAGGTGATCCAGAACATGCCGTGGCGTTTCTCACTCTGGTGCTCCCCTCAGGTATTTTTTATTTTATTTTTTCAATAAAATTGTATTAAGGCATTTCAATAAAGAGAGTAACAAACAGTGTCAGTCATAAGAAGCAGAGAACAGCTGACAACAACGAACTGGCAAAGAATAACTGACAATAAGCGAACATAGTTTTTCCAATACTGTTAACAAACATAAGTAATACAAATAAAAAAAGGGGGGGAAGTAGAAGGGGATTACCTTCAAAGGCGAACAGAAGTAAAATGTTAGTAGACAGCGCTTTGAAGGGGGGGGGAGAAAAGAGAGAGCGGGGATATAGCGGGGAGCGGGGGGTGGATTAAAGCCATGGCCATAAACTCACTTATACAGATTCCATCTCAACCTGATTCACTATAGCACAACACAAGGTAGAGGTCCTATTTTTTTTTCTTTTTTTTTCACATCAGCTTTTACCAAACGTTGGAGAGCCGCTCATAGTGTGATGCTTCGATCGTCTCTATTTGCGGTTTTGCATCATCTGTGAAACTGATACATACTTTGTGTATCTCATAGCACCTTGTTTTTTGTTTTTTTGAAGAGAAAGCTGCATTGTTACGCCGTATAACAAAATGAAATCAATCCGTCCACTATTGGCAACCCCCCAGCCTAGCGTCTGCAGCGATCGCTAAATACATCCCTTTTCACCCTTCCACCACCCCCCTCCCCACCCCCCGTGGCCCCCAGGACTCCATCAAACTAATCTTGTTGAAGAAATGTCTGTATTTACAACTCATGATATAAGGCTCCTATTGTAGATGTAAACTCTTGGTCTCCCCTCCTCAAGAGGTGCATTTCCCATATGAGTACTACGGACTCCCTTCATGAGGATGCTCTTAAACTCTCGACATAGCTCCGTGTTTTTTTATAAACCTTCCACTTATGCCATTTAGTCTCAAAATCATTCTTAGTTTCTAAAACGTTCTCCTTCAACTCTTCCATCCTATGAGTTTCTTCCACGGCATCCACCCACTCCCATTTCGGTGTCTTGCCATTTTTGGGGTATGAGTCTTTTTTCGCTGCATTCAATAAATGGGGAAGTAATGACAGCTTATATTTGTTAATTCCCTCACAACTGCCGTGGAAGAGAACTACCCACGGATCTTTTTTTATCACCATACCCGTAATTTCCTTTACTTGACGCAGTATAGAATCCCAATATTTTTGAATTTTCGGGCAAGTCCACCACAGGTGTGCCATCGGGCCTCTATCAGGGCATCCGCGCCAACACTCGGCGGATTGCACGATTTTAAATTTACTCAATTTAGCCGGAGTAATATACCAGCCAGAAATGCACTTATAGTTTATCTCCGCAGTTTGCGTGTCTATGGCGGAGGAGTGAGAGAGAGACATTATCTTATTGACCGTGTTTCCCCCCCTAAGAATTCCCAACTCCCTTTCCCATTTTTCAACAAAGGGTGCTGCTCCCCGTGCCCCAATCTTAATGAGTATCTTATATAATTTCGAAATCGTGCCCTTGGTATTCTCCCCAGTGCAAACCTTCTCTAATGGTGTCAGCTCTGACCCCGTCCTTAGTGGATGAACGAAATGACGTAACTGCAAATAGTGCCACCTATCGAGATTCCAAATATCATGTCTGGATTTCAGCTCCTCAAAGGTGGCCAATTCGCCACTCCTTATAATATCCCCTAAGTGCACTCTATCCTTTTTAATCCAGTTTCCATCAATTTTTTTTTCACCAGGTGTGAAGTATGCGTTTTCTTTTAAAAAAGTGGAGAATTTAAATTTTCGTCATTTCATATGTATTGTGCTTCAGTGCTCTATATTGTGTAGGCATCCACAAAATTTTACTCAATTGCGTCATGTCTTGTGACTTTTCAATTTGTAACCATCTTTTCCCTTGCTTGTCCCTGGCCCATTCGACCGCCCGGGAGAGAACTGCTGCTCTATAGTAGCTTTTAATATCAGGGACCGCCAAGCCTCCATCTTGCTTATCTTGTTTTAGGATTTTCAGGGATATTCTGTGCTTTTTGTTTTTCCAGACGTAGTTCATTAATAAGGAATTTAGGATTCTTAAATATTGTGGAGATAACGCTATTGGAATTAAATGAAATTGATATAATATCTTAGGGACATATATCATTTTTAACATGTTTATACGTCCCACCATAGTTTATGTTCCTCTTCCCCGACCCGGATCCCCTTGATATCGGGATCTTTACGGATCGTAGCCAACAGTGGTTCTAATGATAGAATGAAGAGAAGGGGAGACAGGGGACAACCCTGTCTTGTCTCGTTCCTCATCTCAAAAGAGTCTGAGAGAGATCCGTTAATCTTAATTTTTGCTGTGGGCCGACGATATAGTGTTTCAATCCATTTAATGAGCCTATTCCCTATTCCTATTGTGGCTAGTGTCTGCATTATGAGTCCCCCAGTCTACCCTGTCGAATGCTTTTTCCGCATCGACCGACAGGAATAGACTAGGGGACCCGGCCTGCCTTATCTTCTGCAGCAGGAGGAGTGCCCTTATGCCGTTGTCTTTGCCTTCCCTGTTGGGTACAAACCCTACCTGGTCCGGGTGAATCAAAAAATGCCAAACTCTTTTCAAACGTTCCGCCAAAACTTTTGCGAAGTTCAAAAGAGAGATAGGTCTGTATCCGGAGCATAGGGAACTGTCCTTCCCTTCTTTTAAAATGATAGCAACCAACGCTTCTGATGCTGCCTGACTAATCTCATACTCAGACCCCAAGCCGTTAAAATAGCTGCAGAGTCTGGGTATCAAGATATTACTGAATCTCTTGTAGTATAATACCGTGAGCCCAATTACTGAATCTCTTGTAGTATAATACCGTGAGCCCATCGGGCCAGGACTTTTCCCAATAGCCATATTTTTCAAGGCGTTTTTGATTTCTTCTTCTGTTATGGGCCTATCCATGTTTAGGCTTTCGTCCTCATTGGGGAGGTCCTATTTCTAATAAGAAAAAAGACAGGCATGCAAAGCGATAGACCTTCTCAAAAATAATAATTAGAATGCAACAAGTTACGTTATAAACATCATGGAAGATGTTCCTGATGTTTGATCGCTCTCAGTATAAACGAAGGGAGACGAGTCCAAGTTAACTTTTTCAGTGGGTGTCAGGCACCGGTTAATAAAGGGTGTCCATCTTTTGTCAAACTTTGTACTTGACCGTAGAGGATGTGACAGGCAATCTAATTTCTCCCTGAAAAGTAACACTTTGAGGTTCCTCAATGCTTCAGGCTGAGACGGAGGAGTGGAAGAAATCCAGTGATTGAGGATGATCCTGCGTGCTATGAGTAGCGTTAAAAGTATCCACTGAGAATGCTCCTGTGGCAGAAAGGTATTAGACACTGGGAAACTTCGTCTCTGTGGCTGTAGCCCGAACGATATTAGCACAGGGTCCTTGTCCGGTAGATAGTTTGTCACCCTTTGTATGAATTGGAGAATTGAGGTCCAATAGTTGTCTATCAAATGACAGAACCAGAGGTTATGTAATAAGGACAGTTTACTGAGCGAGCACCATGGGCAGGCTGGGCCTGTGCTGGTTGGAAATTTTGTGGAAAAAGGGTAAAAGGCTCGATGAATTATTTTAAATTGGGTTTCCCTCCAAGATTCGCAGGGGGTGAGTAGACTAGTCATCCTGTAGCCTGCTAAAATATAATCAATGTCTACTTGGTCAGGAAAGTCTTTAATCCAGGAGGACATGGAGGAGGTGTGCAAATTTGTCATTCAGAGGGCGATAAATATCTGATATAGAGTGGCGGCTTTCCAGGATTAATTTATCCATAAAACACAGTTGAAACCTAACGTTCTTCTTTGGGCAAACTTTGTTGATAAAGTCAATATATTGCATAGCATAAAGAAAGTGGTGTGGGGGTAGGCTGAATTCCTCCACTAGCTGAGGGAAGAGCTTGGGGGTGCTGCAGCCTCATTATATAAAGAGTATGTGTTTGTAAGACCCTTATCTTTCCATTTGAAGAATGGTTCATATTGAAGCCCCAATGGAAACTTAGGATTGCCTTGTATCGGTAGAAACTTGGAAACATAAGGAGACGTATCCCAGTGCGCATGCTCAAAAATCACGTCGGAAATACTCAATGCTTTCGATGTGAACGTAACTTACGCAAAGCCCTATTCGCGTACGACTTACACAAACAACGTAAACAATGGAAAATTTGACGCTGTTCCGACGTCCATACTTATATGGACCTCATATAGCAGGGGTAACTTTACGCCGGTCATACTCCTTACGTAAACGTCGTATATCAATATGCCGGGCGCAACTACGCTTGTGAATTGGCGTATCTAGCTCATTTGCATATTTGTAATGGGAACGCCGAATGCGTCCAGCGTAACTATGCGCCCACAATACGCCGGTGCAGGCAAGTTACGTTGGACGGCTGAAGCCATGTTTTTTGGCGTATCTTGCTTTCTGAATCAGCGTAAAGATGCGACAGCGCACATTTGAACTTACTTCCGAATCCGGCCCCCAGTATTTAGATGTTTGTAAGATCCAATCCATTCCTGTTCTCAACAAGCATGCTAGGTTAAACACTCTAATGTTGGGGAGGTTTATGCCGCCCTCGCTCCTTGGGAGAAATAGCTTAGTTAGTGCCACCCTTGGTTTGCCTTTTCGCCATAAGAAATTAGTGATTGCTCTGTATAAGGTTTGTATATCTCTGTGTTTATTTAACAACGGCAACGTTTGCATAGGATATAATAGTCTGGCAAAACTGACCATTTTAAAAAGTGCACATCTCCCAAAGAGTGACAGCGATAGATTTAACCAAACCTCCAGTTTACCTACAATTTTTGAAATCAGGGGGGGATAGTTAAGGGAATATAGAGAGGAAGGTTCCTTACCAATCTTTACACCCAAGTAAGTGATGTGTTTTTCATTCACATGGAAGGGGGAGGACAGTAACCACGAATGTGTTGGTTTCATACTGAGGGGGAGAATTTCACTTTTGGTCTTCCTGGCCGAAAGGGGTCCTGTGTAGGTGACATGACAGGGGTTCCATGGCTAAATTGAAGAGCAGGGGGGATAGGGGACACCCTTGTCTCATACCTTTGTGTAACCATATGGGGTTTGATTGTACACCTGCTACTATAATAGTGGCATAACGGGCAAAATATAAATTACGAATAAAGTGATAAAAGGGACCCGACATTCCAAATTTTTGCATTACTAGAGATAGCCATTGGAAACTTACATTATCAAAAGCTTTTCAGCATCAAGCGTGATTATTGCTAAGTCCTTTAAAGGGTGCTGTTTCGCGTAACTAAGGGCGGCAAGGACTTTTCTCAAGTTAGAGGACGGTAACCTACCCTTAGTAAGGC
Source organism: Rana kukunoris (assembly GCA_029574335.1). NCBI lineage: Eukaryota > Metazoa > Chordata > Amphibia > Anura > Ranidae > Rana > Rana kukunoris. The sequence goes on from CM056056.1 coordinate 151,701,183, forward strand.
CCGATTGCGCCTTGTGAATTAGGGAGGGCATAATGTTTGCTAGTCAGGAGGCAACAACTTTAGAAAGAATTTTGCAGTCTATATTTAATAGGGATAAATGACGGTATGATCCTGGGTCTTTCGGGTCCTTACCTTTTTTTGCAATGAGTTTAATGTTTGCCTGGTGGCCGGTCGGGAGGCCACCATCCCAGATGGAATTGCAGACCAGGAGCATAGAAGGTGTAATTTCATCTCTCATCAATTTATAGAATTTGGGCGTATAACCGTCCGGACCCGGGGCTTTCTCATTTGATAGGCCTCTGATTGCTACATTAATTTCGTCTTTGGTAATCGGGGCATTTAATTTTCGTAAATGATCCGGGTCAATAAGGGGTAGGTTGGTTGAGCCTATCCAGCTAGTCGCCTCCTGTAGATCGATTGGTTCCTGGACGTATAGTTTTGTGAAGAAGTTTTCAAGTGTCTTACTAATGTCCTTGGGTGTTGAGGATAGTGAGCCGTCCAGGTTATGTAATGTCGTGATGTGCGTGGGGTGGTAATGTCCCTTGGTAAGATTGGCTAGTAGCTTTCCCGCCTTATTCACAAATTTATGATATTGCAATTGAGCAGAGGACATTTTCGCTAGTTTTACGTTTTCTGCCCACATTTCAAAAGACACCTTGGCTTCTTGCCAAATCTTACGGTTTTCAGCCGTGTTATGTTCAGTAAGGCACACTTGGCGGGCTTCTCGGATTTTATTGCTGGCCTCTAGGAAGTGAGCTTTAGCGTTTTTCTTATAGGCCAATGTAAAGGAAATTATCTTCCCTCGCAGGAAGGATTTTCCTGCCTCCCAAAACAAATTTGGGTTATTACTGTGCTGTCTATTATTTTGGGCATAATCCGACCATGCTTGAGTCAGCATCGCCTTGAAGTTTTCATTTTGGGCCAAATATGGAGGAAACCTCCACTGCCGATAGTATGGGCGAGTCTGTATATTGTCCAAAGTTACCGATACCGGGGAGTGGTCCGAAATGACCAAGTCATGAATGCAGGAGTCCCTAACTTTGTGGAGTATGGAGTGGGTGCAAAGGAAGTAATCACGTCTAACAAAGGACTTGTGAACTGGGGAGAAAAAAGAGTATTCCTTATCTAAGGGGTGCTGCAGTCTCCAAATGTCTATAAGGTTAAGGGCCTGAACCATGTGATAAATATTAGTGAATTGGTCAGTTTGTTTAGGTCTGGGATAATACCTGGGACTGGACCTGTCTTCCTGTTTATTAACGGTCCAGTTAAAGTCGCCTCCTACGATGTGGGGTATATTACAATCTTTTGCTAATTTGGAAGATAAATCCGTGAAAAAGGCCTGGTCCGGAGAATTGGGAGCATAAATGTTTGTTAGTCTAATTTCACCCGCCGGAAATTTCAGGTGGACCGAAATCAGTCTGCCCTCCTCATCTCTATCAACCTGAACAATATCGCATGTTAGGTTTTTATGTAAAAGTATGAGAACGCCTGCCTTACAGCCTTTGGCGGTCAAACCCAGCACCTCTTCTACCCAAAGCTTTCGTATGCAGAAGTAGTCACTCTCCGCCAGGTGTGACTCCTGGATTAAAGCATCTGCCTTCAACCTTTTTGGTGCTTGAGGACTTTCATGCATTTTATTGGGGAGCGTAACTCCCTAACATTCCATGTTATTAGCTGAATCGGGACAATCAGTTAAGGGGGAAATATAGCATGTATGCATTCATAAATTGAGATTACCTTCTGAGAGAGGATCAGTATCGTAGAAAGATGCATCAGATCATTTGTCCTTGTGTGAGATTGTAGGAACCATTCCGCCATAGACGAGAAGAGAACGTTATGGGAAAAGGGGAAATAAAAATAATAAGAGAAATAAATAACAATAACAAACAGAGCCTTCTGTGACTTCACATTTTTCCGTATGTAACTACACCACCAGATGAACCGTCGGCCTGACAAAACAGGTAACTATATTATAGTCAGTCACTGCCTCCCGAACTGAAGCGGGCTGGGCAGGAGCATAGGGATGAGCTCCGCGTTTGATTCGAACGTATGTTCGACTCAAACATCGTCTGTTCGCACGTTCGTCGAAATTTAAACAAAACGGGTTGTTCGCGCCAAATTCAAGTGACACGTCACGGCCCATAATTCACTGCGGCATTGCGCGCTGATGATTGGCCAAGCATGCACTATGACCCGCATGCTTGGCCAATCACAGCGCGCAAAAAACGGAGAGCCATAATTGGCCAAAGCCAGGGTGGCTTTGGCCAATTATGGCTCAGGGGGTTTAGCCCCACTCTATAAAAGGCTGCCTGCAAGGCGGCTTCGTGTAGTGTGTTGCGGTGTTGTTAAAGAGATCAGTCCTGTAGAGAGAGACAGTGGGGTAGATTCACATAGATCAGCGGATCTTTTGATCCGCGTGATCTATCTTTTTTATGATCCGCCTGTGCCAGTTTTTGAGGCAAGTGCTGTATTCCAAAAGCACTTGCCTCGTAAGTAGCCCTGGCGGATCGTAAATCCCCCGGCGGAATGCAAATTCCGCGGCTAGAGGGAGTTTACTATTTAAATCACGTGCGTCCCCGCGCCGATCGTACTGCGCATGCGCCGCCGGCTAAATTTCCCAGCGTGCATTGCTTCAAATGACGTCGCAAGGACGTCATTGTTTTCGTCGTCAACGCAATTAACGTATGGCCGTATTCCCGACTGACTTACGTAAACGACGTAAAAAAAATCAAAACTCGACGCGGGAACGACGGCCATACTTAACATAGGATACGCCGCACTTACCCCACATATAGCAGGGGTAACGATCCACCGGAAAAAGCCGAACGCAAACGACGTAAAAAAAAAGCGATGGCCGGGCGTTCGTTTTTGAATCGGCGCTTCTCCTCATTTGCATATTCGTCGTGGATAGTAGTAGAAGCGCCACCCAGCGGACGGCGGGAGATTGCAGCCTAAGATTCGACAGTGTAACTCACTTATACCAGTCGGCTCTAAGGGAGATCTATGCGGAACCTGATTCGAGGAATCAGCCGCATAGATCCGAGCGTCGGATCTCACAGATACGACAGTGTATCAGTAGATACACCGTCGTATCTCTATGTGAATCTACCCCAGTGTCTTTATTACTAGATAGATAGAGCAGGCAGGGTAGTCAGTTTAGTTAAATTTACGGTGTGTAGAAGATATATATACATCCCAGGAGTTGTACATATATTTATACACTGTATAGCTTAGCTAGATCAGTTCTTCCTATTCTACTGGCAGGCAGGTTATTGTGCTATTTAAAGACGTTATCACAGGTATAGACACCCAGCAGGTACAATATTTAAAGGAATTTTTCATTTTTTTATTTTTATTTAAGCATCATTAAAATCACTGCTCCGGGAGCAGTGATTTTAATGATGCTTAAATAAAATAAAAAATCCTTTAAATATTGTACCTGCTGGGTGTCTATAGTTTGCCTTTGAAAACGTCTTTGAGAACCCGGGTCTTGCCCAAGGTAAAATGTATCAATAGAAAAAAAGTTTTAAAAACGGTTGTTTTTTCAGGAGTCCTGCTCCTGTAAAAACTAGAATTTTTTTAACTTTTTTCCATTGATACATGTTCCCTGGGGCAAGACCCGGGTTCTCAAAGACGTTTTACGACAATGACTTAGGCTTTAAAAAAGACTTCAATTGGGTTCTAAATGTTCGTGCGAACTTTCGGTCCGTTCGACGGTTCTGGTGCGAACTGAATGCGGGGGTGTTCGGCTCATCCCTAGCAGGAGCTAGTGATTAACATATGTTATGTAGATATGGGTATAAACCCATTATTTGTTACATCAACAGGAGGTTACCCAGTGTTGGAGTTGCATAACACTACTTCCGGAGGAGAAATAAAGAGAGGATATAATCTCCCATCTGAACTGACTGAACGCATGCCATGGCGGCCTGGGTCTAAAACTGTTAATTGAGAAAAGAGAACACGTGCAGGTTTAGCGTCAAAGAAAGGGAAAACAAACACTCGGCCGGATGGTTTGAGGTGAAGAAGTTCTTTAGCTGACCTGCACCTTCTCAAAACAAAAAGAACAAGCAATTTAGTGAAAGAGCAGTATATTTAGTTGTGGTCCGGTAGAGGTAGTCCATCCGATGGCTTTAGGCTTTAGGCGCTTAGGGGGGTCCTTTCTGGGACTTCTCTGCTCCCTTGGGCCATGTTTAACCTTGTCTGCATAGGGATCCGAATGATCTTGTCTCAAAGTCAGCGACTGAAGAAACGCATTCGCTTTATCTAGGGACTGCAAAGCAACCCTCATGCGTTTGAACACAGAGTACTGCAGGATATGCCAGGGTGAAGTGAATGCCCCTTTTTGTAGAGCTCTGCACAAATTGGTTGGAACTCCATCCGTTTGCGGGATACCTCAGCAGAATAGTTCGCAAAAAATAGGAGTTTATGACCCTCTATCACCACTTCCCGAGCTTTGTGGAAATATTGCAAAATGTCCGTGCGATTGACGTAGTGATAGATATTTTGCTATCACCGGTCTTGGGCGTTTGCGGTTTTCAGCTGGAGCACCGATGCGATGTGCCCTTTCCACTATGCACAGGCTGTCGATCCAGAGGGCTCGTGGAAGGACTGAAGAGCAAAGCTCGAGCAAGTCGTTGTGTTTGTGGGACTCAGGGAGCCCAATGATTCTTAGGTTGTTTCTCCTAGAGCGATTTTCAAGATCTTCCATGCGATCATGCAGATGTTGTTGATCCTGAACAAATCTCTCCAAAGCAGCAGACATATTATACTGATCATCTTCCATGGATGATATGCGCTGCTCAGCTCTGTTTAGTCTCTAAGAGTGCCCCCTATTTCTTTCCCCAGCTGCTGTATGCCTTCAGCCACTGCTCTGTGTACTGCATCTGTAATGGTGGGAAAGAGCAGAGCAGTTACGGCTTGTGCTATCTTGTCATAGGAGTTGTCATTCTCCTGGTGTTTTGCAGCAGTTGTCTTCATCTCCTCATGTAGTGTCTCCCTGCCTGGGAGGATGCCCGGCATGTGCTGTTGCTGAGCTCGCTGTGAGGGAGAGTGAGTCAGTGGAGCCGCGGCCATCTTGAGTATACCTGCCTCCTCGGCTAGAGGGGAGATTGCGTCGCTCCTGCCCCGCTCCAGCGCACAATTTCAGCTGGGTGAGGTACCGCTCCATTCTCTGTAGTGAGGGAGAGGCAGGAGGACGCTACACCGCTCGGTTTGGGGGCAGCGTCTGGGCTTTATATGTCAGCTATGTAAAGGTTTAGACGGAGCCTCTGGATCTTCTGCCTCCTACATACGGCGCCGGAACCGGAAGTGTCCCTTTAGGTATTTAATGCTCACCTTAGACTGTGTGCGATTAAGCCCAGTCAAAACACACATATGAACCACCTTTGGGCTCTTGTAGTTACACCGAAATCCTGGACTCGTCAGTATGGCGGGGCTTGCCGTGTCCATCTGAAGGGCTCCTTTGCTGTGCCTTCATATCTGCATGCTGGTGGGACCTTACTATCTGCCACACACAAGGGCTGTTACACTTCCCCTCTATCAACCTGGGATTCTACAGCCATTCACTGGGAGTTGTGATAGTTCTCTTCATGGGACATCTACATGCCGACGGACTGATGTTAACCTCTCCTCATCTGGATTCAGCAGTGGCTACATGTTTTTATGACGGTTTTTGCTAGTTTGGTGTTACTCGCACCATTTTTACAGTTTATGTAGCTACATCGATTTTATCTCCAGTGCAATATTTATTTTGTCACTTACTTGAAGACTATAAAAGTTTTAATGCTATTCCCATCGAGTGCTGCCTTGTTTTTTGTATCCTGCTATCCATTTTTCCAGTGGTTGGTAGCTGCACTGGGAATGAGCCGGCAAGGAGATCAGCTAAAAGTAGTTGGATCGGTATGTGCGTTGTAATTTATCGAAAATTAGTCGATTAATCGATTAAAAAAACAAAACGATTATTCGAACACAAATTTTGATCAGTAACAGCCCTAATATAAATCACTATTAAAACATATAGGGCCAGATTCACAGAGCGATTACACCTGCGCAACAGGAGATGCGCGTGCGTAAGTCTAAATGTGCGCGTGCGTTTCGATGCACGGCATCCCCAAAACGAGATACGCAAGAAATCTACTTTTTTTTGTCCAGCGTTAGACAGGCGCATCCGTCCGCGCAAAACTGTGCTAGACAGACCATTGATTTGCTAGTCAAATATGCTAATGAGGGACTTACGGGGATCCACAAAAGAACGTTGGGGCAGCGCAGGCTACGCAGTGTGCGCAACAGCAAAATGTCCTGTCTAAAATTAGACCATATAAAAGCTGGTCTAAAAAGAAAAAAATCATCTACATGTCAGATAAAGCAACACTGTTAGTGAGGAGCTCAGCAGTCACACGTGTTGCCCAACAAACTGTATGCCAACATGCCAGTGGCATCCATGCTCATAGCTATACTACTGACTTTAGATGAGCAAAGAAGGAGGAGAGCACTGATGAGGGCACTAAGGCACTTTTTATTTGCTTATATAAACTTTACAATTTAATCTAATCTAATACAATATTCTTATCTGACTCACTGTTCACTTGATATATCACACATGCATAGACATCTATGGCATGAGTGATTGAGGTGTCTCGCATCTTCAGATTCACCCCTCATGCCATCATGGAATTAACCACAACCTTGCAGGAGGACATCAGCAGCCCAACACATGGCACTACCCATGACACCCATGACAGCTACATATACAATCATAGCCCCATCTCCACAGATTTCGAACAGAACATGTATGGGGACAGCTGGCTGGTTGGTGAGTGACATGGGTGGCAGGCATGACTGTCCCCCCCCATGATGCACACATCACAAGGGGCACATGCACTACTAACATCCTCCTGTCTTTTCCCTTCAAGGTGACTCTGCATATGCACTGGGACCCCATCTTATGACCCCATCTCATGCCAGCTCACATATGCATCTTTGCACGTTAAACACACACATTAATCAAGGCACAATGAGAATGCATGCATGCACACCACTGTGGTCCCTAGCAAACACACACCACATCGTCATCACATTGGATTGGCACAAGCCCACCATGCAGGACTTGTGAGCAGCAACGCCATGCCACGGCTCCAATTATGTCACTGTACATTCATACACCATTCACACGGACCTGGGTTTCACTTCTCCACCACAAATGAGGGTGACACCCCTTTTCCCGCAGGAATATCACCCCCACATTCCAAAATCATACACAAACAGAACCAAAAAAATTAAATAAATGACGAGCAAAAATAAAAAATGCACAGCAAAAATATCATTTAAACAAAATAACAACAAAGAAAACACATAAAAGACAAAAATCACTCTGCAAAACAGTCCCCAAATATCTCAAAGACACGTCACAAACAAACAAACAAACGCTAATAAACAAAAGCACCTTGCTGTATAGGGAGGGATACAAAGGGATGTACTTTTGCAAAGGAAGTGCGTTTGTGTCTGTCTATTTATGCTGTCTGCGTAGTTCACTAAGTTGCCCTAGTCCACTTCCAATTTCACTGATTGCGCCGTTCCCGAGTTGTGAGCATACGCACAGAGGTGCTGACCATGGTCTCCTTCAAGCGCGCATGCGCGAGCCGGCCGGCCCTTCATTTGCATGGGGTCACGGCTCATTTCAATGTAACACGCCCACGTCCTTCCCAATTTGTATAACTCTGCCTTACGCCTCTGAAATAACGTTACGCATGCGCAATTTTCTGCGTAAAAGCTACGAGAATAGGGTGATTACGCGGCTACATTGCGCAAGTCTAACGTAAAGGCGGTGCGCTACGCCGGTCCAATAATGCGCAGATGTACCTGAATCTGGCCCATAATCTTTAAAAATTACAATACTTATTAATGACAGAACCTAATTGGGACTGCTAATAAACAAAGTAGAAAACCCCCCTTATGAACTCACAAAACTACGAAAGTAAATAGCAGACTGGGATAACTAATTATTGCTTAAAAAACATTTCAGATCAAATTCTTTATTTAACCCCCCCGGTGCCGAAGAACCTAACTGGTTTATCCACCAGGATTCACGCTTACTAATTTCCCTCACGTAGGTGGGGGCTTTGATACCCCAAAATTGCATGCCAACTGTACTTTTATTGAGGACATCTCTAAAATGTACCAAGAGAAAATGTTTGCCAAATCCCTTCCTAATGTTTCTTACATGTTCCTCCATGCGGTCCTTCAATGCCCTTATGGTTCTACTGTACCAACATAGATCAAGTTGCATGGGCATTTGACTGCATAAACTACACCCACTGTATTGCATGAAATAAAATCCCTAATAGTATATGTCTGTTTGGATACAGGGTTAGAAAATTATTTTACTCTTCTAACATTAGTGGGGACCCTTACACAGCTGTAACATTGTCCGCATCCATGAAAGCCCTTGACGTCCTAAAACATCTTGGGTCTAGGAGGGAGTGGTTCCACAACATTGTGTACCAATCTGTCACGTAGATTGGGTGCTATTTTGTATACAATTTTAGGTGTATTCAATAAACATCCTTTAAGGTGAACATCCTGCTTTAAAACATCCCAGTATGTGTGGATAATCTTTTCCACTTCTTTATTTTGTAAATTGAAATCCAAAACAATAAATGTACCCATATCATTGTTGCTTATCATTTCTTGTGCTGTCTTCTAGTAAATCTTCTTGATCCATATTTTTAATCTTACTCTTTTCTTTTTCCAAAAAGTCATCACAGTATCCTTTATCTCTGAACATTTTACTTAACATCTCAGATTGCATTTCAAAGTCAGCTTCTTGTGTACAGTTCTTTCTTATCCTTATATATTGTCCTCAATGGATATTGTCCAACCAAGGTCTAAAGTGGCAGCTCATTGTGGGATTATAAGTGTTGCGATCGGTCACCTTAAAGTAAGTTTTAGTCTCTATACCACGTGGTGTGTTTCGAATCTCTAGATCTCAGAAATGTATCATGTCTTTGCTGACATTTGTAAGGCTAATGTTCTGGTTATTGCTGTTCATCGTCTGGAGCTGATTTTCCAAGGTTCCACACTTCCTTTCCATATAATCAAGAGGTCGTCGATACTTGGGTCCCTATTATGTAGGACACCCTCAGACTCCCATTTGGCAATTTATAAATTTGCTACACTAGGGGTGAAACGTAGCGCCCATAGCCACGCCCTTGATTTGCAGGTAAAATGTATCCTGATACTAAAAGAAGTTATGTTTCAAACAGAACTGTAAAAACTTCAACATGAATCTCCGTTGATTCTTTTTCACATGACTATTATTTTACTGCACTCAAGGCTCCTTGATGATCAATGTTAGTGTAAAGCGATGCTACATCCCCTCTGGCCATCACTACTTCATCATTAACTGTACACTCTTTTAATAGCTGCAATTTATGTTTCGTATCCTTTAAAAACGCATAAGTGTTCCTTACTAAGGGGTGAAGGTGAATATCAATATATTCCCCCAATTGTGATGTTAAAGAGTCTATTCCACTTACAATGGGTCTTCCTAGGGGGTTGACCTTATCCTTGTGGATTTTTGGTATATAATAGATCACTGGAATTCTACTAGCGGTGGGTACCAAGTATTTTTCTTCATGTTTATTTAGTAAATTTCTCTCTGTGCCATATTGTATGATGGATTCCAATTCATGTTTAAAAACCATAGAGGGATCAGACTTTAGTATCTGGTAGGTACTTCTATCCTCTAGAATTCAATCCATCAAATCCAATCCACGACAATGCCCCCCCTTTATCAGCTGGGCGGATCACAATATCTTTTCTACTTTTAAAGGTTTTAAGGCCTTTCCGTATGTCCCTCTGTTCATTCACCTTTTTAATTGGGAGTCGTTCTAGGTCAGTTGTCACCAATCTTTTAAAAGGGTCCATGTATTTGTTATTAATTATATGAGGATTAAACACTGAGTTGTTTCTTAATTGTGTATATTTTTTTTCCATTGCTGCTTTTTCTACAGGATGCTGAGCATAATATTTCTTCACATTAAGTTTACTTATGGATTTTTGAGTCCCTATGTACGTTTCAAACTTGTTAAGGCCTTTTTTCCGGGGCAAATTTTATTCCTTTATCTAAGGTTAAAGTTTCGTCCCTGGGTAGGGCGGTACCACTAAGATTGTAGATACCTTCACCTAATCTTCCCGCCTTCTTTTTTGTTGTATCTTTCGTCTTGCTTGTCCTCCTCTTTTCCTGTGTTTCTTCCATCCTGGGTGGGATCCACCCGACCCTTCTCTAAAAAAAGAATTTTCATATTGCTGATCAATTGTGTCATACAGGGGTTGATAGCTGTTATGAACGGGAACCTCATACTGGTCCGGTGGTGGTCTGTCATACCTCACTCTTTGTGGTTTGGGAGAATAATAATAACAATTACCTTGCACCTTGGGACCCCTGTTGGAAGGTGGTCCTCCTTGGTACCGGTGATCACCCATGCGCTGGGCCTCTGTACTGTTGCTGTGGTCCCCCTCTTTGCGGTGTTCTATATTGATAATGTTGTGGGTACTGGTTATATTGATGTCCCTGTGGGTTATAACCATTGTTTTTATATATTTATTCTTTATTTGGAAATTATTAAAATACAACATACACCCACATTGGTGTAATAATGAGCTTAATACAAAAATACATTAAATTACTTATTTCCTATTTTCCCCTTTTCCCATTTCCCATATCCCCTCCCCCTCCCTTCATCCTTACCCTCCCCTTCCCCCTACCCCCCCCCCCCCCCAATCGGTCATCCCTCTTTCTTACTCTACTGTATTCTCTGTCTCTTTCTGTCATTCCCTGTGCATATTTATCTGACAATTTAAAAGCTCTCCATTTTTCCCATGTTGCTCTATAGCTTTCCCCCTTCCCTGTTCTCCATGGTTCTAACCATTGTACTGTGATCCTTTGTAATAAGGTGCATTCCCTGATTGGTTACCTCTCAATTGGTTGTTATTCCCCTGATGGCCCTTATTCCAATAACCACGATTGTGTGGGTGGCCATAATAGGTAGGTTTGCCTCCATTATAATTATGCGCTCTATTGTCTTATTGCCCATTATAGGGTTTTCTGACACTGTGCGGTTGTCCTGGTGGAGCCCCCTGTTCCCTTTCTGGGTTACAATTCATGGGGTAATCTCTAGTGGGTTGCTCTTGTCTCTGGGCTTGCAGTGTTTTGTGTCCCACATTGCGGTCCCCTCCATGGTTACCGTCATTCATGGATGATTTTTGAGGAGCCCCATTTCCGTTGGCACTTACCGTTGACACTTGTTTTTCCTGGTAATCTTCTAAATCCCAGAGATATTTATTTTTCTTAGTGTTCTTCTTCTCCAGATCCTTCTTCTGCATGTTTCTCTGAAGATCCCCCATATGTTTAGCATATTCTGTAGTGTCTTTAAATGGTTCAATCCTATCGCAAATTTCCTTAATCTGGCTTTATATTAGCCTAATTTTTCTTTGTTTCCCTTTACTTAAAAAGTCCATGACCTCCCTACCTTTACCATTAAAAAAATGCATACAATTCATCGATATCATCCTCACTTAACAGACCATCATTTATGGGTACTTCCTATATAAGTTTCCTATGTACCATATTGTCCTTCAAATATTTTTCCATGGTAAACAAATCCCACCAGATATTACTTTTCTTGTCCATACAATGCCCCAATTTTCAAAACCAATGTAAGATGTCATTATCCTTGTTGGTCACTTCAGAAAAAAATGCTTCCAAATCTAATGCTACATACACGACCGTTTTTAATGGTCTAGAAACAACAACGTTTTTTTTCAATCCGATTCTTGTTAAGCCTGCCTTGCCTACACACAATCGTGAACAAAAAAAATGCTTGAGCAAAGCACGGTGACGTACAACACGTACGACGGCACTATAAAGGGGAAGTACTATTCGAATGGCGCCATCCTTGGGGCTGCTTTTGCTGATTTTGTGTTAGAAAAACTTTGGTGAGAGACTATTCGTGCTTTTCAGTCTGTTACAGCTTGATGAATGTGCTATCTCCATTACTCACGCTAGTTTTACCAAAACAAGTGCTCCCATCTCATAACTTGCTTCTGAGCATGCGCATTTTTTCACGTCGTTAAAGCTTACAGACAACTATTTTTTACGTTGTGAAAAAGGACAACGTGAAAAATGACGCAAAAATGTAATGCATGTTTTTCACGTTGCGACATTAAAAAAATGTTGTGTGTACACGGCATAATTCGCTGTTGTCAAAGAATGTAATGGCCCCTTTACATTACACAGCACCCTGCATCTCTGGGCCCCTTTACATTACACAGTCCCCTGCACCTCTGGGCCCCTTTACATTACACACCCCCCTGCACCTCTGGACCCCTTTACATTACACAGCACCTAGAATCTCTGGACCCCTTTACATTACACAGTCCCTGCACCCCTTTACATTACACAGCACCCTGTGCCTCTGGGCCCCTTTACATTACACAGTCCCCTGCACCTCTGGGCCCCTTTACATTACACAGCCCCCTGCCCTTCTGGACCCCTTTACATTACACAGCACCCTGCACCCCTTTACATTACAAAGAACCCTGCAGCTCTGGACCGCCTGCATGTTACACAGACCCCCCTTCAGTGTATCCACCCCTTCAATGCAGACCCCCCTGTTTAGTGAAGAACCCCCTTCAGTGTAGCCCCCTATTCAGTGTCACCTCCTTTCCTTCAGCCCCCCTCGTTCTGTGTAGCGCCCCTCGTTTAGTGCAGCCCCCCCGCTCATTGCAGCCCCCTTCAGTGCAACCCCCCTTCACTGCAGCCCCCCCGTTCAGTGCAGCCCCCTCGTTCACTGCAGCCCCCCCGTTCAGTGCAGCCCCCCTTCAGTACCTCTTTACACATAAACAGAGAGGAGGGAGAGGCAGCTACACTCAGCTGTATGACATCCGGGATTGCACAGACAGGCAGCCCGTGGCCGCAAGAGGAGGGGATGGTAGATGCATCGGTGTCACCCTGCACCCCACCGCACACCCCCTCGCCACTGTAGCTAGCTCGCCTCTCCCTGCCTGTGCCAGTGTTCCGCTGCCTAAACCCGCAGCACTGCCACCGCAGGTATAGAACAATCGCGGAGGGGTGTGTCGGTCTGACACTCCCCCAGTGTGTGGTACCCAGGGGCAGCTCGCCCCCCCCCCCTTAGTACAGCTCTGGATGGCCGCATGGCGCCCCTGTTGCCCATGATGCCCTGTGCGGCCGTACAGCTCGCACACCCCAAAGGTCGGCCCTGTTACTGCTGAATAATCCTGGGGAGGGACCACCTTACTGTGTCCTAAGAGAGATGGGACCATCTGCATAGAAACACAGAAAAGTGACAACAGAAAAAAGAATGAGTAGCCTATCGAGTCCACCCATTTAGCATGCGCTACAAACAAAATGTGCCATGCATTCATCCTGTATTAAATTTGTAAACTTCTAAGCTTTCAAAAATATATTTAAAAAAAAACAGACATTACATCTTAAACTCACACAAATCATTTTGTTTAGACATGAGAAACCATGTAATCAAACCAACTTTTTTTGTATTAAAAAATGACCTATTCGTATTGGTAAGAATATCACATGCTGAACATATTTCATTATCACAGTTGTCTTGTTGTCCTTATGTAAATGTCATTAAACATTTCTGTCTAAATTTTTGTATAAAACGGATACAATAAATTGAGTAAAAGTATCTTCTGGTGTTCTGTCCATTGCACCATGAGGACATCTGCTGGAGAGTTCATTGTACTCTTGACAAGATCAGAAAGGTTTTATCTATTTTATATTAATGGTTCCAACGTCATTCCCTGTTTATAGTCTATAAATCATATTGTTCACATTCATGGGAGTCAAAACACATTTGTACAAACAAGGAACCAGAAAAGAAGGATCATAAAACAAAGCATGCTAATTATTTTATCTTTAATTAGGTGAAAAGAGTAGGAAAATATATTTTTACACTAGTAAACGTGAGCAATCAATGTAAATGTGTTTTAAATGTTTGTGTATTGTAAGAGAAAATCAATTCTCCAAGATAGAGATTTGTCCTGTTTTGAGCCAGTTAGATCAAATTGATTCATAGAGATTTAGGCTAGGTTCACACTTATGCATGTGGCTGTGGGTGCAAGAACCACAGCGATATCCAAAACCATCTGCAGTAAAAATGAACTGCTCTTACGAAAAAATGCGCAGGCTTCCATGCATTCTGAATGGCATCCCTCACATGTAAAATCACTGTGTGTGTGTGTGTGCAGGGACCTCAGGGAAATTGCATGGTCATTTTTAAAAAGGTGCATGCACCTTTTTTTTGTGGAAACGCAGGCTCGGCAGCCCATTCATTTGTATTCCCACACAAACATGCCCTTCAAAAATACATAGGCCTCGTACACACGACCGAGGAACTTGTCGTAAATGAAACACTGCTTTCCTCAACAAGTTCCTTGTTAGGCTTGTCGAGAATCTTGACATGCTTTCTTTGCGTACACACTGTCAAGACAAAATCTCGTCGTTCTCAAACGCGGTGATATACAACACGTACGACTGCACTATAAAGGGAAAGTTTGATTCCAATGGCGCCACCCTTGGGGCTGCTTTTGCTAATCTCATATTACTGCATGTTAAATAAAAGTTTGGTGAGAGACGATTTGCGCTTTTCAGTCTGTTAGAACGTGATGAATGTGCTATCTTCATTACAAACCCTACTTTTACCGAAGGCACGCTCCCATCTCGAACTTTATTCTGAGCATGTGCGGGTTTCTAAGCATACACACGAATGTGTTTCTCGTCGTAAACCAGCCCGACGAGAAACACAACAAGGAAATTGAGACTCCCGATGAGGAAAAAGAGAACTTTTTTTTTGTTGAGTTCCACGACACGAGAAACATACACACAATCGTTTTCCTTGGCAAAAAAGCTCTGCCACCAAGTTTCTTGATGGATTCTGTCAAGGAAAACGGTCGTGTGTACGAAGGCATAGGTGTGAACCTCTTTTTTTTTCCACCCTGTTAAAGGGTCACTAAAGGATTTTTTTTTTAGCTAAAATACCTTCTTTTACCCTAATGCAGTCCTGGTTTTATTTCCTCATTGTTCGATTTTGCTGTGATCCTTCTCTGTTCTGCACACTTCCTGGTTGTCTGTTTCCTTATGAATAAAGTACTGGGAGCTTCTCTATGTGGTCTATAATCAAGAAGGTGTGATTACCGTGTGTCTAAAACCCCTCAGAACCAATCAGTTTCATTTTAAAAACAAACACTGCCCTGTATTGGCTCTGTGTCTCTGTCCTTCACAGAAGCATGAAACTAGATGAAAAACGAAACTGAACCTTTTTCTCTATAATGTTGAATCTTTTCTCTCTATAATGTTGAATCTTTTCTCTCTATAATGTCGAATCTTTTCTCTCTATGTAGAATAATCGTGGACTAATAGAGTTAGAGTTAGGCACATTCGACCAACGAAAACGAAAATAAAGCATGTGTTTATGTCGGATCTTTCGGTTTTCGTATTCTGTGCGTTCGTTTTCGTTTGTTAAATTCGGAGGAAAATGCATTTGGACGAAAACAAATGCACATGTCTATTTATTACCTTCTGTCACCTAATGCCAACATGGGTTTGAGTCGTGCACATGCTTGATTGGACACAGCTGATTTTAGTCAATGTTTTCTGCTGATCCAATCACACACAGAGTTCTGTGTTTACAAAACACAGGACCCTGTGTACAGGGAACAGCAGTCCTGCCAGGAAAACCGGCCTTGTGTAGGGGGAAAAAGCTACCGAGCAGGTTCTTGGTTTTCCCTGTGGGACTTTTTACCGCCGGGAAAACCGATCGTGTGTACAAGGCAATATAAAAGTAAAATCAGTACACTTTACACACATTTTATATTGTCAGGCACACAGTTAACCTCTTGATTGCTCCTAGATATCCCAGTGTCTTTAGTACAGTATACATCACTGATCACTGTATTAGTGTCACTAGCAAAAGTTACTGTCAGTGACCTTCCCAGCCAGTGTCTGTTAGTGCCAGATTGACTGCCACCATATCACAGTCCCTCTTTAATTAACTGATCACTGCCATTGAAAGTTGTTTGTCATAGCTGTGTAAATTCCAGTGTATATATACTATACTTTGTAGACTCTATGGCCCAGATTCAGATAGAATTAGATTATCGTAGAGTATCAGAAATACACTACGCCGCCGTTTTTTACCTGGCTCTACGTGGAATCCAGGTAGATTTTGTCCAGTAAACGACGGCGGCGTAGTGTATTTCTCCCGTTGCAATCCATCTACGCGAGTAGGGGGCGTGAAGCATTTAAAATAGGCGCGTTCCCGCGGCGATCGAACTGCGCATGCTCCGTTCGCAAATTTCCCGCCGTGCGTTGCGCGAAATCACGTCGTTACGTCATTTTTTCTTGAGTAGCGTCGTTTACGGAGATTCCTATTCCCGAACGAGTTACGTAAAAAAAAAAATCTATATATATTTTAAATTCGACGCGGGAACGACGGCCATACTTAACATGGGCTACGCACCGTTAGACCAGCAAAAAGCTGGTCTAACAGTACGTATAAAAAAATAGACGAAAGCGATTGCGAAGACCACTCGTATCTTCGTGGATCGCCGTAAAAACTCATTTGCATATCCAGACGCATGAAAACGACGCAAACTCCTCCCAGCGGCCGCAAAAATATCGCAGCGTAGATCCGAAGGCTTACGAAGACGTAAGCCTCTCGGATCGAAGCCCAAAGCCGCCGTATCATGGTTTGAGGATTCAAACTAGTGATACGGCGCGCGAAATTTGAAATTACTCCTGTCTAACACCAGTTATTGTGTAATTGCTCTGTGAATCTGGGCCTATAACTTTAAAACAAACCGATTAATATATACCTATTTTATTTTTGTTTTGTTTTTTTTACCAAAGACATGTACCAGAATACATTTTGGTCTCAATTCGATTTTTTATTGGATATATTTTATGACAGATATAGAAAAAAGTGTTTTTTTTTAATCAAAATTTAAATTTTTTTGGTTTATACAGTATATAATAAAAAATAAAAAACACAGCAAAATGCTATGATTATTGCGCTATTGCACATTTCATTGAGTTAAGTCAAGGCTCTGTGGGGGCCAAAACATAATTTCCAGGACTCCTTGTTCTTTATTACATTGAAAATAGTTCTTCATGACATTGGCTGTATGTTTGGGGTCATTGGCCTGCTGCACAATACGTTTTGGCCCAATCACATGCCTCCCTGATGGTATGGCATGGTGGATAAGTATCTGCCTGTATTTCTCAGCATTGAGGACACCATTGATCCTGAACTAATCTCCAACCCCATTTGCAGAAATGCCACCAAAACTTGCAAGGAACCTCCACCATGCTTTACTGTTGCTTGCTGACGCTCATTATTGTACCACTCTCCAGCCCTTCATCAAACAAACTACGTACATTTTGACTCAGCAGTCTAGAGTATCTGCTGCCATTTTTCTCCATCCTAGTTCTTATGTTTTCATGTATAATTGAGTGGCTTAGACTTCTTTCCACGTTGACGGTAGGGCTTTGTGGCCGCAACTTTTCCATGAAGACTACTTCAAGCCAGACATTTCTGGGTCCCATTGGATTCTACCAGTCCTGGCTTTCTACCGCTGTTACGCAGCAGGAGCTGATCAGCTGGTCCCATGTACCCGCTATCCACCAGCACCCACTGATTTTTCGGCACGCAGACAGAACAGCAGTCTGTCTATGTAAACATTGCCACTTCTGTAAAGCAGGAACACTGATCAATGGTAAAAGCATCTCCCCCACTACACTATATCCCCAGCTAGGCACACATTTAACACTTTGATCGCCCCTTATGTGAACACCTTCCTTGCCAGTGTCATTAGCACAGTGACAGTGCCATTTTTAGCACTGATCACTGTAATAATGTCACTGGTCCCCAAAAAAGTATAAAAAGTGTCAGTTAGGTTTCTGATTTGTCTGCCACAATATTGCACTCCCGCTATAAATCTCTGATCGCCACCATTACTAGTAAAAATAAGTAAATAAATAACAATTTCATAAATGTATCCCATAGTTTGTAGACGTTCTAACTATTGTGCAAACTGATCAATATACACTTCTAGGGATTTTTCACCCAAAAATATGTAGTATAATACTAATTGACTTAAATTTATGAAGAAATTCGATTTTTTACATGTTTTTATTGGATATGCTTTACAGCAGAATCTAAAATATATTGTTTTTTTATTTTTCAAAATTGTTGGCCGTTCTATGTTTATAGTGAAAAAAATAAAAACCGCATAGGTGATCAAATATCACCAAAAGAAAGCTCTATTTGTGTTTTTTTTTAAAATGACAATCAACTTTATTCAGCCACAGTTTTGCACGACTGCATAATTGCCAGTTAAAATAACGCAGGGCCGTATTACAAAAATGGCCTTGTCAGGAAGGGGGGTAAACCTTCCAGAAGTGAAGTGAATAATTAGTCAATTGTACACTTAACTCTAACCCTATAAAATCTTTGACTTTGTGACAATGTACAGTGTGCAAGTGTACGAATTGAGCTGGTTTTAAGCCAAAGGGTAGGCATGCCAAATATTGATTTGATTTTGATTTTTCTTAGATATGCTTACTTTACATTTTGTAAAATGATAACAATTTTAACATTTGTTTTTGAAAGCATTCTTACTTTACAGCATTTCTTCGCACCTGCCTAAAATGTTTGCAAAGTGCATGTTAGTAAAATTGTGTTTATTAACTGCTTGCCGACCGCCCACCGCAGTTATACGGCGGGACGGTGAGACTGCTGCACGGGAGCACGTAGCTCTATGTCCTCCTTTTAGCAGCTTGTAGGGCGCGCGCGCGCATGCCCGGCGGGCGTGCTTGTTCGTTAGAGAGCGGAGAACGGGAGCTTTGTGTGTAAACACAAAGCTCTCTGGTTCTGTCAGCGGGGAAACGCTGATCTCCTGTTCATACAATGTATGAACAGGAGATCAGTGATTTCCCCTAGTGAGTCCACCCCCCCCCTACAGTTAGAACACACCCAGGAACACACTTAACCCCTTCCCTGCCCCCTAGTGTTAACCCCTTTACTGCCAATGGCATTTTTATAGTAATCCAATGCATTTTTATAGCATTGATCGCTATAAAAATGCCAATGGTCCCAAAAATGTGTATAAAGTGTCCGATGTGTCCGCCATTATGTCTCGGTGCTAAAAAAAAACGCTGATCACCGCCATTACTAGTAAAAAAAAAATATTAATAAAAATGCCATAAAACTACCCCCTTTTTTGTTAACGCTATAAATTTTGTGCAAACCAATCGATAAACGTTAATTGCGTTTTTTTTAACGAAAAATATGTAGAATAATACGTATCGGCCTAAACTGAGGAAAAACATTTTTTTTATATATTTTTTGGCGATATTTATTATAGCAAAATGTAAAAAATATTGATTTTTTTTTCAAAATAGTCACTCTATTTTTATTTATAGCGCAAAAAATAAAAACCGCGGAGATGATCAAATACCACCAAAAGAAAGCTCTATTTGTGGGAAAAAAAGGACACCAATTTTGTATGGGAGCCACGTCGCACGACCGCGCAATTGTCAGTTAAAGCAACACAGTGCCGAATCACAAAAAGTGCTCTGGTCATTGGGCAGCAATATGGTCCGGGGCTAAAGTGGTTAACATTTCTAAATATAGGGTATTTAAAAATAATATGGTGAAATATTTAATACATGTGTACAATGAAAAGGATGAATATCATATAGCTAGAAGGAAGAACATTTTTACTACATATTAGGATATATGAATTGGCAGTGTACCGGCCTCTTTTCTTTTCATAATGAAAAATGTATTGTTTACATAAACAAAGACATTTTAAAATACCTTGGCTACTAAATTACTTGTTGGCAGCCAGATGAAATTAAACATCCAACAATGCAGCTTACTTTGATAATAGGGCTTAGAAATTGTCTTCATTATCCTCACTAATATTTCAGGTTTTGTAGAATCTCTCTCTGGCCATATGCTTGTGTAAAATTAAAATGGAACAGATCTTTGAGAAAAAAATATGAAAATGGGGAAAAACACTTCCCCTGTGGCTGGATGAAATTGAAACCTATTAAAACCAACAGTTTTACAAGGAGTTCTGGAAGTCTCTTGATAGAACATATTTAATTGTCCAGGTTTAAGAAACATAATTTTGTTAATTTACACATATGTGCTGGAGCCAGCACCTTGATGACTTGTTCTAGGTTTTCTAAAAGGCAGACCTATTTAGATATCTATAACTTAAGCTATTAACAGTTTTCTTTCTAAAAGTGAACAGGTTGTTATAATGCATATTAAATCATCCAAACAAGACACAAATGTGTTGCTTGTGCTCATTCTACTTTAGGATAATTTGGAGCCAGAGGGTTCTATGATATATCTGTGTCTACCCACATCATGATCACATTGTCATGACTGATGCAGATGCAGGAAAGCTTTTATTTTATAAGGCAGTATGTTGTTTGTTACCAATTCAAGTGTTTTAGTTCAACATTTTTAGATTTTTAGAAGCACAGAAACCACATAAAAGGTTGAGGTTTCGTTGACATTTCTCCAGAATTTCTTTTCTTTTTCGTGCAAAGATCTTTCAGTTGCACAATGTGGGTTTTCCAAAATGCCCATTTCAAAATCCACCTACAACATTTTAATTTGGGGGCTTCCCTTCATTAACCACTTCAATACCATGCACTTTCACCCCCTTCCTGCCCAGGTCAATTTTTAACTCTCAGCACTGTCATACATTGAATGGAAATTGTGTGGCCTTGCAACACTGTACCCATATGATATTTTTATTAATTTTTCACAAAAATAGAGCTTTTTTTGGTGGTATTTAATTACTTCTGTTTTTATTTTTTTTTGCTAAATAAATGAAAATAGACAGAAAATTTGGAAAAACAAAACACAATTGTCTTCATTTATTTTATAACATTTTGCAAATAAATGAACTTTTTTCATAAATTAAGGCCAGCATGTATACTGCTACATTTCTTTGGTGAAAAAAAACTATGGTATATCTGATCATTCCTGATGTACCGGTGGTCTTTCTTGAGGCACACAAATGCCACAACAGTACAAATATACCCTAAATGACCCCTTTTTGAAAGGTAGACAGTCCAAGGCATTTACTAAGAAATTTTACTTTTTGTAAGACTTTTGTAGAATTTAAGAAAAAAAAATTGTATACACTGTCACCAGTGCAGTACAACATCATCACATAACTGATGTGGTGGTGGTGACCAGGGATACTGAATATTCACAGTATGTGTGTATATATATATATATATATATATATATATACAGTGCGGAAAATAAGTATTTGAACACCCTGCTATTTTGCAAGTTCTCCCACTTGGAAATCATGGAGGGGTCTGAAATTGTTATCGTAGGTGCATGTCCACTGTGAGAGACATAATCAAAAAAAAAATCCAGAAATCACAATGTATGATTTTTTTAACTATTTATTTGTATGATACAGCTGCAAATAAGTATTTGAACACCTGAGAAAATCAATGTTAATATTTGGTACAGTAGCCTTTGTTTGCAATTACAGAGGTCAAATGTTTCTTGTAGTTTTTCACCAGGTTTGCACACACTGGAGGAGGGATTTTGGCCCACTCCTCCACACAGATCTTCTCTAGATCAGTCAGGTTTCTGGGCTGTCGCTGAGAAACACGGAGTTTGAGCTCCCTCCAAAGATTCTCTATTGGGTTTAGGTCTGGAGACTGGCTAGGCCACGCCAGAACCTTGATATGCTTCTTACAGAGCCACTCCTTGGTTATCCTGGCTGTGTGCTTCGGGTCATTGTCATGTTGGAAGACCCAGCCTCGACCCATCTTCAAAGCTCTAACTGAGGGAAGGAGGTTGTTGCCCAAAATCTCGCAATACATGGCCCCGGTCATCCTCTCCTTAATACAGTGCAGTCGCCCTGTCCCATGTGCAGAAAAACACCCCCAAAGCATGATGCTACCAACCAATGCTTCACAGTAGGGATGGTGTTCTTGGGATGGTACTCATCATTCTTCTTCCTCCAAACACGGTTAGTGGAATTATGACCAAAACGTTCTATTTTGGTCTCATCTGACCACATGACTTTCTCCCATGACTCCTCTGGATCATCCAAATGGTCATTGGCAAACTTAAGACGGGCCTTGACATGTGCTGGTTTAAGCAGGGGAACCTTCCGTGCCATGCATGATTTCAAACCATGATGTCTGAGGCCTCGTACACACGATCAAATCTGTCAGCTGGAAACGGTCCGCTGGACCGTTTCAGCAGACAGATTCGATCGTGTGTACGGCCGAGCAGACAGATTTGTCCACCCGACAGATTTCAAAGCATGCTTTGAAATCTATCGGGTTGGAATCTGTCCGCCCGACATGTCTGCTGGTTAGTACACTTACCAGCAGACATGTCGTCCCGCACCGCCGCCGCACCGCCGCCGAATGGATTTGGCGCATGTGCGGAAGTGTTTTACTTCCTGGTGCGGTGACGTGGCGGCGTCAACATCACCGCCACGTCACCGACACGTCAGCGCGCCGTCTGCTGGCGAGGATTTTGGTTTGCTCGTGTGTACACGCGAGCAAACCAAAATCCCAGCAGACAGATTTGTTCAAATCTGTCGGACGGACAGATTTGAACAAATCTGTCTGCTCGTGTGTATGGGGCCTGAGTGTATTACCAACAGTAACCTTGGAAACGGTGGTCCCAGCTCTTTTCAGGTCATTGACCAGCTCCTCCCGTGTAGTCCTGGGCTGATTTCTCACTTTTCTTAGGATCATTGAGACCCCACGAGGTGAGATTTTGCATGGAGCCCCAGTCCGAGGGAGATTGACAGTCATGTTTAGCTTCTTCCATTTTCTAATGATTGCTCCAACAGTGGACCTTTTTTCACCAAGCTGCTTGGCAATTTCCCCGTAGCCCTTTCCAGCCTTGTGGAGGTGTACAATTTTGTCTCTAGTGTCTTTGGACAGCTCTTTGGTCTTGGCCATGTTAGTAGTTGGATTCTTACTGATTGTATGGGGTGGACAGGTGTCTTTATGCAGCTAATGACCTCAAACAGGTGCATCTAATTTAGGATAATAAATGGAGTGGAGGTGGACATTTTAAAGGCAGACTAACAGGTCTTTGAGGGTGCACCTACGATAACAATTTCAGACCCCTCCATGATTTCCAAGTGGGAGAACTTGCAAAATAGCAGGGTGTTCAAATACTTATTTTCCGCACTGTATATATATATATATATATATATATATATATATATATATATATATATATATATATATATATATATATACATATATATATATATATACAGTATATACACACACACACATATCTTTCTCTCTCTCTCTCTGGATGGGCTGTGATTGGCCTTGTTGGTACCATGTGATCACTGTAACCAATCACAGAGATCAACACAATGGTTGCCAAAGAATAGAATTAATCAAATTGATTGTGTACAATTTTCATGTGATCTGCAGTGATTGGTCACAGTGATCACATGGTACTGGCAGCGGGCTGATACACTGATGTATAATCCACTGTGTCCGGTGGACACAGCAGGCGACAGCCCATGGGGCGTGCGGGAGGTATGATCCTGGGAGGACGTCATAGGGCATCCACCCAGGATAATAGGGCTCCTGCTCGGCTGCCATTTTACAATAGGCCAGGCGGGATGCAGTTAAAGTATTTTTTTGTCTGCTCTATTAAAATTTTTGTAACTTGCTTTCTGAAATAGTTTCAAAGAGAAATGCATTTGCTATCTGATTATTGTTGCCTTATGAGTTTTTAAGAAATCTCCATTAATAGCTGTAAAATATGGTAATTTATGAATATATTTAAATTTAGCTTGCATCTATGGAGGGCATACAACATAACGTCACAGAAGTGTCTGGTAGACCAGACAATTCAGTGCCTAGGCTTGTGTATACAAACCATGGGATCCAAACCTCATTGTTTTACACATACAGTAAAACCTTGGTTTGAGAGCGTTTTGCAAGACAAGCAAAATGTTTTAATAAATGTTGCCTTGATATACAAGCGATGTCTTAATATAAGAGTAGCGTCATGTCACAACAGAGTATAAAAGAGAAGTGAGATGCCTCTAAGTGTAGCAATATGGTTACATTTAATAAAGGTACAACATTTAGCAACTTATTGCTACACTTAGAGGTGCCTCCCTTCTCTGTTATACCCTGTAAAAAAATGGTTTGCTATACAAGTGCTTTGGATTACAAGCATGTTTCTGGAACAAATTATGCTCACAACCCACTTCAAAGGATGCCATGCTGGGATATGCAATGAAAGGAGGCCAACCCATAATCAATACTAAACTTCCCAGGAAAATTCAAGTTAATCTCCTGCTCAGAATAGTCACAAGGATTTGCATTAAAGGGGGCTGACTTATGCAAAGTATAGGAATTGGAGATGTAGCCAGTCATTAACCTGGAATAGGGAAGCCCTCCAATCAGAGCCACGCTATGCCAACCAATGAGGCATCAGCCTGTAATGACATACACAGACTAAATGGGAGGGAAACACACACTTTTATGGGAGAGCAGCCATCAGAATGGAAGCTTGGTGCAAAGGTTAAATATGGGAAAGGTCTGCCTTTTACTTGTAACTAAATATGTTTGAAGATTAATGTTTTAAGGAATATACTCTGTATTCCTTCATGTAATTCTTTTATTTTAGCCTAATATTTTCTTCCTTGGTGTAGACTATAGATAGATTTGTGTATTAGACTTTCAACTTCATACATGTTGTTATTGTGTTAAAGCTTTCACTCTTGGTCAAAGAACTTTCATTTAACCCACATCATATCTTTGAGATATTAAATCTTAAATATAATAAACGGGTAACATTACATAGTTACATAGTTAGTCAGGTTGAAAAAAGACACAAGTCCATCCAGTTCAACCATAAAAAATAAATAAACAAACAAAATAAAACACAGTACATCCCATACACCCAACTCCATACCCACAGTTGATCCAGAGGAAGGCAAAAAACCCCAGCAGAGCGATGATCCAATTTGCTACCGGAGGGGAAAAAATTCCTTCCTGATCCCCCGAGAGGCAATCGGATTTACCCCGGATCAACTTTACCTACAGAACTTAGTACTCAGTTATATTATGTGTATTTAGGAAAGAATCCAGGCCCTGCTTAAAGCAATTTACTGAACTGGCCAGAACCACCTCTGGAGGGAGTCTGTTCCACATTTTCACAGCTCTTATCGGCTAATCAAAACTTTGGATTCTAAGATGTGTATTTGGGATTCTCATTAGACTGTATGTAGTTGGATTCTCAAGTCTTCCCATTTTTAGGGGTGTCTCTGTTTTGTAAAGTGCTGCTAAACTGTAGATAGTGTGTCATTGAAAATTTTAGTGACCAAATAAAAATCTGTATTCAGTACCTTGCTTTTACTTGTGTTTATACAGTCTCCTTAGGCACAGTTTGGTTTTACTGTGAAACAAATATTAAGAGTGTATGTTTGAGAGACACTTATATTGGTCAATGGCTGGGCAGTATGTTGGCAGCCTGGTAGGGATGTAATATACAAAAAGAATAATCAGACAGATTTTATCTTAAAATATACATTATGGTGTACTATTCAAGTATACTTGCCTATTCAAGTATACAAGCACTTGAATAGGCAACACATAAACAGGGAAGGTTTTTTCTTGAAATAAAAAATTATGTTGCCCATAAATAATAGGATTTTCTTTCCTTCCACCAAGCATTAAAGCATTCCTGGCTGGCAGAATACAATGTTTACTGCTAGCAGCTATAGCCGATGGCAGTGACTGTACGTAGAATACTACAACATGTTGTTTGTACCCAACCATAAGTTTCCATTTTTGATATCCAAATTGTTTTGTCACCTCCGGCAGTTTACTGCGTACTTTTGTACCATTTTAGATCATTCACGGAACACAAACTTTCAAATTTCAATAACAAAAATGGAAAAATGGGAGTTATAAAACTTTTGCAGGCCAATCAAGTTCCCCCACCCCAAACTCGCTCATCCATGTCTTTATAGATTTTGCTTTGTGCACTGGTCCAAATCATTTGGTGGAGGGGATATTATGGTGTGGGGTTGTTTTTTAGGGGTTGAGCTTGGCCCCTTAGTTCCAGTGAAGAGAACCCTTAAGGTGTCAGCATATCATGACATTTTGGATAATTTTTTATGCTCCAAACTTTGTGGAAACAGTTTTGGGATTGACCCTTCCTGTTCCAACATGACTGCGCACCAGTGCATAAAGACATGGATGAGTGAGTTTGGGGTGAAGGAACCTGAACTTCTGTCTGATCTCAACCTGCAACTACTCGTTACTGACATTTGGCTTGTTTACTGACTACGCTTCAGTTCAATCCCTACCTGCTTATCCACTACTGAACCCTGGCTTGCTCACCTCCTGGTGGGGTAACCCTGAGGGCCACGACCTGGCACTAACATGCAGCAAACTCATCTACACCATCAGGAGCTCTGGTGAACACCAGTTAGTGCTTTGACTCCACATCTCAGATGAGCCCGCATCATCTGACAGGATGACCTGCCTGTGTACCTATCTTGCTGGTCGGTGGTAGTCCTGCTACTGCTATAGCAAATGACCTTTGTTCCTGACCCATGGCCGTGAGAGAAAAGCTAGAATTGAGCAATATAGGTTTAGCTTTTTGTTCTCTTTTTCCCTATTTGTTCTCCATTTGCTACTCAAGAAAATGCTATTGTTTAGCACACCCGCAAATGTTTTTACTTAGGTCCAGTGAATATCCCTCAAATCCCATACTACAGCAATGATGCAGTTTGTAAACATCTGTTCATAGTAGGATGAAACATATAATGTAGCAAGACCATGTTCATCTTGGCTAATAGACATTAGTCTGGAAGGAGCAACAGATCCATTCAGATCCAACAGATCCATTCTGAATATCTCCATGGTCAGTTGTGTTGCAATCTCCTAGAGCACATGGTCAATAAGGGTCATTGCAGTTTGGAACAAAGATGCATCATATTCTGTATATCATTTTATTTTCCCTCAATTACACTTGCATGCTCTCTGAAGAACCATCTGCATTTGGATTGCTCTTTGGAGAGCATTTAACGGGCAGTGAGGAGGCATTGGGGTTGATTTACAAAAACTGGAGAGTACAAATTTGGTGCAGCTGTGCATGGTACCCAACCAGCTTCTAACTCCAGCTTGTTGAAATAAACTTCGACAGAAAAACCTTAAATGAGTTGTAAAAGAAACATTTTGTTTTGCTGAAATGACTGTTTACAGGGTATAGAGACATAATAGTTAACTGATTCATTTTAAAAATTATTAAAAATAGATACAAATCAATCATATAATGTGCCTGCACTTTCAGTTTAGTTTTTGCTGTTGTTTCCTGTCTCTCTGATGTACAGAGCCAGAGAGTCAATAGAGGGCAGTGATGGTTTGTAAAACGAAACTGGATTGGTGCTGAGGGGTTTTACACACACCTCCTTGATTAGTGACCACAGTGAGAAATCTCCCAGTACTGTGGTTATCAGAAAACAGACAACCAGGAAGTGTTCAGAACAGAGAGGAATTACAGCAACATCAAAGCAAAAACGAACAACGAGGACATGAAAACAGCACTGCATTAAGGTAAAGGAAGCCATTTAGCTAAAAAAAAATCCTTTAGTGACCCTTTAAACCTGATTGATTTCTATGCAAAGCTGCACCAGCAAAGCTGCACCTGCACTGCCCAGTTTTAGTAAATCAACCCCATTGCATCACCTCCTTATCATATGCTTTAAACACCTAAATGCTGGACTACATGTGTTGTGCTGTGCTAAAGCAGTTGCAGATTAGTCACAGTCAGTAGGCGGTAGTGCCCACCAAGTGCAACAGGAGTTATCATTATAGCATGTGTACATCCCCTGCCTCTTTCCAGCTAAAGGGGTAGTGGCTAAAGAGCAGTAAAACATGGCTCAACCACAGGGTTTTACTTCCCTCCTACCACAAGTGTACATATACTGTATAGCTATATGTGTTCTGCTCTCCATCAACATGCTTTGCTTCCTACTTATTAGTGGCATACATGTAGGGGCATATTTATCAGGTAGAGAATGTGAAATTAACCACCCATTCACTGCAGGTTCAAATGGTTTAAAGTGTAACTAAAGGCAATGTTTTTTTGGTTTTTGATAGAATAGAAAGAGATTAGAAGTCCGGTCCATGTTTATTGCTGTCTGTGCCCCTGTTAGTGATACTCTTGTCATGTTTCCCGTTATCATCAAAAATGAAAGTAAAAAAAATCCCAGATGTTCCCAAATTTTAGGTTGACAACAAAACAGTAATAAAGGGAAATCTTTCAATGGTAACATTACTTCTGCTGACCCTGATGACATGTAGGGATTCCATCACTTTGGAGGGATTTCCTATCATGTCTGGTTATAAACATCCCTTACTCTATCAAAAATGGGAGTTTAGTTACACTTTAAATGATAGTGACCTCCTATACAATATATATTTATATACTGTACATACATACATGTACACTCATACCTGTAAACTGTCTTTTTAATAAACACTTTGAATCAAACTACAAATAAATAATAATTTTCAATAATATAACAAAAGTAGACAGACTGTAACTACCAATACAAAATCACAATTAAGCGAATGTACTTATTGAAAAACAGCCTAGTCTCTTTCTTGGCTCAAAATAATTAAATCTTTATTTTTTTTTTTTTTTTTTTAATACAGGAAGGGGGCATTGAAAAAGCTGTAGTCATCTTAGTGTCTTGTCATGTTTAGACATTATCTGTGCAAAGTGAAATTATATTGCTTGGTTCTCAATTTAGTTTTACTATACTGCCTATCCTACGACTGCTCAAAGCAAGCTTTACAGTTGACTGTCAGCATTAATAAAAATTGCTATAGATTTGTTTGCTAAGATGCCTTGGAAAGTTCAAGGATCTCTAAACATTAAAGCAACTACTCAAAAGAGACACATTAACAAAGCAGGCTGGAAAGTTTCATTTTTAACATGCAAGAAGGGATCACTCGTGGCAAATATGTTTAATATTTGACATAAAAAAATTGTTCTTACAGTTATTAAAATTGTGAACAATTAGCACTGTTGACATGCCACACTGTTAAACGTCAAAGCTAGCTTTCATGTGTCAGCTAATGATAAGGGAAGATGTTAGAAAGCCAACGGGAACCAGTCAAGTTGTGAGAGTATCCTGTTAAAATGACTTTGAAGATTGCTACTATTTTATCATTCACAATCATGTTTTATGTTTCACCAATCATAACTTTGGTTCAACTTCAGACTAAAAATGAAAAAAAAAATCCTTTGTTCTTTTAGTACAGAACACAATATAATTCCATAATTTGTATAGGTAACTTTATATTTTATATGCCACAAACACAATATGATAGTAAACAAAATATGTTTATTGAGTTGTTTCTCTTTTAACAGGCATTTGTTAAATGGCAAGAGATCTCTCTTAACCTTCTATTGAAAAATGCTCCCATTTAGAATTAAAACAATACATTTATTAACTTTGTCTCTGACTATAACAACCAATTGCACTTATTTTATTTGTTAGCAGATGAGTATTGGTATATTAAATTCACTGTAATTTTGGTATTATTAATTGCCCAACTATTAGGGGACTATAGAAGGATTTGTTTAAGGTGTAACCACAGAAAACATGTTGATTGGGCATGTATGATTATTAGCCAGCTCAGATTTGTGGTAAAACAATGTTAGCTGGGGTTTAGGGTGGCTTCATGTTCTTTGGTTTTAACGGTGTTCTTTTTAACCCAAATGTAGTAGGGGAATATAAAAATATTCAAGATATAAACTTCAGGTATGTGTTTGGTAACTTGCTAGCATCAGGATAGTACACTAGCTATTCGGTGTGGAGCAAATAGAAAGTGACAAGGCAGGTTTTTTTTTTTAAACATCCAAAGTTTATTGAAATAACATTATAACCATACAGTCAACAGAGTTACATCCAGTTTGATCGGCTAGACGTCAGCTAATCCACAATATTAGCGACCCATTCTGAAGAAACCCAATCTGGACCCCAAGGATCCACTCCACCGCCGTCCCATAACAGGCCTAAATGTACTCTCAAAAGTAATGGAAAAAGTACTGGTACAACAGCTGCAACTGCATCTAGATACCCACAACCTACTTGATCCATTTCAATCGGGATTCCGGCCTGGACACGGGACGGAAACTGCATTGTTTAAAATATGGGATGACGTTCTCGAGGCCGCAGACAAAGAAGAATCTTGTCTTCTGGTTCTGTTGGACCTAAGCGCAGCCTTCGACACAGTAGACCACAAGCTTTTATTGACTCGGCTAGCTGAAGTAGCCAGAGTGGCAGAAGGCGATTTATCTTGGTTCTCCTCTTTTTTGGAAAACCGAACGCAAATAGTGAAGTTAGCACCTTTCACTTCTGAGAAACGCACATTATCGTGCGGAGTCCCTCAAGGATCCCCCCTGTCACCGGTGTTATTCAACATCTATCTTCGCCCTCTTTTTGAGATTATTAGCAGCCAAAAACTGCTCTACCACTCATATGCAGACGACACGCAACTGTATTTTCGCATTTGCAATGAAAGGGATCATCACCTCAATCTAAAGACATGCCTCTCTTTGATAGAGGACTGGATGACAAAGAGTTATCTTAAACTCAACGGAGCGAAAACAGAACTTCTTCTGTTTCACGCCAAGCGTATGATTCAACCTGCAACAACCTGGACCCCCCCGCCCATTCTGGGCAAAATCATCACCCCTAGCGACAAAGTCAAAAGTCTTGGGGTCATCTTTGACTCCTACATGACAATGGACGCACAAATAGGGTCAGTGGTCAGCGGATCTCACCATCTACTGCGCCTACTACGCAGACTTACTCCTTTTATTCCCAAGGAAGACATATCGGTCGTGGTGGGAGCAATTGTAAACTCCAGACTGGACTACACAAATGCCCTTTACCTCGGACTCCCTAAGTACCAAATCGCTCGTCTACAAGTCGTTCAAAATACAGCCGCTAGACTTGTGACTGGGAAAAAATTCTCACCTTCGCTGAGATCCCTTCACTGGTTACCAGTAAAAGACAGAATCACTTTTAAAGCTCTCTGTCTAACGCATAGATTTATCCATGGGAATGCACCCCATTATCTATGCGAAAAAATAAAAGCTCATAATCCCAATCGCGTTCTGCGATCCACCAATCAAAATCTACTCCAGATACCGAAAGCCAAGTACAAGTCCAAAGGAGAAAGGAGATTTGCGGTCCAAGGTCCCAGACTATGGAACGCTTTACCAACCAGCATACGGTTGGAGGCAAACCACTTAGCGTTCAGGAGAAAGATCAAGACTCATCTCTTTTGATACCAAAGGAGACAGGAACAACAAGCGCCCAGAGGCGATTAAGTTCGCATGTGCTGCGCTATATAAGTTTTCATTCATTCATTCATACAATATTTTATGAAATAGCACTTGTAAAGAAAGTAGAGGATGTTCTATAAGTAAGTATGAAGTAGTTCGGACATAACAACCCCAAAAAAAAAAGATCAGTTCAAATCTTCAAAACATTGTCAACTGAATTATCTGTTTATAGCATTCAATACTTATTCAAATTAGGTAGAAAAAAAAAGTGGAGAGAAAGATGAAAGAGAAAAAAAAACGTGAGGAAAGGGAAGGGAAGGGGAAGGGGAAATAGGGTGGGCAGATGTCTCTCAATTGTGAGGCTCAATGATCCGTGCCTTAATATATCAGAATCAAGTGAGAACAGGCCAAATCAACACCAGGATTGTGAAGGAGAGAACACCCAGAGGGGCAGTGCCCTAAGAGCTCACTATCGTCTCGTCTCATTCAGGGCTTGTAAAACCCTGAAAGCAAACCATGGAGACCAGGTTTCTCAATATCGCTCAACTTTGTCCAAAGATTGGGCTACAGTGTCTTCCATGTAACAGGTATCATTCACCTTTTTAAGCCAGTCTTTAATAGTTGGTGGTTAGGTGCATTTCCAGAAGAGCGGAATTAGGGAATTGGCAGCATTCAGCAAGTGTTTTGTTAGCGTACTTTTATAGCGTTTGAGAGAAAAATTTGTTATATAGAGCAGGCAACAGGCTGCATTTAGCTCAATTCTCGTCTCCCTAATTAGCTTCACATTTTCCCTGACCCTGTTCCAGAATTCACTCAGAACCGGGCAGTCCCACTAAATATGTTTGAGACTGCCTGTATCCGTCCCGCATCTCCAGTAACAATCCGGGGCATGGAGTACAATTTTTTCAGTTTTTCTGGGGTGGCATACCACTGTGTCAGGAGCTTGTACGATGTTTCTTGAAGCATTTATGGGAGAGAATGCATGCTTGTCTGCAATGTCTATTTGTAAGGCTCTAGACCAGGCCTGTCTGAATCTGGTGTAGAAAATGAGCTCTGAAGCCACGCATAGGTTGTGGAGGTTGCTCTTTCAAAATGGGAGCCTTCAGCACAGACCCTCTCAAGATCCGTCAACTCCCTTGTGAAGGAAGGCCTCAGCGATCTCTTGTTGGCATAGGTGACAAGGCAGGTTTAATCTTGCAATGAAAGTTAGAGTGCATTAGCTGAGAGACAATAGTCACAAATATTGTCCAGTGGCTGGACAGTATGAAAGCACCTTGGCTAAGCCACAATTTGAGAGGAAGGGACAAGGCAGGTTTCATCTTGAAATAAACATTAGGGTCTAATATTTTAATAGCTATTTTGTCATAACACTGGAATAGACTGTGAACTTCAAATCACAAGGCAGATTTTCACTGCAGCAAACATAATAAATTTGCTTAGGCGGGGAATAAACAACCAACATTTAGACACAAAGTAGGTTGTAAAATCCCCCAGCATTTTGTGACCCCTATACCGTGTCCAGGTACCACAATAGAGTAACTAGAAGAATGAGAATGTCACATAGATTGCATAAGTCCAGTAAGTGTTTTGTTTGTCATGATACAAAAACAGAAAGCTGAAATTTCAAGGACTCTGAAGGACTTTATAAAGATGGAAACATAACACAACCTAAAATAAGTGTCTAAGACAGCAAAAAATAATCTATAAGAATTTATAAGAGTGCATAAAACGATCTAAAATGGTCTATATTTCTTCTTTTTTTCCACCCCAGCCAGCATAGCTGGACCTACTAAACAGCGAAGCAACTCCGGGCCAATGTGACCCTGAAGTCGGGCTCACAAACACCTCGTGCCAGGAGGGCCACAAGCCGAAGGACCCCAGAAAATGGTGTCTGCCCCTTAAGTATCCTTCTTCAGCATGCACAGTGGGATCACCACTCCCCCTGTACCGCTGTCGAGAAAGGACACCCAATACACCATGGTACACCTGTGTCCCAACAGAGGTCCAGGATGGCAATACGGGAAACTACCAAGCAGTACCACAGCCAGAACAGAGGCAAATTTGAGTTAATTAAA
Organism: Rana kukunoris; assembly: GCA_029574335.1. Classification (NCBI taxonomy): domain Eukaryota; kingdom Metazoa; phylum Chordata; class Amphibia; order Anura; family Ranidae; genus Rana; species Rana kukunoris. The sequence goes on from CM056056.1 coordinate 151,734,724, forward strand.
TAGGTCTGGGCCCAGTACTGGCACAGACTTCCCTTAAATTTGAAATAGCGCCCCCTAGATTTGGGGTGGGTGCTACAATAGTTACATAGTTGGTATATCTGTCCAAGAGGTTTTTTATAACTATTAATACTTCCTGCTGACACCACCAATTGTGGAAGTGAGTTCCACATCCTTACCACTTTGACAGTGAAAAGTCCTCTATGCAGTTGAAGGTTAAATTGCTTCTCTTCCCATTTCATTGAGTGGCCCCGTGCTTCTTACTCTTTCTGAGACTGAATATTCCCCTATGCTGGAATCACCATCATCATTAAGGTATGTGGAAATCGCTATCCTATCTCCTCTTAAGCATCTCTTCTCCAGAGAGCAGGGATGGACTGGCCATTGGGACTGCAGGGAATTTCCCGGTGGGCCGATGGCTCAGTCTCTCCCCGCGGCGCTCACCTGGGGGGAACAAAAGTAGGGGGAGGACCAGAGGAGCAGGGACGATGACAGAGGAGCATGGGGGAGGGGACGGATAGCTGACTCAACAGCTATGGCCTGGGAGTTTCTCACTTCTGCCTAATCTTGTCCTATAAGGGGGGGCACCAAACTGATTGTTTGCCCAGGGTGAAATAATGTCTAGCTTCCCCACTGGTACTGCCTATAAGAGTACCAGTACCAGCTGTTCCACTCTAATAAAGTAGAACGGCTAGTGGCTAGTGAAGGGGGAGAGGGGGCTTGGATGGCCAGGGGGGTTGGGGTTGTCTGGCCGCCATGGGAGAGACCTGTCAAAGTGGGCCAGTCTGGATGAAGTCCAGGGCCAAATTTCTGTCCTAGTCCAGCCCTGCCAGAGAGAATACATTTAATGTGGTTGTAAAACTCAGTCATAAAATCTGAACTAACCATATATATCGGTAGTGTTTACTTGTCTATCTACAAAGTTTTAAGTTTAGTTTCTTTCTGGTGCTTCATTCCTCTATTATCAGCATTTTCCTGACACATGAGATACATTTGTGATGGGATAGGGAGCTTAGCTTACAGCTTGTCTCTTCAGAACACAGCTATGCATATTCCTCCATTCCTGTGCAGTGGGTGAACTGGGATCTGTCCCTTTCCTCCAATCAGCATCGAGTGGGGATGTGTGGCACTTACACTTTGAAGATCACACTATATAAAGGGTCACAGCAGCACATGCACAGTGGATTTAAGGACAAACACAATTATTGTATGAATAAAGAAAGTTCACAGTGAAGACTGTTTTGTTTTTTTTGTTCAGTAGACTTCAAGTGAGAAGCTGCAGAAAAGCATGTAGTGTGTTCTTACCACAATTTTACTGGGATTTGCATTTTGCATTTTTTAATCTGCCCAACAACAAATTGGCCAAAAAAAGCTTAAACAATGATAAATGCAAATTGTGGTAAAATCACATGCACGAAAAAATACACATCAAAAAGCACTACAGGAATGATCAAACGCAAAAACAGCACTTTGGCAGCATTTTTTGAAAAAAAAGTGTATTTATTTATGTATTTATCATTTTTTGTACTAGTAGTTGTCCTCTATGTAAGACATTTACAAAGCCTCACTATGGTGGTTATTTACTAAAGGCAAATTCACTTTGCACTGAAAGTGCACTTGGAAGTGCAGTCGCTGTAGATCTGAGGGGGACATGCAAGGACAATAAAAAACAGCATTTTAGCTTGCACATGCATGGATAATAAAATCAGCAGATCTTCCACTCACTACAGATCTACCCCTCAGATTTACAGAGACTGCACTTTCAGTGGAATTTTAAGTGCACTTGTAGTGCAAAGTGGATTTGCCTTTCGTAAATAATTCCCCACGTCTACTTTTTACTAGTTTCTCACACTTTCCTACTAACACCCTTTAAGATTTCCAGCTGTCTAAGCAAAAGCAACAGTAAGGTTATATAATCTGCAATAGTTTAAGATACAGTATATTATAATGAAAACTCCTCTCTTTTATCCCTGGTTCACACTTGAGTGGTGCAGGACACTGCATGTGATTGGCACAGAAATCACCTTGCATGCCTTTGGAAATCACATGTGATGTCTGTGCGATGCAATTTGAGCCATTAACATATATCCTTTATAGATCAAATTATACAAGTCCACTGTAGTGCTCAGTGATTTAATCCGACTCTGCTCCGATCATGCATAAAAAGTTCTTAGTGATTTAAATCTGTGTGATCCTCTGCACCATTGCACACACTGACACTCACCAAACTTTAAGGCCCTATACACACGAGCAGACAGATTTCTTCAAATCGGTCGGACAGACCGATTTGAACAAATCTGTCTGCTGGGATGTATTGGTTTGATCGTGTACACACGATCAAACCAAAATCCCCGCCGGCAGACGGCGCGCTGACGTGTCGGTGACTTTGACGCCGCCACGTCACCGCACCAGGAAGTGAATTACTTCCGCGCATGCGTCAAATCCATTCGACGCATGTGCGAGAAGATATGTCTGCTGGTTAGCGTACTAACCAGCAGACATATCGGGCGGACAAATTCCCAGCCGACAGATTTTAAAGCATGCTTTAACCACTTAAGACCCGGACCAATACGCTGGCAAATGACCCAAGGGGTTTTTGCGATTCGGCACTGCGTCGCTTTAACAGACAATTGCGCGGTCGTGCGACGTGGCTCCCAAACAAAATTCGCGTCCTTTTTTTCCCACAAATAGAGCTTTCTTTTGGTGGTATTTGATCGCCTCTGCGATTTTTATTTTTTGCGCTATATACAAAAATAGAGCGACATTTTTGAAAAAAAATCAATATTTTTTACTTTTTGTTATAATAAAAAACCAATAAACTAAATTTTAGTCAAACATTTAGGCCAAAATTTATTTAGCCGCATGTCTTTAGTAAAAAAAAATCGCATTAAAAAAAAATTAGCTACCTAGCGGGAACAGCGACACTAATACAGCGATCAGAAAAATGATCGCTTAGTGACGCTGGCAATAGGGAGTGAAAGGGTTAACTAGGGCAGTGATCAGGGGGTTAAAACTTTATTGGGGGGGGTGGGGGGGGCTACCCTGACACTACTGACTGTCTGACTGTCACACTGTCTGTCACACTGACACTAAATACAGTAATCATACTGATTACTGCATTCAGTGACACTGTGACAGGGGGGAGGGGGGGGGGCGATCGCGGGGGTTAAATGTGTGTGTGTAGTGTAGTGTTAGTGCAGACTTACTTGTTCTGTAGTGATCTCTCCTCAGCGGCGCTTGAAACAAACGCCGAGGGAGAGATCACGTCGCTTCCTCCTTCCTGTGTTTACACAGGAGGAGGAAGTGACAGGTCAGGCGGGCGCGCGCATTGGCTGGGAGCGATCCGGAGGGGGCGGATGAAAACGGATAGCCGCCCCCACTTGTCGGATCGCTCCTGCAGCCGCGCGGACCGCCGCATGTACGGGGGGGGGTCCGATCGGACCCCCGATCCCCCCCAAGGCACCAACGTATATATACGTTGATGTGCCTGTCGGTGCCATTCTGCCGACGTAAATGTACATGCGGCGGTCCTTAAGTGGTTAAAATCTGTCGGCTGGCCAAATCCGTCGGCTCGCCCGTACACACGATCAAACCTGTCTGCTGGGACGGTCGGGCCGACCGTTTCCAGCAGATAGATTTGATCGTGTGTAAGCGGCCTAAGACCCAATGTATTGTGGGTCAGCTTATGCTCAGATACACTTCCCTTAAGCTGGGCTGTCAATACCCCTCTCCTCTCCTACTTTTCTCAATTCCAGTAAAGTATATAAAAAGAATTGAACAAGAAGGGTTGAGGAAGAACCTCCTCCCAACTTTAAGGATTTTAATGTGAGATATCAACCCTAGTTATAAGGATTTAGTTTATAGCTGTTGGATATCTACTTTGGAGATATATATATCATAGTGTAGTATGGCCACTATATAATTAAATAACTCTAAGAATTGCATTCCTTTAGGAAACTTGGTAATTTTTAGCCTTGATAGATAATTAATTAATAATAACATATAACCAATTAAAATTAAATCAAATGCTTGTGCAGCTCTAGATATAAATAATATAAATCAATAATATTTAACTATTAATTCAGGATAAATTTTTCTATACATCCATCTTTGATAACTTTCAGAATTCAAGTCTGGGAATGGTACCAAACCTCAACACCCTATCACCCACATTTCATGACCAGGTGGATCTGGCTACCACAGGTTTTCTTTCCCGTTCTTGATTTGGTCTTATGCTGTCGGGATAGGAGGGGCGTTCTGACTTTTTGAAAACAGGATTGGTAAGCACACTTTCTTATATATATTTTTTGATGTTTATATATTTATTATTTATTATTATTTTTTGTTGAAATGGTGATACTTTGTATTTGTATTTTTATACAATTTGTTATATTTGCTGTTTTGTATTAATGGCATCTATTGTTACATACAGACGACTTTCTCTCAGAAGAGATCAAGGTGTAAAGCCCTGAAGAAGCATATTAATGCGAAACTAGTTGGCAATAGTACACTAAACTCCGTCTGTGCCTCTCTGTAAATATTGTGGTCGTCTTTCAATCACTTTGTTCTATATGTATAAAAACTTGTTTTTATGTAAATTAAATTTTCTAATTTTGATATATAACGTACGTGTTTGGTGTGCCTACCTTATTACTAGGATTGATATCTCACATTAAAATCCTTAAAGTTGGGAGGAGGTTCTTCCTCAACCCTTCTTGTTCAATTCTTTTTATATATGTTTCATTTTAGGATTGTGAGTATCTATCAATCATTGTTGGGAAACATTCTTCCACCTACTTCCCCCTTTTTTCAGTAAAGTATATAAAAAAAAAATCAAACACTGTCCATAGCATAGCCCTGTTTTAACAACTTCAGCCCCATAAGGTTTTACCCCCAAAGACCAGAGCGTTTTTTGTGATACGGCACTGCGTCACTTTGACAATTGCATGATCGCGCGACTCTGTACCCAAACAAAATTTAAATGCTTTTTTCCCATAAATAGGCCTTTCTTTTGGTCTTTGGGGGTAAAACTTTTTTGATCGCCTCTGTGGTTTTAATTTATTGCGCTATAAACAAAAAAAAGAGGTCAATTTAAAAAAAAAAAAACTTGTTTTACTTTCTGCAATGATGGGTATCCCCCCCCCCCCCAAAAAAAATGTATTCATCAGTTTAGGCTGATATATTCTTTTACATATTTTTGGTAAAAAAAAAAAATCGCAATAGGCGTATATTGATTGTTTTGTGCAAAAGTTATTGGGCCAGATTCAGATACACTTAATATTGCGCTGCGTAATCAAAATACTCTACGCTGCCGTATTTTACCAGGCTCTACACCGAATTCTGGTAGATTTTTGCCCATACGCTACGGCGGCGTAGTCTATTTCTCGCCGCGTAATCGAAATACGCGATTAGGGGGCGTGAAGCATTTAAATTAAGCGCGTCCCCGCGGCGATCGAACTGCGCATGCTCCGTTCAGAAATTTCCCGCCGTGCATTGCACAAAATCACGTCGTTACGTCATTCGTTGTTTGAGTAGCGTCGTTTACGAACATTCCTATTCCCGGACGACTTACGTCAAAAATAATAAAAGACGTTGGAAAACTTAGAAATTCGACGTGGGAACGACGGCCATACTTAACATGGGCTGTCTAATATTAGAGCAGCAAAAAGCTGGTATAGTGTTACGCAAAAAAAAGATGGACTACAGGTGCCGTAAGAGATTGCGAATAAAGATCGTAATTTCGGGGATCGCCGGCAAAAGCTCATTTGCGTACCCCGACGCGGAAAACGACGGGAAGTCCACCCAGTGGCCGCAATTTTATTGCAGCGTAGATCCGAAGGCGTACGAACACGTAATCCAGTCAAATTGAAGCCCGCAGCCGTCTATTCATGGTTTGAGGTTTCCGACTAGCTAAAAAACGCGCGTAATTTGAAATTACTCCAGTCTAACACCAGTTAGACAGGAGTAAGGGCTCTGTGAATCTGGCCCATTGTGTCTACAAACTACGGAATCGATTTAGGGACTTTTATTTTAATTTTTTATTGTTTTTACTGGTAATGGCGGAGTGATTTTTAGCTGGACTGCAACATTGTGTCAGACAAATCTGACCCCAAATTACACTTTTTGGGGATCAGTGACATTTACATTTATCAGTACTATAAAAATTTACTGATCAATGTAAAAACAACACTTGCAGGGAAGGTATTAACAATAGGGGACAATCAAGGGGCTAAGTAGTGTTCCCTCAGTGTGTTCTAACTGTGGGGGGGATGGGCTTACTGGAACATAACAGATCACTGCTTCCCATCACTATCATGTCACTAAGCAGAACAGAGAAATGCCTTGTTTACTAGACATGTGCATTCATTTTCGTCCGAATTTTGGGTATGTTTGCTATTTAACAAGCAAAAACGAACGTGCAGAATCCGAAATCCGAAAGATCTGACATTAAAAAATGCTTTATTTTCATTTTCGTTGCTACAACAGTTCGATATAAATAGGAGATTCGACATGACGCTGACAATAGCAATCTGTGTCTATCGAATCTGCGGTCGAATGTGCCTAACCTTAACTCTATTAGTCCAAGATTATTTTACATATAGAGGAAAGATTCGACACTATAGAGACAGTGCTGTGGTCGACCATTCAACATGGACAAAGATTCAACGAAGCAGCGAAAAACATACTAAGAAGTAGGGTTGTCCCGATACCGATACCAGTATCGGTATGGGGACCGATACCGAGTATTTGCGGGAGTACTTGTACTCCCGCAAATACCCCCGATACCCAAATAGAATACTTACCCCCCCACCCCCAATGCCGCCCGCCGCCCCCGCCACCGCCGTATATGCAGAGCCGACCCCGCCGCCGTATATACAAAGCCGCCGCCGCCGCGAACATTATAGGCACCTTTAGTTTGAATAGCTGTTTTTCCCGCGGCGCGTGTATAGACACTCCCCCTTGCTCGGGATTGGACGGATCTGTCCAATCCCGAACAAGAGGGAGTGTCCTTTACATGGCGTGTGGCAGGGAAAACAGCTATTGAAACTAAAGGTGCCTATAATGTTCGCGGCGGCTGCGGCTTTGTACATACAGCGGCGTCATCATCAGGTACGGGGGAGATGGCTGCATCTATGGGGGGGGGACATGGCTGCATATATGGGGGGGGGGACATGGCTGTATATGGGGGACATGGCAGTATATGGGGGACATGGCTGCAATATGTGGGGGACATGGCTGCAACATGTGGGGGACATGGCTGCAACATGTGGGGGACATGGCTGCAATATGTAGGGATCATGGCTGTATATGGGGGACATGGCTGCAATATGTGGGGGACATGGCTGCAATATGTGGGGGACATGGCTGCATCTATGGGGGGACATGGCTGTATATGGGGAGGACATGGTTGCAATATGTGGGGGACATGGCTGTATATGGGGAACATGGCTGCAATATGTGGGGGACATGGCTGCAATATGTGGGGGACATGGCTGCAATATGTGGAGGACATGGCTGCAATATGTGGGGGACATGGCTGCAATATGTGGGGGACATAGCTGTATATAGGGGACATGGCTGCAATATGTGGGGGACATGGCTGCAATATGTGGGGGACATGGCTGCAATATGTGGGGGAGATGGCTGCAATATGTGGGGGACATGGCTGCATTTGGGGACACATTTAAAAAAAGTATCGGTACTTGAACTCGGTCCTAAAAAAGTGGTATCGGGAAAACCCTACTAAGAAGTTTTGACAAGCAGCTAAACTGTATAATGCCGCAATTGTACATTTCCGGTCAAATGCTCGGCCCATAGACTATAAAAGAATTTGAATGTTGGTTGACTAGTAATAATAATTTATAAATATAATTATTGCTAGTAGGGTTGTCCCGATACCGATACTAGTATCGGGACCGATGCCGAGTATTTGCGCTAGTACTTGTACTCACGCAAATACTCCCGATGCTTAAATAGAATACTTTAACCCCCCGGCCGCCACCGCCGCCGCCGCAAACCGCAACGATAATCGCCATTACAGCAGGCATTACAAGTGTTCGTTTGTATACTTGTAATGCCCGCCACGCCATCTATAGACACTCCCCTTCTCTGGATTGGACGGATCTGTCCAATCGCGAGCAAGGGGGAGTGTCTATGCACGGATCCATGTGTATAGACACTCCCCCTTGCTCGCGCTTGGACGGATCCATCCAATCCAGAGAAGGGGAGTGTCTATAGATGGCGTGGCTTGTAAAGCCCGCTGTATTTTGCACGGGGATTAACACCGGCAGCAGCAGCAGCAGCGGCGGTGCCAGGTATGAGGGGCATGGCTGCAATATGTGGGGGCACAGGACATGGCTGCAGTATGTGGGGGACATGACATGGCTGCATTTATGGGGGACATGACATGGCTGCAATATGTGGGGGACATGACATGGCTGGAATATGTGGGGGACATGACATGGCTGGAATATGTGGGAGACATGACATGGCTGGAATATGTGGGGGACATGACATGGCTGCAATATGTGGGGGACATGACATGGCTGCAATATGTGGGGGACATGACATGGCTGCAATATGTGGGGGACATGACATGGCTGCAATATGTGGGGGACATGACATGGCTGCAATATGTGGGGGACATGACATGGCTGCAATATGTGGGGGACATGACATGGCTGCAATATGTGGGGGGACATGGCTGCATTTGGGGACACATTAAAAAAAGTATCGGTATTGGCGAGTACATGAAAAAAAGTATCGGTACTTGTACTCGGTCCTAAAAAAGAGGCATCGGGACAACCCTAATTGCTAGTCATACAACATGAGAATTATATTATAGCTTGTAGGCGGAAACGTACAGTTTAGGTGCTTCGTCGATTCTTCTTAGAACATTCGACAGACACCATAAGCCTTCAATGACAGATTCGACCTCAATTAATTCGGATTTTCAGACTAATGCATTTTTTAACAAAATAAAATGAATCAAAAAGAATTTCGGGAGTAACTAAATAAAACCATATTCTGAAACAAAATATTTCAGTGTGCACATGTCTATTGTTTACATTGTTTTCTGCCTTTCCTGACTGCGATCGCGGGCCACCAGCAGACATCGCGTCCATGGGACTCACGGGCACATTCCTTCTGTGTGCGGCGGACACGCGCGCAACCGTTATCCTTTTTTTACGGACTAACGTACAGGTATGTCAGTTTGTGCAGGAGTGCTATTCTGCCGACGTATATCACTGTGAGTCAGTTGGCAAATGGTTAATAGTAAAAATTCTTAAATTGGCAAAGATAGGAATTAAAAAAATTCACATGATCCAATTCCTGAGCTGGCACCCAGTGATCTTAGCAGTGTTCATTAGTGTTGCTCACGAATATTCGCATTGCGAATATTCGTTACGAATATTGCATATTCGAGTATTCGCGAATAAATCGAATATCGCTGTGAATATTGCGAATTGCTATTGCGAATATTCATATTTTTTCAAATTTATTTTTAAAACAGATCTCCATCGACGTCTAAAAGCATTGCTGTTATGATTAGAGACCCTGGGCCGAGTAGCTGAGGCGATCCTTTTATGTTGCCGAATATTCGCAATGTGAATATTCGTATTGTGATTTCAATGCAGTGTGGGAAATTCACAGAATGTGCTGTATTTCCCCCATCGTTTCCCCTATTTAGATACCATGCTATTTGTAACAATTTTCTTTGCTCTGATTTCATGCCAAAGAAGTACTCAAAAAAAAAAGTAACAAAAAGAATTGCTCATCTGATAGCAACCAGCAAAATGGAATTCATGTCTGAACAGCAGTCATCGCATTGTTCCCTGATTCCTTTAAATTAAACCTGGATTTTTGTCAAGGAAAAAAAGCACAGCATTTTTTCAAATTGCAAAGTTTATCAGTTTCTCTGTGTACAAGATGGGCTAATATGTATAGTAAGTGTAACTAAAATCCACAAAAGTCCAATCTGTTTATTTATGGCAGAGTATTCTTTAGTCTCTTGCTGCAGCTCAGACCTGGAAAGAACTAATATTTTTCTTACGCATTGTGTTAATTTTTAATATGCTGGCACTCCAGATGGAAGTGTCCTTGAAAGAAAAAGGATGCATTCTTGTAAACAATATTATTGCTTTCCGAGCACAGTGATGGTGGCAATGTGTAAGAAATAGGACAAGGATAATGTTATTTTGAAGAATATATTTCAAACAATTAAATATATTTTAAATAATTTCCCTTAGGAATGTAAAGAATTTGAATTGTTATATTTTCCACTGACGCTACACTAGATTGCAGCAGTAATTCTAATTCTCTGTTTCTCTCATCGTCTTTGTACAGTGCTAGTGCAGCAGATGGCAGGTTTCAGGAAACCTCTTACCATGGTTTATATGCAACTCCCCAGTTTATAATTACAAAAAGATGTTTTATAGTCTGTGGTTAATCAAAATGATGCCAACTCCACCAGCAACAAAAGATTTAGCCAGTGCATATAGTTTGTAACAAACCCCAGATAGCTACTGATTCTCCAGGATGTTGGGGCTGAATATAGAAAAGAAAGCCTAAAGGTTGTTTAAAGCGCAGGTCCGGTTAGAAAAAAATAAAAAATACTAATACTTTAGCTGCTGACTTTTAATAAGGAGACTTACCTGTCCAGGTTTCCCTCGATGATGGCAGCTGAAGCCGAATCGCTTCACCGCCCGATTCCCTACTGCACATGCGCGAGCCACGCAGCACAACGTGAATGGATGATGTCTCCTGAGACACACACAAGGTCCCAGAAGACACTGCTCCACCACTCCACAGGAGGCAGCCGAGGAACAGAAGAAAGAAGACCGACCGCGGATCAGGAAGTGCACAAGGAGAGAAATGCGCAAGATCTAAATACAGTAATTCCTTGATACTATTAGCTAAGCAAACATGAGTGTGGTGGTGGTTATAATTGAATAAGTAAGTACATACATATATCTTAATTATTAAAATTAAATATATATTGAGTATCAATTAAATTAAAAAATATACATAAACTGCAATTTTTTTTTTTTTTTTAATTGTTAAATCACATGGCGGGTCCAATGTCCAAAAAAGAGGGGTGGGGGGGGGGGGGCGAGGGGAAGAAAGTCCCAGGGATGGGTGGGTAAAAGTTTATGTGGGGGTCACACCTATATCCTCAGGGCTCCCATCGTTGTAGAACAGAAACCGTGTTCCGAGACTGTGATAAAAGACAAGGGAAGAGGCGCCTCTAAGTGCAGATGTTGTTAAACAATTTAATAAGTAAAATAGTACAGGCAACTCACATTTTAGAAGTTAAAAATTGGCATTGTACATGTTCTTTAAAAGTGGTCATCACTTGTGATCCTTCGACTGCTGGGCACTACACTGTAGAGCCTTTTTTCACCGCTGTGTGGTGATGAAGCCGGCGGCGGTGGTGACAGCAACGTCACCATTGCCATCCTGCTGCTGAAACATCCTTACTTCACCTGCCTGGCTCACAAGCTATCTTCACCACCGCCGCTGGCTTTATCACCTCACAGCGGTGAAGGACAGCTCTACAGCGCAGTGCCCAGCAGTCGAAGGATCACAAGTGATGACCACTTTTAAAGAACATGTACAATGCCAATTTTTAACTTCTAAAATGTGAGTTGCCTGTACTCTTTTACTTATTAAATTGTTTAACAACATCTGCACTTAGAGGCGCCTCTTCCCTTGTCTTTTATCGCGGATCAGGAAGTGGCAGATTAGGACGATCTGCCTAGCAATAGGCACTTCAGGTATGTATAAAAAATAAAATCTTGGTGGAGCTCCGCTTTAAGTTAGAATACCCATTTTGCAGATATAAACACTCATCCATAGTTATAAAGGGATAAGGGTAGACATACAGTACACAGCCCAATAAATGTAACACTGTTGGGAAAAATCAGGACAGAGTACAGCATGTGTTAATCACAAAATTATATTAAGTTTTTAAAAATCTCTGCGACTGATCACCAATCATTCACCCTTGATGGTCATTTTGTCTGAACAAAGATCATTGGAGACTCATGTTACTCCCTTCCTTTACCTTAGAACCAACATCATAATCACGTAATGTCTGTGCATTGCCAGGAAGCAATTGGCTAATGCTGTGTTCTTAAATTCTGCTGACTCCTCTATGCATGATGCAGTGGTAAATGTGGACAAGGGGGCAGAATAAGCCACTCTGGCAGCTGTGGTAGACTGTGCACAAGTGTCAGCTTGGGTCATAGAGGATGAGGATGGTTTAGTAAGCCAGTCCACCACCTCTCTGCATGCTGTGGCTGGATAACACTGAAACATCACAGAGACAAATGTGTGAAGTATGGTAGCTGTGCTGTGGTGGAAGTGAAAAGGGAATGCAAAGTAAAGGGACCGTGGGTGAACTTAAACAGTGAAAAAAAAATAATTAAGGTATCTGATGATACTACAATGAACAATACAGATTAAAGTGAACAAACACCTAAAATCCTGTAAAGATTTAACAGTGAAAATACAAAAGTAAAATGGCTACTACATATACAAACACCAAAAAATAGCAAAACTAACAAAAATAAATAAAGTCCTGTCCATAAATAAGGATTAAATCTAGCAGTTCAGTAATTCCTCCACAGAACAGTGTCTAGATAAACACCTCCACCAAAATTGCAATGTGCACAAATTAAATCTTCAGTGATGACACCTCTGATGTGCTGGCAGCTCACCTCACGGCTGCTTATCCAAACAGCAAACCGAGATCCTGATCGCAGCTGGATATGTGGGCTGATAAAACACCTCCTCCTAACTCCTAAGACAGCTCTCAGCGGCCAATGTGTGTCATGGAAAAGAGAAGATATATGCAATGCATATAGCATAACACTGTGAGGGTACCTTGAACAGGTAAAGATTTGAGAAAATGCACTCACATGAATGAAAGGACAGTGGGCATAAATCCACACGTGCCAAACTCGTATCCCCCTCAGAGTGTCAGCTATACAGGTGAAAGTGTGAGCTGATCCTCATACGTCCAAATGGTAAGGCTCAATATATCATGGTAGCATTAATAAGAGCGAAAAAGAGACCATATCGTGACTCCATATAATGGATACATTTAATAAAAAACAAATAAACTCACATTTAGGTAGTGAAGTAAAATAAAACATCCATGAGCGCTGAACTCGTATTAAAACTTCAGACTCTGTCTGTACCCGTTGCTCTAATCCCTACGTATCGTCACATCACAAGCACGCAACCCACAGCTGGGCATCTTAAAGGGGATGTATCTGTACGTCCATGTGCCCAGCCGTGCCATTTTAGTCATGCAGCGGTCCTTAAGTGGTTAATCGGGTTTCCATGGTGCTATAGTGTTTACACTCACCTGATTGGCCGTAAGGGATCCTCCCTTGTAGTATGAATAATGGGTGACTTACGTCATTCTGTCACCGCTGATGAAGTCCCGCCCCTTGGGACGCAACGCGCACGGAACAACGTGATTTCTGCATTACTTCACCCGCTTCCTACATTACTCTTGTTTGTATTTTATGCGTACTTCCTTACGCACTGAGGCACAGTGCTTCGTTTGTAAGTGTGTTTTTTATTATATTCAAATTAAATGTTTTTATGCAATTAAGAGCACTAGATGTCCGCGCTTTTTCTCCATGTACCTTACTGGAGCTGATGCCGCGTACACACGATCACTTTATGTGATGAAAAAAAAACAACGTTTTTAAAAACGTCAATTTAAATGACCGTGTGGGGGGGGGGAAACGTTGTTTTATGTCTTGTGAAAAACGACAAAAAAAAATTGAAGCATGCTTCAATTTTTGGTGTCGTTTTTGAAAACGTCGTTTTTTGTTTCACAAAAAATCACCGTGTAGCAAAAAACGTTGTTTAAAATGACGTTTTTTTAACCCGCGCATGCCCAGAAGCTAGTTATGAAGTGAGCTTCAATGGAAAAGAGTGGTGAACGTAACCTCGCTTTGCTAGAGCATTGAGAAAAAACGATGGTGTGTAGGCAACATCATCTTTGAAAATTAAAGTTTCAAAAACGTTGTTTTTTACTTCACAAAAAACATAGTTTTTTTTCCATTGCATAAAGTGATCATGTGTACGCGGGATAAGAAGCGTCTTATATGTACCCACCCAACCTGGCTTTCAGTGTTTCCTGGCTTAACTTATCCCTGAGAGGGAACTGCTTTATTTGACTGACTTAGTTCAGGGGTCAACTATCTGAGGTGAGCTGCCAACCATTATTAGAGGTGGAGGTCATCACACAAGTCACCTTAATGATTCTAGAGGTCACCGTTTGGACACTGAGTGGTGTTTTGTTTCCTTCTAAGTGAAGAATATGGACTATTATATACTCATTCATTGTCTTTTAGTATTATTTTTTGTTTGCGCTGCACTGCTTTTTTATTAACTTTGTGGAACAAGGCCATTAATTACACAATTTTTAGATTCCTTGTCTGTCAGTTAACCAAAAATCGACTAAATTAACAAAATGTATGTCCCATTTTTGTATGTTGTTTTCTCACTCAGTTTTACAGAAGATAGTAGGGGACCAAAAATACAGATATATGGGGATCATTGTTCTCCAAATCCAGAAGCAGCAAAGTACAGGTCTATTTTGTTACACATAGGCAAACAATTATACCAAAGAGCATATAATCAGTTAAACAATAGAAGTTTCACTATGTAAGACGGCAAAAGTTACAGTGTACTGGGAAGTGTAGAAAGCCAGACTGCCCTTCTATTTGTAGTGTTATGTGTATTCGGATAATGTAAAGTATACCGTATAGACATTTCTAACCTTATAAATCACACATTTTTGCAAGATATACAGGAATGTAAATCTAGCAGCTAACACATCATTTACTGGGTGATTAGTCTATGTGCCATTGTGTGAAGTTTCGTTTTGAAACTTATTATATTTCAATGACAGCATGTTAATGACATCATATGCTCTTTCATAGTCATTTGACTTCCATTTTCCCAAGTCACGATAAACAAACAAGGATGATTATTGCATGAGAGCATGTGCTATGATAAAGGTCAAAGTAGCACTTTTTGCATTATCACCCTCTCCTTACCACACACAGCCATGCTGAGAAGAATCTAAATGTCTCTAAGTTGTTAGCCTGAAAGTGTCAAGAATAAAATGAAAACAAACAGATATTTGCTTATGTTCTGTAGCCAAGTTCTCTTTTATGTTGAAAACATTCATTCTAACTTTCAGTGCAGTACTTTAAACATAAGGAAAATATTCTGATGACCTCAAAGACATCAGCTCGCATTTTCATTCCTGGTTCCTGGTACATGTATATTCTTGTAAACTCGCTTTATTATTTAGGCATGCATATTGGCATCTACTAGGTCCAGAAATGTATTGCTATATGAGGACATTGTATCAGTGCTTTGCATTTTTGTGAATTACTTTCTCATCACTACGCATGCCTTTACTGTCTTCTAATCTAGTTGTTTTTTTGTTTTTGTTTTGTTTTTATCCAGGATCAACTCATTCATCTCTATTTATAAATAGGAATACATTGGACGGTAACCTCGTTTAGAGATCTGTCCACTTGACTCCACACTCTTGACTCTATTATCCAACCGTGGTTAGTGTGACTTTTTTTTAAAACACTTGAAAATATACCTGTTGAGTAGAAAGCCAATCCTATACAGCCAAGAAAACTGCCATGTTAATCTATTAGTCAATTGCTTTGGTACTGCACATGTGATCAGTTATGACAACAGTCATTTGGTGATTTAACTGTAACTTAGGCTGCGTACACACGACCAAATAGATTTGTTCAAATCGGTCGGGCCGACCGATTTGAACAAATCTGTCTGCTGCCGTTTTGGTTTGATCGCGTGTACACACGATCAAACCAAAATCCCCGCCAGCAGACAGCGCGCTGACGTGTCGGTGACGTGGCGGTGACGTTGACGCCGCCACGTCACCGCACCAGGAAGTAAAACACTTCTGCGCATGTGTCGAAACCATTCGACGCGTGTGCAAGAAGACATGTCTGCTGGTTAGCGTACTAACCAGCAGACATGTCGGGCGGACGGGTTCCCAGCCGACAGATTTGAAAGCATGCTTTCAAATCTGTCGGCTGACCAAATCCGTCGGCTCGCCCGTACACACGATTGAATCTGTCTGCTGGGACGGTCGGGCCGACCGTTTCCAGCAAATAGATTTGATCGTATGTACGCGGCCTTAGAAGTACAGTCAACTAGCATTATTAGAAAGTGTAACTAACACGTTCCCAAAACAGTTACATTCAAGGCATGTTATTAATGATTAAAAAATAAAAATAAAAAATGAGAATCTACGCCAAATATAATCAAATAATTGCTAGTGATGCTGCGCAAAAAAAAGAGTAAAAACTAATACAGTATAAAGCAGTGAACAAATGAACGCAAAGAAACATAAAACCCAACAGGACGTGGGTGTGAGGCTACTACTAATTATACACCATAATTTAATTGATCAAAAACAGTCCAACATAAATGTGCATACAGTATGCATAAACAATAAACAATGATGATGAGATTCTTCAATGCAGTTATTCTCCAACACTGTGCCTCATATAGTGCAATATGGTTATATCAAAGTGCTCCACCCGAAGTGATATATTTATATGTGCTCCCCAGATGTCACTGGCAACAGAGTGACCACCAGACATATAATATAGGGACTGCTTTCCTCATTAGGCTCAATCCTTCCAAATAACATGTGATTCCAATCAACAAACTCCCAAACCAATCGGATTCCAACTTGATCATAAATGTAAATGATATTCCTCCAGGTATTTTACTCTCAAGTGCATATCCACATATCCACAGCTCCTTTCCTCAAGTAATCATTGAAGTTGGGCTCCCCAAAAACAAGCCACAGAAAGGCAATGTAGTGTAATATTGTCTTTATTAAAAGAACTTACATGCATATAAAAGATGCCATAGATAGCAGCACAGCTGTGTGATGAGGCAGGGGGCGGTCCGTAACTCCATGGGAGATACAGGAAGCGCAGTGTGCATCTCAGCTGAGAAGTTTAAAAAAAGGAGAGCTCCAATCTCGGGCGAATGCAGGCTTCAATTTCAATACATTTCATGCTCTAGTGCACGTCTTCAAGAAAATGGAGGCTGCCGCCATGATACCGGTGCCTAAATATTAGATACAGCACTGCCATTGGTCAGTGGCAATAATGTGTCAAACCCAGGAAAAAAACATATGTAAATAGATGTTCCCAGAATACAGAGAAGCAAAAAACAAAACGAGAGGGGGGGGGGGGTGGACAACAAGACTCTGTCTCATCCGAACCAGCTTAACAATAATAATCAATGACATTACTTTTAATAACAAGATTAAAAACAGCATAAAAAATGGAAATAAGAAAAAGGACATAGTATACAGCTTAAAAAAGGAGTATATATATATACACACACATCCCTATGCGCAGGCTATATGTGTGTTCACATACATTCCTACCTAAAATAAATACAAATACATGGAAGCAAGATCCAATCTTGGTAAGTTTAAATATAAATATAAATGTAGGGCTTAATAGATGGTCAAAAATCAGTCAGAAAAGAGTTTAAATCTATTTCAATGTTTAAACCCCCAGGCATGAGTCACCCTAACTCAAAAATCCAGCGTGTTTCAGCCTGGGACACACAAGTCCTACCTCTCCAATGGGGTACTACCTTGTCAATCCCATAAAACCTTAAAAGGAAAGGATTTTGCTGGTGATGGGTCCTGAAATGATTAGACACACTAAAATGATTAGACATGTTTTCTAAACCCGTTAACAATATTGGTACTGTAACATGTTTGTTAATTTTTTTTATAAAGAAATCTTGTAGTTCTCCCCACATATACCAACCCACAGGGACACATGAGGAGATATACTACATGTTTAGTGTTGCAAGATATAAATATGTCTATCTTATACTCCTTGCCATTACTTCCTACAAAGACATTAGTTTTTCTTCTTTTGTCTGCAGTGGTTCTGCAGGATTTGCATCTTCCACAGTATGGTATCAAGGAAGGTTTTTTTTTCTAATCGTAGGAGGCTCTACCACATTTTTGGCTATAATATTCCTAAGGCCAGGGGCTCTCCTATATATTAAGGATGGCTTGTGGGGTAAAATTTTGTTCAGGGTATTATCTCTCAACAAGATCAGCCAGAATTTAAGGGATTTTTCAACCTTTTTATAATCAAGATTAAAACCAGTGACGAAGGCCAAATTAAAATTCGTTCTCTTTTCTCCTAGCTTTTTCTAGTAGAAGGACTCCAGATCTGGCTGGGGGTGTGGATGAGACATGTGAAGATCTGCCAACAATGTAGTGAAAAATTAAATAAACCTAGCAAAGTGGTTATGCATAGCTAGAGCTTCGTACCGCCTAAGGGAAAAGCCGCATAGACAGAGGACTGGCAGACAACATTTGAAATGGAAAAAAATGGTACTGGAGGGAAACCGTGGCAAAAACAAAAATCCCCTCTCAAGGGACACACATGCACGCACCGCTACTAAAATGGCGCCGGCTCCCTCCTCATTCACTTCCTCAGTACGCTCTTACAGGCAGAAGCTATCTCAGTCAGATTCACCTGACGAATCAGAAACTGAACAAATCCTCTCACAGGACTCCTCACAAGTATCCATAGCATCCCCTGCTCTTTTACAGCAATTTGAGCGAATGTTACATAGTAGCCTCACTAAAGAGATTAGAGAATTGGGTAATACCACGGCTGCATCAGAGCTCAAAGTGGATGAAATTAAAATAATGCAAAAGAATATATTGCTGAAATGGAAAATGTAAAAGAGGAGAATTTAACACTCCAAACTAAATTGGAAGATTATGAAAATAGAGCCAGGAGATCCAATCTGCGCATAAGGGTCATTCCTGAATCTGTGACCGACCTAGAATCTACAATCACAGCATTATTTCAAGAACTTTAACCTGCCATTCCAATCAAACTCTTGGAATTAGACAGCATACATCAAGCCCTTACAGCTAAAAAAACAGATGGTCCCCCAAGAGATACAACTAATTTAGCAAATTAGTATTTTTTTTTCATACATTTTGCCCAGAAATTATACTGCTACATATCTTTGCTAAAAAATAACCAAAATTTGTGGATATTATTTGGCCTATGTGAAAGTTATAGAGTCTACAAACTATGGTGCCTATCCCTAATTTCTTGAGACACTAATAAGTCAGAAAAGTACAAATACCCCCCCAATGACCCATTTTAAAAAGTATACATTCCAAGGTATTAAGTAAGTAGCATGGTGAGTTTTTTTAAGTTGTAATTTCTTCCCACAATTCTTTGCAACTCTCTTTTTTTTACAAAATTGTCATATTAACTGGTTATTTCTCTCACAGAGCATATGCATACAACAATTTACACCCCAAAATACATTCTGCTACTCCTCCTGATTATGGCGATACCACATGTGTGAGACTTTTACAGCCTGTCAACATACAAAGCCACAACATTGAAGTAGCACCTTTATGCGTTCTACAAGCATAAATTGCACATCTAATTTCTCAACCATCTATTATGCCGCGTACACACGATTGTAAATTCAAGAAAACCGTGGCTTTTGTTTCCAGACGGAATTTTGGCTAAAACGTTTATTGCATACACACGGTCACATAAAATTCCAACCGTCAAGAACGCGGTGATGTACAATACTTCTTTCCAGGAGTTTTTGGAAAATGTGGAAAAAAAATTAAATGCTTTTTGTTTTACACAAGATATTTCCAACACATAGCAAATACATAGCAAAAATTACACCCCAAAATACATTCTTCTACTCCTCCTGAGTATGGGGATACCACATGTGTGGGACTTTTACACAGCCTGGCCACATACAAAGTACAACATTGAAGTAGCACCATCAGGCGATCTACGAGCATAAATTGCACATCACATTTCTCAACCACCTATTACAATTTTGAAGGCCCTGAAGCACCAGGACAATGAAATTGCCCACAAAATTACCCCATTTTTGAAAGAAAACACCCCAATTTATAATCTATGAGTCATAATGAGTCTTGAACGTTTTTTTTTTTTCAGAAGTTTTTGGAAAATGTGGAAAAAAATGTAAACCTTTTTTTTCCAATTTTTTTTCCACATCAGGGGAAGAAACGCCTGCGTCAAACTACCCACCCAATAATATGTGGTAGTTTGACGCAGGTGTTTCTTCCCCTGGTGGGGATCTGTATTCCCTATCATGGGCTATTTTTGAACCTTTCCAAAAAATAAATCTAAATATGTATCTTCTAACATTTTATGTTTTTATTTTGTTCTCTACTCCAGATTTCACTGGATTCTTCTCTTCCTCCATATCTTTTAGTTCACACAGGTCGATCCATTCAGCCAGAATCATATACGACTCGGTAGTAGGGATGAGCTTCGCGTTCGATGCGAATGTATGTTCGACTCGAACATTGTCTGTTCGTACGTTTGACGAAATTCGAACAAAATCGGTCGTTCGAGCCAAATTAGAGTGACGCAAAATGGCCCATAATTCACTGCGGCATTGCGCACTGATGATTGGCCAAGCATGCTGTATGTCCCGCATGCTTGGCCAATCACAGCGCACAAAAAACGAAGAGCCATTATTGGCCAAAGCCTGGGTGGCTTTGGCCAATTATGGCTCAGGGGCTGGGCGGCCTCATGTAGTGTGTTCCGGCTTGTTAAAGCAGTCAGAGAGACAGAGAGATTGTCTTTTTAGATAGCTAGATAGAGCAGGCAGGCAGGCTAGTCAGTTTAGCTTAATTTACAGTATGTAGAGGATATATATACATCCCTAGGAGTTGTACATATATTTATACATTGTATAGCTTAGATAGATCAGTTCTTCCTAATTTACTGGCAGGCAGGTGATTGTGCTATTTACAGGTACAGACACCCAGCAGGTACAATATTTAAAGGAATTTTTTATTTTTTTATTTAAGCATCAATAAAATCACTGCTCCTGGAGCAGCGATTTTAATAATGCTTAACTTAAAAAAAAAAAAAAAAGAAACATTCCTTTAAATATTGTACCTGCTGGGTGTCTATAGTTTGCCTGTGAAAACGTCTTTGAGAACCCGGGTCTTGAGGGAACATGTATCAATTGAAAAAAAGTTTTAACTCCCGCAAATTTGTACTCCCACGAATACCCCTGATACCTAAATAGAATACTTGTCCCGCCGCCGCACACGCCGCAATGAAAGCCGCCGCACACGCCGCATGGTAAAAGCGTGCGGGAACATCACGGCTTTCATTTGAATAGCTGTAGTGTTCCCGCGCGTATAGACACTCCCCCTTGCTCGGGATTGGATGGGTGATTATGATCTGTCCAATCCCGAGCAAGGGGGAGTGTCTATATGCACGGGAACACTACAGCTATTCAAATGAAAGCTGTGATGTTCCCCGGGCGGCTGCTAGGTATGGGGGAAATGGCTGCGGTCACATTGCTGGAGGGACATGGCTGGAGGGACATGGCTGGAGGGACATGGCTGCATATGTGGGGGACATGGCTGGAGGGACATGGCTGCATATGTGGGGGACATGGCTGGAGGGACATGGCTGAAGGGACATGGCTGGGGGGACATGGCTGAAGGGACATGGCTGGGGGGACATGGCTGCATATGTGGGGGACATGGCTGGAGGGACATGGCTGCATATGTGGGGGACATGGCTGCGGGGACATGGCTGCATATGTGGGGGACATGGCTGCATTTGGGGACACATTTAAAAAAATTATCGGTATTCGGTATCGGCGACTACTTGAAAAAAGTATCGGTACTTGTACTCGGTCCTAAAAAAGTGGTATCGGGACAATACTAGAGGGAACTACTGATTAATTGCAAGTTTTAGGGGCTTGAAGACATCCATTTTGTTGAATTTAACCCCTATGATTATACAAACATTTTGTGTATGGCAAATTATTGTTGATATCTAGAATCCAGGTATTAAATGCAAGTGCTGTATTCCTCATCTATTGTCTAGTTATGATTTTTCTAGCAGAAAATATGTTTTTATGCAGAAAGATCTTAGTAAATTTGTCTATTTCTGGTTTAGGGAATATTCCTATTAGACATGATTTAGGGAATAGTGTTAGGGGGGAGCTCATAGTGTCATGCAGAAATTGGATGACTTATGGTGTCCAGAATCCTTGTGTTCTTGGGCATTTCCACAATTGGTGGTAGAACGACCCAACATCAAGGGAGAACATTGGACACATAGTACTGTGATCTCTTTTGTACCTGGCTATTCTAAGAGGTGTCATATAAGCTCGATGAAGTATGTATAATTGAGTAAGGTGATCAGAAAGTTTGCGTGACACTGTCTTAGGCCCTGTACACACGATCAGTCGAAACTGATGAAAATGGACTGAAGTTCATTTTCATCAGTCCAAACCTACCGTGTGTACGGCCCATCAGTCTTTTGTCCTTCAGACCAAAGTTTTAAAACATGCTTTAAA
The DNA here is from genome assembly GCA_029574335.1 of Rana kukunoris. Classification (NCBI taxonomy): domain Eukaryota; kingdom Metazoa; phylum Chordata; class Amphibia; order Anura; family Ranidae; genus Rana; species Rana kukunoris. The sequence goes on from CM056056.1 coordinate 151,757,203, forward strand.
AATCGGACTGATGGACCGCTGAACGATCGGTCAAAACCGATCGTTGGTACGCAAAAGCATCGGTTCAAAAACCGCGCATGCTCAGAATCAAGTCGACGCATGCTTGGAAGCATTGAACTTCGTTTTTTTCAGCACATCGTGTGTTTTACGTCACCGCGTTGGACTCGATTGTTTTTTGAACTGATGGTGTGTACGCACATCAGACCATCGGTCCGTTTTCATCAGTTTGGACTGATCGTGTGTACAAGGCCTTACAAGTGTCCAAAGCATCACGCCATTCCTCATCCTTCATTGCACCAACATCTCTTGCCCATTTTGATTTAAGCATATAGGCTAATTTGGATGAAGAAGGGAAGTAGCATGTTATAGAAAACAGAAATCTATGTTTTGGGGTCCAAGCTTTTAACTACCTCTATGTGAGGGTTAGAGTGAAGTTTGGGTTGTTACAGAGGGAAATTGAGTTTGAAAGGCATGTCGAATTTGTAGGTATCCAAAAAACATATGATTTGGCAGTGAGTTTTCTGCCTTCAGCCTATCAAATACTTTAAGATTACCATTTGCTACAAGGTGGGATAAATAATGCACTCATCTGAAAAAGGGGGGGGGACTAATGAGCAATACCAAATAATAAACTAATGAATAAATAAAAAAAAAACTAAAGCAGCAGCCACCAAATATGGTGCTCACACACAACAGAAATGAAAAATGGGGGGTGTGGTGGCGCTTGCTATACATACAGTGATGTGAGCGGAAGTATCCTGCTACACTACAGCAGTGTGTTGCTGAAGATTCTGTTTTAATATGTAAGTGGATATTTTATTTATTAAATCGTTGCTGCTGTATACACTATGAGGTCCCTTTTTGTTCTTTACTGAGTATCGCTGGACAGTGGGACGTGTGTGAGCGTGACTCTTGATACCTGCAGTGAGGAGAGTAGCCTATTGTGGGACGCTGATCCGTAGTGGAATCTGCCATAGCTACCAGCCAGTGGTTCTTTTTAAGGCTCATTATAGCCTCTTGAAGGTGAGGGGCTTGCATATACTTTCTCACTGAGGCTTTGTTTGCACAGCTGCACTGTTATTCGTGTGGTGGATTGCAGGCAGTTTTTGCACTTGTGGATTCTTCAAACAGCAGATTTGGACTTAATTAAGCACATTGCACTTTTCTATACATTTTTCTAGATATTTTTTATTGGACTTTAAGCACATTTGCACCTTGATTGTTTAATGGACTATTTAATTGTATTTTTTTGTGCACCTTTGGATCACTTAGCACCTTTGCACTGTTATTTTGCATATTTTGGTAATATTTATGCATATTGTTTATATATATGTTATATTGTTTATATGTGTTTTGCATTACACATCATAACACATCACTGTGTGTATAGCAAGCGCCACCACACCCCCCATTTTTCAATACACTCATCTAATGCTCCATATTCTTGGTCCAAAATAAAGCAAAACTCAGGGAGTGTAGTATTATGCCATAGGGAGGAAAATTCAATATAATGGGGTAAATTAAGCTTGTCGGAAACTACATCCCATATGCATCTATAATGATAGAGTAGGGATTGTTGTTCACCTGCGTCTTCAGCTCCCTTAATATTTATTTTATTTCTAAAACTTTACTGTTCATGTATTTATTTTTATTTGTTTTGTTAATTTTCTAACAAAAAATATGATAATAGAAGTTTGCAGTACTTTGTACCAGAATTAGAATTGCTGTGTCATTTAAAACAGGACAAATTACAAGATACAATGTACATTTTTTATCAACAGTAACACAAAAAAATTTAAACTTCAGAAAAATCAGTTCAATATCATGAAAAGACAGCCTTGTTTGTCGATATGTATGTATTATTTTATTATCCTCTTTATGTATTATCTGACAACATTTTTGTTGAATAAGCAGGTCCATAGCATGAAATATAAAAATTGCTCTGGTCCACATGAAATATACAGGTCTGAGAGCTGAAGTGGTTAATTCATGGAAAACTATAGTGGTTTGGCGATAATGTTATATACCCTTTAAAGTGGATGTTAAACCCTCCTGTATACTCAGTGAAGTAAACAGCCTCAGATGATACACAGAGATTAAACAAATCTCTCTTTACATGTACATATATCCGCTGTCTTCAGCTTTCTATACTATTTAGAAAGTACACATCTTGTTCAAAAGTTTTCCTTTCTGCTTCAGCGGTGGGAGGACAAGATATACTGTGTGACAGATGATTGGAGGAATGGCACACCCCCCCCTCCACATAGGCAGAGGAACAAAAAACATACAGAACTGTGCTGTGAATAGACAAGCACTCTGCTAATATATCTATAGCACCCTCCCCGACACTAATTATTAGCTGCTTTTATCTCATGCATTGGAGAGCTTGTCAGAAGTTATTATGTGGATAACAGAAGAATGAAGCAGCAGAAAGACACATGACTTAAGGGCTTTCGAGAGAGATGTGTATACACTATAGATACTATATATGTACCCAGGTCAGATTTCATGAATGGAGTTTACATCCACTATAATGTATGTTCTACATCTTCTTAATATTTATTTATAAATGTACATTTTAGAATGTACCCACTATGGGCCAGATTTTCATAGAATTCCGGCGGCGTGGCGTAAGCCAGTTACACTACGCCGCCGCATCGTACTAGAGCAAGTGCTTTAATCTCAAAGCACTTGCTCCGTAGGTTTCACCTGCGTCGCGTAAATCGCCCAGCGTAAACCCGCGCAATTCAAATGGGGCGGCTTGTATTTAAATTAAGCGCGCCCCCGCGTCGAACGAACTGCGCATGCGCCGGCCGGGGAAAAAGCCCAGTGCGCATGCTCCAGCTCACATCGGAAAGCATCGTTGAAACCGACCTCAAAACGACGTGAGCGTCATTTACGCAACTCCCTATTCGCGAACGAGTTAGTAAAACGACGTAAGCGACGGAAAAAGCCGACGCTGACCCGACGCCATACTTAACATGGCATCCGACGGCACCCGACGGCATCCGACGGTACTTCGTAAGGTTACTCCACATCGAAGCTGGGGTAACCTTAAACGGACGAAAACGACGTACGCGACGACGGGGCGGCGTAAAAGCAATAGGGAATCGGCGTACTAGCCTCATTTGCATATGCAAATGAGAAAACAACGTAAAGGCCACCTTGTGGCCGGAGTTGTCATTACAACTACGATCCGCAAATGTAATGGTTTTACACTTGTCGGATGTAGAAGCGTATCTATGCAAAAGTGATGCTAAGCATCACGCGCATAGATAAGAGGCAAAATAAACGGCGATACGACGGGGTATCTGAGATACTCCGTCGTAACGCCGCTGAGAATCTGGCCCTTAGGGTTTTATAAATAGGGCACAACAGGCTATTTCTATTTAAATGTCAGTAAGGAGAAATAAAGAACAGGTAGATGGTAGGGTAAATCAACTTTTGAAATCAGCTGTGTTTCTGAATCCTTGAACTATTCAGCTCTGTTAAAATTAAGCTGTGAAAGGTAGTCTCAAAAACATGTGAAATGTAACCCAGAGCTCCACCTAGCATCTGGAAATGTTAATATAAAATCATACATTTACTTAAATGAAACATTTGAAATGTTTTATGTTGTTTCCTAATGCTTTTCATAATAAAAATATATACACATACATTTATATATTTACTTTAAATATATCTAAAATGGCATGATAAGGCCAAAAAATAAAAAATAAAATAAAGAATAACATTATACATTCCCCTTAATAATGTATTTGAAGTGGATAATGGGAAATTGGTGTCTTATGGAATAATATACATATTAGATTTGAATATTAGGAGTCATTACATCTTATTTTTCATTTTTTTTCTTTGATGTAATACTGAGTTCCAAACACATAGTATTACCATCACTGAAAAATGCACAAAGCATATTCATATTCAGTTCTGAATTTATGATCAGATAAATCTCTGTGGAAAAATTACATTGTAAGCTTAATGAAACACAAGACATTCATATGGAAAATAAATGAACTCAACAAATATCAACATATGAATTGAATAAAATATGTATATACAAGATGGCTACTATTAAAAGACATTAAAATTATACTATAACAACAATTTTATGTTTGGATTTTAAGTACATTTCTATAAATTTAAATTATCTCTAAGGCTGTAATTATATAGACTGGTCCACTATATATATCTGCAGACAGCACATTTTCCACTGAGTAAGAGTAATCTTAACACCTCAATACCCCAGCAAATGGCTCAATGCCTTAAATTAGCCCACACTAAACTTAAAGAAGAACTTCAGAAAGCATTGCACTGGATGGGTTAACTGCTTGTTAAACTGCAAGCAAGTGTACCTAGAAAAATTAAATGGACACAGGGAGCTGTCACTCAGCTTGGGTGCCCCCATAGCAAACTGCTTGCTGTGGGGGCACTGAACAGGAGGGAGTGGCCAGGAGCACTGAAGAGGGACCCGAGAAAAGGATGACCGGGGCTGCTCTGTGCAAATACACTGCAACAGAGCAGGTACGTATAACATATTTGTTATTTTTATGGAAAAAAAAATAGACTTTACAACCACTTTAAGTATTAAGGGAGTTGTCTGTATGTTAAAATAATGAGATAATAGGTTGAAATGTTAGAGTGATGATGATTTTTAGTGATATGACAGTTGGAAATGTCCCAAGTCCCAATAGAGACGAACCGTTGGGGGGCGACGTTCTGACATCACCGCAATCACGTGACTGGACCCGGAAGATTTGGGCTGCACGTTCTGAAGCCGGCCGGCTTATGTTTTATATGCTTCTTTTACCTTCATGGATGTAAGTGTACATATTTTTATTTAATTAAACTGTTGTAAGGTCTTATGCTATGCGAGTCTTCCTTTCTCTCTTCATATTCCTTTTTGCTGGGCATTACTGAGGAATCATCCACTGGTTTAGATCTTCTCGAGGTAGCTTACTGGTCTGAGGATCCTGAGTTTATGCTGGTTTGATCTCTTTGAGATCTTTTTTTCCGGTAATGGTCAGTGTTGGATCGTGGTGGAGGGTCTTTGTCATCACTGTCGCTGGACCTTTTTGGATCTACTTCACACTGGGGTCAATATTGTCACCTACCCATCTGTGTTGGACTTTATTCTCTTCTGATCTCCAACTGTCCATATGTTGGAGGCATTCACATATATGTTAGCACATGTATCACCAATGTTGTAATCACTTTGTGCAGTTCAGCAAGCACAGTGCACTTTAAATCCTTAGCACAATCCTTTCTTTTTTCCTATCTATTTATATGTTGTATAACATTTATTGAGTCGCAGTTTAATGTATGGTATGCGCAATATTTTTTCTATGGCTCATTAAGACGAACCTGGAGGGGGCGTTTAGTACGGCCCACATATTGTAGGCCACAAGGGCACTGCAGCATATAGACTACCCCCTCAGTGGCACAAGTAATGAAAGGTTTAATACAGTGCTCCTTATGAGTAACTGTGGATCTAAACAATGTGGTCCATCTACCAGTGCAGGAATTGAGGGAACAAACCATACAACGTCCGCACCGATAATAACCAGTCAACTGGTCAAAAAATCCCCTAGTGGTCACTGGAGGGTTTAAAACATTAGTTATATACGATCCCGTAAGGATGTTACTCCCTTAAATATTTTTTTTGTATAATCTTTATTTGTGGACGGCATAGTAATACATCACAACTCATGTTGTCAGAAGCATCTTACATCAAACAATAAGCCATCCGTTTTTGTTTCATCAACATAACATAGAAGGAAGAACAAAATAGACTTAAAAAAGAGGGGGCACATAAACACATTGGGACCCAGCACTCATGGTAGTATCTCAAGGGGTCAAGGGGCCATGTAGCGGGCTGAAAATGACGATCACCCCACCATACAAAGTACATAAATTGAGGTTTAAAACATAGGGGCGACACACCTCCAACATCTTGTCAGGTAATAAAAGGGGTCTTTCGGTACTCGAAGGAGGGATAAGGGGCCAGAGACCAGCCCGGCCAATCCACCAGACAACAAGTGCAACTTTAGATGTCGTGCGAGATGAAAGGGTAAGTCAGCTAGGTGCGCATGGGGGAAGGGGGGCCACCATGGACCTCCCTCTTACCTTCCCCCACGCAGCAACCCCCACCGACTCCCACAGCGGTCGGCAGGCCCGCCTTGGGGGTACAAACAAGTGCCCAGCCCCAGAGAGGGTCGGGCTGCATCCCGACAGCAGGCCTCCGAGTCTGCACTACCAGCCAGGGCCCCTAGCGCCCACCCCCCCAGCACACCAGCCACCAGGACCCTCAGTGTCAGCATAGTGCCATAGGTCTCAAGGGGAATAGAGAAGAATAGGGAAAGGGAGACAAGGGGGAAAGAGAAAGAGACAGAAAAAGAAGAGATTGAGAGGGATTAGAATCTGAGGGAACGTACCTGAGGTCAGACATCCAGCTCCTCCCCCGCACCACTTGCCGCCACCCTCTCTCAATGCTAGCAGCTGAGGGAAAACGGCACCTAAAAAGGTCAAAGCAATTCAACTAAGGGTACAGCAGCAGGCTATCGGGCCCGAGGTCTTTGCTTAAGGGAGGGGTCTGCTAATTCCAACAATGCCACATCTAAACTGGAAGAGACAAGTCTCGGGTCCAAGAAGTACGCCGTCCACGCCGACCAGGTGCTAGAGTAACGCTCCCGAGTGTTCCTGCAAGTGGCGATCCAGTCCTCCGCCTCCCGTATCTCACCCACCTTGCGAATCCATTCCTCCCTGCTGGGAACCTGCGGGCGCTTCCAGTATATCGGAAGTAGCCGTTTCGCTGCGTTTAAAAGATGGGGCAGTAGACTGCGTTTGTACTGGCTCGCCGGCATGGGAGGAATGTGCAACAGAAAGTGGATCGGGGAGAAAGGGACATCCAGGTCTAGAATTTCCTTTATCTGGGACTGTACGTCCAACCAGAAAGGTCTGATCCCTGGACATTCCCACCAGATATGCAGGAGCGTACCCCTGTGGCCGCAGCCCCTCCAGCACCGGTCAGACGCGGAAGGGTAGATCCTAGCCAAGTCCACAGGCACCCGGTACCAACGCGACAACAATTTATAGTTCGTTTCTTGGGTCCTGGAATCAATCGAGCTAGATCGGGTGAATTGATACAGGTGCGTCAGCTGGCTAGGGGTAAAAGTCGTTTCCAGGTCTCGTTCCCAGGTCCGGACAAAAGTGGGTTTCTGTGTGGAGACCGTAAAGCTAAGCAAGCGATAAAGTTCCGAGATCATGTGGGGAGTCGGATCTTCTTCAGTGAAGAGGCGTTCAAAGGCCGTGAGCTTAGAGGTGTCTCTTATTAAGTCCCCGTGGGTCGCAAAAAAGTGATGTAGCTGTCGATAGCGCCAAAAGTCCATGGGGAAGGACCCGTACCGTCCTCTAAGCGTCTCTAGGGGCAAAAGCTTACCATCTTGCAGAAGCGTACCACAGCTAGCGTTACTATCTTCAACCCATGGCCCGAAAAAACCCGTCTGCTCCCCTGGTGGGAACCACAGAAAACCGCCCAGCGGGGCCAAAGGGGACACGGGAGGGGCCAATGCCAACCGGGCATTTAGCCGGTCCCAGACTCTCAAGGTCTGGGTTGTTAGCGGGGAAGCAGAGTCCGACAGCCCTCTATCTCCCCGGGACAGCCAAGGGGCATAAGAGAGGTTCCTACCCGCCATACACTTTTCCAGAGAGACCCAGATCTTGGAGGCAGTGTGAAAGCGCCAATTAAGCATCCTCTGGAGAACAATCGCCCTGTGGTATCTCTGAATATCCGGGAGACCCAGGCCCCCTGCTTCTCTCGGGCGTGTGAGCAGCCGAAGCGCAATTCTTGGCTTCCGATCATTCCAAATAAATTTGGATATCAGGCTGGACACCTGAGTGAAAAAACCCCTGGGGAGGGACATGGGTATCATTTGCATATAGAACAGAATGCGCGGTAGGATGTTCATCTTTACTACAGCCAGCCTCCCCAGCCAAGTGAAGGCCGTCTTAGTCCAAGTGGCCAAGTCATTTTTTACTGTAGCCAGCAAGGGGGGAAATTGGCTGCATAAAGAGTGTCATATCTGTCCGTCAGCCGAACACCTAGGTATTTCAGAGAGGACTTGGTCCAAGTAAACGGGAAGGCGGTCTGCAACCGGTCAGCCAGTGAAGGCGACATCTGAATAGGGAGTATTTCAGACTTTGAATAATTGATTTTAAAATTCGAAAGTGACCCAAAATGGTTGAGTTCCCGCAGCAGATTTGGCAGTGAGATCAGAGGCTCCGTCAAATGAAACAGCACGTCATCAGCGTAGGCTGAGAGTTTGTGCTCAGTCTGGCCCACCGTCAGTCCTTTGATGTCAACATTTGCCCGGACGGTGCGTAAGAAGGGCTCAAGCACCAGAGCAAACAGGATAGGCGACAGTGGACACCCCTGCCTCGTGCCATTTCTGATCGGGAATCTGTGGGAAAGGAATCCATTAACCTTGACTTGTGCACTTGGGTCTGAGTACAGCGCCATAATCCAAGTCAGCATGTGTGCACGGAGACCCATAGTTTCAAGTACAGCACGGAGGTAGCTCCAGTCCACCCGGTCAAAAGCCTTCTCCACGTCTGTGGAGAGAATGAGATAAGGGGGGGAGTCAGCTGAGGCACGCGCCCAGTGAATGAGCTGTATTGCTCTGACAGAGTTGTCTCGGGCCTCACGGCCCGCGACAAACCCCGTCTGGTCAGGGTGGACAATTAACGGGATCAAATGTTTCAGTCTAGTGGCGAGAATCTTTGCTAAAATTTTAACGTCCACATTCAGGAGGGATATGGGCCTGTAACTTTGGGGCTGAGTCGGGTCTTTCCCGTCCTTGGGGATGACTGAAATATGAGCTAGCAACGCCTCACTAGGGATGACATGTCCGTCTGCTATGGAGTTGAAGTAGTCACAAATCGGCCCAGACAGCAGAGTCAGGAATTGTCTATAGTAGGCTTTGGTGAATCCGTCAGGGCCAGGGCTCTTGCCATTGGGCAGAGACTTTACCGTCGCCTCAATCTCAGCGGGGGTAATAGGGGATTCTAGTTGGGTGGCCTGTTCGTCCGTCAGCGAGGGCAGGCCAGAAGCCTTCAAGTAGTCCTGAATGTCAGTGAGTCTCGCATCACTAGCCCCGGGGGGGCGTGTCGAACCCAAGTCATACAGGGCAGCATAATAATCACGGAACCCAGAGGCTATTTGGGAGGACCTGACCGCCAGTAACCCAGAGGGTAGGCATAGCTTATGTACCAGCATTTGCGCACGCTTCTTCCTGAGTGCCCTGGCGAGCATACGACCACATTTGTTGCCGTGCTCATAATATTTATGCGACAGAAAGCGCAGTTGTCTACGCGCTTGGCGATCTAGCAAACGTAAAAATAATTCTCTCATGTCGGTCAGCTCCCTCAAAGCCTCCGGGTCACCGGTATGTTTATGTCTGTGTTTATGTTTATGTTCAGCCTTTTGAAGGGCCTGTAGCACCCTGTTGAAGTCTGCCTGCCGGGCCTTTTTTAGTCTAGATCCCTGGGAGATCAGTTCACCCCTCACTACCGCTTTGTGTCCCTCCCAAACAATTCCCTTACTCACACCCACCGTAGTATTTTCTCGAAAGTAGTGAGACAAAACGTCTGCCACCTTCAAGACAGCTACTTCATCGTCCAGTAAGGACTCGTTTAGGCGCCACGACCAAGCCCGACGGGTGTCTGGTTGCAAGGCCAACGTGGCTGACACCGGGGCATGGTCCGATATAGTAAGGTTCCCGATAGACGAAGCCTGCAGTACCTCCAGGGCTAGGTGGTCTACACAGATGAGATCTATACGAGTATAAACGTTGTGGACCTTCGAGTAGTAACTGTAGTCTCTGTCAGAGGGGTGCAGTACACGCCAACTATCGAACAAACGGTGGGTCTGAAGGGACCGACGAAAGTGTCTAAGGAAAGCGTGCGAATGGGAGGGTCGGTTGCGGGAAGTGTCAAGCTGTGGGTCAGGACTAACGTTAAAGTCGCCTCCCAAGACTAAAACACCCTCCCTAAAATCCGCCAGGGCATCTAGGGTGTTGTCCAGGAATGAAAGTTGACCCGAATTAGGGGCGTAAATCGTGGCCACAGTGAGCCTCTGACCCATAACCGAACCCTTTAAAAAAACAAACCGTCCCAAGGGGTCTATTTTGCTCTCAGTGACCTGGAAGGGGCAAGATTTGTGTATGGCAATAGCCGTGCCCTTAGACTTGGTATCCGGGGAGTTACTCAAAAACCATTGGTTATACAAATGAGTTGGGAGTTTGGGCAGAGATCGGGGGGTGAAGTGCGTTTCCTGCAAAAGGACCACCTGCGCCCCAGACCTCTTTAGCTCCCACCACAATTTACTACGTTTACACGGGGAGCAAAGACCTCGGACATTATAAGATAGTACCTTAAGTGACGCCATCATAAGATCCGTTCGTGGAAAGGTGTCCCAACCTTGGGGTGGCTGTAGAGCGGGGGGCGGAGCCGGAGGTCGTTCCTGTGAGAAAAAAGCAACCAAGAAGGGAAAAATAGGAGGAAAAGGAGAGACGGTGAGTATCAGAGAAACAAATATACAAAACATATGATAGTAGGGGGGTGCTAACCCCCCACCAAAACATCAAGGGGGTGAGCCCCGGGGTCAACCCTCTATGGGAGGGGTCCCCGAGAATCAGTCCCATTTCCTAAAAGGAAAGTGTACCTAGTAAGGTACGGCCTACGGGGGGAACGTGGACCAACAAGAGAGGGCAAGACGCGAGGACCAGTCCCCGCACACCACCGCTTAGTTAACATAGAGCATTCCGTTAGGAGAGGGGTGCAGCTCAGCGGGTTTCAAAAAAAAAAATTAGAAAATACATATATATGTATATGAAACAATGAGTAAGCATTAAACTAGTAAAGTAGACACACTCGAACTGGGATACCAGGGGAACCTTCCGGTGGGGTAGGTCTAGATAGGGACCGGACCCCAGCTAAAGTTCAACTATCAGGGCCGAGGATATGAAGTCCAGAACCGGCCAGCAGCATCAACAGAAGCCCCAGTCCCTACAGCAGATCATACAACTATGGCTATACCCTCCCCCCATAACAAAATCAACCCCACAAAGTCCCGGCATAGAAGGGGCTGCACAGGCAGCAGTAGGCAAGGGGAAGGGGGGGAGTGCCAACAGCCACTGGGGAGCAGCAACTAGGGATAAGTGGTAACAGTCTCCTCAGTGCCCCGGGGAGGCCGGGCTCCGGGGGGAGTTGGCAGAGGGGCGTCTACGGTCGCGCCTGCGACTCCTGCGGCTGACCGACATCCATGGTTGAGGAAGTTGCAAGGGGGGGTGTTCAGATAGACCCCTCCAGTCAGGAAAGTCCACCGGCTCCAATCCCAGGGTATCCAAAAAATGTGGGAGGTCATCTTTATTGCGCAGCGTGGCCTGCCGGCCATCTTTGGTTGCTTGGAGGTAAAAAGGGAACCCCCAGCGGTAGGTCAGTCCCGCTTTTTGTATAGCTTCAAGCAGCGGACGAAGGGCTCTGCGCTGCATGAGTGTTCGCCGCGAGATATCCTGGTAGAAGGAAAGTTTAGCCCCATCAAAGTCAAAGTATTGTCTCCCTCGCATCTTTTGCATAATCCTGTCTTTCAGGGTATACTTGTGGAGCTTGCATATTATGTCTCTGGGATTGTCTACATCCTGAGAGGGGGGTCTAAGGGCCCTGTGAGCACGGTCGATCTCAATGGTTGCTGTTGCGGGCAGACCCAAAATCTCCCGGAATATATCCTCCAGTGTAGGGACAATATCTTTAGGGGCAGTCGCCTCTGGCAGGCCACGTATGCGAATATTAGCCCTCCTGCTGCGATTCTCAAAATCATCAAGCTGGCAAAGTAATGCATCAATTTTTTGGTCCTGGGCACTGCACCTGTCCTGTAGCATAGAGATTGCTGGCAGGGTCTCGTCCAGCCTCTGTTCCATGGACTCCATCCTGGCCCCCAGGTGATTGGTATCTGCCTTTAGCTGTGCTATGTCTGCAGTGAAGGCCTTCTCCACCCGAGCAGTAAATCTTTCTAAGTCAGCACGTGTGGGGAGAGACCAAATATGGCGCTTCAGGTCCCCATCACTCAAAACATCTGCCATATCAGGGCCCTGTTCATGGGAGGTGGAGGATCCCGGAGAGGGAGGGGGAGCAGTATCACTCACCAACTCCGGAGAGGGGATCTGGGAGTCTGTCATCTGCTGCTGCTGGAGCGCGGCCTTCTGTGCTGCCTTAGATGCCTTAGTAGCCTTAGGTGTCGGCGCCATCTTGGAGGCTTCCGGGCCTGGTCCTCGGGGGTCCGCCGAAGAAGGCCTCCAGCTGCTCCTGCCGGGTCCCATCTGTTCTCGCCTGCTGGGAGAGTGCCCTCCGTCCCTGGGACATTGTTTGCGCTATTCCGGGAGCGATTCGCCCCTCCGTGCTTTGGATTAGTGCTGCGGTGTACGGGGAGCTGAAGCAATGCACGTCCTCACTCCTCCATAGCCAAGCCACGCCCCCACTCCCTTAAATATGACCCTTGGTCTCTCGGGTAAGATATTTTTTAAAACCATATCATTGGTTGCGATGTGCCAGTGTTCATTAATCAACTGTTTGATACCCTTATGTTGAATAGAATAGGACGTGATGAATGGAACACCTAAGGGAAATTGATTACGATCCTCCAATCTCCTTTCAACCAAAAGGTCCTCTCTCGCTGTGGTTCTAACAGACTCCAAAGTGTCCCTTAGGAATCCACTTTTTATAGCCCTTTTCCATGAACCGGTTTGACAATACCTCGGATTGCTCCAAAAATTCACCAGGGTCAGAACAGTTTCTCCAGAGCCTCAAATACTGGCTTTTAGGAATCGCCTTGAGCCAGAAGCTGTGATGACAGATGCTCACTGGGATGAAGGAGTTCCTATACGTTACCTTAAAAAAGGTAGAGGTAGAGAAATGACCATCTTTAATCTGAATTTTAAGATCCAAATAATGGATCTCAGACTGGCTGGCCTCAAATTTTAGTTGTATGCCTCTCTGGTTAGTATTTAAATTAATAATAAACTCCTCCAGATCCACCAGGGGGGCATCCCATAGGAGGAGGATGTCATCAATATATCTTGCCCAAAGGGCTACTTCGGTATGTTTTTTGAATAGATGACATCCTCCTCCCACTTGGCCATAAACAGGTTGGCTAGGCTAGGGGCATATTTAGCCCCCATAGCCACACCCATTTCTTGCTTGTAAAAGCGACCCTCAAACCAAAAATAAATTTGAGGCCACTGCAAAGCCAAGCAAAATCTTAATAAATTCAACCTGTTTGGCGTGGAGACCTGAATCATGCACCAAGTAATGTTGGACGGATTCAAGACGAGTGAATGGGGGATAATAGTATACAAGGATGTGACATCAATGGTCACCATCCAAATGCCCTCTTTTGGGGAGATCCCTGAGGGCAGATTAATAATATGTCTGGAATCCTTAACAAAGGATGGCATCTTACGTACAAGAGGTTGCAAAAAGAAATCAACCACCCAGGACGTAATTGAATCAATCCCACTCACAATAGGATGTCCCGGGGGGCAGACAGGGTCTTTGTGCAATTTAGATAAATAGTAAATAGTGGGCGTGCGAGGAGCTCTAGGTATCAAGTATAGTCTCTCTTTGGGGGTAAGAATCCCCTCATAGAAACCCCTGCTCACAAGGGCCTCAAGTTGTCTGGATCAAATGGTAATATTGTATAGGTGCTAGTATGCCCAACAATCTTATGCATCTCTTTAAGGTAGTCAGCCCTATCCAGAACCACGATACCCCCCCCCCCCCCTACACCTTGTCAGCTGGTCTAATTACCAGCTCCTTATTGGTACAAAGGGAGTCCAAACCCTCTTGTAAACTTTTGTTCAAACAAGCCTTTTTTACCTCCATTTGATCTAGATCCCTCAACAGCACATCCCAGAACACCCTAAGAAAAGGTGCCAAAGCCCTGGGAGGGTTGAAGAGGGAAGCGTTAGATAATCCAGAATGGGTGAACTCACTGACATTAACTTGATTAGTAGGAGAAAACCCAGCCATATATCTTTTGATGTTTAGTTTTCTAATGAACTTATGGATATCCATATATGTGTGGAATTTATCCAAACATTTAGGGGGTGCAAATTTAAGGCCTTGATCCAAAATTTGCTGTTCAGATTTTCTCAAAACTTGAGAACTTAAATAAAAAATACCCTGTCCAACAACTAGATTTTTGGTCGCTTTAACTTCTCTGGCCCTCCTCCCCCCTTTGGGTTTCTCTTCTCTTTCTCCCTGTCTTTTTTGGCCCTGTGTGGGCTTGTGAAAACCCCAACTAGAATGTGCATTAGATGCAGAGGGAAACTGATTGTTAAATGGTCTATCAAAGCTTGGTTGCGAATAATAGGCACCAGCACCACCCTGTGGGGGAGGCTGAGAGTATTGAATGTTCTCATCACCTCCAAACCAGTCTCTATCTCTCAGGGAAAAAAAAAGAGTTCTGTGTCGGGATATTGTTGTCCCAACCATATGCACCCCCATAATGCTGATAAGAAGACTGAGAGCCACAATCTAAGTTGTGACCCTGTCTCCAAGTATCAGCATAGTCCACATGGGATCCCCTACCCCTCTGGGTACTTTGATTCCATCCCCTTCCACGGTGGGGTTGACCCCTAGGTCTCAAAGGGGACCACGGGACTGAGCTGAACCCTGGTCAAAGTTGCTCGCCACAGGGGGCGGCCTTGGTTACCCCGTAAGGAGCCACCCCTAATATTACCAGAACCTCTCTGAGGGGACTGGTACTGAGATGGAACCCCCATTCTCTGGTTAGCTAGACCCTGTTTAGGGACAGTAGACTGGACCTGAGAATAGCCCAAGACTCCACCAGTAGTAGCTGCAGCAATAGAAACTTCCATCTCATTAGAGATAGCTTTAGCTTGATCTTCAAGAAGTTTATTTTGCCAATCAAATACAACCTTACCATGGTAATCTGCCAAATTCCTGTTGTATTTTTTATTTTTTTTTACTTTTTGGTCCTTATCCTCTTTCTCAAGAGTTTTTAGAAGACTCTGGGATTTTCCCAAATATTCTTCACTCTCCCTAATAGGGTTTTCTCATTACCCAGTTTAACCAGTTTGGCAGTCTTTCTCTCCACTAAAAAGCGAAGAAAGGAAACCCCTGCCTGGTTAAAATACTTATACCACTCCTCCAGATTGGTGTCACCCTTCTGTGGAGCTACATCCCACCTAAGGCTCCTAGGAACCATATGATGGCTTATATTGGTCTCTAGATAGAATGGTATATGTCCCATTTGGTATGGTTTTTGGATATCAAAGTTTTTTAGCCTAGTGAAAACGCCACCCAAATCACCTTTGTCATCTTTGAAGGCTTCAAAAACCCCATCAAGTTTAACCACCCTAGTGGCCCTAAAATCAAAAATGTCCATAAGAGATATGTGACAGTAAAGGTAAGCTGCAGTAATAATATCAGAGCAAACAATATAAGAAAAAAAGACTGAGCTAAACAAATAAGAATAAAAATTAAATCGATAAAGATCACAGGCAGCAATTAAATGCAATAAACACAGATAACATAATACAAAAAATAAAACTGCGCCAATGGAACAAACCAGCAACAAGGTGCCAGTGCTTATTGAAGATAAACACGGTCTCTGAGTCCCAATAATGGTAGCATAATTGGGGTGTGAATAATTAGAAAAAGTCCCAAGTGGTAGGTGAGGGATCGCAGCAGACCCCACAAACAGGATATATCAGCACCACCGTGAGAATGACTTCTTTTAAGGAAACCACCACCTAATGGTAAGCCGCTTACCACAACCATGAGGTTTAAAAGCCTATAGGAAACTCCATCCGCGGACTGGGGCACCGGACCAACAGGAACTTCAAAGGACAGATATGTAGGGTATAATCCCTTCCTCATAAATGAACAGGTCCTCGGTTCATGGATGTAAAAGAAAACGGACCATAGTGTGATTCCGTAATTTTTTTATTAAAAACAAAGGCGAAAACGTACTTACAATACGTAGCGTTTTAAAAGCAAGTATACAAATGCCGGCCAGCACTACAGAAGCCTTTCCTCCATATGTTTAGCACGGAGACGTCAGTGTGCCCTGTCTCAGACGCGTTTCGTCATCAACAGACGTTATCAATAGGGATGGGCGGTACACTGATTCACCGCAATATAACAAGCCCTCATTCTGACGTGCAAGGAAGTGGCTAACTGAAAACGCCATGTTGATTATGGGAAAAACAGTGTATCAGGATATGAAAATGCCAGAACTACTCGCCCTCAGAAAAACATAAACAACAAGGATATAAAACCTAATTGAGTACAAACAATTTATATATAAATTAGGTATAAAGACACCCTTAAGTAGGCATATTTTACAGATTCCTAAAGAAAAATGTACAACCAAAAATAAATATATATAAATACCTAGGCTAAACAAACACAGCCCGAGAACTCAAATTAGTACCCACGACCTTCACTGGAGATTTGTAGGTGATTCAATGAATATATATGCTGAAGAATTTGGTACACAGGTTAGTAAAAACCAAAAAACAGTGGGAGGGATTAAACTATCAAAACCCCTACCGCTACCAGGTACCAAACTTTACCAGTACAAAACAACTAACTGGAAAACGGTTAAATTATGAACCAAATAAATCAATCACAAATAGTGATCGGGGCATGGCCGGACCTGGCTGAGAGATGGACGCTTGAGCTCTGAGCTCCAGCCACCTCAGCCTGAATTTTGACAATCAGCGGAGATATCTGTCTGTAACCAACCAACCATACCAACGATGGGTACTGCCTCCAGACATTCACGCTTCACGTTCCCGTTCACCGAGGGAACAGAACGCGATTTAAGCCAGCACATCCCGGAGATGTTTCGAGCAGGCCGGGGTAACATAGCGGCTTCCCACCAAGGATCCTCTCAGGGAAATCTACAGGCACAGTCCGCACTGCAGCCGGAGATAATTCTAACGGCGACCCAATGCCGCTCCCCCTGTCCTCTGGGGGACAACCAGATGGCTTGCAAGCCTCTTCGCAACAGCAAATCAACATTCAAGACCTGAGGGCTGTGGTGGCGGACATTAAGGAAACCCTGTCCGCTGCCATTGCAGAGTTAAGATTGGACAAACGCTCCCTGAATGAGCGAGTCTCGGATACGGAGAGGGTATTGGAGGACCATGACCTGGTGCTCCAACGGTCCACTAGGAAAATTGACGCGCATACCCTGCAGCTCTGTGAGGTGAATTGTCACCTGGAGGACTTAGAGAACCGGAGCCGACGCCTTAACCTCCACGCGCGGGGTATGCCTGAGGGGATTGAAGGAGAACAGATGCCTCAGGCAGTGGTGGGCCTCTTCAATTCAGTGCTCGGCAGGCCCCCTGCTACGGCCATCACATTGGAACAGATACACCATGCCCTGCACCCCCGCGGGTGAGATACAGACCCCAGAGGGACATTGTTTGTTCCCTGGTGGACTTTGTGCTAAAAGAGGAGATTCCAAAGCAGGTGAGGGGCAAGCGCCTCTCCCATGGAGACACCCCTGTTTAAATCTTCCAGGGTCTGGCATTACTCTCCAACACCGCAGAGATCTCAAACCGCTCCTGGACGTACTCCGCTCTAAGGAGATATGATACAAATGGAAGTTTCCATTCTGCCTTGCAGCCTCTCACCTGGGCTGCACTGCCTTCCACAAAGTGCCAGAGGATCTGCCCCGCTTCTGTGAGACTCTGGGACTACCTTTTGGTTGCGGTCCCAGATTGGTATGCTACCTACCGCCGCTCGGTGGGCAGATGGGGAAAATCACCGGAGGAACGAATGGAGACTCAAGCCACCAGAACCCACAGGAGACAATCACTGTCTGGAACCAGGAACCCCCCGGCGCTAACACCTCCCGGAGGGACCTTGATACCTTGGCCTCCCCTGGAGCTAGAAGAGCCTGCAGGGATTATTGAAGGTTCTCCCACAGCATTTCACCAAGCCTTGTCTATTGCTTGTTATTGGAGGTGTTTTTAGTTGCAAACTTTATTTGTTGAAAGTCTAGACCGGTTTTATGGTTCTTTTGTTGGCACGCTGCTGTTAGACGTCGCGGCCTAGGCTGAGCTGTTTCACACACTTAACGTCTGCACTGTGCTTATTGTTCTCTGTCACCTCCTCCAGGGACACCCCGCAGACCACTCATTGCATACTACAACACCCAGGATGCTTTGCGGTGGGGAGTCACCATCGGCAAACGGGAAGAGGTCCTTTTGACGCTCCGGCTGTTGGGCGGAAATTTATTTTTGTCTTTTAGTTCCGATCTGAGCCGCCTTTCCCATGCAGCGCACCGGGTTCAGGCGTGTGTTCCGGACCGAGGAAGTATATGCTTACCTGTGCACCTTTCCCCGAGTTGATTGACAGCGTGGAACAGACACTTTTTCTTCTTCTGCACATCGCTTGGGATCCTGACCGGTAACACTGGATGCACCGGCATCATTTTGAATCTTCTAGGAGGGCCTGTAGCTGTTCTACTGACTAGACATTCGGGTGTGTAGGATCGAAGCTACTGATTGGCTGTCTCGCACCTTCTGCCGGACGTCATGCGGTGAGGCTCTCCTGATCGACAGCTCCCAGCCCTGCCAGTGCCGCACGCTCTTCCACGAACTTTCAGCTGGATGTGGTAACTGTGAAAAATGTATATGTAAAATGCGCTACCTGGTGTTAATCTGCTAATTAGCAAATATATATATAAACAAATATATATATGTGAAATTCAAAATATACAAAAAATATATATATATATATATATATATATATATATATATGGTGATAAGAACTTCCTGATAAAAAGGAATTGAATACCAAAAACAGTCCCAAAGTGGAAAAAAGACAGAAACAAAAATGTGACACAAAGTTCCCAATTATTGTAACAATGTTGCAAAGAGAAACAGCTTGTCTGCAGAGAAACAGCTTGTCTGCAGGTAATCAGCTTGTCTGCAGATACTCGTAAACACACCCAGGAAACACATTTAACTCCTTGATCGCCCCTAATGTAACCCCCAATGTACCCCTTTCCTACCAGTGCCATTAGTACATCAGTATGTCAGTGCATATTTTTAGCACTGATCACTGTAATAATGTCACCGGGTCCCAAAAAAGTGTCCAAAATGTCAGTTAGGTGTTCGATCTGTCTGCCGTAATGCCACAGTCCCGTTAAAAATCGCAGAACTATTTCTAGTAAGAAAAAAATAATAATAAAAATGCCATAAATGTATTCCCTATTTTGTAGACACTATAACTTTGTGCAAACCAGTCAATGCTTGTGGTTTTGTTTTATTACCAAAAATATGCAACAGAATACATATTGACCTAAATTGATGAAGAAATTAAAATTGTTGATCTTTTTTTTAAATACCACCAAAAGAAAACTCTAGACATCATTTTTTTGGGTACAGTGGCGCACGACCGTGCAATCGTCATCTAAAGTAATGCAGTGCCATATTAAGTGGTTAATCTGCTTTGCCTCCATGTTATTGCCACAATAAAGTAGGCTGGATGGAAGACCTTTTGCTTTGGTATCCACTAGGTTTGCACCGGTGCCAATACTGTGTATTTGCACGACTACTCGTGCAGATGCTCTGATACCTAAAACTGATGATTGAGCCCATACAAAATAAATAGTCTGAAATCCCACTGCAAATAATTGCATGCAATTTGAACAGGAATGCGGTGTGCTTATTGTCGGGAATTGCATGAGTTGCATTGTTTCCTGCATCGCTCCGGTATGAACCCAGGCTTGTCATAGTGATTTCAGCCTAGGTTCATATGGGAGCAGTGTGGAAAACTGTTTGAAATTCACACAGGAATTGCACCAGAGGTCTTTTTGAGGCCATTCATTTTGTATGAGCTCAAATTGCACTGCACTGCACTGCAACTTGATATCATTGGAGGAAACCATAGTATCCACATTAATCCTCTTTAGGATGGCTAGAGCATAATATATTTCTTACTAATGTAGATCACCAACCAATGAAGATCATTCTGTTGGTATACACCAGGGGTGCCCAACCAGTGCCTGGGGGGGTCACATGTGGCACGCAGAGCCCTCTGATGTGGCCCACGACCTCCTGCTCTGGGATGGTGCTTTGGCAAGCTCAGATCGCAGGTTGCCGACGCGCCATTGCAGAGCATCAGTGTTGTGAATGAAGCCAGCGGTAGAGAAAGCAAGCAGCCACATAGGCTGATGCTTCCTGTATAGCGCCAGTTCCTGTCACAATCAATATCAAATCTAGGATCTCTCTAGGATCGTAACAGCCAGGGGAAAACTGAATGGAAGAAGTCTATTGCAAAGTGCAGGAAAACCTGCAGGAAAGCCACTGGTGCACATTGCTCATTAGTGTAAAAAGCAGCCTTAGGACCCAATCGGAGCCTCCATTCACCTCTATGTCCAGTTACCCCTGCTTACCTCCAATCCTATACACTTAAAAAAAAACAAAAAAAACACACACAACAGAAGAAGGAGATATGTCCCCTTCCATCTGGGCAGATGAATTGGAGGGCCCATTGAGTAGCGTGGGCTGTGCCCAAATCCGTCCTGCATATGCAGCATGAACACAGACCTTTCATCCGCCAATTCCATGTATATTTTCGCCCACGACCGTTTACCAAGAGAGGCAGCGCCACTGGGGGTAAAAAATATGTGCACACCAACAAGTGTGGGGGGGGGGTCTCCAGAAGCTGCATAGAATCATGTATATATTAGGATGTCACATATAAAGCATGAATGTTCCAAAAACAAACAAACAAACAGCAGAGTAGCACTGACCAGTCAAACACAAAGAGAGTTTGATCTTTTTAAATATCATTACTTCAGTAAACTTAAACAATAATCAGGAAAAAAGGGGATCGTTTACCCATATGTAGTAAGTACAATACACATGTAATCCAGAATGCGCAACATAAGGGCAATTATACTAAACGTATAGCAAGTAGATAAACAGAGTAAAGGGAGCCTGCAAGGCAACAAAAGAATACATAGAATGGGGAATACACACCAGGATCCATTTAAGAGCCATGTGCAGTCTCAGCTGACAGAGCAAAACTGATACATAGCGGAGCCAGGATCCTTTATAAAGTCCATAGCAGCTTGAAGAGGAGCCAATGGGTCAGAAGACTACAATGGCAAAGCTGCATTTTCTTCCCTGATGTTGAAATCCACAAAGATGAGAATGGGTACCTTACAGTACATTATTCAAATCTTCTCAGCCTGCATACTCTACGATAGTATAGTGAAAAGATGTCTCCTTACCGCAACAGTAGTCAAAAACAGCTCACAAACAACCCACGGAAGGTCTCCTCTGGCTCCAGTCTCTGAACCTCACTCCTCGGCAGGGAAGACAGGCAGCTATCAATCAGCAAAAAACTTCCTCACAGGTGGCTATGGCTCCAACCACTGCTATTTCCTCCCGGCGAGATAATTTCAGAAAACAATGGATGCAGTATGGGAAAGAAAAAGAAAGATCTTCATGGTGCAGATAGAAAAAATGCTCTTTATTCTCCAAGGCAAAAATTTGTACAGCATCAAAAAGAATTAAAACATGAATTAAAAAACACAATTTAAAAAACACACCACCAGGGTCTAGGGCTGGCGCCTGACCAACTAGTGTGTAATAGCGTCTGATTACTTGGCTCCCCCGACACTGCGTTTCGCCGTAATTAGGCGTCTGCTGGGAAAGGAGGCTGAGGAATCAGACACTTCACAGCATTTAAATATCTTAGCAGGAATTGTTGACACCGGAAGTTATCCAGCAGCATTGTAGCTGCAAACGCTAACTTACGGGACACTAAAAACAATCAGTACCTAGCTGGGTTTCAATATCAGCACTAACATTCCAAACATATAAATCTACAGTCAGGAACATTTAAAAACTATGCAGTATCTAATAATGTCACCTATACCGATGCAGTGGTATATTATATAAACCAATACCTTGTATATAAACAATTGAGATAAAAAATGGAATAAAAAATCCTTATTGGATGTTATTAACAAAATATATATATAAAAAGTTTACATATACATATATATATATAAAAAACATCCGGAAGTGGTTTATATACACACATACATGATGAATGGATATGGCAATAGAACAAATTCACGATTTCATCTTTCTAATCACTTGGAATGAACCTCAATAAAAATAAAGATGCAGATGCATACCCTGGAGGGTGGGTGAGAACGTAATCAGTAAAGATGTATATAATAATATTAAAATCTCTAGGGGAAAAACCATAAATATTTGGGTTGGCTCAAATCAATTATTATCAATATAGTAGGGCTGTTACTGATCAAAATTTTTGTGTTTGATTAATCGTTTTTCTTTTTAATCGATTAATCGACTAATTTCGATTATAACGCACATACAGATCCAACTACTTTTAGCTGATCTCCTTGTAGGCTGATTCCCAGTGCAGCTCCCAACCCCTGGAAAAATGGACAGCAGGATACAAAAAACACACAAAGCCAACACTCAATGGGAATAGCATTAAAACTTTTATAGTCTTCAAGCTCCGGTAGGTAGCACGTGGTACCTACCGGAGCATGATGGGACTGCGACGTCACAAGACAGGCCTATATAACTCACTGCGAGCCGCGCGCCAGCCATAACAGCGGAAGGAAGCGTCGCGTCAACATCTGGAGAAGAGAAGAAGAAGGCAACGTCACAGAAGAGGGGACTCGCAGCCGCCAGTAATTGAGCTAACACGAAGATAGCGGCGGCGAGTCCTGAAGAAGAAGAAGACCCCCGGAGAGCGGAGAAGACCCCCGGAGAGCCGGAGAAGACCCCAGAGAGTGGGAGAAGACCCCGGAGAGTGGGAGAAGACCCCCCCCCGCCGCCGAAGATGTCGAAGGAAGCCCGCCGGGTGGTGGGCGCTTTTATCAAAGCCCCCCCCCCCCCCCGACGGCGGAAGAGAACCAGACGGCGGCGAAGAACAGCGGCACCCACCCCCCCGCAGAAGCCCGCCGGAGGGGGGCGCTTTTATAAAAGCGATCATACACACCCCCCTGGCGGCCAACTAATAAAATATTTCAATACCCTGTGTGGTTTATTTGTGTTTACACTTTTCTTGCAGGTGAATGGGTAGGGGTACCCCATACTCATTCACTTAGGGTGGGGGGCCGGTATCTGGGGGCCCCCTTATTAAAGGGGGCTTCCAGATTCCGATAAGCCTCCCGCCCGCATACCCCGACAACCAACGGCCAGGGTTGTCGGGAAGGGGCCCTGTCCTCATCAACATGGGGACAGGGTGCTCTGGGGTGGGGGGCCGCAGTGCGTCCCCTGCCCCAGAGCACCTGACCCCCCCATGTTGAGGGCATGCTGCCCGGTACAGCTCAGGAGGGGGGGGGGGGGCGCTCGCTCGCCCCCACTCCCCTCCTGACCGGCCGGCCGGTGTGCTTTGGATACGGGTCTGGTATGGATTGTGGGGGGACCCCCACGCCGTTTTTTCGGCGTAGGGGGGTCTCCTTACAACCCATACCAGACCTAAGGGCCCGTTATGCTCCTGAGTAGGAACCCATGCCGGATTTTTATTTAAAATCCGGCGGGGACTTCCTTTTTAGGATTCATAACAAACTCCGCCCACGTGTAGAATTGGCGGGAATCCGCGTCGGATCCCCGTCGCTTCTATGACGCACTCGGTGGAATGTGCTTTTACTATTCCATTGAGTGCGAGATGTCGGCAGCCTGTCGCCGAGAATCAGCGCGATGCTGTCGTGCTAAAAACACATCCTCGGCGGCAGGCACTATAGGTAACCAAAAAAATATTGCACTGGAGATAAAATTGATGTAGCTACATAAACTGTAAAAATGGTGCGAGTAATACAAAATGGTAGCAAAAGCAGTCATAAAAACACGTAACCAAGTATGATACTGGTATAAAAATGTGTACAACGATACCACTGCTGAATCCAGATGATGAGGGGTTAACATCAGTCCATCGACATGTAGATGTCCCATGAAGGGAACGATCACAAATCCCAGTGGATGGCTGTAGAATCCCAGGGTGATAGAGGGAAGTGTTAGAGGGAAGTGATTGAGGAAAGTGTAACAGCCCTTGTGTGTGGCAGATATAGTAAGGTCCCGCCGGCATGCACATATGAAGGCACAGCAAAGGAGCCCTTCAGATGGACACGGCAAGCCCAGCCATTTTCTGTGACATTACTGGATCTCCAACGGAACTCCCTGAAGGCCCAGAAGCCGGCGGAGAGGTGAGTACCAATCAAAAGAATTGTAATCGATCAAAAAGATTAAAGTTTAATCGATTAATTAAAAGTTGATTTGCACAGCCCTACAATATAGCAATTGATATCCCATTCAATGTTTAGGCCCCACGGACTATAACATCTGATGTCATAGATCCATCAGGTTTTTCTGCGGGAGATGTGACGCACAAGGTCACTCCCTCTCCAATGGGGGGTATATTTTTCAATTCCTATGACCCTAAGTACTGATGGGTCACAATGATGGTATTTATCAAAATGTAATGAAACACTATGTTTTGGGTACCCACTCCGTATCCTAGACAGGTGTTTGCCTATTCTTATGTTCAGAGCTCTAGTGGTCCTCCCTATATACTGTAGGCCACAAGGGCAGGCCAGCAGGTATATCACCCCAATGGTACTACAGGTAATGAATTCTGTTATTTCGTATTCCATTGAAGTAGAATTTGAGGTAAACTTGGAGGTTTTGAGGTTTTGGAGTCTGGGATGAAGCGCAAACTTTGCATCTTTTACAAGGAAAAAATCCTTTCAGATTTCCAAACATTTGTGTTTTGGTAGGGGGGTCAACCACACTAGGGGCGACTAGGTCCTTGAGGTTTTGGTTCCTCCTGAACAGAACCTTGGCACATTCAGGTAAAACTGGTCCTAAAATCACTTCTATGCACTGACCAATGTTTGCGTAAAGTCTTAGCTACCCACCAAAATTGAGAAGAAAAGGTGGTGAGGAAAAACCATTGTAGGTCATTATTTAGATTATCTTTCTCCTTGGTTTTGGGTACCAACAAAGTCTGACGATCAAGGGAAGCCACCGCTTGTAATTCTTCATCCAGTTTGGATGACTCATATCCCTTTTCCAAAAAGCGTTCTTTTAGTACTGAAGCTTGTGACTCAAAATCTTGTAAGTATGAGCAGTTGCGCCTCATTCTTAAGAATTGCCCTTTTGGGATTGCTTTGAGCCAATTAGGATGGTGCCCACTATCCGTGGGAATGTATCCATTCCTGTCAGTATTTTTAAAGAAAGTTTTGGACAAAAGGACACCCTGTTCCTTAAAAATGACCAGATCCAGAAAGCTAACTGAGGTCGAACTGCATTCGTAGGTGAACTTTATGCCCCATTCATTATTGTTCAACAATGCCATAAATTCTCCTAGAGATCCCTTATCCCCTTTCCAAAGAAAGAAGGCGTCATCAATATATCGGTGGTAACTGGGCCATGCTGCCCATACTTCTCATTACTGACTGTTCGCATCCCAGTACGTAATAATGCATGCTTATGATTTCAGGCCTGATGTTTTGTGGTTATTTAGACTGTTATCTCAGTAATTTATTAATTTAATGCTCAGCAGCATTAGCTTTCTTTACTTGAGATTTTAGCATGTCTCTGGTAGAGGCCATACGTTTACCTCCTTGAGCTGATTCTGTACCCTGAGCCGTCTTAGACCCACTGGTGCAGATTCCTCTCCTATGATGTAGGGGGAGGGCGCACTGGTATTGTTGACCTCACGACTGTGCCCGGCCATGTGTGGGCCGTCGCCCTCCGCTTGCCACCCCCCTCTTTTGAGGGCGGGGTCACAAACTCGCTGGTTACCCGCCAGCCTTGACATGTTTTGAGACCAGATCTTTCCGTGGCCTTTTCAGGTATAGCTGCCTGGTCCGAGGTGGCTCACCTCTATAGGGTATATATTTTTCTGTATTACTCCCAGACTGTGTCCTGGCCAACCCCCACATGGTGGCGTAAAGTGTTGCCTGTGCACCTTTTGAGGTGCTGGTGCCCTGTACGTGCCGTTCCTCTCCGTTTGGCTTCGTTCCTTACCAGGTAAAGGGACTTAGTCCTGCTGCCTAATCGGTACTACTGTTCATCGTTTGGCTGATCACGATTCACCTCTGTGTGTCCATTGAGCCCTTCCCTGGTCGTTTACCTCACCTAGCGCCTTGTTTCACCCCACCTTTCTCCCTACCTTACATTGACCCTCGGTCTTTTGGACGAACCATCTCCATCAATGCCCTTGTTACGCCAAGCTCTGTCTCCCCCAGGCTTAAGCTCCTTTCGATTAACATTCGCAGCCTCAATACTCCTGAAAAACGATCACGGCTTCTGTACTCTCTACAAAAAGACCCCACATCGTACTTATACAAGAGACTCATTTCCGCTCTGATTCCATTCCCAAATTGCACAGTCGATATTTTCCTATTGCTCACCACGCCACAAATGAGGTAGCAAAATCAATGGGGGTCTCCATCCTCATATCAAAACACTGCCCGTTCCAGATTTCTGACATACGAAGGGACGCATCAGGCAGATATTTCTTTATAAAAGGCACACTTTATGGTAAACTGTATACTATTGCAAACATCAACGCCCCAAACTCCAAACAGGTAACCTTCTTTCGCGACATATTCTTTCAATTAACTGCCTTTAAAAGTGATACACTGATTGTGGGAGGGGATTTTAACGCCCCCCTGTCGCCCTCCCTTGACACGTCCAATGGAGCGACATGTCTGTCCTATCGTGCCCTACGTGCCATTAAATCCCAACTCAGTACGCTAACCTTGCACGACACTTGGCGTACGCTCCACCCGAATAGAGAAAGACTTCTCCTTCTTTTCCCCCTTACACAACAAATATTCCAGAATCGATCACTTCTATATCTCGCAAATGGACCTCAGACTTCTCACGGGGGCTACGATCAAACCCATGACACTGTCCGATCACCACCCTATTACCATGTCCTTGGCCCTACCAGATTATGGTGACAGGTCTGTGATCTGGAGAATGGATGACTCCCTACTGCTAGAAAACTGCTGTTGGATATCGGAACGCCTCGCCCAATACTTTGTGGAAAACGACGTTGTAGATACTTCCCAGACCACCCTTTGGGCGGTGCATAAATGTGTAAATCAGGGACAACTCATCTCATTGACAGTTAAACGTAATAAGCTACGGAAGGCTCGTATAGCTGAATTGTCCGATCGGGTTAAAAAACTTGAGAGCGCCCATAAACGTATCTTAGCGACCCAAACTCACTCGGACCTAATGAAAGCTAGGGAGGAAGAACTCAAAATAACTTTGAAACGTAAATTTGCCTTTGCCCACAAGCTGTTCTATGAATTTGTAAATAAAGCTGGGAAACTCTTGGCATCAGCCATACAAAAGTAGAAAGCTAGTAACACTATTCACACTATCATACCCCCTCGTGGGGACATCCATTACCAGAAATGACCATATCGCCCAAGAGTTTGTCAATTACTTTTCGTACCTGTATAACTTCCTCAAGCTCAATGATGACATACCCCCCGTGGGCCGAACGACGCTCATAGAGGACTTCCTCACCAAGTACGTCTTTTGCCCTGTCCCCCCAGATTATTTTCTGCATTTAGACGCGCTAATTACATCAGAAGAGGCCATGGTAGCACTGAAACAGTTGAAAGCAGGGAAGAATCCAGGCCCGGATGGGCTGCCAGCAAGCTACTATAAGGCTTTTTCAGACTCTGATTCCAAAGTTTGTAGCTGCGTTTAACACACTCCCATTTTCTCCTCACCCGCACCACGATCTCTTAGAAACCCACATTACACTAATCCCTAAACCGGGTAAGGATGTCGCAAACTATCACCCCATTTCCCTACTTCACGTGGACATTAAACTGCAAAATTATAGCCAATAGATTGCTGCACACCCCAAATTCGTCTCAATGGATCAAGTTGGTTTTGTCCCTGGTAGGGAAGCCAGGGATAACACCACTAAAGCCATCAATATACACCATTGGTTGACCTCGACGGGTGCCAAGGGCTTTTTCTTGTCGTTGGACGCGAAGAAGGCGTTCGACAGGGTGGCTTGGGACTACATGTCCGCAGCGCTACTGAAATTGGGTCTCCCGAATTGCAAATCGCAAAATATCAAATGATACTGGCTTTATATTCCATCCCGACTGCACGGATCAGGGTGAGCGGTCGACTGTCGGACACCTTCTCCGTGGCCAAATGGTACCATACAGGGTTGCCCACTCTCCTCCGTAGTATTTGTCCTTGCCTTAGAACCATTTCTCCGTAGATTACGCGACAATTCGGACATTAAGGGTATTTCTGTTAAGCAGAAACAATGTAAAATAGCAGCGTACGCGGACGATATCCTATTGTTCCTTACGGATCCAATAACCGCCATACCCAATCTCCTGAAGGATGTCAAACTCTTCAATCTGCTCTCTAACCTACAGATTAATTTTAGCAAGTCGACAGCACTGAATATATCCCTCCCAGCGCGACGGTGGCCCTGTGTCAACGTAACTTTCCCTTCCGTTGGGAATCGAATGCTGTAACTTACTTGGGAATTAAACTCCCCCAGGTTTTAACTGACCTTTATGCCAGAAACTTCTTGCCCGTCCTCCAAACCATACCATACCAGACCTGCTCGATTGGAACAAAGGGCGCTTCTCGTGTTTTGGCAGGGCGGCAATACTAAAAATGAATGTCTTGCCCAGGTTGCTGTATCTTATGCAAGCCATCCCGAATAAACTCCCCCCTGCATTTTTCACCTCTTGCAAGCAAATTTGTAGATCATTTCTTTGGGCGGGTCTCCCCCCCCGGGTAGGCTGGGACAGACTTACTCTCCCCAAGATCAGGGGTGGAATAGGCTTGCCGGATCTATCCCTTTATTACAAGGCATGCCAACTCACAAGGATAGTTTGGCACAGACACAACAAGGACTGGGTCGATATCGAAAACACTTTTCTACAGTTCCCCATATCACACGTCCCGTGGATCACCGCCAGATCAGTTCCTAAAGCTTGTACCGAACACCCTTTAATTGGCCCCACATTGGTTAATTTCAGAGCTGCTTGCCGAATTATTGATTTAACCCTTCTCCTGGGCCTATGACGTCTACTCTCTCCCAAAACCCTGACTTCCCACCTGACATCACTACAACTGACGGGATGATCGACGCTCGTACGGTAACAACTAGAGCAAGTCAATTCTTCAATGCCAGTTCTCTGCTTTCCCCTTCCGAGATGTCCGCTAAATTCCCAAACCTACGCATACCCTTCTTCAAATTCCTATAGATTAGGCATTTTCTGCAAAGCGCCCCCGTCTCTCCCGCTAGCATAGAGAACTTACCCCGTTCGAACTTCTCTGCGACATACAGGGCCCTTAGACACATCTGATCTCCATCCTATACTCCCTCCTCCTGTCCAAGGCAGTTCCAAATACTAAAGTCTACCGCCTTTGGGATGACGACCTGTCAACCTCCCTTTCTCCTGCCGACTGGGAGAGAGTCTGGGAATACGCCCACAAGGGGTCCATAAATATTTTGGCCCAAGATTCAAAAAGATTCAAACTTTACTCGAGATGGTATCGTACACCTGACAGGCTTCATAAAATCTTCCCTGGCGTCCCTCCTACATGTTGGAGGTGCAACGCGGAGGTGGGTTCGCTTCTGCATGTGTGATGGGACTGTTCTTTAATACAACCATTCTGGAAAGGGGTACGTGATCTCATTGTTCAAATCACCACCCTCACTCCAGATTTTACCCCAGCTCAATACCTACTGCACCACACATCTCGGCCTAGAAAGATATACCACAAATCCCTAATGATACACCTCAATAACGCAGCCACCCAATGCATCCCTCTAAGGTGAAAAAACACCACTCCCACTAGTATCGCAGACTGGCATTTGAGGGTTCATAAAATAGAGGAGATGGAAAGAATCATCCATCAGACTAAGGATACACATGACAAGTTTAGAAACATTTGGGTCTGTTAAATGCATTATAGGGTATCCCAGGGCTCCGCAGATCCGGAAGCTGCAGGCTCCAATGTTACAGTTGATAATTAATTGATTTTGGAATTCCGTCTCCCTCCCTTCATACCATCCCTGTCATTCCCCTCTTTTCCCGGCTCCCCCCATGCACCCCTATTTCGTGTCAACTCCTACCGTGGTATTCTTCCTTGTAATTTCCAAAGGGCCCACAGTCCTGCATGCTCGCATACTACCCCCCCTGCTTCAGAATGATTGTTTTATACCAGTGGTACTGTAGATGATTTCACAGAAACTATGTAGTTTGGGCAATGTTGTTTACTTTACATAAACTGGGGGATTTGGAGTTACAATTGTTGGAACCTTTACTGTCTTGGTGTTCTGTTAGGCTTTAGGGGTTCCCCCCTCTCACAGTTCAGCTCCAGGTGGGGGTGAGTGGGTGTGGGTGTCTCCCACATTAGCTTACTAGGTTCTCTATAGTTTCAGGCTCATACCTTTGACCCTATTGATATAGTGGTGCATAGTCTTGAAGGTGATGTCAGCTACTTTTCATGAGAAGATGAGACTAATAATAGTTGTTATGCTTTCTGTTCACGATACATTCTACACCTCGGTTTTGTCCTATTTCCTATGTATTCGTTTGATTTATCTGTATGAATGTTTTTGATGATCCTGTTCTGTATGACTACGTATTGTAAAATCTTCAATTAAAAAAATAAACAAATAGCGTACTAACCAGCAGACATATCGGTCCGACGGGTTCCCAGCAGGCTTTAAAATCTGTCTGCTGGACAAATCCGTCTGCTCGCCCGTACACACGATCGAATCTGTCTGCTGAGACGGTCTGTCAGACCGTTTCCAGCAGATAGATTTGATCGTGTGTACGCGGCCTAGGTGGTATAGAGTGGAACTTTAAGAAGCCAACTCTCTACTGTGCATTAAAGCGGATGGTTCACCAAAAACAAATATTAAAAGCCAGCAGCAACAAATACTGCAGCTGCTGACTTTTAATATTAGGACACTTACCTGTCCTGGAGTCCAGCGGCGTCCGCAGCAGAGGATGAGCGATCGCTCGTCACCCTGCTGCTCCCCCCTCCATCCACGGCGAGGGAACCAGGAAGTGAAGCGCACCGGCTTCACTGCCCGGTTCCCTACGGCGCATGCGCGAGTCGCGCTGCGCCCGCGATTGGCTCCCGCTGTGTGCTGGGAGCCGAGAGTTCCCAGCATACGACGGGAAAAGCCCGTCTTTTGCCCGAGACTGCGGGCCGGAAGTGGGTGCGGATACCTGTCTTTAGACAGGTATCTGCACCCCCCTCCCCCCTGAAAGGTGTCAAATGTGACACCGGAGGGGGGGAGGGTTCCGATCAGCGGATCTTCACTTTAGGGTGGAGATCCGCTTTAAATTAGCTTGCGAAAAAATGCAAATATTTTGTGAATATTTAAGTGAATGTGTAAAAAACGTAATGGACACTTTTTTATCTATCCAAAAAAAGGAACACATATAAGAAAATATAAACAAAATATATAAAAAAAAATGTTTCTAAATTAGTAAGAAACTGACCAAATTAAAAATTGAAAGAACCCATTCTTGCATGTCACAACCAGTACACAGGAGAAAACAAACATAAGGCCGCGTACACATGAGGAGACATGTCCACTGAAACTGGTACGCAGACCAGTTTCCGCAGACATGTCCGATCGTCTGTACGGCCTAGCAAACAGGTTTCCAGCGGACAAAAGTTTGTAAGCATGCTTAGAAACTTGTCCGCTGGAAACCTGTCTGTCGGACATGTCCGCTGGTTAGTACGCCTAACCAGCGGACCGAAATCCCGTGCATGCATCGAATTGATTCGACGCATGCGTGGAAGCATTGAACTTCCTGGTTAGAGGACGTCGGTGACTTCTACGTCACCGCGTTCTCTGTCCGCAGGGATTTTGGTCTGATGGTGTGTACACACGTGAGACCAAAATACCCCAGGAGACATGTCCGATGAAAACGGTCCGAGGACGGTTTTCATCGGACATGTCTCCTCGTGTGTACAGGGCCTCAGAGGAACATCAAGCATTATTAATGAATGCATTTTCTTATAGGAAAATAGTTTTGTGGCTTCCTAATTACTTTATCCTTCATCCTTCTAAGACATATTCTGTATTACTGAATTGCACTGTATTCAAGCTCCCTCTTCCCCCAGGTGCAGAGCATCATACACCAATCTGTAACTAAAGGGATGGGAGTGGTATCTGTTTTCCATGGAGGACTTGTCTATGTACCCGTGCCAAATTGTATTGTGGCATAGGTACATAGATGACATCCTTATGGTTTGGATGGGCTCTGCAAAATAACTGTCTTGTTTTATTCAATCCTGGGAGAATAATGACAGCAGGAAATATGATTTTGGGGCAGCCTTTGGTGCCCATCTGAAGGCTTTGATAAGGAGTACCCCTTAAGGGGCAGTATCTTAGGCTTAGAAGGAATTGCTCTATGAGATTATTATTTCAAAACAGAAGCAGCAGCCTTGAGCGGTTGACTGCTGTTGCTGGATTACAGCAGGAGGTCCCTCAAAAAAGCCTGTCAGAAAGTTACCAACAAGTCAAGTTTGAAACTCCTCTTTAACAAACAAAAAAATACAATTATAAACACATTTTGGTATTTAATTTAAGATGACATTGTGAGTAGATATGCAAGGACTAGTCGAGAAGATTGAAACATTTTATTTTACAAGAGACGTTAAGGAGAAGAAAAAAACTAACAGCATTTTTAGGTGTGGTCAGAAAGTTCAGAATGTACCCTTATCAAAGAGCTGGCCACTTGCTTTTTGCCAAATGGGGAGCAATGTGTTCTGAGTGTCTGACAGTTGGAGCGACCTGCGACTGTGGTTCATTCTACATGAGAAAGACTAAAAGACAAGTTCATGACCATATGTGTATATAATAGTAAAGGAGAAATCACATTACTGTTTGGCTGACATATCAGTCTAGTGCACAGTTATGATGTCTCTGTTGTGTATTTTATGGCTCTTGAAAGACATTATGAGGATCCCAGATGGGGTGATTTAGACAAGCGCATATTACAATGGGAAACACATTGGACTCCGCACTTGAAAGTAACTACACACATAGTTACATAGTTACATATTTAGTCAGGTTGAAAAAAGACACACATCCATCCAGTTCAACCACAGACCACAGACCATACCTTGGCTTAAAACCAATATGTTCTAAAATAACTCTAAAATCACTACATCAAATATTCTATCTTTACAGCACTGTATGGGCTGTGAATCTACATCCAGTGTGTCCTTATTTAATCCAAAATGGTTATTTAATAAAGTCTACCAAAAGTTTGTCTTTTCTCAAAAACACTTCTGAATAGATCCTTGGCTCCCGTCACCACACTCAGTGAATCCTCTCCCTTATGGTATCACACTCACCAGACCAGGTGATCAATCAATGCCTGTATAGAAATCCTTATTGGAGCTGCAGGATCACCATTCCACTTGGATATTACTCAGAGTAAAAAAAGAGAGGTGCACATGGTGTAACACTGTATAACAATTTATTAAAACAGTCCCCCCTTCCAGATGTACACTTACAAGAAAATCAAACTTAAAAGCATGATAATCGCAAGGTTCAGCGGGAATGCCTGTATATCACCAATCATCATTGTTCAAGGATCGCGGTGGAACCCGGGTTCAGACAGTAGTGATTTTAGAGTTATTTTAGAACATATTGGTTTTAAATTGTATAGTTATAGTAGCTGCTTGATGTGTATTTAAAATATTTGGAATAACGTGTATATCTATAATTGCTGGGAGAGAGGATTATATTTAACTGAGGTTGATTGATCTACTTGCTTTTTTTATAACTTGGCTTAAATTATATATTTTTAATTACAAGCCTTTTCTGTAGTTTGTGGTATTAAAAAAAAAACGTATTTTATACAATCATTGATGAGTGTTGGGTTTTCGTCAAGTCTGAATTTAATGAAGAAAATAATGAGATGTTCAATCTTGATATTATTATTTTTTGTATAAACATTCTTCCTTTGCGTTCCTCCTGCTTTATGTTATGGTGGATTCCTTGAAGTTATTGAACTTTTTAGTATGTTTATTGTTGCATTAGATTTTGTTAAATGATGTTGTTTGTCCTTTTTTTACCCCACCATTCCATTCCATGTACATGTGTTCAGGGCTGGCGTGTTTAATGGATACCATTTTCTGGTATCTGGGCAGTGGCCAAGGCGGGCAAACTGGGCTGTTAACTTTTGACAGAACTTCAGGCACTGTTATATACTTCACCAACCATATGCCACCAGGATAAACAGTATCAATCAAAATTTGTTGTGGGGCGTTTTTTTTTTAATTATTATAATATTGCTGATGTTATAACACTGTGTTAATTAAGACAGAATATGTATGTGTATGGTGCATTGAACGATAATGGCCAGCCAATGGTGATTTCAGAAAAAAACATGCACTCGATGAAGGCACCTGCCATTGAGGTCCCCAGTGACCCTTCCCTTGTGATGTCATCAACCTGGGCTTGCTAGGTCAATGACATCACAACGGGTCGGGTTTATCTGGGGCATCATTAGGTGGCCCTGCCCCTTAGTCATTTAGGAACTGTCAGATGGAAGTGCTTTTATATGGTGAGAGCCTTCATTGAGTGCAGAATTTTTTTTATTTATTTTCAGGTTGGAAGTAGCGGCAGACATTGTGATTGATGATGTATCTACACCAGGGGACTTTTTTAAATTTATAATAAAGGTCTTGTCAAAAACTGGCTACTGACTTTGACTGTGTAACCCATATTCATTCACATGGGGGCGGGCAGGATCTGGGAGGGCCCTTGTAAACTGGCAGATCCCCACAACCACCGGCCAGGGTTGTGTGGAAGAGGCCCTTGTCCCCATAAACTCTGTTAAAGTAAATTGGAAAATAAAGAAACATACTGACCAGATCACCAGTTAAAAATAAAGGTAAAATAAAAAAAAAATGAATGCTCTAAGTAAAAATGAATATAACTTGTGCCTCTATAGGAAGCTACAGTATTGTAATTTTTGTTACACTCCTGTCTGGGTTTGGCAGCAAGTGATACAGGTATTTCTTTTAAAAGGACAGTATTGGAACAGCAGATTCTGTGAATTGTATGTAATTCCATTGAGACAGACAGTTGCAGCTACCTTGTCCATTGAGACAGACAGTTGCAGCTACCTTGTATGTAAAAGGTTAATTGCGTAGATAACCTGCTCCAGTGATGATCATTCTGAGACTGCTGATAGTTGGTTGGTTTGTTTGCCTAGAGCAGAAACATCTCTGCACAGGTTGGGAGTATTCATCATAGTGATTATGTATTATCTAGTTAATGAAAATAATATCCGTTAAAGCGTTTTAAACCCTTTTTGTTTGTAAGCCCTTTTTTTACCATCATCTGCATTGTTACAAAAATGCCTAGTATTACTGAAAAAGTCATATGTAATATGAAATAGTACATGGTTGCATTCTTTAAAATGGCTGTCATCTTGACATAAATCTACATGATGATGGTTGCTATGGTAATGTAATAGTAGTTAGGGGCCTTTACTTTTGATCTAGATTTTAAATGCCTGCAAAGAGCAAAAAGTTTAAAAAACTGCAGAGGATTTGACTTTAAGAGTGAACATTTGTAATTCAATAAATATTCAGTAGCATTAAAGATTTAAACACTCTTAATTGCATTTGTGTTCCTTAGAAAACAGTATTGTGCAAGTATCTGTGATTTTCTTAGAATACATTATTTTCTTTCAGCATTAGATGAAAGAAGTTCACCTTTACCTTGCATGGCTGAATAAGAAAGGGAAGAAAAGGAATAACGTGTACAGGCAAAACTCAAAGATTGACTTGCAAATTCAAGTTGTCACAGAAATACTCAATCCCTCCTGAATTCAGTGCTATTTCTTCTTTGCCTTAGTGGCTCTCGTTTCTGAATATTGGATGTACTACTCAGTCCCAGAAAGACATTCTGCTGTATGGTACAACATTACTAATTCTGAACTTGAGCCAATATCTTTGTTGTTTACTAGAATGTGGAAGATATCCAATAATGTAGCAGACTGCACCAAAGAAATCAAAACATACTCACTTTCTAAATCCTTTTCAGTCCCTCTGATGATCATTTGGACTTCTAATAAATATTTTATCTCAAAAGTACTGGAGTCAAATGAAAAAAAAAATGAAAAAAAAAAAAAAACTAAGGGCCAGATTCTCGTAGATGCGCGGCTAATTATGCAGGCGTTGCGCATCTCAGATGCACTACGCCGACGTAACACGGAGTGGCAAGTACCGTATTCCCTAAGTAAATGCGCTCCAAGATGCGCCTGCGTCGCGTAAAATCATGGGCGTAATCCGGCGCAACTCCAAAGTAGGAGGGAAGTGGGCGTGTTGCATTATAATGAAGCGTGACCCCATGCAAATGCAGGCCGGGACGAACGGAGCATGCGCCGTGACATGGATGACCCGCGCCATGACGTGGTTGACCCGCGCCGTGACGTGGATGCCTTCTGCTCATGCGCAAAGCCTCCCTACGATGCGCCGGCGCAGGGTATATAATGCGCCCACACATGCGCCCGTGCAGCGCAAACGTCTCCCATTTTTTAGAGAGTGACGGCGAAAGTTTGTGCTGGACAAGATGGCAACTGCTGTTAAGGAGAGGAGGAAGAAGAATTTCTCCCCAGAGGAGAGGGCCATTGTCATACGGGCCATGGAGAAGTATGACTCGCGGCTCCATGGTGCTGACAGTGCCCGGACCAGCAAGTCCCGGAGGGATCAGATATTAATGAGGGTGGCGTGCCAGGTCAATGCCCTCTCTCATGAGGTCCGGACACCGCAGGACATTCAAAAGAAAATGAATGACCTGCGGCGTCATGTGAAGGGCAAGCTGGCTGCCATAGCTCGGCATGCCAGGGGCACTGGAGGGGGCCCACCCTGCCCTGTCCGCCTGACTGAGGAGGAGAAGGTGGTTGCCCGCTGCCTACAGACTGAGCAGGTAGAGGGAGTTGGGGGCTATGAGTCCCAGAAGCCAGCCGTGAGGACAGGTAAGTGTGTTTTATATTCTATCTGTTGTGTACATGTATGGGGGTGGAAGGGAACATGTGCCAAGTGTGTGGGTCCACCAACATGGGCATCTTTTGTGTCATCCACAGATGTGCAGGAGGGAGCGGGGCCATCTGTTGATGCCAGGGCCCATCAGGATCCATCCCCTGAAGATCCAGCCCCTCTGGCTGCCCCCCTGGAACAGGACTTGGAGGGAAGTGGGCACACCTCAACGGAGGAGGTGGTTGAGGAGGGTGTGGTAGTCCAGGACCAGGCCCTCTATGTTGTTGTGGAGGAGGATGGTGGGTTGGCCGGACCAGCCCAGGCTATTCCTCTACCTGTAGCGTCCCCCTCCAACCTCTCCAGTCTCTCTCTTTCCCCCCCCCCCATCTCCGGCCCCTCAACATCCTCCCCTTATGCCCGGACCCCTGCCACTCCCCGCAAGGCAACGTCCAAGACCAGGGGTGTATCCCAGGTCCTGCCGGAACAGCTGGTCAGACAGCAGGACCAGCAAAATAAACACCTGGCCGAGGTCGTGGAGGAGATGAGGCGCCTGGCCGACAGCCTGGCATCCTCGGACAATATAACAGATGCCATCCAGGATGTTGCTGTTAACAGCGCAGCAACGCTGACCAGCTTGGGGGAGCTGCAGGAAAACACCTCAGAACTTGTGGGGGAGGTTCAGGCCCTGCGCCTTGCTATCGAGGCGCAGACTGCTGTGCAGACCCGCATAGCGGTTGCCCTGGAGGGCATGCAGGCAGCCAGGGAGGGACGTGGGGATGTTCCTCCTCAACCTGCTCCCCCCCCCCCATCTAGGGCTGCCCCCAGGCAAGTGAGGGGCAGGACCCGTGGCACCAGGCAGAGCCCCCGCCAGGCCCATTAATTTGACTTTTCTTTAGTATTATGCTCTGGATAAGAGCTTATTTATTTTTTGTTATGCTCTGGATAAGAGCTTATTTATTTTTTGTTATGCTCTGGATAAGAGCTTTTTTTATTTATTTTTGGATACTGCACACGGTGCAGTGTGAATGGTGTGTGAATGTGAGAGGGTGGCACTCCTGAAAGTAAGGGGTGTCACCCTCGGCCGTGGTGGTGAAGTTAACCCCACGGCTGTATGAATGATGTGTGAAAGGTGTATGAATGGACAGCAACATCATTGGGGCCTTGACGCTGGCGTTGCTGCTCCCAAGTCCTACATGCTGGACTTGGGCTAATCCAATGCGATGTGCATGTGGTGTGTGTGATCTAGGGACATCAGTGGTGTACACGCGTGCATTGTCTGTGTGCCATGCTGTATGTGTGTGTTTAAAGGTCAAAGATTCGTAACACGAGGACACTCCTGACTGCTCTTCCATCAGCAGACTGGGTCTCCTCTGGCGGGGGGGGGCTGTGTGGTTGGGGGGTCAGGTCATCACGTAGGGCAATATGCAGGCCCTTTCGCATGGCAAAGTTGTGCAGAATACAACATGCACCAATGATCTGACCCACAAAGTTGGGGGAATACAATAGGGCCCCCCCAGACTTATCCAGGCATCGGAAACGGGACTTCAGGAGGCCAAATGTGCGCTCCACCACTCCACGGGTTTTGATGTGTGCTTCATTGTATCTTCTCTCTCCTCTGGTTTGGGGGTTCCGGAAAGGAGTCATGAGATGGGGTCCCAGTGTATATGCAGAGTCACCTGTAAGGGAAAACACAGGAGGATGGTAGTCATGCATGCGCCACTTCTGTTGTGCATCATGGGAGGGGATAGTCATGGCTGCCACCCATGTCACTCACCAACCAGCCAGCTGTCCCCATACATGTCCTGCTCAAAATCTTCGGGGATGTTGCTTTGACGGTAGATGTAGCTGTCATGGCTGGACCCGGGGTCTTTGGCACGGACGTGCCATATGAGGTATTTGGCATCGGCTATCACCTGTACGTTGATGGAATGCCAATGCTTCCGATTGCGGTATATGTGCTCTGTGGCACTGGGGGGCTGGAGTGCCACATGTGTGCAATCAATGGCCCCGATGGTGCGTGGGAATCCGTCAATTCTGTAGAAATCTGTCATTGCCTTCTGCCGCAGGTGCACAGTGGTGGGTCTGATGAACTGGTTGGACATGCGTCTGAGGATTGCGGGGAC
This sequence comes from Rana kukunoris, assembly GCA_029574335.1. Classification (NCBI taxonomy): domain Eukaryota; kingdom Metazoa; phylum Chordata; class Amphibia; order Anura; family Ranidae; genus Rana; species Rana kukunoris. The sequence goes on from CM056056.1 coordinate 151,796,462, forward strand.
AACCTGGTGCACACATCTGCTTATGCTGGTTTGTGACATCCCAGCCACCACTCCACTTGTACGCTGGAATGATCCACTGGCCAGGAAATGGAGTGTTGCCAGGACCTTCACCAGTGGCTGCAGTGCACGTGAGCGGTATGTCTGGCTGGTGATGTCATCCTGCAGGGCTGTGGTTATTTCCAGGATGGCAGCAGGGCTGAATCTGAAGATGCGATACACCTCCTCATCACCCATGCCAAAGAGGCTCATGCGCGCTCGGTAGATCCTCTCACGTGCCCCCGTCCTCCTCCTCCTCCTTCTATGCTCCTCTTCCTCTGCATACCTTAGTATTGATAAGACCATGGCTGGCCCTGGCATCATTGGCATATGAATGTCTTGTCCAGTAAGTGTGATTGCTCAGCTAGTCCGTTACGGTGCTGCTGTAGTTGCTCTCCAGCTGACTTGCACACGGCCTTGAGCAAAGTTACCCGTGCTTTTATGAGGGGTATGTTTACTCAAGGCTTTCGAGTTACGCGCACCACGAGTAGCCAACGCCGGACGCGCGTACTTTCGGGAATACGCGCATCTCCCTCATTTGCATATTTGCATGCTAATTCAATGGGAACTGAATATTTTTGATGCGTAACTATGCGCCTACGCCGCGCTAGCTTAATGCATTTTCGCCGCCCAGACGGAAAAAAAAAACGCGCGTATGTGGTTCTGTGTTTACCGCGCATCGATACGCAGGCGCACATTTACTATTACGCCGCGCATATACATTTACGCAGGCGTAGCGCCGCTGAGAATCTGGCCCTAAGAGCTTAAAGTTGTATCTCCTGTTTCATTTTGGATGCATGCTGATCACGTTCTCTTATTTTCAGCCCCTTCTCAAACATCCTTTAAACACCTAAACAATCTTCAAAAGCCCAACTACATAATGGTTTTAATGCAGGTAGTTGCCAAGAGATTAATATATATATATAGAGACTAATATATATATAGAGACTATCAATCTATCCACTGGCATTTACGGTGTGAATGAATTTGAGGCATTGTCACCTTGCTTTTCTATACATATGGGATAGACAATGAGAAGTATGAAGTGGAAATTTATTTTTTTAGACACAAGAAAGAGGTAGGGACTTCTGGATCTGGCACCATATGTGAGGGAGTGTGATGTGGTGGCTCCGGGCAACTGGCACTAAAAGACCTGAACCGCATCGGCTGCGCACACTTTCCGACCCCGCCACCACGCTGTCCTCCTCCAGAGACATCCGTGCATGGACTGATACCTGGTTCATGGTCCTGCAGCCACAGACAAAGACATTCGGCCAGACCCTCCCCCACCAACTCCTTACGAAGCCAATATGGCGGCCATCAAACAGCATCCCTGAAGCACACCAGATGTCTCAGGGCTGAGAAACAATATGCGGGGCTAGCCCAGGCTGTTGCCGCTTAATGTCACTTATGATTACAGAAGAAGTAGACCATGCACCTCTCAGAGCTGGAGCACCATCTCCCAGACCTGGAAGATGAAATGCAAAACTCACACACCTGTGAGCAGCAAACCAGCATTACTTAGCAGTACATTTTAGAAAAATTAGATAAACTTGAGAACTGCTCCAGAAGGAATAACCCGAGGATCATAGGGCTCCCTGAGAGCTATAATGCTGACTTCCTCCATGGCATCTGCACAAAACACATTCCAAACACCCAGGGAATAACTACACTGTGCACGGTTGAAAGAGCCCATCGTCTAGGAGCCCCTTTAAATGATAGGCGCACTCTTCGCCCTGTAATAGTCCGCTACCTGAACTATATGGACAGATTTAATATCTTGAAGTCCTTCCGCAATTCAAAATCGCTCCAAATCGAGGGCCATAAATTACTCACATTCGCGGATTACTCCCAGGAAGTCTCACACAGAAGAAAAGCCTTTCAGCCGATCTGTCATGCTCTCTACCAAAAGGGGTTGAAATTCACTTTGGCTTACCCAGCTATCCTTCGCCTCACAGACCCCTAAGGAGTTCCAAAGTAATTTACTCACTCCAAAGAAGCCTTTCACTACTTGAAATCCTACCTCCACAGCCCATGGATACCTCCAATGCTCCTGCTCCTCCACACGCGACAGTCCCAAGGGCCCAGCAAAGCCCAAGAAAGGATCCTCCTAAAATAATCCGACGCTCCCAGTCCTCAGGTCATAACAAATCACACTGATTTTAATGCATTGCTTTAGAAAATAAGCAATTCCAGTTCCCACTGACCTCTACAACAGGTTTTTGCTCCCTTTGCTCTTTTATAGTAACCCACTGCCATAGATCATTGATAATCTTTCTGTTTTATCGCCTATAGATATTACCTGCTAATTTCGCACAACCTTATCATGGGGGACATCTGTCCCGCAAGGTGGCTCTCCAGGACTACCATCTCACCATCTTCCCCTTCGGGGCTACCCTCGAGGGACAAAGTATTCTTCAGTCGCAGGCAAAGGCTTTCAACCCCTGGGAGTGCTGTTCGTTGATGGAAGTGTATCACATGTGAAAAAAAGTGAAGTTCAGACTCCCCTGGGTATGTACTGATACGTTACTCCCCACAGACCCTGTTGGGTCTTTTTCCCTCCTAACCCCTCTTGTTTAAGATGCAAGCACTCATTGCTAGGACATACACTTACAGGTGGTCCCTCCCTAGTGAGCGGTGCACCATCCCCTACCAATCTCCTAAAGTCTCTACACATGCTAGATAAACCCCTCCCTCACAAATGCATTTTATGAAAGTGATCTCCTGGATAGGGATGAGCTTCGTGTTCGAATTTCGAACAAAAACGATTGTTTGCGGCAAATTCGATTTAAAACTAAATGACCGTTTTTAAGACTTTTTTTTCCATTGATACATGTTCCCTGGGGCAAGACCTGGGTTCTGAAAGACGTTTTCCAACAATAACTTGAAAATTGGTCTTTAAAACGACCATTTTGAATTCGAACGTTCGAGTCCCATAGACTTCAATGGGGTTCTAAATGTTCGTGCGAACGATCGGACCGTTCAACGGTTCTGGTGCGAACCAAACACGGGGGTGTTTGGCTCATCCCTACTCCTGGAATGTCAAGGGTCTATGTTACCACCAAAAACGTATGGCGGTGCTCCGCCACCTTAAACGCCTAAAAAAGGATATTGCAATACTCCAGGAGACACACTTAACAGCTGAAGATTTAATTTGATTTCACATTCCCGGGGTGGGACAAGTATTTGGATCCCCAGCTACTAAAGGGAAAGCAGGAGTCCTCCTTCTCATTCAAAAGCAACTCCCCTGTGAGATACTCTCCCTGAAATCAGGTGATGAGGGAAGAATCCTCATAGCTAGACTTAAAACCAGCATGCAAGAATGGGTTATATCAAATGTGTATGCCTCTAACACCCCTTCTAAATCTTTCTTCCAACACCACATGTCCTTCTTGGCCCCTTTTATACACCTCCCCCTGGGCGGCGACTTTAACCAAGCTCTGAAATTCCAAAAGGAAAAATCTAACTATCGACGACCCCTAGGCCCGACTCCCACAAACTCCCTCTTATCACGTTTTATGGATAGGCTTCAGTTGACCGACTTATAGAGATTAGCCCACCCATATGGAAAATAATTCACCTTTTTCTCACCCCCACACAATATTCTATCCAGAATTGACTACACTTTTGCAAATGAAATGCTATCAGTTTTCACCATAAACCCCCAAATACATAAAATAGCCATCTCTGATCACGCTCCCATCTCAGTAGAGCTGTCAGGATTCACCGTCCAAAATTTTACTAAGATCTGGCACTTCCTGCCATACATAGCTCATGACCAATCCCTCCAAAAAATCATTAGGAAATGTGGAATGATTACTCGATCATTAACTCTGAGCACACTGCTAATCCTACCTTACTCTGGGAGGCTGGGAAAGCAGTGTTTTGAGGCAAAATGATTTCCTATTCCTCTTCCCACAAAAAAGTTCAGTCAGGAATATACTGAAGCAAGTAAAGCTTTACATACCGCCAAAACTCTTCTGCCTCACCGAAATTTTCCAGAAAATAGAGAGACTTGGCAGACCGTCAAAAACCATTTTGACTTGTCGGCAGAGGCACCAGTCACTCCAAGAGCTGCAATACCACAAGTATGGTAAAAAGGCAGGCAATCTGCTCACTCACCTATGCAAGGGCCAGCAACCCCTTACCCACATTGCCTTCATAAAAGATAATAAAGGCAACATAGCCACCTCTCCTAAAGACATTATTGCCATATTGGAAAGGTATTACGCTCCTCCCCTACGGGCCTAATCCCATCGATATCTCTGTAGCTCGCAAATTCTTTGAGGAAATCCGTCTCCCCACTATCGACGATAAACTGCTCACTCACCTTACTGTCCAGATCTCAAAAGATGAAATCACCACAGTAATTAAATCCTTATCAACCGGCTAAGCCCTAGGTCCTGATGGATACCACTTTTAATTTTATAAATTCTCAATTGACACCATCTCCCCCACCCTGGTTTTAGTCTTTCAAAACATCCTCAATGGGTTCCCATATCTCCCCTCAGGTTTCCAAGCCCACAACAAATTAATACCCAAAAAGGGTAAGGACCCCACGGAAACCAGGATCCTACCATCCAATTTCCCTACTAAACCTAGATGTAAAATAATGACAACTGGCGTCAATCATGCCCACCCTCATCCACCACTCACAAACGGGAGTCACCCAAGGACGCTCCACTACTTCCAATATTAGAAAAATCTTCACAGCGCTAGAATTTGAGAAAGCTAACCCAGCCACAGAAATTGCTATAGTCGCTCTAGATGCTGAAAATCTTTTGGCAATGTCAGTTTTCAGTGGCTGAAAATTGTTCTCTCAAAATTTGGGTTCTTGGGCTCCTTCCTCCACCAGATTACCACACTGTACTCAGCCCCCTCAGCCAATATTGTTGCAGCAGGCCACATCACCAACAAAATACAACTTCACAAAGGTATGCGACAAGGGTGCCCCCTCCAACCCCTACTCTTCAACCATGCACTAAAACCACTCTCTCGCTACCTATTAGCACATCCTCAATTACACAGGGTCAAGATTGGGTCCCAGGAATTCAGGACCACCCTGTTTTGCTGACAACATACTGATATTTACATCAAACCCACGGGAAGATGTGAAACACATTCATTAAATCTTTACACACTTCAGGAAATGTTCAGGATTGACAATCAATTTCACAAAAAGCAAAATCCTGCCCTTATCCCATGCCCAACATCCTTCATGGGTGACAAATTCTATCTTCCATGTAGCCAAAAACAACATTACATATCTGGGACTAAAAATTTGCAAGGCCCCTTCCTATATCATCATAACTACTCCCTCGTCCTAACTAAAATCATAGCTGAATTTGAAAACTGGTTTACCACTTTTGTTATTCGGACGATGCCACTTATTTAAGATGGTGAGTTTCCCGAAACTCCTTTACCCACTACAGACCATCCCCCTACTAATGAAACACATAGATCTCCAGAAGCTTCAGAAAGCCATAAACACTTTTATTAGGCGAGGCCTTAGACCCAGGATATCCATCCAAAAGCTATGTCTCCCAAAACACGAAGGGGGAGTCAACTTACAAAATATATGCCTCTACAACCTTTCTTGCCTCTTGAGAGTGGGTTTGGACTGGTTAATAAAAACTTCTAGATACTCAAGCTGGAAACTAAAATGGTAAGCCCCGCTGGACTGCCGGTGACTTGTCAGAATTGTTCCCCTATCCAGATGGTTCCTTGTAAGGACTGCACAGGCGCAATCCTTTGCAACGGAAATCTCCGAACCTCGGCCAGCATCTAGGCTCATTCCTTCACACCCCAGTGGATTGGAGGACGTTAAAAAAAGAGCCAGGAGGCCGAGCGAGCAGATTTTCCTCAAATTCCACGTCGCCCTGGATGCCGACCGAGGTTCAGAGATTTCCGTCGGCAAGGATTGCGCATGCGCAGTCCTTGCAGGAACCATCCTGATAGCCGGAACCATATTGGCAGATCACTGCTAAAACACAACCTTTTAATGGCCGATACAGTGTTAGCCGGGAGAGAGCGCAGAAAAAAAACAGTGAGTTGCCCCTCAGGCCTCCTAGAATCTTACCATTCTCAGACACCCCTGTTCCCACAGGCACAGCAATACACAGCTTTTACCTCCTGGCTAGGGATGAGCCGAACACTCCCGCGTTCGGTTCGCACCAGAACCGGCGAACGGACCGAACGTTCACGTGAACATATAGTACCCCATTGAAGTCTATGGGACTCGAACGTTCGAATTCAAAAGTGCTAATTTTAAAGCCTAATATGCAAGTCATTCTTTGAGACTATAAATGGAAAAAAGTTTTAAGAACTGACGTTTTTTCAGGAGCAGGGCTCCTGAAAACACCACCGTTTAAAACTTTTTTTCCATTGATACATGTTCCCTCGGGCAAGACCCGGGTTCTCAAAGACGTTTTCACAGGCAAACTATAGACACCCAGCAGGTACAATATTTAAAGGAATTTTTCATTTTCTTTTTTTATTTTATTTAAGCATCATTAACCACTTCCCTACGGCCGTACGAGTATATACGGCCGCAGGGTGGCTCTAAATCTCCGGGCTGCCGTGTTTTCACGGCAGCCCCTTTCCTCGTTCCCAGCGCGCGCTCCAGAGCGCGCAGCGGGGAACTAGTGTACTGGCCGTGTCCCTCGGACACAGCCAATCACAGATCACCGCGAACGGCCAATCAGAGTGGCCGTTTGCGGTGCGATCTGATGGGCCAATGAGAGATGATCTCATATGTAAACATATGAGATCATCTCTCATTGCCTGCTCTCACAATGACAGCGTCCTGTCATAGAGAGAGCATACCGATCTGTGTTCCTAGTATATAGGGACACAGATCGGTCACCCCCCCCCTCCCCCTACAGTTAGAACACAATGCAGGAAACACATTAACCCCTTCCTCACCCCCTAGTGTTAACCCCTTCCCTGCCAGTCACATTTATACAGTAATTAGTGCATATTTATAGCACTGATTGCAGTATAAATGTGAATGGTGCCAAAAATGTGTCAAAAGTGTCCGATATGTCCGCCATAACGTCGCAGTCGCAATAAAAATCGCAGATCGCCGCAATTACTAGTAAAAAAAATAAATAATAAAAAATAACAATTCTGTCCCTTATTTTGTAGGCGCTATAACTTTTGCGCAAACCAGTCGCTTATTGCGATTTTTTTTTATTTTATTTTTTAACCAAAAATATGTAGAAGAATACGTATCGCCCTAAACTGAATTTTTTTTTTTAAATTGGGCTATTTTTTATAGCAACAAGTAAAAAATATTGTATTTTTTTTCAAAATTGTCGTCCTTTTTTGTTTATAGCGCAAAAAATAAAAATCGCAGAGGTGACCAAATACCACCAAAAGAAAGCTCTACTTGTGGGGAAAAAAGGACGCCAATTTTGTTTGGGAGCCATATCGCACGACCGCGCAATTGTCAGTTAAAGCGACGCAGTGCCGCAAGCTGAAATTTCACCTGGTCAGGAAGGGGGTTTACATGCCCAGTATGGAAGTGGTTAAAATCACTGCTCCAGGAGCAGTGCTTTTAACCACTTGCTTACTGGGCACATAAACCCCCTTCGTTCCCAGGCGAAATTTCAGCTTCCGGCACTGCGTCGCTTTAACTGACATTTGCGCGGTCGTGCGACGTGGCTCCCAAACAAAATTGATGTCTTTTTTTCCCCACAAATAGAGCTTTATTTTGGTGGTATTTGATCACCTCTGCGGTTTTTATTTTTTTGCGCTATAAACAAAAAAAGAGCGACAATTTTAAAAATATATATATATTTTTTTTAGTTGTTGCTATAATAAAAAAAAAAATGTAAAAACTATTTTTTTTTTCACAGTTAAGGCCAATACGTATTTTTCAACTTATTTTTGTAAAATAAGCGACAAAAGTTTGCGCAAAAGTTATAGCGCCTACAAAATGGAATTATGATTTTTTTTATTATTATTTTTTTTTACTAGTAATGGCGGCAATCTGCGATTTTTATTGCGACTGCGATCAGTGCTATAAAAATCAGTGCTATAAAAATGCACTAATTACTGTATATATGTGACTGGCAGGGAAGGGGTTAACACTAGGGGATGAGGAAGGGGTTAAATGTGTATCCTGGGTGTGTTCTAACTGTGTGGGGGGAGGGGGTGACTGGGGAAGGTGACCGATGCTGTGTCCCTATGTACAAGGGACACAGATCGGTCTCCTCTCCGCTGACAGCACGTGGAGCTCCACGTCCCTGCTGTCATCTGCTCGTTTTCCCACCCAGTGGCGCGCGCGGGTAATGCACAAAGATCACGTTCAAAGACGTCTAGTTGGCGCCTCAGGTCTGCGCTGTTGACGTATTATGTCAATAGCGCGGGTCTGAAGTGGTTAATGATGCTTAAATAAAAAAAAAAAATTATAATTCTTTAAATATTGTACCTGCTAGGTGTCTATACCTGTGATAACGTCTTTAAATAGCACAATCACCTGCCTGCCAGTAAATTAGGAAGAACTGATCTAGCTAAGCTATACAGTGTATAAATATATGTACAACTCCTGGGATGTATATATATCCTCTACACACTGTAAATTTAACTAAACTGACTAGCCTGCCTGCTCTTTTTTATCTATTTATCTATCTATCTATCTATCTATCTATCTATCTATCTATCTATCTATCTATCTATCTATCTATCTATCTATCTATCTATCTATCTATCTATCTATCTATAAAGACACTGGGCCAGATTCAGATACAATTACATTGGCGCAGAGTATCAGAGATACACTACGCCGCTGTATTTTACCAGGCTATACGCCGAATTCTGGTAGATTTTGTCCCTTACGGTACGGCGGCGTAGTGTATTTCTCGCCGTGTAATCGAAATACGCGATTAGGGGGCGTGAAGCATTTAAATTAGGCACGTCCCCGCGGCAATCGAACTGCGCATGCTCCATTCAGAAATTTCCCGCCGTGCATTGCGCAAAATAACGTTGTTACGTCATTTTTTGTTTGAGTAGCGTCGTTTACGGACATTCCTTTTCCCGGATGTCGGAAAACGTTGAAATTCGACACGGGAACGACGGCCATACTTAACATGGGCTGTCTAATATTAGACCAGCAAAAAGCTGGTATAACATTACGCAGCAAAAATATGACTAAAGATGCCGTAAGAGATTGCGATTGACGTTTGTAACTTCGTGGATCGTCGGCAAAAGCTCATTTGCATACCCTGATGCGGAAAACGACGGGAACTCCACCCAGCGGCCGCAAATTTATTGCAGCGTAGATCCAAAGGCATACAAACACGTAAGCCAGTCGGATTTTCATGGTTTGAGGTTTCAGAGTAGTGAAAAAACGTGCGTAATTTGAAAGTACTCCAGTCTAACGCGAGTTAGACAGGAGTAAGGGCTCTATGAATCTGGCTCACTCTCTCTCTCTCTCTCTCTCTCTCTCTCTCTCTTTCTCTCTCTCTCTCTATAGGACTGATCTCTTTAACAACACTGCAACACACTACACAAGGCCGCCTTGCAGGCAGCCTTTTATAGTGTGGGGCGTGTACTAAACCTTCTGAGCCATAATTGGCCAAAGCCACCATGGCTTTAACCAATTATGGCTCTCCGTTTTGTGCGCGCTGTGATTGGCCAAGCATGTCAGGGGGAGAAATGACTGATCGTCTGTTCCTACAATGTATGAACAGCGATCTGTCATTTCCCTTAGTCAGTCCCACCCCCCCTTCAGATAAAACACACCTAGGGAACATAATTAACCCCTTCCTCACCTCCTAGTGTTACCCCTTCCCTGCCATTGGCATTTGATCGCCGCTGCATTACTAATATAAAAAAAACAATTTGTAGACGCTATAATTTTTGCGCAAACCAATCAATAAATGCTTATTGCGATTTTTTTACAAAAAATATGTAAAGGAATACGTATTGGCCTAAACTGAGGAAAAACATTTTTTTTATATATTTTTGGGGGATATTTATTACAGCAAAAAGTAAAAAATATTCATTTTTTTTAATTGACGCTCTATTCTTGTTAATAGAGCAAAAAATAAAAACCACAGAGGTGATCAAATACCACCAAAAGAAAGCTCTATTTGTAGGAAAAAAGGGACGCCAATTTTGTTTGGGAGCCACGTCGCACAACCACGCAATTGTCACTTAAAGCGACGCAGTGCCGAATTGCAAAAAGTGGCCTGGTCATTGACCAGCAAAATAGTCCAGGGCTGAAGTGGTTAATACCATAGAAATGGTTACTTCTTGTCTGTGGCATCCTGAAAATCTTAAAGCGGAAGTAAACCCATCAATTTTAACAGTTTCAAAAAGCAGTTAAATTTCCGGCATGCCGGGATTGCCAACTGTCACATTGGTTATGCTCTCAACCAAACTGTCAAACCATCCAATGGCTGGTGTCATAACTGATCACATGTGCAGCACCACGGCAGTTGAAGATTAAACAGAGGCCAAGATGGCAGCTTCCTTGGCTGAAAATGATAGAAGGGTTTACTTCCACTTTAAGCAACTGCCATTAATTAGTAGGGGCATTGTCCCCCTGCTGTCTGTGCTTCTTTCAGTTGACTCTTGCAGTACACTCCTCCTGATTGGCTAAGACAGAGCAGCGGCGCCATTGGCTCCTGCAGCTGGTAATCAAAGTCAGCCAGCCAATCAGGGTAGAGAGGGGGTGGGGCCGAAGCAGGGCTCCATGTCTGGTGCCCCCTGTAGCAAGCTGTTGGCTGAGGGGCACTCAAAGGAGGAAGGTGCTAGGAGCAGCAAAGCGGGACCCGAGAAGAGGAGAATCCGGGCTGCTCTGTGCAAAACCAACCAAGGAGGTCAGTACTGTATAACATGTTTGTTATAATTTTTTTTTTTTATAAGAAATAAGCCTTTACAATCACTTTAATACTAACACTATTCAAACAAAAAATATTTCAATCCTGCTATGATGCGTTGTAAAGAACTCTGGGGATCCACTATCCAATATGCAAGCATGCAGTATTGTGGTTTTAATATTCTCTTGTAACATCACTGTTTTGAAGATATATTGTTTGGAAACAATATAGTTGTACATTTTCTACAATAATTTAATAAATACAGGGTTACACATAAATCAGTTTGAAACAGCTCTCTCATTTGGGGAACAAAATTAAGTCAGGTACCATTGTTGGTTGGTTGCTTTTTTACACCAAAAAAAAAATATTTACTGATTGCAGAGAATCCAGTCATGTTGCCAATATTACTCTGAGTAACTCTATTCTGAAGTTCTAATTCTTGGCTAATGAAGTAGAGCAGCATGGGTGTTGCTAGAATTGTGAAAGACCTGGAGCACTCAGAAGGATGTAATAATTAATGCAGTGCTCGTAGTGCTCTGTGGTGAGTGGTGGGTGAAGGCACATTATACTAAGTGTAGGAAGGACTTTAAGCGGTAGAACATAAGCCTACTCACAGATATGGCACAGTCCTTGCACCCTCTAAATATGGAGTATGTGATGTATAATATAGCATACAGAGTCAGTAGTATAAAATGTACAGCACAGTGTACATAGGAGTGGGGTCAGAAGTACATGCTGTACAGAGTCCAGGCATATTTAATGTACAAAGGGGTAAGAAGAATATGTTCTACAAAATATTGGAATCAGTGGTATGTAGTGCATAGAATGCAGGGGTTGGAGATATGTACTTTAGAAGGGTCAGGAGTATGCAATGTGCAGGTGTCAGGAGTATGTAATGTATGGAGTACAGGGGTTGGGAGAATGTATCTCTCCCCTAAGCAACAGATCTCTCATCTAAAGTGCCCCCTCCTCACCTCCCCAAGCAAAAATCCTAGCCCCAGTACAATTTATTTCCATCCCAATCAAATCTCTCCTCTTCAAGAAATCCCTCTTTTCATAAATATTTTTTTGGAAGGACTTTCCTTTGAGAATCAATAATGAAAAGGGATCTGTGCATGCTTGTAAATACTAAAAAAACTGGCAATCAGCGCACAAATGTTACAAATAAAACTAAATTGATTGCAAGCTGAACACCAACAGAGGCAATCACAAAAAAACTCAAAAAGTACAAATGATAAATAATAATAAAAATGCAGCTCAAATAAAGTCCTTGACTAGGGTTGCCACCTCATCCCTTTAAAACAGTACACATATTAATTACACAGGTTCTGTGGCTGATTAAGTTGGTAATTAAATTCACTTGGTGACTTATCTGCAATAAATTAGCCTCAGAACCTGTGTAATTAATATGTGTTCTGTTTTAAAGGGATGAGGTGGCAACCCTATCCTTGACTGAAGAATCAATAATTAAGATGACAGCTAGTGAGATAGAAAAAATCTTTGGCAAATGTGATGATATCCTCCACCACTATAAGAAGTGCCTCCTTACCAGATGAGTTGGACCATATGTTTTCACAAGTGGTCAAAGACAGCTTGTTCTCACCATAAGGGAGATGGTGCAGTGGAGTCCAAAGCAGCGAATAGTAGGTCCAATGCGGAATAAAAAATAAAAACATGTTCTAAGTGTAGACTGTATTTATTCCAGGGAAAGGTAAAAAACAGCACTTCACCATACTACAGTCAGTCTGGTATGTCTACAGACAATCTGCCATAAAACAACTAGCCAGTAGGCAATAGGCAATGTAAAATAAAATAAAAACAGCCACGAGCAGCAGCAGAAAGGACGCGGGTGACTAGGGTTGCCACCTCATCCGTTTAAAAAGGAACACATAGTAATTACACAGGTTCTGGGGCTAATTTAATGTCGATAAGGCACCAAGTGAGTTTAATTAGCACCTTAATCAGCCAGAGAACCTGTGTAATTACTATGTGTTCCTTTTTAAAGAGATGAGGTGGCAACCCTATGGGTGACGTCACAGGAAAAACTCCTCCCCCGTACGTACGTTACGTCTGGATTGGACTTCGTCAGCAGTGGGTGGAGCTAGTACGTCACCCAGCATCTATAAATGCCAGTCTGGTAACCAAGAAAAGAGTTATGGTGATTCGGCCGGCCCCCACTGGAAGCACAGGCAAAAACACACCCCCCATCCCCCGAATTTAAGACACATCCATCCCTGGGGTCACCATAAGGCTAGGGTAAATACTAAAAATACCCATGTGTAACATGGAGCATTTTAATCATAGTATATTGTAGACATAGACCTACGATGCATTTTTTAATAAAACACAAATATAACCCTAAAAACTAGTTAAGAATATTTTAAAATATATAGAACAGGGCTAGATATATAAAACTATATATTATCTTAACAGGAAACAAGAGGATGGGTAAGGTAACATACTGAAAATATTTTCCTAATACTCCCAACAGTATATAAAAATACAATAATGAAAACCATAACCCTATAATTTATTGGAAATAAAGCAGTTCAGGTCGAACTCGACGTTCAGCCCCCCCGGCACAAGAACCAGACTTTAATGGATCCAAAAGGATCGCTGGCCGAGTTGGCGAATACAATTTCCCCCTCTCCAGTGAGGCTGCACCTTCTCAAGTCCCCAAAATGTTAAGCATTAAGGGTCCCTATTATGAAACTGTCGAAAATGTGTGGATACGTTATGGGTTCTGAAAACCTTTTATAATGTTATTAACATGCTCTCTACATGGAGAGGTCTAGAGGTCCTCCCAATATACTGTAAACCACAGTCACATTGGAGAACATACACTATTCCTACAGTATTACAAATAATGAGACTTTTAATAGGGTAGGTATTCCCAGTAGTCGAAGCTAAAAACTCCTTACGTTTTTTAACCCTTTGTCTACACTTCTTGCAGGTTGGGCACCTCCCACATGCATAGAAGCCAGTTAAAAGGGGAAAATCCCTCCTACTTTTGCAACCGGAGTGTCTACTACATTTGGGGCTAAAACATCCCTCAATGTGGGTGCCTTCTGATAAATAAACCTGGGACGTGGCGGTATGATTGTACCCAACACCTGATCCTTCTGCAAAATATTCCAATGCTTCATAACAATTTTCTCAAATTGCTTATGTTGGATATTATAGTCAAGAATGATCTCGAGTTGGGTATCGCCTGTCTTTGATGGTAATTTTGGCCGAGAGCCCATCACCCGAGGTCCTAAATCCATGTCGCCAACCTTTTTAATCTCGCCAACAATCTCCTCTTTATTATATCCTTTTTGCAGAAAGCGCTCCACAAGGATATCTGACTGTGCATAATAGTCCGACCCTTCCGTACAATTATGCTGCAGGCGGATAAACTGACCTCTAGGGATGTTGCACAGCCATGATTTGTGATGGCAGCTATCTAAGGGTATGTACCCGTTTCTATCAGACAGTTTAAAAAAAATATCGTTTTGAAATAGGAACCTTCCTTGAAAATTTCCAAATCTAAAAAGGCCACACAGGAGGCATCTGAATTTCAGTTCAATCTAATGTTCTTATTATTCCCATTTAATTTGGACATAAAAAGTTAAATAACGAAAATAACATTTCAGTTGTGCTGGTCAATCACTAAATATGACCTCCTCTTCCCATAATGCCATGAATAGATTGGCGTCACTGGGTGCAAAACGTGAACCTATAGCGACGCCAAGGCCGCATACACACCACTAAATAAATCCGATCAAATCGGTCTGACAGACCGTTTTGATCGGATTTGTCTGCTGTCTGTTGTCTGCTGTCTGTCTGCTTGACAAGAAGACTATTATCACAGACTGGCGTGGACTCGATGATTTGGATAGCATGTCTTGTATCCTTGAGATAAGCAGTGGTAGTAGAAACCAATGGTTTGAGGAAATGATCAATATATTGACCCAGACGTGCAGTAACCAAATCAATCCCATTAACAATGGATCGACCCGGAAGGGGTAAAAGCATTTTTATGCACCTTAGGCAAAAAATAAATAATGGGCCTTCTGCACGCACTGGGATCCAAATATAGCGATTCTTTCTTGTTTATAGCTCATTCTTATAAAGGAATACAGGATCATTGTTCAATAGTTTGTAATTGGACCTGTCCGATAGCAATCTATTAATTTCCTCATTGTAATATATTTTGCTCATAACCACCAGACCACCCCCCTTATCGGCGGGTCTGACCACCACATTCTTATTTTATTCCAAGGATGCAATCCCCAGTTTGAGGTATTGTGGATCCCTAACTTTTTTAATTTTCATAGATTCCAGATCACTGGCAACCATGTGCTATGTGTTTATGATCATATTTAGGAGGATTGAACACAGATTCATTAGATAAATTGGAGTGTACTCCTTGAGAGACAATGAGAACAGGGACAGAAATAGGAATTGGTCGAGTTGTTCCAGGCTTTGAAAGAACATACCGTTTAATATTAAGAATCCTGACAAATTTTTGTAGGCTAATATAGGCCTGGAATTTATTAAAATTGCGAACAGGAGCGAACTTAAGTCCTTTGTCTAGGACCTTAAGTTCATCTGCAGACAATTCTAGCCCACTAATATTAAAAACGCCAGCTCCTACTACTGTCTTTGCCTTTTGAGTTCTTCTCCTAGCTCTTCGTCCTCTCTTACCCTTCTTTTGCCACCCAACTAATACCCCTTTGGGGTATGTCCCCATTGGTCTTCCCAGTGGGCTGGTGCTGTCCTAAAAAATCATCAGTTTCACCATCGTCATCATAAGATAGAGGTGCAATGTACATTCCCTCTTCCACATGTGTCTGGGTTTTGATACTGAAAATTGTCCCTTATGGGGGGACCATGAGGACCATGCCCCCTAGAGGGTCCTTTCTGCTGCTGCTCGTGGCTGTTGCTCTGAGTTTTTTTTTTTTTACATTGCCTATCGCCTACCGGGCAGTTGTTTTCTGGCAGATTGTCTGCAGACATACTAGACTGACTAAAATAAGTTGGCATTACTTAGTGACCACAACATGGGATTGGGGCAGTCAAAAATAAATAAAAAATGTACTGTCACTTAAAATTGTCACTCAGGTGTTTCAAATCGGGAATATCACGTGGGTCCCATTTCTATACATGTGCGGGGGGCTATATATATAGCCCACCGCTCTGTGGCCAGTCACTTAACATTTTTATTTACAGCTTGGTGAGCTTCTCCGCGGAGTAATTTTCAACTTATCTACTGCTCACCTGCTGTTATCTGTTATGAAGACTCTAGTTCGCAAAGTCCTAGAGAGGGCAGCTTCAGAAGGAGGTGAGGAATGGCTGAAGAAGTGTCTGACGGAGTTTGGGGAAGATTCGGCGCTAGCCGCGGGAGTGGAGGACAGCGTGACAGACTTAGCGGCATCTGTGTCAGCGAATATGGCACACCCGCTGCTGATGCAGAGCCCTCAAACCCGCAGGTCTTTTTCTTCCTTACAGGTGCTGGCAGCAGCGGAGGTCCCGTCAGTGTCACAGGTTTCCAGGCAACCACAGCTGGACACAGTGATGGCTCAGCAGCTGCTGGAAGCAACTACAAGCCCAAGGTTGCCACAAAGACAAGAGAATAGTTCTTTTGAAGTACACTCAGCTGGAGAAGCAGTGCAGGAGGGTGAGTTAGCACAACAAAATGTTATTATCCAGCTACTCAGATCTCTGAACAGATTAAATGATTCTTTATGGAAAGGAGAGTTTATTGATCTGTTAGCCTTACTTCCTAGGATTTTGTTGTTAAAAGTGAAAAAAAGAGTGACGAGATTTAAGAGGATAGACGTCACCCTTCAAAGTCTTTTCATAACTGGTTACAGGGGTTTCTGTAATCATGGGTGAAAAATTATTGGATAAATGTAGCAGTTTATTCCAACATCTCGAGATCATTCTGGAAGCCTATAGAAATTTTAGCGGTTTTGCTTGGTACAGCTACGATGAATCATATCGCCAAAAAATGGCTGTTTATCATAACCTCAAGTGAGGTATAAAGGACGTTGGTTTATAGTTAAACCTAATTTCACCACAAAAAGCAGTTTTTGCAAGACAGTTGCCAGCAAATCAAAACACTTTGTCAGTTTACAAGAAGGGTATATGCTATGCCTTCAGTGAGTCACAATGCAAGTGGTCAGCTTCGTGCCTTTACAGGCATGAATGTTCTTTTTGTTTCGGGACTCACCCAGTCACAAAGTGTTTTAAAAGGTCCTTCCCCCATGCTCAGCATAGGGACAATACAAAAAGCGCAACACCAGTGAAAAAATATACCCGTGGTTGCTTCTATACCCAGACAAGGAGAAGGCAGAGGCTTTAAATGAAGGTTTTTCTTTAGGTTTCAAGCTTACATTTTCTTTCTGGATCCGGTTGTAGCATGGTGAGTAACCTAAAATCAGTATTTGCACACAGCCAGGTGGTTAGAAATAAGTTGATAAAAAAGATTTCACCTGGTCGAGTGGCTGGTCCTTTTTTTATCTCCTCCTTTCAAAAAATTTCGGATCTCACGTTGTACCTAAAAAAGAGCCGAATTTTTATCGATTAAATTATCATCTATCTTTCCCCAAAGGTGGGTCATTAAATAATGAAATTGATAGTTCATTATCATCTGTGTCATATGCAAAGTTTGATGATGCTATTAAACTTATAAAGAAATTTGGCATCGGTGCACTGTTAGCAAAGTCTGATATCAAGTCTGCTTTTAGGTTGCTTCCCATCGCTCCCGAATCGTTCAGCTCATTTGGTTTTTTTTGAGGGTTATTGTTAAAATTATTTTAGCCATTTCAGAAAATGTTTTTTTCCACGACGGTAATTGAGTTTTTGGGCATAAGCATTGATACAATATCAGGTTAGTATCAGCTTCCATTAGACAAGATTTTGCGTATTCAAAACTCTATTTGTCTTTTCTTACGTAAGAAAAAGATTCTTTTGAAAGAACTCTAATTCTTTCTAGGGTTACTGGCTTTTGCCTCACACATCATGCCAGTTGGCAGGATATTTTCTAGAAGACTGTCTTTAGCGTTGTCGGGCTTTAAGTCCCCATTTTTGCATATCCGCCTCACTATGGATTTAAAAGATGATCTTTTTAGTATGGTCACACTTTCTTATGGCTTACAATGGTCGCCCTTTTTTAAGAAGAATTCGTTTTTTCAGCAGATATGAATCTGTATACTGATTCAGCGGGATCGATAGGTTTCATTGCAATTTGGCGTACACATTGGTGTTGTGGTTCTTGGCCTCCTTTTTGGATTTCCAATAAGGCAACAAGAAACCTTGTATAATTGGAATTGTTCCCCATCATAGTAGCTTTCGAATTATGGGGGGAACAATTTGCTAATTAATTTATTTTGGTCCATACAGACAACAAAGATACTTTGTCTTGCTATGCTTAAAACTCAATATTTGGGTAAAGGCTGACGTACTCATTTCCAGATGGCTCGTTTCAGGCAACTTTTTCCCGAAGCGTATCCAACTGGTAACACTTGCCCAAGTCACTTATGGGATTTGATATAACCCCTGTGCTTTCAGCTATTCAAGGCTCCATTGCTCCCAAAACATGGATCGAATATTCGATTGCATGGAACAAATTGATTTTGTTTATGGAGGAATTGGGGTTATTAGGTTTTTCACGCACTAAGAATACGGTCTTAGCTTTCCTTTGTACACGTATGAAAAATAATTTGTCTTTTAATCACATCAATAAAAGTTTAGTTGGTATTTCATTCTTTCTAAGGCTTCACAATTTACCAGCCTGTAAGGCCGCGTACACACGATCAAATCTATCTGCTGAAAACGGTCTGACAGACCGTTTCAGCAGACAAATTTGATCGTGCGTACGGGCAGACAGACAGATTTGGCCAGCAGACAGATTTTAAAGCATGCTTTAAAATCTGTCTGCTGGGAACCCGTCCGTCTGACATGTCTGCTGGTTAGTACGCTAACCAGCAGACATATCTGCCCGCACATGCGTCGAATGGATTTGACGCATGCGCGGAAGTGTTTTACTTCCTGGTGCGGTGACGTGGCGGCGTCAACGTCACCGCCACGTCACCGTGCTGTCTGCCGGCGGGGATTTTGGTTTGATCGTGTGTACAGCGATCAAACCAAAATAGCCCAGCAGACAAATCTGATTTATTTGGTTGTGTGTACGCGGCATTAGAGTTTTTTTCTCGGTCCGCCAGGCACTAAAGGGTTATAGGAGATTAACTTTCAGTCTAGATACGCGCAGACCTATTTCTGTGGATATCCTTAAAAAAATCTGTTTGGCTTCTGCTAAAGTGTGCCGGTCGGAATACAAGGCGTTGCTCTTTCATGCAGCATTTGTGTTGATTTTCTTTGCGGAACTTTGTGTTTCTGAATTAGTACCACAAAATAAAAAGGGAGAATCTGGCCTGAAATTTGAGGAGATTTGTATTTTACAAGACAAAGTTCAGGTCTTTATCAGCAAGTCCAAAACAGATTTAGTGGGTAAAGGTCATTGGCTCACTTTACAAGCGTGTGGCGACCCAATCATTTGCCCTCAATGTTCTTTCTAGATATCTTTTGTTCAGGCCTGCTTGTGCAGGCATTTTTTTGATTCATTTAGATTTCTCCCCCCTAACAAAATTTCAGTTTTCAGACATATTTCAGTGCTGTCTGATCTATCTAGGCCAGGGATCCTCAAACTACGGCCCTGCAGCTGTTGCAGAACTACACATCCCATGAGGCATTGTAAAACTCTGACATTCACAGACATGACTAGGCATGGTGGGAATTGTAGTTCCTGAACAACTGGAGGGCCATAGTTTGAAGACCCATGATCTAGGCCTTTCAAAATGAATTTTTCTTCTCACTCTTTTCGGATTGGGGCCACCACAGAAGCAGCTAGATTGGGCCTTAATGATTCTATTATTATGAGATTGTGTAGGTGGGAATCTAAGAGGTTTAATCTATATATTCCCCCTAACTTATCTCTCTAATTTTAGGATCAAAAGCTTCCGTTTGGATCTTTGGGCATTCTTTTGTACACTGGGCTCACAAACGAGCTTGTCAGCGTTGCTATACTGCTACTTTATCTTTACCCCCTGATTATTTTCCAGTTTTTTGGAAAGGCATCTGTGGACTTCGCTGGAATAATCTCTTCCTACATCTTTCTTCATTGTCTCAAAAATGTCCTCTTCCAGATATTTTAATAATTCATCTCGGAGGTAATGATGTGGGTAAAGGTTGCAACGTTGGATTTCATTTTTATGATAAAGCGCGACTTGCAACACATTCAACTTACTTTCCCTGGTACTAAGGTAATTAGTAATTGGTTTGGTTATCTTTGGCTGAAAATAAATCTTTAGAAAGGATTCAGAGACGCATAAACCATTCCATTGGAAAGTTTATGCGCCTTTTGAACAGTTTTTTATTCAGACATGTTGATTTGGAGGGAGGTTTCACAGGCCTTTATAGGCAGGACAGAGTTCACTTGTCCGATGTAGGTCTAGACATTTTTAACCTAGATCTACAAACAATGATAGAAATGGCAGCGGTGGTGGGTAGGCCGGTTTCTTGTTAGCTAACAAGAAGCCGGCTGGTGGGGACTTTAATATATTCTTTTGTTGAGTTATGGTATTTGCTCGAGTTCTACAACTGAGCGAGATATTGAGAGTTATTTAAAGTTTTATCATTTATTTTGAAGAATTTGATATTAATAAAGAAATATTTATGTTATATACCAATAAAGGTGCCGCGGCCAATTTGTTATTACCAAAAAATATATATATATATATATATATGTATGTTTATGATATTAATAAAATGTTTTAACCACTTCAGACCCACGCTATTGACAAAATATGTCAACAGCGCGGACCTGAGAAGCCAAGTTGACGTCATTTATAGTGCATTACCCACGCGCCACTGGGTGGCGCGCCACGGGTAAACACTGTCCCGTCGCATCGCTGAAGAGCCGATGCATGTACCTGGCGGCCGCGATGTCCCTCGGGTAAGCAGATGACAGCAGGGACGTGCTGTCCACGTGCTGTCAGAGAAGAGCAGACCGATCTGTGTCCCTTGTACATAAGGACACAGCATCGGTTACCTCCCCCAGTCACCCACCTCCCCCCACACAGTTAGAACACACCCAGGATACACATTTAACCCCTTCCTCACGCCCTAGTGTTAACCCCTTCCCTGCCAGTCACATTTATACAGTAATTAGTGCATTTTTATAGCACTGATCGCTGTATAAATGTGAATGGTCCCAAATTTGTGTCAAAAGTGTCCGATATGTCCGCCGCTATATCGCAGTCCCAATAAAAATTGCAGATCGCCACCATTACTAGTAAAAAAATAATAATAAAAAAATCATAATTCTGTTCCCCATTTTGTAGGCGCCATAACTTTTGCGCAAACCAGTCGCTTGTTGCGATTTTTTTTTTTTTTTACAAAAATACGCCGAAAAATACGTATCGGCCTTAACTGAGAATTTTTTTTTTTAAATTGGGATATTTATTATAGCAAAAATATAATATTTTTTTAAATTGTCGCTCTTTTTTTGTTTATAGCGCAAAAAATAAAAACCGCAGAGGTGATCAAATACCACCAAAATAAAGCTCTATTTGTGGGGAAAAAAGGACGTCAATTTTGTTTGGGAGCCATGTCACACGACCGCGCAAATGTCAGTTAAAGCGACACAGTGCCGGAAGCTGAAATTTCGCCTGGGCACGAAGGGGGTTTATGTGCCCAGTAAGCAAGTGGTTAAGGAAATATTATGGTGTTTGTTTTTTTATCTCTAAGGCCCCGTACACACGAGCAAATAGATTTGTTCAAATCGGTCGGACCGACCGATTTGAACAAATCTGTCTGCTGGCCGTTTTGGTTTGATCGCTGTACACACGATCAAACCAAAATCCCCTCCAGCAGACAGCGCGGTGACGTTGACGCCACCACGTCACCGCACCAGGAAGTAAATTACTTCCGCTCATGCATCAAATCCATTCGACGCATGTGCAAGAAGATATGTCTGCTGGTTAGCGTACTAACCAGCAGACATATCGGGCGGACGGATTCCCAGCCGACAGATTTTAAAGCATGCTTTAAAATCTGTCGGCTGGCCAAATCCGTCTGCTCGCCCGTACACACGATCGAATCTGTCTGCTGGGACGGTCGGGCGGACCGTTTCCAGCAGATAGATTTGATCGTGTGTACGCGGCCTTATAGTTTCTTTGTAAAGCCTACATTCCCATGAAGTGAAGTGCTGTTTTTTACCCTTCCCTGGAAAAAATACAGTCTACACTTAGAACGTGTTTTTATTTTTTATTCCCCATTGGACCTATTATTCACTGCTGCATTGGACTCCACTGCACCATCTCCCTTATGGTGAGAACAAGCTGCCTTTGACCACTTGTGAAAACATATGGTCCAACTCATCTGGTAAGGAGGCACTTCTTATAGTGGTGGAGGATATCATCACATTTGCCAAAGATTTTTGCTATCTCACTGGGTGTCATCTTAATTCTTGATTCTTCAGTCAAGGACTTTATTTGCGCTGCACTTTTATTATTATTTATCATGCTTGTAAATAACAGATTTAGAAATAGCATCCAATACCAATACCAGAAAAGAAGGATCGGCACCGCTCTGTGCAAAACCCTTGCACAGAGCAGGTAACTATAACATATTTGTTGTTTAAAAACAAAAACAACCTTTACAATCACTTTAAGAGCAACATTCTTAACAAACTCTATTTTCATATCACCTTGGGGATACAGATATACAAGGAATCAAAAAGTTTCTAATGCATTTTTTTAGTTATATATAGAGTAGTGAGGGGTTAGAACAGCATTCATTTTTTTTTGTGTCTCTATCCCCTTGCATGATTGCTCAGTGCTCAAATTTTGTGTGATTGATGACTTCTACAAGCTCCTTTACGCTACTTGTAAAAAGCTATTCATTCCATTTCATTTGATATAACATCACATCAGGAGGTATTATATTCATTAAAGGTGTGCAATATGTAAATAAACAGTTTTAACCACAAATAAAAACATATTGTCTCTCTTATTCCCTGAAGTTTGTTGAGGCCCAAAAGAAATAAAATTACTAAATCTTTCCACATTCAAATAAGTAGTAAATAAATACTCATTACCTTTGGAATTAGGCTAGAGCTAAGTGCCTATCTAACTGGGGAATGACCACAGGTTGCAGTCGCTCTATGCTGTAAATGAACATGCTCACCTGTACATTACTGTATATGATAGCCAATGCTCCATATTCAGAATATCAAACATACACACTTCTGGATGGAGGACAAAAATAGATTTCTAGTCCTGTGTTTATAGCCCAGTTGAGCTACTAAAAATAACCTGTATAGCTATTGCCTAAAACAAAAAAAATAAAATAAATCCACTTTAACAGTATAGCTGTTATTTTTTTTAGAACATTAATCAGATTTTATTTAATTGAGTAGGCTACCAATAATAATTCAGAAGCCCTTACAAAGAAGTGTTTTTTTGTATTGTGTCATAATTGATTGGAAATGTTGGTTGCTACCGCAAACCTTTAATTTCCGATTTTGTAATTAAGATGTTACTTTACAAACCTAATTGGTTTGGTCATATTGCATCAACATCTCCAAGGTAGTTATGCTTTTCTTATTTTAGATGAAGTGATGTGTAATCATATAAAGAAAAACAATTACTGTCATTCACATTTGCGGCAAAGATGTATGCCTAGTGCTTTTTAAATAGGTTTTTAAATAGTGTACATGCTGTGTGAGGCTGTGAATTACATACAATTGTTTTGGAGAGAATCCTGATCTCAAACCAACTAAAGGGAGGTGCATAATGAACATTGTGATTTCTCATTGAGTTGAATGATTTGTATGTCATGAAATGCATTCATTTATCCAAGATGATAACATTTCATTAGATAGCCAAAAAGCATTGATCAAAAAGGGCTCAATTGTTTTTAGTACAATTCTTACTATGATTTTACTGCTTAATAAAATTACTTTATTATTAGAAATACTTACCAATATTACCATTATATATTGTCTGTATTCTCTGTAAACAAGCCAAACACGCCATGTCAATGTCACAGTGATGTAAAATGAATCTCTATGTGCCCAAGTCCACTGCATGAATTAAAATATGCTATGTACTGTATGTGAAATTTAGTGTATCACTTGTCATACCTCAGCATAATTACCATTGCCTAAATTGATGTATAAAGTTTGTATTCAAATCTGAGTTTAAAGCCAGTACATTTTTAAAGTTTGACAGATCAGAGAGGGGTTAGCAACCCTGTCAGGTTTTTATGGTTTGTGTCCCCCCTGAGGAGTTTCACTCCTCTATTTTTTCTTGTGAGCATTATCACAGTAGCAAAAAGTGAGCGAAAATAAATTGCCACCAGAACAGGAAAAAGGGGAAATGCTCCAATGGGGGTAGCTGTGGTGGTGACTTTTCTCTGTGTATGAACCCTATATCTAAAAAAATTATGCTCCTTTCTGTTGTTGAAATCAAATTTAAAGTACACTGTTAAAAAAAATTAAAGGAGCACGTTTGAATCAGAACTCCTGGGATATTGATCTGGTCAGTTAAGTAGCAAAGGGGGAGGGGTGTATACATAGGGGATTCTTAATCAGTTTCAGGTTCTTTGCTGTTAATTGAAATTAACAACAGGTGCACTAGATGGGCAACAATGAGACAACCTCCAATACAGGCATGCTTTTTCAGAAGGAGGTGTCTGACATACTAATTTTTTCTGACTGTTTTTCACTAGTAAAGAGGAGCAAGAAAACTGCGCTAATAAACAAATACAAAATAAAGAACTAAAAAAAGGCAGCAGCTGTCGTATGATAAACAGAGAAATATAGAAACAAAAGCAAAGCTGCGCCCCAGAAGATTAATAGTACATAATAATGTGACAAGGGTTAATGATCTCCACAATCCCTTAGAGTAGGGCCAATGTTACTAAATCCTCGATGGAATTCAGCACCGATCATTCACAAACTGCATCACATATAGGAAATCACCCTGTGACAGATGGAAACTAAGATGTGATTCCTTCACCAATAATTGGATGGCCGCTTACCAGAGGGCAAGCCATGTGAGCGGTCGGCTGTAACCCAGCCGCGGCCTTGCAATCCTGGGGATGGTTATCAGAAGAAATCCAACGGAACACTAATCTGCAACGCTCGCAGTCATCCAGGGAGAGAGATGAAGGAGAAAATGCACCATAGTGTAACTCCGTTTCAGCAATAACATTTTAATAAAATAGTTGTACTTACATACAAACAATAAGAACAGCATAAAAAACAAACGTGCAATCGGTAAGAACCCTCCCTCTAGAGCGTGGTGACGTTACTGCGTAGTCCCCCAGACGTGTTTCGTCATCAGCGTCCGCTGTACTGAGTACTGAGGACCATTTTGAGTTGTTAAATAAAATTTAAGCAAAATGGACTAGCTTGCTGCATAATTTTTCACTTTGATTTTTGAGATGTGTTTGAATTCAGCCCTCTGTAGGTGGGTAATTTTCATTTCCATCAAATGATGTGCCATCCTTTTATTGAATGAATGAATGAATGAATGAATGAAAACTTATATAGCGCTGCACATGCGAACTGAATCGCCTCTGGGCGCTTGTTGTTCCTGTCTCCTTTGATATCAAAAGAGATGGGTCTTGATCTTTCTCCTGAATGCTAGGTGGTTCTCCTCCAACCGAATTCTGGTTGGTAATGCGTTCCATAGTCTGGGACCTTGGACCGTGAATCTTCTATCTCCTTTGGACTTGTAATTGGCTTTCGGTATCTGGAGTAGATTTTGGTTGGTGGATCGCAAGATGCGATTGGGGTTATGAACTTTTATTTTTTTGCACAGATATTGGGGAGCATTCCCATGGATACATCTATGCGTTAGACAGAGTGCTTTAAAAGCAATTCTGTCTTTCACTGGCAACCAGTGAAGGGATCTCAACGAAGGTGAGATGGATTCCCAGGGTTTTTTCCCAGTCACAAGTCTCGCAGACGTGTTTTGAACGACTTGCAGACGAGCGATTTGGTACTTCGGGAGTCCGAGGTAAAGGGCATTTGCATAGTCCAGTCTTGAGTTAACAATTGCTCCCACCACGACTGCTACGTCTTCTTTAGGAATGAAAGGAATAAGTCTGCGTAGTAGGCGCAGCAGATGGTGCGATCCGCTGACTACTGACCCTATTTGTGCGTCCATTGTCATGTAGGAGTCGAAGATGACCCCAAGACTTTTGGCGCTAGGGGTGATGAATTTACCCAGAATGGGCGGGGGGGTCCAAGTTGTTGCTGGTTTGTTCCTACGCTTGGCGTGAAACAGGAGAAGTTCTGTTTTCGCTCCGTTGAGTTTAAGATAACTCTTGGTCATCCAGTCCTCTATCAAAGAGTGGCATGTCTCTAGATTGAGGTGGTGATCCTTTTTATTGCAAATGCGGAAATACAGTTGCGTGTCGTCTGCATATGAGTGATAGAGCAGTTTTTGACTGCTGATGATTTCAAAAAGAGGACGCAGATAGATGTTGAATAACACCGGCGACAGGGGGGATCCTTGAGGGACTCTGCATGATACTGTCCGTTTTTCAGAAGTGAAAGGTCCTAACTTCACTATTTGCGATCGTTTTTCCAAGAAAGAGGAGAACCAAGATAAATCGCCTTCTGCAACTCTGGCTATTTCAGCTAGCCGAGTCAATGGAAGCTTGTGGTCTACTGTGTCTTAGGTCCAACAGAACCAGAAGACAAGATTCTCCTTCGTCTGCGGCCTCGAGAGCGTTGTCCCATATCTTGAGCAATGCGGTTTCTGTCCCGTGTCCGGGCCGGAATCCCGATTGATATGGATCAAGTAGGTTGTGGGTATCTAGATTCCTAACACATTACCCAGTCCACATCAGTATAGATATCCAGAATGAGATTTTTGCCCGTTGAGATCTGATATGTTTTCAAAGTGTTCCTTTAATTTTTTTAAACAGTGTATTTTATCTACGGTAATTTGACTGGTGATGATTAGACTCACCTGCTTAAAAGTTTCTGTAAGATAGATCCACTTAAGATCCAGGTTTAATGGCACTGGGATAGCAGCTTTTTGTTAAAGTGCCATTTTAAAATGGCACTAGAACTCAGTGTTGGGACCGCCAACTGTCAGTGACAGCTGGTATCCAGCAATCAGCAATTCAACAATCAGCTTCTGAGATTCTCATCTTCCATAGGAACTCTTGTAGTAAGATTTACCAGCAACACATACTCACCTTACTTTCGCAATCCCTGCTGCTTTGTTAGTGCCAATGGAAATACCTGACATTTCTGAGAGTACTGAGAAGCGTGTGATTCACCCCATGGGACAGTACTGCTGTTTGATAATTGGCTCAGCACTGTCACACTGGCAAAAAGAAAAGTAAGTATTTGCTGCTGGGGATGGAGAGAATAAAGTGAACCTGTTATTTTGCCCTGGATTAGCATTAAGCTAATAGATACTGGACTTTTAAAATGAATATATAAACAGACAGACACATTTGGAGCACACCAGTTACCTAAGGTACACATTAGGTGTCCTTGGTGCTGCTTTTATTTTCAAGGAACAGCAAGCAATCTTTAGCCCTACCCAGTGGCGGCCCATCCATAATGACGCACGGGCACCGCCCCCCTCCCGCACACACAAAAAAAACGGGCCCTTTAAGAACTTTTATTTGGCTAAAATGTCATTTTGACATTTTAGCCAAAGTTCTGGCGGCCGTCTATAGAGGGTGCTGCAGCGCCACCCCCTCTCGCAATTAACACACGTTCAATGCAATGCATTGAACGTGTGTTATTGTTGCCAGCTGCCTGGTCTATTCATATAACCGGACATGGGTCGCCAGTTACCTGAATAGCGGCAGCTGGTTGGCTGAGGGGAACTGCCTATCAAAGCCAGCGGCTCTGATAGGCTTTTCCAGTACCGCCCTCCGGCTCTCGGTAGTCTATACTCAGAGCGCAGGCAACCTGCGGTCCTTGCATAAGACTGACGGCCGTTTCAGCCAATCAGGTTCCCGGATTCTGGTTATCAGGAACCTGATTGGCTGAAGCTTCTCCACGGCGGCAGAAGACATCAAGGGGTGACATCTAAGCGTCAGGTAAGTGTTCTTTTTTTTACAGGGAAAGGGGCATCATGGGGCACAGTGGCATCATGGGGCACAGTGGTGAAAAAGGGCACAGAGGCGACAATGAGCACAGTGGCATGGGGCACAGTGGTGAC
Source organism: Rana kukunoris (assembly GCA_029574335.1). NCBI lineage: Eukaryota > Metazoa > Chordata > Amphibia > Anura > Ranidae > Rana > Rana kukunoris. The sequence continues at coordinate 151,824,576 of CM056056.1, forward strand.
AATTAAAGGGCACAGTGGTGACAATTGATGGCACAGTGACTGCATATGATGGCATGGCACAGTGGTGACAATTGATGGCACAGTGACTGCATTTGATGGCATGGCACAGTGGTGACAATTGATGGGCACAGTAGCTGCGTTTGATGGCATGGCACAGTGGTGACAATTGATGGCACAGTGGTGGCGTTTGATGGCATGGCACAGTGGTGACAATTGATGGCACAGTGACTGCATATGATGGCATGGCACAGTGGTGACAATTGATGGCACAGTGACTGCATTGATGGCATGGCACAGTGGTGACAATTTATGGGCACAGTAGCTGCGTTTGATAGCATGGCACAGTGGTGACAATTGATGGCACAGTGGTGCCGTTTGATGTCATGGCACAGTGGTGACAATTGATGGCACAGTGACTGCATATGATGGCATGGCACAGTGGTGACAATTGATGGCACAGTGACTGCATATGATGGCATGGCACAGTGGTGACAATTGATGGCACAGTGACTGCATTTGATGGCATGGCACAGTGATGACAATTGATGGCACAGTGGCTGCATTTGGTGGCATGGCACAGTGGCTGTATGTAATGGGCACAGTGAGGCTGCAATATTTTTTTTTTCGTTTGCGCCCCACCAAAAATTTTGAGCACCAGCCGCCACTGGCCCTACCCCACAAAGATCCCTAGTATGGACACATTTAGCCAATGCAAACTATTCTGGATTTTAGGACCAGAGTTTCTTTTTCAGTTGAATTTGTAGAACTATACCGCTTGTTATACTGTATGACTTATGGTGGTCACTTATGCTACTTATGTTTGATCCTGATACTTGAAAAAATAGTCATTAACTGCCTATGTCATAATATGGTATCTTGTTATTCCATCTTACTCCTATGAATTTAATGCACCATGACTAAACGGACCCTTGGCAGCCATGTTTGTAATCTGACTATTGTAATTTGATTTAAATTAAGATATTGAACAATATATTAGGAGAAATGGAAATTCAGTTCATACCCCTTAACCCGTTAAAATAATAGCTGATGTTTTAGTTTTTGCAATAACCCAAAAACATTTAGGGGCGCTTTAACATCCTTGTTAGCACGTGTGTGATTACAACAGGTCGCTATGCATACTATACATTTTGCTTTCATTTTGAATGGCACCACAACACACAAGGTAAGGCACATGTAAAGTTTTTCACACTTTTCACACATTTTAGTTCATTGACATCCCCTTATTCTACATGGATTGCCATAACAAAATGCACATGGCCATGGAATATAAAGTGTGTTAGCACATGTGTATTAATGCACCGCAAAAAAGTATATGGACACTTATATATTTTTTTTAGGGGGGGGGGGGCAGGTGTTTTGTGTTTTTTTTTTTTTCAAATACAAAAGTATCAATGAATGATTCTAGAGACCAAAAATCCAAGATCTAACTTTATTTATTTTTTTGCGATTAGGGATTCTAAGGGATAAACCTAGAATCTTTATTTTGTCCATCTCTTTCATTCTCTGCATGCTGTCATGTGCCGCACAATACTTTGACAGTAGGTATAGCTTTGCTGCTGCAATGGGAATTGTAAAATTCATTAAAAGGGCCCAGTGTGAGGTCGCTGTCAAGTCTCATCAAACTCTGTAAATAAGGTGACCGATGAATGACTTAAAAAAAAAACAAAAAAAAAACACTTACACAGGGCAGGCAGAGCATTAGATACCTCGATAACAGGCTGAGCACAACATTGATTATGCCAGGTACTTGGGGGTTATTTTTTATTGTGGATGTTAATACATATTTGAGCAGTTCTTTTATTAGTGTTGCTTGGCTAATCAGCAGTGGTTAGTTCTAGTACTGATGAAGTCAAACTAAGTATGATGCTTTTTCAATAAAAAGTTTTAGCAGTGGCACTTGCCTGTCAAAAAGAAAAAAACTACCATTGAGAATTTACACTATCTCTACAGGCTTAGAAAAAGAGGCATTATAACATAACATTCTAACAAATGTACAGTATGTTGCACAAAAGCTAATTTTATTTATGATTAAACCCAATAAAAATGGCAAATCAGCAGGGATAGTCTTGCTGACCCCACATCATCAATTACATAGTGTCATTATAATGGGGGATTTTAATTATCCAGACATAGATTTATAATTGTCCCACTCTACAAGACTCTGGTCCAGTCTCATCTGGAGTATGCTGTTCAGTTCTGGGAACCAGTCCTCAGAAAGGATATACTGGAAATAGTGCAAGTACAAATAAGGGCAGCAAAGCTAAAAAAGGGATTGGATGATATTAGTTATTAAGAAAGATTGCAAGCACTGCATTTATTCTCTCTGGAGAAGAGACACTTGAGAGGGGATATGATTTCAATTTACAAACACCACACTGGTGACCCCACAATAGGGATAAAACTTTTAGTTTAACTACTTGCCGACCTGCCGCCGTATCTCTCCGTCGTGCTCTCTCGCAGGCCACTAGGGGCGCGAGCACGCCCCCCGCTCGCCCCCAAGTGCTGTGCGTGTGCCCGGCAGGCGCGATCGCTGCCGGGCACCTGCGATTGCTTGTTACAAAGTGGGGACCGGGAGAGCCGTGTGTGTAAACACACAGCTCCCGGTCCTGTCAGGGGGGGAAATGCTGATCTTCTGTTCATACAATGTATGAACGGAAGATCAGTGATTTCCCCAAGTCAGTCCCCTCCCCCCTTCAGATAGAACACACCCATGAACATACTTAACCCCTTCCTCACCCCCTAGTGTTAACCCCTTCACTGCCAGTGGCATTTTTATAGTAATCCAATGCATTTTTATAGCACTGATCGCTATAAAAATGCCAATGGTCCCAAAAATGTGTCAAAAGTGTCAGAAGTGTCCACCATAATGTCGCAGTACCGAAAAAAAAAAACGCTGATCGCCGCCATTACTAGTAAAAAAAAAAAATAATAAAGATGCCATAAAAATACCCCCTATTTTGTAAACGCTATAACTTTTGTGCGAACCAATCAATAAACACTTATTGCGATTTTTTTTTTAATGAAAAATATGTAGAAGAATACGTATCGGCCTAAACTGAGGGAAAAAAAATGTTTTATATATTTTTGGGGGATATTTATTACAGCAAAAAGTAAAAAATATTCATTTTTTTTCAAAATTGACGCTCTATTGTTGTTTATAGCGCAAAAAAATAAAAACCGCAGAGGTGATCAAATACCACCAAAAGAAAGATCTATTTGTGGGAAAAAAGGACGCCAATTTTGTTTGGAAGCCACGTCGTACGACCACGCAATTGTCAGTTAAAGACATGTGGCCACTCATTAAATTGAGAAGAAATTAGATTTAACCTTAAACTGTGTAGAGGGTTCTTTACTGTAAGAGCGGCAAGGGTGTGGAATTCCCTTCCACAGGCAGTGGTCTCAGCGGGGAGCATCAATAGTTAAAAAAAAAAACTATTAGATAAGCACCTGAATGACCGCAACATGCAGGGATATACAATGTAATACTGACATATAATCACACACATAGGGCTTGATGGACTTTTTTCTCCTCACCTACTATGTAAATATGAAACAGTGTAATTAATGAATTTTGCTATACCCACAATGTCCATAGTATTATTATGCTGAATACACCAAATTCTCCACTGCAGGATCAATCCAGTTTTAATAATGGTTCTTCTTCAGTAAGTGTATATTGCATTCACGCTGAAAAGTATAGAGGAAGCTATATATGGACTATTAAGGGTTACCTTTGTAAAAACACTTGAAGAAATTATTTTGAAGCACAATAAAGCTTTGTTAACAAAAAGTAAATATATATAAAACTTCCTTTACAAATCTGAAAAAATGTCGCTTATTCCACATTTCAGGATAGTGGATAGTCGTATAAATAATTCTTAGACTTACTACCTCTCTGATATTGGGCTGTATCTGTGCTTTAAACGTATGGTTGTGGATGCACAGTAGGCCCAGGTACTTTAGAATTTATTTCTATGGCATGCTCACTAACATAAATGAAAAAAAGTTTTTGGGATTTGCACAGAATAAGAGATACTCTTGCTCAAACTCAAGCTGCTACCTTGACTGCTCAAATATAGAGATCACAATAACGGATATACTTTAATAGTCGGTTCACACTGGGGCGACTTGGGATCCGACTTGAGGTCGCCTCAAGTCGTCCCAAGTCGCGCTGTAGAGAAAAACAATGTTAGTGAATGGGAGCGGTGTTAATACACACTACTCATGTCGCTCCGACTTCAGAAAAGGTTCCTGTACGACTTCAATCCGACTTGTCGCCTCAAGTCTGATCACTAGCTACTTTCCAGATAAGATAACATACATTTCTCACAGGCAAACCTCTCCCTCCCCCTCCCTCTCCCTCCCTCTCCCAGAGCTGATTGTTGTTTTATTGGCCACTGGAATGTCTCCTGTCCTGGAAGTCGATTCAGTTCGCATGTGCAGCGCTATATAAGTTTTCATTCATTCATTCATTCATTAAATCACCCCAGATCGCCCTGTGGTTAATGCTCAAGTCGTGTCTGAGTCGCCTCTGAAAGTCGCTCTGGAAGTCGTGTCGCCCCAGTGTGAACCGACTCTTATTCACTGAGGATTACTGCTGACTCTCCTTCTAATATCCTTTTCGTCATATATTCCAACACTTCAGCTTTCCAATTAGCTAAGATATTTTGTATCCCTTCATGTGTTCTCTCCATGAGCATGCCTGGATTGCTCTGCTATTGCATTGCCCGGATTGATCACATCTACAACACCTACGGGGGTGTATTTTCTGGGCCTTTACCACACCCCTTGTGGGTGAACTGATGTGGGCCCCAACACACCCCACCATCTGGACTTTTGGTAGCAAACAGTGGCAAAAGCCTTGTCTATGTTTTTAAAGTGATGCAGTAGCCCAAAATATAGAGTTATATTTATTGGATAAATTGTGTACTTTTACCCCTGAAGAAAAGGAAAAACTGTAAATCCTTGAAATGCTTTGGTAACAATTCTGTCTGTATGATCCATATTGACAGTGAATTGTGGTTATTTGTACACACTTACCAACATTATTCAGTGAACTGTACACCGCTTGGTATCGTTTTATACATTTGATATGTTTTAACATGTATAAATACAGCTTTTTTGTCATTTTTAAACCTTGGAGTCAATGACCTTTAAAATCCCAACTGAGGGTCCAGCACACTAGTCTGTGTTACTAGAGATGTGTGCATCTTCTTCTATCTCATGTATGAGCCATTATTACACAAAATTGTGCAGAATAAGAGACTTTCTGTCTCACTTTTTAGTCTTATTCAGCCTACTTCACCATGACCTGTCTGATAATACTTTCTCTGGATTTAGTTGGAAAATTATTTGTTTTTGAAGTAAATGAGCTACTCTAGTGGTGCCTCTTGGGAGAGAAGGGTAAACTTCTCTTAAAGGGGTTGTAAAGGTAAACAATGTTTCCCTAAATAGCTTCCTTTACCTTAGTGCAGTCCTCCTTCACTTACCTCATCCTTCCATTTTGCTTTTAAATGTCCTTATTTCTTCTGAGAAATCCCCACTTCCTGTTCTTTTGTCTGTAACTACCTTTACCTTTACAACCCCTTTAAGTTGATACTGCTTCTGAATGATATCAAGTAAACTACCCTGCTTTCCTTGGTATTCAACAAAAAATGACCTATTAAGCCCTTTTCTACTTTATAACAAAATAGAAGTTTCTGCTGCATACAGTTGTAAAGATATGTGGAAGCCACAATCCTTACCAAGGCACTTCTGTGTCATATATTCCTATCATTTCCTGAGTAAATACCAACACTGTGACAAAGTACCAAACAATTAGAAATCTACACTTAAGCAAATAAAATAAAGACTTGTATTAAGCAAAAAAAGAGAAAGGGCCATAGCGAAAGCCATTTACACTAAGCCGCCGCAACTTACTGAAGCAAGTGCCGTATTCTCAAAGCACTTGCTCTGTAATTTGCGGCGGCGTAGTGTAAATGGCCCGGCGTAAGGCCGCGTAATTCAAAGGGAGCGGCTTGTATTTAAATTAAGCGCGCCTCCGCGCCGATCGAACTGCGCATGCGCCGGCCATAAAAATAGCCCAGTGCGCATGCTCCAGCTCACGTCGGAAAACGTCAATGAAGTCGACGTGAGCGCCATTTACATAAAGCCCTATATTCGCAAACGACTTAGTAAAGCAACGTAAACAACGGAAAAAGACGACGCTGTCCCGACGCTATACTTAACATGGCATACGACGGACCTTCGTAAACGTACCCCTCATATAGCAGGGGTAAGTTTACGCTTACAGAAACGACGTAAACGACGACGAGGCGGCGCAAAAACGTTTGGGAATCGGCGTATCAGGCTCATTTGCATAGTCAAATGAGAAATCGACGTAAACGCCACCTAGCGGCCAGCGTAGAATTACATCTAAGATCCGACGGTGTAAGTGACTTACGCCAGTCGGATCTACGCCGTATCTATGCTTAAATGATTCTAGGAATCACACACAGACACCCGGGGACTAAATACACCATCGTATCTCAGCTGAGAATCTGGCCCAAAATGGCCAGCTACAATTAGTTTATGATTGATTATAGTGATGAACAGCCAGTAATTAGCCCTGCTCATCAGCAAACAGAGTCTATTTTCTTTTCTATTTTATTGCGCATGGTGCACACACTTGAGAGGTTGAAGGGCTAATGTGTGAATGTATAGAAGAGCACACATTAAAAAAGTGAAACTTGCATTAAAAATTTCTGTAACTTAACCTCTTCAGGTCCGCGCTATTGACAGAATACGTCAGCAGCGCGGACCTGAGGCGCCGGGGTCACGTCTTTGGACGTGATTTACTTGTAATTCCCCCCGGGGAAAAACAATCCCGACGCATCACCGAGGATCCGATGCGTGTACCCGGCGGCCGCGATGTCCGTCAGGTACACGCGATCGTCGGTTAGAGAGCAGGGACGTGGAGCTCTGAGTGTAAACACAGAGCTTCACGTCCTGTCAGTGAAAGGCGACTGATGCTGTTTCTCTTGTACATAGGGAGACAACATCGGTCACCTCCCCCAGTCACCCCCCTCCCCCCACACAGTTAGAACACACCCAGGCAATACATTTAACCCCTTCCTCACCCCCTAGTGTTAACCCCTTCAATGCCAGTCACATTTATACAGTAATTAGTGCATTTTTATAGCACTGTAAACTGTATAAATGTGAATGGCGCCAAAAATGTGTCAAAAGTGTCCGATGTGTCCGTCGCAATATCGCAGTCCCAATAAAAATCGCAGATCGCCGCCATTACTAGTAAAAAAATAAATAAAAAAAAAATCATAATTATGTCCCCTATTTTGTAGGTGCTATAACTTTTGCGCAAAGCAGTCACTTATTGTGATTTTTTTTTTTTTTTCTTTTACAAAAATACGTAGAAGAATACGTATCGACCTTAACTGAGAAAAAAAATATAAAAAAAAAAAAAAATGGGATATTTATTATAGCAACAAGTAAAAAATATATATATATTTTTAAATTGTCGCTCTTTTTTTCATTATAACGCAAAAAATAAAAACCGCACGGGCGATCAAATACCACCAAAAGAAAGCTCTATTTCTGGGGAAAAAAAGGACGCCAATTTTGTTTGGGTGCCACGTCGCACGACAGCGCAATTGTCAGTTAAAGCGACGCAGTGCTGGAAGCTGAAATTTCGCCTGGGCACGAAGGGGGTTTATGTGCCCAGTAAGCAAGTGGTTAAACACTGTGTTACATAGAACCACTGCACATAGATAATCCTGTTTCAAAAGCTCAGGCATATGTAATTCCCTCTGCTGGAATTTAAAGGTTCCACTCACTCTGAAACAAGTAGGGCACTTTCACACTGAGGCGCTGGTGTGTCGGTGGCAGAGTGGCGCTATTTTTATTGGCGATATATCGTCATTTTAGTGGTGCTTTTCGGCCACTAGGGAGGCACTTTTAACCCCTGGTAGTGTCTGAAAAAGAGTTAAAATCGCCTGCAAAGCGGCTCTTCGTTGGCGCTGACCATTGATTTCAATGGGCAAGGGGGTCTTTGGGCGCGGTGTATACACTGTCCTACAGCACCTCAAAGATGCTGCTTCAAGGACTTTTCTGTGTCCTGTTAGCGCATTCAGGCTTTCACACTGGAGTGAGAGGAGAGACGCTTTACAGGCGCTATTTTTAGCGCTATAGCACCTGTAAAGCACCTTGGTGTGAAAGTAGCCTTAAGGCTCTTTTCCTTTCAGCTGTGCTGTCAAACTATCACTCAGCCCAGGTTATATCAAATTGCATGCCAAACCGGCCCAATGTGAGCGTGGGCTTAATAGAAGTAGATGTCAGTAGGATGACCTTGTCATCCATATATTTTAGATTTTGACTCATCAGTCCAGAGCACCTGCCATTTTTCTGCACCCCAGTTCCTATGTTTTTGTGCATTTGTGCATAGAATGTGGAAATAAGGCTAAGCAACTCAACTATGCACAAAAACATAGGAACTGGGTGGATAAAAATGGCAGCATGTACTCCAGACTGATGAGTCAAAATGTGAAATATTTGGCTGTAGCAGAAGGAAGTTGGCTTGTGAAGAGCTGGAGAGTAGTACGGATTCCTTGCAAGTTTAGAGCTGCATTTCTGTAAATGGAGCTGGAGATTTGGTCAGGATCAATGATTTCCCCGATGCTGAGAAATACAGGCAGATACTTATTCAACATGTCATATCATCAAGGAGGCGTGTGATTGTCCCTACATTTATTCTGCAGTAGGACAACAACCCCAAACATGCAGCTAAAGTCATTAAGAACGATCGCCAGTGTAAAGAAGAACAAGGATTCCTGAGAATTACATAGTTACATAGTTACATCGTTATCGTACATAGATAGTCATTTTGAAAAAAGATACCATCTAGTCCATCTAGTTCAACAAATAAAGGGGGGGTCATACAATCACATATACATAATCCTATACCCACAGGTGATCGAGAGGAAGGCAAAAAACTCCAGCAAAGCATGATCCAATTTTCTGCAGCAGAGGGAACAATTCCTTCCTGATCCCCCAAGAGGCAGTCAGATATTCCCTGGATCAACTTTTTTTTATAAAATGTTAGCATTCAGTTTTATTATGTATATTTAGGAAATAATCCCATTCTTTTTTTAAAGGAAGCTCCTTAGCTACCCAGAACCAGCTTTTGAGGTAGTCTATTTCACATTTTCACAGCCCTTACTGAGAAGAAACCTTTCCATATTTGGAGATGAAATCCCTTATCCTTCAGATGTAAAGAGTGACGCTTTTCCTCTGTGATGACCTTAAAGTGAGTAAGTCAACACCAGGTTCACTATATGGACTATATAGTGAAAGTGATGGTTTGACCCCCACAGAGCTCTGATCTCAACATCATTGAGTCTGCCTGGGATTACATGAAGAGGCAGAAGGATTTGAGACAACCTATATCCACAGAAGATTTGTGATTAGTTCACCAATGTTTGAAACAACCTACCTGCTGAGTAACTCAAAATCTGTGTGCCAAGAAAAATTTAAGTATTTATGGTGTTTTGAAGGCAAAGGTTGGTCACATGAAATATTGATTTGATTTGGATTTCTCTTTTGTTCAATTACTTTCCATTTTTTTTAATTGAAACAAATAAAATATCACTTCTATTTCTAAAAGCATTCTTAATTTACAGCATTTTTTCACACCTGCCTAAAACATTTGCACTGTACTGTACAATATATGAATATTTTGCAACATAATTAGTGTTGAGAAAATGGTTCGGGCCGAAATTTGCCTCTTTGCCAATTTGGGGAAGACATGAATTTGCAGTGCGCTCTGAGGGACGTTTACATGCCAAGCACCCCACAATGCACTCTGCGCTGTACAGTGCATTCTAGGTCCCTAATTGGAGGAAGCTTTGCACCTAACCATTGGTTAGATGCAAGGCTTTGTCAATAATGGCACAGAGCACTGTCAGAGCCCTGAATAGACAGTGATGATGACTTTGGCCAATCACCGCTCAGTGCTCATACTGTAGTCCCACCCCACACTATTAAAGGTTCCTTCCCACAGGAAGCTTTTGCAGTGTGTTGTTGAAGTGCAGATAGAGCTCAGGGCTAAGTTTATTACTAGCGAGTTAGTGTGTCCACTTATTGTGACTCTGAGTGTGAGCATTGTGTGTAGTGTCAGTATAGTGTGTCAGTACAGGAGGCCAACAAAGAGAGGTAGACGTTCCCGTGCCACTATGAGGGGGCCAACAGAGTCTGTGTCCACAGGCAAAGGTGGACATGGTCCGTCCTCAGGCAGGGCACATTTGTCTCTGTTTAGTGATGTTGCCCATGCTATCCATCCACAGTATGCAGAGGAGGTAGGGGACTGGCTTACTAAACCATCCTCATTCTCCTTATCCTCAGATGACCCAAGCTGAGACTAGTGCCCAGTCTATCGCACCTGCCAGAGTGGCTTATTCTGCCTCCTTGTCCACAGTTAGTCCTGCCATAGCCCAGTATCATGCATTGAGGAGTCAGCTGAATTATTTTGAACACAGCATCAGCCACTTGCTACTTGAGGATGCACAGGCATTTCATGATTCTGATGTTGGTTTTGAGATTGAGGAAGAGAGTAACATGGACCCACAGAGTGGAGAACAACTGATAAGCAACAAATTGGCAGTCATGTTCCCCCAGCCATAGCGTATTGCCAAGTTGGCTTTATTGATGATTAGTAGGGATGAGCTTTATGTTCAGCCGAACAATGTGGGGTGTTCGCGGCAAATTCAAAAGCCGTGGATCTCCATTTAAAAGTCTATGGGAGAAATCAAAAGTGCTAATTTTAAAGGTTAATATGCAAGTTATTGTCATAAAAAGTATATGGAGACCTGGGTCCTGCCCCAGGGGACATGTATCAATGCACAAAAAAAGTTTTAAAAACGTCTATTTTTTCGGGAGCAGTGATTTTAATAATGCTTAAAATGAAACAATATAAGTGAAATATTCCTTTAAATGTTGGTGACCCCGCCCCCTCTAATGCAACGGGGTCAGAGGGGGCAGGTTCACCCGTGACACCACAGGTAAACCGCCAGAAACCCCCGTTGCGTCAGAGGGGGGCGGGGTCACCTGCCCACATCACAGGTGGCCCCACCCTCGGTTATTTAAGACCTGTCAGACAGGCCATGCGTCATTTCGGTGGGCGCTTCCTATGGATGCTTGTGGCAGAGGGGCGTAGAAGGATTACAGTGCTGGGATTTTTTTATTTTTTTTTTTATTAAAAGACTTGTCCCAAGCTGTGTTTTTTTACCTTCTTTGTCACTTTTTTGGGTGAAATGGTAAGGGTACAATGTACCCCATTACCAATTCACATAGGGGGGCCAGATCTGGGGTTCCCTTTGTTAAAGGGGACTTCCACATTCTGATAAGCTCCCCGCCCGCAGACCCCCACAACCACAAGGCAAGGGTTGTGGGGATGAGGCCCTTGTCTCCATCTACACGGGGACATCCCCCCCATGTTGAGGGCATGTGGCCTGGTACAATTCAGGAGGGGGGCGCTCTCTCGTCCCCCCTCTTTTCCTACAGCCTGCCAGGTTGCGTGATCGGATAAGGGTCTGGTATGGATTTTTGGGGGAACCCCACACCTTTTTTTTTTACATTTTGTCGCAGGGGTTCCCTTTAAAATCCATACCAGACCCGAACTACCAATATAATTGGTAGTTGACATCAAGATTAAAGGTAGGGATTACAGTACTAAAAGTATACTAGCATATGGAACACTGGCCCCTTGTATGCTCCCAAAGGAGAGAGCATAAAAGAGGGGGGAAAAACACCAAAAAAAAGGAAAGAGTAGATGAGGGGGGAAAAGGTAGGAGGGGAAAAAGAGAAAGGAGATAGAAGATGAGCAGGTTAGTGCTTAGTGTTATGAGGGGAAGTTACATAATAAGCTTATCAGTAGTCAAATCCAAGTGGCTCAGTTTGTTCCAGGAAATAGCTTGTCATAGTTTATACCTTATAAATTGGTCAAGAACGAGGCAGAGCTCTATGACCCAGTATCCAGAATTGCCAGTGGTGATAGAATTTATCAAGTGTCAGCTGTGCCTTTGCAAACAAAAATTCCGTTGTTAGGTGGTCGTTGAGGATATCAATGGTGTCATGGAGAGTAGGTGGGCAGACCTGTTTCCAGTGCCGAGCAATAGATAACCAGGCAGCAATAAGTATGTGTGTAATGATGGGGTAAAATTTGGAGGACCAGTTGGAGAGACCTAGTCCAAAGAGAGCCATTTGTGGGGTTAACTCAATGTTTATGTTAGTAACATTGTGAATACGTTTGGAGTTGCCCATCCAGAAAGCGCTAATAGAAGGACATGCCCATCATATATGGAAAATATGTCCATCCATGTCACAATTTCTCCAACATTAGCTAGAGTGGGTCAGGAACATTTAAGCCAAGTTCACAGGGGTATAATACCACCTGTACAAGATTTTCATCGAGGTTTGCAAGTGGAAAATGTTTTTTTAGAGTACATGGTGGATGAGCGTAGTGCTCTGTACCAGATAATGGCATGGATCTTGATTTGTAGCTTGGATTCCCAGTTTTTTAAAGTTGGGGTGTGTTCCTCCATGTTTTTTTTTTTTAGTAGGGGATAAAGATAGGATATGCCACAAGTTTTGTTTGTTGGTTGAGGAAAGAAACTGTATGATGTCCTTAGTCCAAGTATTGTGTGAGGTTGAGATGGTGGTGAGTAAGGATGGGCGAATGGTTTGGCCCGAGCAGGTCATCCACATATACTGTAACCTTTTCTTCCAACTCGCTACTTCTGAAACCCCTTATCTGAGCGGAGGACCTGAGAGCAATGGCCAGAGATTTGATTGCAATGGCAAAGAGGAGGAGTGACAGGGGGCAACCCTGTCTCCTCCCCCTCCCCAGTACAAATTTTTTGGACTGTTCATTGTTAACCTTTACTCTAGCCTCTGGTGTCCTATAGAGCATTTTTACCCAATTAATAAAGCCTGGTCCGAATTATAATGCTTCCATGGCTCTCCAAAGGTATTACCCTCACGGTTTTCGAAGGCCTTGGCGGCATCAAAAGACAAAATAGCAATCTCTCCACCCTCGTCTATTGGGACCTGGAGGTTCAAATATACCCGCCTTATATTTGTACTAGTAGTTCTTCCAGGTATGAACCCTGATTGGTCAGGGTGGACGAGTTTCTGTATAACCTTGTTCAACCTAGCCACCAAGACCTTTGCCAGTAATTTCATATCAGAATTCAATAAAGCAATGGGCCTGTATTAGGCAGTATCAAGTGGATCTTTACCCTCCTTATGTATAATAATTATAGTAGATCCCATCATTGATGGAGGGGGTGCTCCCTTTAACACGGACCAGTTTAAGACCCTCAACAACTCTGGGAGCAGCACCCTCCCGTAAAGCTGATAAATCTCGACTGGGAGCCCGTCTGGTCCTGGGGCTTTCTGTCCCGCCATATCGTTCATAACTCGCATCTCCTCTAACGTTATGGGCCTGTCACTAAGGGAAGGGACAGTCACGTCTCTAAAAAAAAAAGGCATCCATTCCTTCACCCGTCTCTTCCTGCAGGGAACTATACAGGTCCTCATAATATTCTCTAAACTTACCCACTATTTCTGGTGTATATGTGGATACCCTTCCATTCCCTGTAGAAATGGTAGGTACCACAGATGAAGGAGAATTCACCCTGACTAATTGTGCTAGCACACGTCCCACACTTTCCCTCTCTCCAAAGGCAGATTGCCTCTGAAAGTGTGACCTTTACATTTATCTATCATTTTAAGTGTTCTTGAACTCTTCCCTCCCTAACCCACCCCCATAAACTCAAGAATTAAAAAAACATACAAAATAAGGCAAAAAAAAAAACAAGACAAAAACAATAGAGAGAACTCTTCGCCATACCCCTTTGTGGCAAGGGGTGATGTGCTCATTGTCCCCTCCCACCTATCCTCCACCCTCCCCCTCTCCTCTTCCCCTAATTATTCAACAATGTTCTATTGTGTGACTTAAACTAAATCATAATATTAATGAAATTCAAGGGTAATGCAGTCAGAGTATTCTACAGTCTCCTCTTGTAGTTTGCTATCCAATTTCCACTCCCTCTGGGGTGTCAAAAAACACAGACTCCCCCAGGGCATTTATTTGAAGTCTTGCCACATATAACAGTGCGGAATTCACTTTTAGTTGTTGCAATTTGCGCTTGACATCTCCAAACTTGGCACTCCTTTTTTTGTAAGTCAGGTGAAAAATCTAGGTATATGGAAGCCCTATTGCCATTAAAGAGGATATTGCCCATTTCTCTAGCTTTGTTTAGTATGGTAATTCTTTCCTTGTAATAGAGCATTTTTAACAGGAGAGATCTTGGGGGAGCTCCCGGTTAAGTATATCCCTCATGTTGGGTATCTCGAATGGTGATCCAGATTTCATGTATTAAATTAAATGTGCAGTTGAGAAAAATATAATTTGCTGTATGTGATCCTCATACTCTATAGCATTACATCCATATAATTGCTGCAATTGGGATGCCATATAATACAATCAGGCATTAGGAACATCCAAGCCTCCTTAATTTTCCAGTCTGATCGAGCGATTTGTATGTTTCCAAAAACGGTCTCTAAACAAAGTATCTATTTGTTTAGAAAAAATTCAGAGGGAGCCATATAGGGAAATTATGCAACAAATAAAACAATTGTGGCATCCATATCATCTTTATTAGATTAGCTCTACCTATTATCGTTAAAGGTAATTTACTCCAAAATTTTCCCCACTGGCTTAAAATGTTTAAATAGTTAAATTCCACTCCACATATGTGTTCACCTGTGTTGTAGTCCAAGTATTTAAATTTAGAATTTAAAACTATTTGGGAAGCAGACATTGGCAGATAGGTTGCCAGGGGGTCCACAGGTAATAGAACCGATTTATCTCAATTGATTTTGAAGCCTGAGAAATAGCCATATATATTAACCAAATACATCACTGCCTCCAAGGAGGATGATGTATCACCCCAAAATAACAGTGTATAATCAGCATATAAAGCTATCTTATCTTCTCCTAATGATCTATGAAACCCAACAATATTAGGTAAATGATGAACAGATGCAGCTAATGTCTCCAAAAGCCAAAGCAAAGAGTAAAGGTGATAATGGGTACCCTTGTCTTCGGGTCAGCATAAAGGAGTGGTATCCATCTTATAAACTGGGATCTAAAGCCAATTTTTTCTAAACAATGCCATATAGTCCCAATAGTCCCATTCTATGCTATCAAAAGCTTTTGCCACATTAAAAAAACAATATAGCTCTATTAACCAGGTTTTCAGACTGGACCAGCAAATTAAGAAATAGGCAACCTTAATTCATTACAGTGGATCTATTTGGAGTAAAACCATCTACAATCTACATGCATCTTGGATTTTACTTTAGTTAAAGGGGTTGTAAAGGTTAAACAAAAAAAAAACGAAATAGCTTCCTTTACCTCATTGCAGTCCTCCTTCACTTAACTCATCCTTCGATTTTGCTTTTAAATGTCCTTATTTCTTCTGAGAAATCCTCACTTCCGGTTCATCTGTCTGTAACTACATACCGTAATGCAAGGCTTACTTCCTGGTGTGGAGAAAGCCTCTTGAGGGGGCGAGCAGGAGTGTCAGAACGCCCACTAACACACAGCTCCTTTCTCTATCTGTGAATTAGAAAGATAGCGTCCTGACCCTCCTGCTTGCCCCCCTCAAGAGGCTTTCTCCACACCAGGGAGAAAGTGTCGCATTACTGTGTTTAGTTACAGACAGAAAAACAGGAAGTCAGAAGAAATAAGGACATTTAAAAGCAAAATAGAAGGATGAGGTAAGTGAAGGAGGACTTCACTAAGGTAAAGGAAGCTATTTAGGGAAAAAAATAAATTGCTTTACAACCCCTTTAATCTAATAGCTAACACTTTTGCCAATAACTTCACGTCCGATGTAAGTAGTGATATTGGGCGATATGATTCAGGATTATTAGGAGTTTTATCTGGGTTTAACAAAACTATAATTGCTTCATTCATAGAAGATGGAAGATGACCATTTTTTGCTTCATTCATAGAAGATGGAAGATGACCATTTTTTGCTTCATTCATAGAAGATGGAAGATGACCATTTTTTGTTGCCTCTAATAATTCAGGCAACAAAACATAAACCTTATAAATTTCCCCCGGTAACCCATCTGCACCTGGGGCTTTATTATTAGGAAAGCTGGCAGAGATCAATGAGCTCCTCTAAAGTCAAAGGTTAATCCTACATAGAATTAAGAAATTATTGCAGTTCAGTTTCCTTATAGGAAACTTTACTACTATACAGGTTTTTATAGAAGTCAAGAAATACTGGGCCAGATTCACAAAAGAATTACGCCGGTGTATCTACAGATACACCGGCAAATTCGAATTTCCCACCGGCGTATCATTGTTTTCTATCCAGAAAACATGATACGCCTGATTTATCCTAAGATCCGACTGGCGTAACTCACTTACACCGTTGGATCTTAAATGTAATGTTATGCCGGCCGCTAGGTGGCGTTTACGTCGATTTCTCATTTGTCTATGCAAATGAGCCTGATATGCCGATTCCCGAACGATTTTGCACCGCCTTGTCGTCGTTTATGTCGTTTCCGTTAGCGTAAACTTACCCCTGCTATATGAGGGGTAAGTTTACGTAGGTCCGTCGTATGCCATGTTAAGTATGGCGTCGGGACAGTGTTGTCTTTTTCCGTCGTTTACATCGCTTTACTAAGTCATTTGCGAATAGGGCTTTATGTCAATGACGCTCACGTCATTGATGTTTTGCGACGTGAGCTGGAGCATGCGCACTGGGCTATTTTTACGGCTGGCGCATGCGCAGTTCAATTGGCTTAATTTAAATACAAGCCGCCCCCTTTGAATTACGCGGCCTTAGGCCGGGCCATTTACACAACACCACCCGCAAAGTACGGAGCAAGTGCTTTGTGAATATGGCACTTGCTCCAGTAAGTTGCGGCTGCGTAGTGTAAATGGCATTTGCCCTTACCCGCCGCCGATTCTATGTGAATCTGGCCCACTGTTTAGATCTCCAAAGTGGTTTGTACATTTTAGATTGGTGAAATTTGTATTTCTACTACTTGTATCATTGGTTTCTGAGCTTTTACTATTGCTGTTAAAAGATGCCCCGTGTTTTTCCCATTCTCATAAGGCTGCTGAAAGAGAAAACGTTTCTCTTCTGCTTATTTCTAAGAAACTTCAGCATATTTCTGCTGTTTTTGTATCCACATCTGTTGTGTTTCTATAGTAGAGTTCACTATATTTTGAAGTTTGGCGTTTAAACATCTTCAATCACTAAACGTTCCCACTCCCTAGATTTTTTTTTTTTAATCCTTAAAACTTGAGATTCGAGAGATAAATAGACCTCTCATATAAGCTTTTAATGAATCCCAATATATCTCTGAAGATACAGAAGGCTTATTAACAGTACTATAAATCAAAATATGTAACTGTTTTCCTGTTTTGTTAGAAAAAGGTCAAACCAATAAGGATTCATTTTCCAAAAAGTGCAAGTCTGAATTGAATTTAAAGCTAACTAAAGAACCAACGGGGAGTGATCTAGCTGCATAGGTCACTTCAGATAAGTGGTAACTATTGCCAAGTCTATTCTAGATAAGGTATTATGGGTGCTAGAGAAACAAGAAAACAATCTTTTGATTTGATGTAACATTCTCCAGACATCCAATGAGGCTGATCTCCCGGATATAGCCAAAAGAAGTACATACTGGAGGAACCGATGCAATGACTGATCCAAATCTATCCAGGGTAGAATCAAGATGATTGGTAAATTCTCCTACTATTAACCAAGGAACGTCACTTTTATCAGAGGTAAAATGCCATAGTTATTTAAGTACCTCTGAAGAGTATAGGGGGAGATATATATACATTTGCTTGTACATATGATTTTCCATACATTGTGCAGTATAAAAAATATAGCGACTTTTAGTGTCTATTTGTATTTGCTGCAGGAGAAATCAACATAATTTTCTATTGATACAGATACTTCTATAAAATATGTAGTACAAGTAGAATGGTATTGCCTATTATATTGTGCACGTTTCAAGTAATTAAATGTATCAGTATTTAAATGGGTCTCCTGCAAGCAGATAATAGACGAAGAGAACTGTTTCAATGTAGTATACATTGCTTGTCTTTTTACAATAACAAATTATTGCAATATCAAGCTTTAGGGCCACAACTGTAAATTAAATAATGCTTTCTAGTAATGGAAATAAAGTCCCTTTCTTGTGAGGAGGAAGTTTCTATATTAATTTTAACTATCCGGTGAGTGCTTATAAATAATCTATATAGAAAATAACCAAAAAAAAAAGGAAAATAATATAGTAAGAAAAAAAAATGCTCCAAAACTTTGTCAACCTCGCATACACCCCTAGAAAACTATCATCCCTCTCAATAATCATCTCCTTTACGGGTCTTGCCTCTAGAACCAACACAATATATTACACACACTTTTTTTTTCCGAAAATTTTAAACAGATATTGAAAATTATAAAAAAAAATATACAGCTGTAGTTTAGGAACCCCTGACAATTTCCATGATTATCATTTATAAATATTTGGGTGTTTGGATCAGCAATTTCATTTTGATCTATCAAATAACTGACGGACACAGTAATATTTCAGTAGTGAAATGAGGTTTACTGGATTAACAGAAAATGCGCAATATGCATCAAAACGAAATTAGACAGGTGCATAAATTTGGCCTCCCCACAGAAAAATCACATCAATATTTAGTAGAGCAGAAATAACAGCCGTACTCACTGTGCCGTGACCCCTTGATGAAATTTCCCAAGTTGTGGGGACCCCTAACAGTAAAATCATTTTTGTAGCATGAGTTATCATCACCTAAGGCAAGACAAGTAATTTGCACCCCTAACCCACGGATACTTGGCGCTCCCTTAGTCCCTTCCACTCGTACAGTATTAAAACCTCATATGGTACTCACTGTGTCTCTGCAGCAGTGACACCTATGACAAAATCAGGAGATAGGGTCTCCCCCAGCCCCTCCCACTTCACATTCCTCACCAGCCATCTGACATTTAATCTCTGCCCCGCAGCCATGAACTGAATGGGTGGCTGCGAAGAGTGGGCCAGCGCAAGCTCCAGGGACAGCCCTGCTGGGTACCCATGAAAAGGCTGGGAGAGCGGTGCGGGATTCAGGAACAGCCCAGGTTTCAGTGACCCCTGGCAAATTGTCATTTGACCCCCAGGTTGAGAACCACTGCTCTAGACGCTTCCTATAGCCTGTAATGAGTATCTAGATTCTGGATGATTGTATTTTGGACCATTTCTCCTTACAAAACATCTCCAGTTCAGTTAGGACAGCCCGCTTCAATTCACCCCACAGATGTTCAATGATATTCAGGTGTGGGGACTGGGATGGCCATTCCAGAACATTGTACTTGTTCCTCTGTATAAATGCCCGAGTAGATTTTGAGCCGTGTTTTGGGTCGCTGTCTTGTTGAAATATCCAGCCCCAGGGTAACATCAACTTGTTACTGATTCCTCAACATTATTCTCAAGAATCTGCTGATATTGAGTGGAATCCATGCAGCCGTCAACTTTAACCAGATTCCCAGTACTGGCACTGGCCACACAGTGCCACAGCATGATGGAACCTCCACCAAATTTTACTGTGGGTAGCAAGTGTTTTTTTTTGGCATGCTATGTTCTTTTGCCACCATGAATAACACCCCTTGTTATGACCAAATATCTCAATCTTTGTTTCATCATGCTACAGCACCTTACTCCAAAATTAAGCTGGCTTGTCCAAATGTGCGTTTGCATACCTAAAGTGACTCTGTTTGTGGAGAGTGTGCAGAAAAGGCTTCTTTCGCATCACTCTTCCATACAGCTTCTCTCTGTGCAAAGTGCGCTGAATTGTTGAAGGATGCGCAGTGACACCATCTGCAGCAAGTTGATGTTGTAGGTCTTTGGAGGTGGTCTGCAAGCTGTTTTTGACCATTCTCACCATCCCTTACCCTTGCCTCTCCAATATTTTATGTGACCTGCCACTTCTGGCATTAACAAGAACTGTGCCTGTGGTCTTCCATTTCCTTACTATGTTCCTCACAGTGGACACCTTTTATCTCTGCAATAACTTTTTGTAGCCTTCCCCTAAACAATCTTTGTTTTCAGGTCATTTGAGAGTTGTTTTGAGGCCCCCATGTTTCCACTCTTCAGAGGAGAGTCAAAGAGAACAACTTACAATTGGCCAACTTAAATACCTCCCCCCTCCCCGACTCTGCAAAAAAAAAGAGAAATCAAACTGACCACCTCCCTTCTGTAAAAATGGAGAGGAAGGGTCTTAACTCTTAATTTAGCAGGGTATAGCATTGAATATGATAGATGCAGAGTCTGCAATCTTTTTTTTTACATCTTGAAATTTGACACGCTGTTTTTGTACATCAGGAGAAAAATCTGGTAAGAACATAACTTCCATAGTTCCATTATCAATATTCTAACTCTTCTGAAAATAAAATCTCTATCAAGTTGATTGAGCAGTCGTATTAAAAATGGCCATGGAGGGGATCCTGCTGGTAAAGGCCTTCTAGCTACTCGGTGTGCTCTTTCAACCAAAATATGTTCTTTCCCAATCGTCTCCCATAGCCATGTTTCCGCAAATTCTGTGGGGTTAGCTCCCTCAGAATGCTCTGCGAGACCCACCAGCCTAATATTATTACACCAGAGGCGATTTTCAAATCTTCCAGTTTGCGAGCATTAATATCAGATTTTTTCATCACTTCTTTGATATCTTTAACCACTGGCTGTGAGATACTGTATCCTCTAATTCTTTGACATGATTTTCCAAAACAGACGTTCTTTCTCTTATTTTATTGACATCAAGACAAAGTAAATACTTCTTTAAGGCCCTGTACGTGCCCTGCTTTTAGCATGTCTAATAATGTAAGCTCTTTTGGTGTTGATGTTAATGATATTAATATATGCTGGCCGTTTAACTGATTATCAGTGTACTGTTTCACATTTTTTCCTTTTCTTCCACATCAGATATTGATTGCTTCATATATATCCATGTAAAGTGAATGTATCTACACTCGTATGTCCTCACTGGAATCCTGCTGAGGAGCTTTATTTTTACCATCTTTAGACAAAAGTGCACATTTTGCCAATTTGGCAGCAGCATCTTCTTTAGCCTTTTCTTTTGCTGATTTGCCGCTTTGTGCTGGCTGAAAAAGTCTGCCGTCACCTTGCTTAGGGGCATCAGCATTATAAAAAACTATGTCCATCCTTGCAAATGTTTACAGATTTATTTCCAGATATCCTCTCCATTCTTTCTATTTATTTCTTGGTTAATGTTTTTTTATTTTTTTTATTTCCTTTTCTTTCTTTTTTTATTTTATTTTCTATTTTCTTTCTCCCTTTCTTTCCCCTTTTCTTTTCCTTCCCTTTCCCATAATGAGTTCACGTTCCCTTTAATCATAATTCCACTTGGTTATAGAGGTTATATGGCCGGCCAGAGCAGATGACATCACCCAACTCCATCCATCTCATGAGAAGAGTTAAGGCAGTTCAAAGACAGCTGCCAGTCTAACCCTTTAGATATCAGGCATAGATCTCTTGGGCCATGTACACACGATTAGACCGGTCTGATGAAACTGGTCTGCAGTTCGATGGTGTGTACGGCCCATCAGACCATTGTCCGTCGGACCAAAGTTTTAAAACATGCTTTAAAACCTGTCTGATGGACACCTGTCTGTCGGACAGATTCGATGGTTAGTACACAAAAGCATCGGACCAAAAACCCGCGCATTCTCAGAATCAAGTCGACGCATGCTTGGAAGCATTAAACTTAGTTTTTTCAGCACGTCATTGAGTTCTATGTCACCGCGTTCTGGTCTGATCGGATTTTGGTCCGATGGTGTGTGAGCACATTAGACCATCAGACAAGTTCAGAATTGTCTGATGAAAACGGTCCATCAGACTGGTCTGATCGTGTGTACAAGGCCTTGGAGGTCAGTCAGTCAGAATTAGCTGCAGGGTGGGAGAGTCGGGTTATGGCCTACACACGTCCACTCACATCAAGCTCTCAGTGCACATTTGGGAGGGAAGCTCTTGAATACAGAATTACAAACCAGCTTTAGCATATAGGCTGCACCCCAATGAAAAGTCAGCCCAGTGCTCTAAAAACCCAAATCCTTCCTCCTTACATGAGGTTTGCATTCAGCTCTCTAATCACACACTGCCTTTCCTGTGTTGCACATGGCACAGGCAATATTTCAGAAAATATCACCTCAGAGGTCCTTCCCTTTAACTTGCAGCATAGTTCTTTGAATTGGTTCTTAAGGAACCTACACCTTCCATATTTTCTGTCATTGGTTCCAACGTGGGCCAAGTCAGCTGGGTCATGCCCAGCCCCCACAGTAATTTATCAACCCAGTCCACCACGTGCTGAACCCTGGCACCAGGGAGACAGCAAACCATTCGGTTGAGGCAATCCTGGTGACAAATTATTCTATCAGTCCTTCTCATTATAGAATATCCTATTACCACCAACTGTCTAGGCCTACCCACACTCCCCTCCCCAACCCTACTAGATCGGCTGCTCTCCCGGCTGTTAGGGGGAGCAGTGACTTCTAGGGCTGTCACCTCTGAGCTTAAAACCCAACATCTTCACCCAACTTGGCAAATCTGTTAGGGTGCTCAAACCCAGGGCTGGCCTTCCTTTTCTGTGAGCCCCTACCACTTCCTCTAACTGTATTAACCCATCTTCCTAGCTGATAATCCAGATTTACCCCTGCATTAACCCCACTAGCAAACTGCTTAGTGAGGACCCCTTTCAAGGTTGTCAGTTCTGCTCAATGTTGCAATTTGCTCCTCCAGAAGGGCAACCTGCTCAAATGTGTTGCAGCTGTATCCATCCTGGAGCTGTTGCTCCATTGTTGTATACATACGGCATGCTGTGCACTGCCCAAAACCTTAAATCTTGCTAACCCCCATTTTCCCAGTTACAATAATAATATTACTAACAGTTTTCAACTCTGTTTTTTATCTCACCACATAGTCCAATTCCACTTAGTCTAAGTTCCAGAAAGCAAAAAGGTGACAAGCTCAAGGATGAGCAGGCTCAGAAATGAGTTCTACAGAAAGTTTAACCACTTCAATACAGGGCATTTTCACCCCCTTCCTGCCCAGACCAATTTTTAGTTTTCAGCGCTGTCGCACATGGAATGACAATTGCGCGGTAATGCAAAATTGTACCCTTGTGTTTGGTGGTATTTGATCACCTCTCTGTTTTTTTTTTTTTTTGTGCTACAAACAGAAGAAGAGCGACAATTTAAAAAAAAACACTATATTTTTTACTTTTTGATTTAATAAATATCACATTAAAAAATGTAAAATAAAAATTAGGCTGATGTATTCTGCTACATATTTCTGGTAAAAAAAATCGCATTAAGCATATATTGATTGGTTTGCGCAAAAGTTATAGCGTCTACAAAATAGGGGATAGATTTATGACATATCGGACACAGTTTTGGGACCATTCACATTTATACAGCGATCAGTGCTATAAAACTGCATTGATTACTGTGTAAATGTGACTGGCAGGGAAGGGGTTAACACTAGGGGTGATCAAGGGGTTAAATATGTTTCCTAGGTAGTGATTCTAACTGTAGGTGGTGGGGACTCACAAGGGGAGGAGACCGATCTGTGTTCCTCTGTACTGGGAACACACATCGGTCTCCTCTCCTCTGACAAGACGTGGATCTGTGTGTTTACACTCACAGATCCACGGTCCTGCTGTGATCACAGGTCTGGTATGGATTGTAAGGGGAACCCCGCACCAAAATAACATTTTTCAATTACTTTTAATTACTTTGCTCTCTGTTTCCGAGACCCAACAATTCATTATAGCTGTGAATAGTTTTAAATTATTTTTTTTTTCCTTTAGAAATGTCATTTTGTGTATGGACTTTTTCTAAGCCCTGGAAACATGCACTACTTTACAGGCATACTATAGACACCCCCAGGTATGAAATGTAAAGGAATATGTCACTTTTATTGTTTCACTTTAAGCATTATTAAAATCACTGCTCCCGAAAACACTGCAGTTTTTAAAACGTTTTTTTTGCATTGATACATATTCCCTTGAGCAGGACCCGGATCCCCAAACACTTTTTATGACAATAACTTGCATATTAACCTTTAAAATTAGCTCTTCAGATTTCTCCCATAGACTTTAACGGTGTTACGCGGCTTTTCAAATTTGTCGCAAACACCCCAAATTGTTCGCTCTTAGGCGAATGGACAAACAGCCAATGTTCGAGTCAAACTCATGTTCGACTCGAACATAAAGCTCACCTCTACTTCGAACCAGCAAATCTGGCCTAGTCCTATACACCTTGTTGGTGCATGGGATTTGGTCATTGGTGGGGGTTCAACTTCCGATCAACATTCTGAGAGCAATTTGGTTCTTTCTTCTATTACAAGGCAACCTGGCAAGAATCTAGTTAGACAATACCATGGCTGTAGCCTATGTTATTCATCATAAAGGCACCAGAAACTGTGCCGTCTAAGGGAAGCAGAATTGATCCTTTTCTGGTCAGAACTTTACTTTCCAACCCTGTTCTACAGTTTGTCTTCATTTTCATCCAATTGGCAGGTAGATATTTTCAGTTCACAATTATTCTAATAGTGCAGCGCTGCCTCAAAAAAAAAAGAAACATATACTGTATCACTTGTGCAATTGCATATATTATTAACCAGTCTTATGTGAACTAATAAATATGTGCTCTAACAAATTTCCAATGTATATACTGTAGCTCATATATGTATATTTAAATCTTGATTGTTGTGAACTTCGATCCTTATATACAAAAACACCACTGTGCTCCTCTTCTCTTAAACAGATCACCCCTAATTGTGCACACCATCACCAGCTGCAATGGCTGCTCACCTCAAAATTGAGTTAAATGAACTCAGAAATGTTTTTTCACTCCACTGTTGGTTTCTCTCACACCAGAACCACTGCTCTCTCGATTCAACAACCTCACAGGTAAGGATGTGCAGAGCCCGCCAGGAAGTCGGCACCGTTCTGCGCTAATCACAGGCAGAAAGACATTTCCCGATCTTTGCAGCCGAGCATCGGGACAATGTCTCCCTGCCTGTGATTAGTGCATCACAGTGCCGACTTCCCGGTAGCCTCTGCACGTGTACTGTGCAAACACGCCGGAGCTCATCCTTACTCACAGGTAATTTCAGATGGATACAGATAATGATCTCTCATGTAAAGATATCTTCTATACTCTCCTTCCTTTACTCCAGGGACTCAGCTCTGCTATTCATCTGACACATGGCTCCACAGTAACATGTAATCATAAACAAGACTACACAATGCTCTCTGTATGCATATTTATTAAAATAGCCCCAATACGGGAAAAATAACAAGATATCCTTAAAAAATGTGCATATACATAGGATCATTTTCTCACGTCTGCTCACTCACCACTGACACTCTATCACAGTGGCTGCGTGATGTCATGGACTCGGCACCTCCCCTCTATAATACACCAGTGTGATGCCTTCACTTTAGTGAAAAATGCACGAACAGTTGCTCATATGGCTCTTCCACCTTGTGATAACCACCACCACAATTAAGGATGTACTCTTACCAGAGCATATTGACCACCTGGGGGAGGGGGGGGAGGGGTGGTGTTTTTAGAACAGAGTGATAGCGTACATAAGTTTAGTGTCAATACGTAAACCGTCAAAATGTAGCACAAAAGATAATATTGAATACTAAACAATGGCAAGTGACAAAAAAGGAGTACAAATTCACAAGCAGTAAAATGTACACAATGTGCTGGTCCAAGTAATGTGAAATCAGGGAGAACTACCGCTAGGGGCGCCCCTGAGTGTGTAACACAGTGAACAATACAAATAATAATATATAAATCAGTGAAGAAATGCAAAAAAGTCTCTGAAAGTGTTTCCCAAATGTCCCAGAAGACAGGTTCCAAAGATGTCCCAGAAGACAGTTTCTAAAAGATGGAGAAAATGGTGCCGGGAAAGGACGTGGTACAGTGAACACCTCAGGTGGTCCCTAGCCCCTCACCTCACGGCTATGGCACGGATAGCCAAATAAAACCACCTCTGGCAGGGGGAGGAGGAATACACTTCAATGGACAGAAACGACATCAGCACTCAGCAGTAAGGCATGGAGAAGATACAAAGCAAGTAGGATATGGTGTTATGGAAGTGTCTAAACAGGCAACATCATTCACTCATACATCCACTCACATGGAGGTGATGGATGGTGGGCCTATCTCCCACGAACACCGAGTTTGTCCTAAGTCCTGGATGCACACCTGGCTCCTCTTCTTCTGTGTCTGAGCTGGGTGGACACTTGGAGCAGATAGAGGGGACCCTCACACAGCATATAGGATGGGAGAAAAAAAGACCATAGTACAGCCCCGCAAAAATGGAACAGGTTTATTAAAACATATAGATGCACTCACATTTGGATGATAAAAACTGGGCACAGAAACCAAACGGACGGCAGGGGGGTCTTGCTGCGTCAGGCGTGTGGACTCTGATGCTCCTTGATCCCTACGCGTCTCGTCATGTCACATGACTTCCTTCATGTGACATGACGAGACGCGTAGGGATCAAGGAGCATCAGAGTCCACACGCCTGACGCAGCAAGACCCCCCTGCCGTCCGTTTGGTTTCTGTGCCCAGTTTTTATCATCCAAATGTGAGTGCATCTATATGTTTTAATAAACCTGTTCCATTTTTGCGGGGCTGTACTATGGTCTTTTTTTCTCCCATCCTATATGCTGTGTGAGGGTCCCCTCTATCTGCTCCAAGTGTCCACCCAGCTCAGACACAGAAGAAGAGGAGCCAGGTGTGCATCCAGGACTTAGGACGAACTCGGTGTTCGTGGGAGATAGGCCCACCATCCATCACCTCCATGTGAGTGGATGTACAGTATGAGTGAATGATGTTGCCTGTTTAGACACTTCCATAACACCATATCCTACTTGCTTTGTATCTTCTCCATGCCTTACTGCTGAGTGCTGATGTCGTTTCTGTCCATTGAAGTGTATTCCTCCTCCCCCTGCCAGAGGTGGTTTTATTTGGCTATCCGTGCCATAGCCGTGAGGTGAGGGGCTAGGGACCACCTGAGGTGTTCACTGTACCACGTCCTTTCCTGGCACCATTTTCTCCATCTTTTAGAAACTGTCTTCTGGGACATCTTTGGAACCTGTCTTCTGGGACATTTGGGAAACACTTTCAGAGACTTTTTTGCATTTCTTCAATGATTTATATATTATTATTTGTATTGTTCACTGTGTTACACACTCAGGGGCGCCCCTAGCGGTAGTTCTCTCTGATTTCACATTACTTGGACCAGCACATTGTGTACATTTTACTGCTTGTGAATTTGTACTCCTTTTTTGTCACTTGCCATTGTTTAGTATTCAATATTATCTTTTGTGCTACATTTTGACGGTTTACGTATTGACACTAAACTTATGTACGCTATCACTCTGTTCTAAAAACACCACCCCTCCCCCCCCTCCCCCACGTTCACCAGCCCAGGGATCTATTCCCGTACCACCCTTGGATTTCACCCACTTTTCACAGCGCAGACACCACCCCCCTTGTTTTTCTATTTGCTACTTCTCTCTGCCCAGGACAGAGTGTCAGGTGTTTGCAGCAGTGACCCCATCCCACTCCACCACCCCCCTCGGTAGCGCAGGAGCCTCTATCTACAATATTGACCACCTATCATGGGGGGTCAAATATAGCTTGTATATCTTATAGGCTCCACCCATGTTTGCTGCGCCACATCAAGGACAGGCAAAATCATTCAGCAATCACAACACAATGATATTCCTATGGTCTCAGAATAGGATGTCCAGTGGGACCTGTCAAAATAGAGATAAACACCAATAGTGTAAGATCTTTAAAAATGTACTTTATTCAGTAACGCATGACATGCCATTACATGGGTACAATCTTCCTTGGCCCAACAAAAAGGAATTAGGTACTACAGATACGAGGGTGCCTTTTCAAGGCTCTGTAGTTTATGCATGCATTTGCAAATGCGCGCAGACTAAACCCATGTTTTTAATTCATACTGTTAGACAGGTTGATCCAGTTGTCTGTGGCTGGTCGGTAAGTAAGCTTGTTTTTTTCCTTGGATTTATTCTTGACCCTGTTCATATCTTATGTGCTCGCCAATGCTGCTTACTGCAATGGCCAACTATGGGTGGAGGCAGTGATCAGCTTTTTTTGTATCGCTGTATATTGGTCAGGCAACGTGCTGACACTTTCGCAGCCATTGAGCTACATGCTGGGTGCTCAGTGTGCTCCTGTACCTTTTAAGAAGGGTTGGGGCTCCCCTTCAGACCATCTGCCCTGCACCTATCCATCAGAATGCATGTGCCTCCACTGTGGGGTCAATCATTAGTTAGTAAATGTACCTACAGATACCAGGAAGCCTTGGCGAGGCTCTGTAGATTTTGCATGCATTTGCAAATGCGTGCAGACTAAACCCCTGTTTTAATGCATACTGTTAGATAGGTTGATTTGATTGTCTGTGGGCTGGTCGATAAGTAAGCTTGTTTTTATCCTTGGCCCTGTCTATACCTTATGTGCCCTCCAATGCTGCTGACTGCATTGGCCAGCTATAGTTGGGGGCAGTGGTCACCTTTTTTATCACTGTCTATTGATCAGGCAACGCACTGACACCTTTGCAGAAATTGAGCTACATGCTGGGTGCTCAGTGTGCTAGTGTATCTTTAAAGGGGGCGGGGCGTCCCTTCAGACCATCTTCTCTCCACTTATCCATCAAAATGTACGTGCCTCCACTGTGGGGTCAATCATTAGTTAGTGATAGGTACTACAGATACCAGGGTGCCTTGGCGGGGCTCTGTAGCAGACTAAACCCCTGTTTTTACCTGGTAAACAAGTTGATTTGGTTTTATGTGGGCTGGTCGGTAAGTAAGCTTGTTTTTTTTCCTTAGATTTAACATTGGCCCTGTTTATATCATATGTTGCATCACACTGCAGAGCTCCACAGGTGCAGGGCACTGCTGACTCGCAACTGATTTTGAAAAGTTCCTTGGTGTGGGCCTTTTTTGACAAACGTGTATGAGATCGCACCATTGCTTTTTGCAACCTATGCCTGAAGCAGATCAAGCGTGGCCAAAACAGCAGTCGCTTGGGCACCACATGCTTGACCAGACATATAACACACTAAAAATCAGCGCTCATGATTCTCAGAAATTCACTATTAGCCAAAGGTTGAACTAAAAGTCCATTTATTAGTGGATCCAGTCCGAGCATTAAAATATTTAGCATAAATGGTCCATGTTAAAACATAAGGTGCTACCATTGAGCAAATAGCTACCATTGAGCACAAAGGGTTAGGGTCTCCAGAATTCAGAGAGCATTTCCTCAGATGAGAAAAACATACACAGTACCTTTGGGGCTGGCGCGGTATATGGGCGGTGGTGGGGAGATAGATAAAGGATCCTCCAACAAGTCCGTGCTTCCCGAGTTACACCTCAGGGGGCTCCTCATGCCGGGCGGGCTGCACAGGCTCCCTCCGTCCCCCGCTCTGCCCAGCCTGCCGACACGGCTCCTCAGTACAGTCCACGCTGCAAAGGAGGGAAAGCCACCGGCCACCTGTTCTCCCCGCCGTCTGGTTCCTGCCTGCTGCGTGGAGCCGGGCCGCGCAGCAGGGAGGAACCTAAAGCCCCCTTTAACAAGGGAACCCCCAGATCCCGCCCCCCATTTGAATTGTACCCCTACCGTTTCACCCAAAAAAGTGTAACAAATTGTAAAATAAGACAAGAGCCAGCTTGGAACAAATCCTTTTCTTAAAAAAAAAAAAATTCCAGCAAAGTAAATGCATCTCAGGCGCCGTAACAAGAAAAAAAACAGCTCTGCTTTCATGGACTGCTCCCACCTAATGATGCGTTTCCTGCTGTTACACCTGTTATATAGCTGATTTTCGATTATCATCTAAAGATGGATTTACATTGCTGGAATTTTTTATTTTTTATTTTTTTAAAGGACTTGTCCCAAGCTGTCTCTTTTTTTAAAAAAAATACACTTTTTTGGTGAAATGGTAGGGGTACAATTTACCCTGTTACCAATTCACATAGGGGGTGGGATCTGGGGGTCCTCTTGTTAAAGGGGGATTCCAGATTCCGATAAGCCCCCACCCGCAGACTTCCACAACCAACAGGGTTGTGGGAATGAGGCCCTTGTCCCTATCAACATGGGGACAGGGTGCTTTGGGTTGGGGGGTGCAGAGCCCGGTATGGTTCAGGAGGGGGGGCTCTCTCATCCCCCCTCTTTTCCTGCAGCCTGCCAGGTTGCGTTCTCGGATCAGGGTTTGGTATGGATTTTTGGGGGGACCCCTATGCCATTTTTTTTTATTTTGGCACAGGGTTCCCCTTAAAATCCATACCAGACCTTAAAAGGTTTGGTATAGATTTTAAGGGGGACCCCTATGCTATTTTTTTTTTTTTTACAAAATTTGGTTGAGGGTTCCCCTTAATATCCATATCAGGCCTGAAGGGCCTGGTATGGAATTTGGGGGACATCCACGCGTTTTTTTATGTTGGTGTGATGTTCCCCTTAAAGGGGTTGTAAAGGTTATTTTTTTTATTTTCTAAATAGGTTCCTTTAAGCTAGTACATTGTTGGTTCACTTACATGTTCCTTCAATTTCCCTTCTAAATGTTTATTTTTTTTGTTTTCTTTGTCTTAATTTCTCACTTCCTGTTCCTCCTCAGTAAGGTGTTCAGTAAGCTGTTCTAAATGACTTTCCACCGCTTTTAGAAGGGAAATGGAAGGAAAAGGTAAGTGAACCAACAATGCACTATCTTAAAGGAACCTATTTAGAAAATAAAAGACAAACCTTTACAACCACTTTAATATTCATACCAGACCCAAAGGGCCTGGTAATGGATTGGGGGGAAACCCATACTGGTTTTTTTAATTACTTATTTCTGTATTGCCGAGACCTGACAATTCATTACAGCCACAAGTAGTTTTAATTTTTCCTTTTTTTTTTCTTTAGAAATGTCATTTTGCTGCAGGGACTGTTCTAAACATAGGAAAAATGTGCCACTTTACATGCATACTATAGATACCCCCCCAGGTACGAAATTTAAAGGTATATTTTACTTTTATTGTTTTACTTTAAGCATTATTAAATCACTGCTCCTGAAAAAAAATCTGTTTTTAAAACAGTTTTTTGCATTGATACAGACCTGATACAGACCAAGGTCCCCAAACACTTTTCATGACAATACCATCCTTTAAAATTAGCACTTTTGATTTCTCCTATAGACTTTTAAAGGGTGTTCCCTAATCCCTCTGATCCTCCTATTTCCTCTTATCGTACGCAAGAAGGGCTCCAGCAAATAATAATGGGCATAATGGGCACCCCCACCTAGTCCCATTCCATTTCTCAAAATAGTCTAATAATCTGCCGTTAACTTTAATCCTTGCTCTGGGGTCCGCATATAGTGCCATCACCCAACCCAGCATCTGTTCTCTCAGGCCCATCTCCCTTA
Source organism: Rana kukunoris (assembly GCA_029574335.1). NCBI lineage: Eukaryota > Metazoa > Chordata > Amphibia > Anura > Ranidae > Rana > Rana kukunoris. Next base: position 151,856,217 of record CM056056.1, read on the forward strand.
AAACTCCGACCATAAACTCCCACCCTACCCTATCGAATGCTTTTTTAGCATGCATTGAAATGACTACACTCAGGCCGTGTACACACCACTAAATAAATCCGATCAAGTCGGTCTGATAGACCGTTTTGATCGGATTTGTCTGCTGGGATGTATTGGTTTGATCGTGTACACACGATCAAACCAAAATCCCCGCCGGCAGACGTGGTGGTGACGTTGATGCCGCCACGTCACCGAACCAGGAAGTAAAATACTTCCACGCATGCGTCAAATCCATTCGACGCATGTGCGGACAGATATGTCCGCTGGTTAGTGTACTAACCAGCAGACAGGTCGGACGGACGGGTTCCCAGCAGACAGATACTTTAAAATTTGTCTGCTGGAAAAACCTGTCTGCTCGCCCGTACACACAATCAAATTTGTCTGCTGAAGGTGGAACACTTTCTCCCCCTTGATTTTGATGTCACCTTACCTACCCCGTGAACGCTATGACGTTCCTATGATATGACACTGCGACTCCCCGGGAGGCGCCGTGACCGTGCCGACAACCCTCTCCTTCTCCCTCTCCTTCTCCCTCTCCTATACCTGTCTTCCCTTCTCTACTACCTGCTTCTCGCTCTTACTTCCTTCTTTTTCTGTTCTCCGTCCCTGTCCCTATCTTTTGGGACTTCTCTGTCCCTCTGCTAAAACACTTTAATTGAATATATATGGGCAGTGGTGTAATTCACTGCCCCTATTTAGTTTATGGTTTCTTAAATTAGTACCTACAGAGTAAGACTTGCTGCCTTGTACTACTTTTGATACAGAGCCGCTTTCTTTATTTTTTTGGATCTAAATGCCTCTGATTGCCATGTTCCTAGTTGGTTCCACTGTTCTGATTTCCTTCAGTATGTAGTACCTGTTTTCAAGTTACTCTGTACACTCTGTTACCAATAAAATATTTGAACAAGAATTTGTCTGCTGAAACGGTCCGTCAGACCGTTTTCAGCAGATAAATTTGATCGTGTGTACGCGGCCTCAGGGTGTGATTCAGTCCAGTGCAATACATGCAGGGCTCGAATGGTGTTACCTCTAGCCTCTCTGCTTTTTATAAAACCTGTTTGATCTGGATTTAAATAGGCCTTATGTTTAATTTCAAGTTTATGTATTTCCTCCAAAAGTTCAACCGTTTCCTCTGTCTCTCCTATCTAATACGCATTCCCAGTGAAATCTCTAATAACTCCTTTATGGGCCTCCCATACCACTTGATCGGATACCTCTTCAGATGTATTGATTTCCAAATATAATGCTAATGTGCGAGATAGGGACTCCGCACTCTGTTTAACATCCAAAATAGATTCATTCAAACGCCATGTTTGTTCCATATCAATAACCGATGCATTACAAATCGTTAAACTTATTGGAACATGGTCTGATATAGCGATGATTGACTCGATAGTGGATGAGCGCATATAGTTCATGTAATACTGATCCACCATCAACAAGTCAATCATTGAATATGTATTATGGGTTTTGTAATCTCTGTCTCGCTCATGCAGCACCCTCCAACTGTCTACCAAATTCAGAAAACGAAGGCGCTGCTTGATATGCCTTAAAGCTCTGTGGGACAAAAAGGTTTTCCCCAAAGAGGTATCCGGACTGGGATCTAAAGTGATATTAAAATCCCCTCCCACAACCAAGAAACCTTTCCTAAACTTCCCCAGTTTATCCAAGGTTTTTGATAGAAATCTAATGCCGCGTACACATGACCGTTTTTCGGGTTCCAAAAAATGACGTTTTTAAGGGTCTAGAAAAAAACTGTTTTTTTTTTCAACCCGATCATTAAAAACGGCCTTGCCTACACACGATCGTGAAAAAAAATGCTCTAGCAAAGCGTGGTGACATACAACACATACAACGGCACTATAAAGGGGAAGTTCCATGCGGATGGCGCCACCCTTTGGGCTGCTTTAGCTGATTTTGTGTTAGTAAAAGACGATTTGCGATTTTCAGTCTGTTACAGCGTGATGAATGTGCTTACTCCATTACGAACGCTAGTTTTACCAGAACGAGCGCTCCCGTCTCATAACTTGCTTCTGAGCATGCACATTTTTTCACATCGTTAAAGCCTACACACGACCATTTTTTTAAGACGTAAAAAACAACAACGTTAAAACTATGTAACAAATTAGAGCATGTTCGAAATTTTTAATGCCCATTTTTTTACATCATGAAAAATGCTCTGGAGCCCACACACGATAGTTTTTAATGACATTAAAAGAAAACATCATTTTTTAGAACCCCAAAAACGGTCGTGTGTAAACAGCATAGCTGTATGATTATTGGGGGCATATATAGTAGCGAGGGCATAACACTGGCCCTGGATCTTACCCTTAACAAAGACAAAATGTCCCTCAGGGTCAACTCGTATTTCTATGGGTACCAAGAGACATGATTTATGGATAGCTATTGCAACTCCTCTAGCCCTTGGAACTGGTGATGGTGTATGGAACCATTGGCTATATGGAAAACAAAGCATACAAGGAGCCGACCCTGTCACAAAGTCTCTGTCTTCATGTGATGCAGTTTGTGACAGAAATGGCCCCTCTTACCAGATGAACAAAGCTCTCTCACATTACAGTATATGATACAATCTTTATTCTACCTGTCATTGTCTCAATAAATATAGTCCCGTGGATCTCTTATTATGTTGTTGCACTTGGCCGATATTTGTTCCAATCCTCTGGGTTTTCTCCCCTTGGATGCGTCTGATGGGAGTGAGGCAAAACAAAAGAGAAAAGACAAAAAAAACACAAACCGTACCAAAAGACTTCCACAACAAAATAACATAATGTACCACTATGTGTGGAACACCCCCTAGGGGAAGACGAGTCCAGGCAGGGGTGTACCCCCCATGTCTGGAGTCCCCTTACTTTCTGCCACTTGGCAGAAAACTAAGTCCCTTGTCTTGGGCCCAACCTATTGGGGGAGAAATTGTTAAAAATCATGAACAGAACTGTTCCGAGGCTTCCATTTATATTCCTATACCATTATTATTTCACAATACTTCAGCATTTTGCGTCAGGGATTAAAAAAATAGAGAACAATAAGAGCCCGCAATTGGACAGAAAATAAAAGCCCAAGCATAGTAGATTGGATATGTGAAGTGAACGAAATAAAATATATAGAGAAACAGATAAGAGAAGGATACATAAATAGTCAAATGCCAGAATTATGGCAAAAATGGGATACATTTCGGCTCTTGAATAGAATAAAAGAAAATTTATAAGTGGAAAATCAGGAAGAACATGAAGGGTTAATGTAAAGGGAACATAAAACGAGTATACGGAAGGGGAGAGAATAGAGGGGGTTACGGTCCTTCCCCCTTTTTTTTGAGTGTGGTTGATATTGGATGAACGCGTAAAAGGATGAATGTAAGTTCAAGATAGAAGAATATATGGAGGCACATATTGTAAGAAACTTTTGATAAATCTAAATTGTTTTGTATTTAAGAAAAAGAGTCAATAAAAACAAATTGAAACCAAAATAGAGAAGAAGGGGAAAGAAGGGGAGAGAGGAAGAGGTTAAAGAGAAAAAAAAATGAAAATAAATGGATAAATAACCCCCTTGAAGACTCAGAAACGCTCCTGTTAAGCCCTGTACACACGATCAGTCCATCCGATGAGAACGGTCTGATGGACCGTTGTCATCGGTTAACCGATAAAGATGATGGTCTGATGTGCCTACACAACATCGGTTAAAAAAAACATTGTGTTAGAACGCGGTGATGTAAAACACGACGACGTGCTCAAAAAAATGAAGTTCAATGCTTCCAAGCATGCGTCGACTTGATTCTGAGCATGCATTGATTTTTAAACGATGGTCGTGCCCACTAACGATCGGTTTTGACCTATCGGTTAGGAAACCATCGGTTAAATTTAAGGCAAGTTGGCTTTTTTTTAACCAATGGTTAAATAACATATGGGGCCCACACACGATCGGTTTTGACCGATGAAAACGGTCCATCAGACCGCTGTCCTCTGTTTAACCTATCGTGTGTACGAGGCCTAAGTTTGCCATCTGAGTCAGCAGCTTCCCACGCATGGGCCATGGGATCTCTACCCTCTCCTGAGAGATGCACTTCCAGGATTGTAAGGCATTGCTTTAAACTTAAAAGAGTTGTAAAGGAAATATTTTTTTTTTGCCTAAAATTAATGTCTGCAAGGTAGACAGACAGAATAGTGTAATGATTCTGTTAACAAATGAGTAAATGCCTATTAAATTCCTTCATCTATATCACCTCCGGCATTCTAGTTTCTGTTCTCTCATCCACTTCCTGGTTTGCGGCGCTCGTTCATGTAAGAACTACATTTCCCAGTATGAATTGCGGCGCACCCAGTAATTCACACCTCCTTGAAGTCTCTTAAAAAAACGTAGAAAGTTTTCTATAGCAATAATCCAGAAAGAGAGAAAAAACTCTTTAAAATAAGGTATGCTTCTCACAATAGAGAATAGAGGTACATCAGTAAAAATGCTGAAGCTAGCTGGGAGTTTGATGCCCTGTACACACATACAGGTTTTCCCGGCGGACTTTTTACCGCCGGGAAACCCGAGGGGAAAGCCGAAAACCTGCTCAGTCAGTCTGTCCCCCTACACACTGCTGGGTTTCCAGACAGGAAAACTGCCATGATAGGTTTGGTCGGGAATCCCAGCTGTATGCTCTTTCGCAGGCTTTCCCCATAGATAAACTGCTGGGTTAAAAACCGCCAGGAATCCCGGCGGGAAAGAAGGAAACATGTTCTCATTTTTCCAGCTGGAATTCCCGCCGGTTTTGTTGTGAAAACTTGCCATGAGACATACACATGGCCAGTTTTCCAGCCAAAAGCTGTTATGGCAGTTTTCCAGACGGGAAAACTGGTCGTGTCTACGAGGCATTAGGAGTATTTTTTGCCAGTATTTAATCACTTAAAGGTAGCTGCATATATTCCAGTCATAAAGAGTTAAAGAACCATGTGTCTTGTACTGTACACCAGAAAACAAATTTAATTGATAAAACATTTTTTTTTTTTATTATTATTATTTACCTGGTTATCTGGAGTTAATTTTATGCCATATATTGTATATTGACACTTTTGTACACCCATTTTAGCACAAAATGCTAAAAAATATTCTAGAGAAGGATCGAGGTAAACAGAAGAATTTCCTTTGAAAGACTCTGCTATTTATTTTCCATTTGTGCTTACCAAATAAATGATAGCGCGTCTCAAAGGGCAGGGTGCTTTTATACTGTTAATGTTGCCTAATGAAACAGTCCACTGTTGATGTGTTTGATGAATGTAAAGTCAATAGGAACACAGGCCTGGGAAGGCAACAATCCTCGGTGGAGCTCGGATTAACCTACAGGAACAGGATTGTCTGTTATAAGCGCGGTTTCACGTCCTGCTGCTAGCTATTAATATTTATACTGTCTGACATTAATATTCCAGTTAAATAGCTATTATCAAGAGTAAGCTTAAACAGTATTAATGGCACTAACAATTCAAAACAAAGACTGACATTGTTGTTACAGCAATGAAAAAATAAGCTGCAGCCTGGTAAGAATACAGGCACAAAACATTGATAAGAGGGACAGATAAATCTTGCCTGGTGACAGTACATGATGTCCCATATTTAATGAGGTGTAGGTTCATTGTCAAGCAGCATTCACTAGAACACTGGATACAAAATAGCTACTGCAGAGTATAAATAATAACTTGGCTGTTTCTACAAGGCAGCAGACAGAATTCTAATAAGTATTAACATTTTCTAGTGTTTGCTCATCCAGTTGGAACCAAGTTTGCAACCCATGTAAGAATCAGTGTGGTGTAGTTGAATTGATATCCCTTTAGAAAGCAAGTGTTGATATCTGTTATGTTCCTATTATTGGCACATTCAAGGCTGCCAACCAAGTAAATGATTGCTGTGTTCCTGTTTTACTAGTTGAAGTCAGATATAGAAAAAAACCTTGTGTTTATAGGTTTTATTTCAATATGTGCAACAGCGGAAAGCTGTCATAATTTATCCTGGAGGCAATTGAAAGGCATCAAAGTATAGCATCCCCAACCTAAGGGGAAAAGCAAAGCAATTGTGGAAAGAATATACAGATATAAGCAAATCTAAACTAATGTAGAGTGAAATATAATCCGGTCTGTGCAGTATACCTGTGTGTGTGTGTATATATAAATATATATTGTAGAACTCTACAATACAATACAATACAATACTCTACACTGGTATACTCACTCGTACTCATGCAAATGCTCCTGATACTGGAAACTGATACTTCTGTGGTGCAATTTGAGCCCATACAAAATAAATAGGCTCAAATTGCACTTTAAAGAATTGGATGGCTGGAGCCTCTGGGGGGAGAGAGCCATGTCAGCCCCTGATGTCCACCATAAGATTGGGCCCTGGAGATGGTGGAACTTGTCATGCAGAGAGGTTTCCTACACCGCCCCTGTGTGAACTCAGGGTCAAAGTCACTATGACAAGCCTGGGTTCACACAGTAGCTGTGCGGGAAACAGCATGATATTTCGGACAGGAATCGCAATGCCTTCCTGTTCAAATTGCATGCAATTCTTTGCAGTGCGATTTTTGTCCATTCATTTTGTATAGGCTTAAATTGCACTGCAAAAATATCAGTACTCATTATTAGACATGTGCAGACTGGAATATTTTGTTTTGTTTTTTCTTTTTCGTTTGGAAAATACATTTATTTAGTTACTCCCGAAAATCGTTTTGATTTATTTCATTTTTCATTGGGGAATAGCTTTCGTCCGAAAATCCAATAATACTTGGTTTCTGTCGAATGGTCAAAAGAATATTCGACGGAACGTCGAATCTTTAGGTCGAATCGTACATTTCCGTTCCAATATTCCGCCTACAAGAATTCTAATGTTGTATGACTAGTAATAATGTCGAATCTATTTTCTCATAAATCGAAATCTATTCTCTGTAATGTCGAATCTATTATTTCTATAATGTCGAATCTTTTCCTTATAATGTCGAATCTTTTCCCTATAATGTCAAATCTTTTCCCTATGATGTTGAATCTTTTCCCTATGATGTCGAATCTTTTCCCTATGATGTCGAATCTTTTCCCTATAATGTCAAATCTCTCTATATCGAATTTTTACCGCAACGAAAACGAAAATAAAGCATTTTTTATGTCGGATCTTTCGGTTTTCGTTTCTTGCCCTTCTTTATCGTTTGGTAAAACGATAACGAAAAAAAACGTTTTTCGGATGAAAATGCATTCTAACGAAAACGAATGCACATGTCTACTCATTATTGGTGACTACTTGCCTAAAAGTATTGGTACTCTAAAGCCCTATACACACGTTCGGTTTGTCTGATGAAAACAGACCGATGGACTGCTTTCATCGGACAAACCAATTGTGTATGGGCCCCATCGGTTTGTTTTCCATCACTGAAAAAAAAAAAGAACATGTTTTAAATTTTTCCTATGGATAAAAAAACGATAGAAAAAAAACGATCGTCTGTGTGGAAGCCCATCGGTCAAAAATCCATGCATGCTCAGAATCAAGTCGACGTATGCTTGGAAGCATTGAACTTAGTGTCGCAGTGTTTTATGTCACCGCGTTTTGGCACGGTCGGATTTTTGACTGATGGTGTGTAGGCAAGACTGATGAAAGTCAGCTTTATCGCATATCCGACGAAAAAATTCATCGGACTAGATTCAGATATCCGATTGTGTGTACAAGGCTTTACTCACTGGTAAAAAAAAAATGCATCAGTGCATCCCTAATATTTTGTAAAACAATGCTTCAACTAATCAGCTTTAATCAAAGCTGTTTATGCTTTGTCGTCACAGAATCTTGAAATACTTGAAATACAGTAACTTGATTATTAATGTACCAACAAAATTATACTTTTTCTTGTCAAAATGCAAACAGACTTCTAAAGAGTGATTTAAAGGTCAAGTTCACCTTTTGACGCATGTTAAATGGTGCACCTGCATTTAGGATGTGACACGTGATATGCTTCATTACCATCCTCTGCACCACCAGATTCCCTCTCCCCATGATAGCTACCTTTTGGCAAAAGAACCTATACACTTAGTAAAAACCAAGCTCATTCCCAAGGTACACTCAAGACACCAAAAATCGGAGGCTATGTCTTTATTGTGATTTTTTTGTGATACTTACCTGGCAGGGGAGACACCATGATCATGAAGGTGGTTCTCCCAGGGCAAGGCTCGGCCATTGCACTCCGGCTGGGCTGACCGTGGTGTCTTCCCTGCCACTGCTCGGCCTTTTGGCTAAGATCAGGTGTGGTATCCGTTCTCATCAGTTGTTAGAGGAGCGCTGAAGCACCTCCTATATGTGGAGGGTGGATGCAATCCGATAACGTCATTGCACCTGGAAGGGTGGTTTCAGCAGGGACTATGCCGTGCTGCCCGACAGATACTGGGGGCCAGCCAATGGTTGCGTCTGAGCCACCTGAAAGGGTGCTTCTGGTGGGGATGGGTGGCTGTGCCTGGTCTGGTCTTTTTGCCGGGTTCTAGTCTGGCCTTCTGGCTGGCTGGTGCAAGTGCTGTCCCTGTCAGAGATCTGGTAGGAGGAGCTGGAACTGCCCTGGGATGAGACGGGGTAGGACCATGCAAATCCTGCCTGGTTGACAGGGAGTCTGGAAGGGTTGGAATTGGCGGAGGCTGCTAGATGGGGGCAGCTTTCCCCAAGAAAAACCTTGAAGGGCTCTCTATCTGGCAGGGGTGGAGGGCTGCACTGGCCTGTCGGAGGGTTGGATCTGGATTGGAAAAGCCTATGGTGCATGTGCCCCTGGAGTGGCAGTCCAGGGGTGTCTGAGAATCACTGTGAGTGAGGGTCACTTTGATTTAAAGACACCACGGTCACTGCACCAGCTACACGCTTTTTTAGCACCTGCCTCCTGGGCCGGGCCTTTTGGCCAGGACCGGAGGAATTTTTTATTCCTGGCCGGAGGGCCTGGTCATTGTTGAACACAATGACCACTTCTTTCACTCTCCTCTCCACTATCCCTTTCCCCCACTTTATTTAATTTATTGCCTATGTTTGTCACGTTTTTGTCTTTTTTTGTTTGTGCACGTTCTGTACACAGTGTGATTAGTAGGGTGCCGGTCCTCGGGCCAGCCCTGAATGTCTTGGGAGTGGGTGGACATGGCCTTTTGGCTTAGTTCACCTGCTCTCATGGGGTCTCCCTTCGGGGGAGTCCCACCTTGTACTTGGAGGGTTCTGTTTCGGCAGTCCCTCCAAGGAAGTTGGTTCCGTGTCGGCTTCGGTTGCTCGGACCACAGTACCTCAGTCCCCGTCTGGAGCCTAACGCCCCGGGGATCAGGGTTTGGGTCCCTTCTGCACAGGAGGACCACTTGACGTTGCACCTGTCTGCATGTTTTTGTGAACACTCTTTATGTGTGTGCACATTTTTTCTGCACCGGGTGGAGTTTTTTGAGTGTGTTAAAAAAAAAATGTCTTTATTGTTATAGTAGGGGGCATTGATTCATGACTCCTGCCCTCTCCATTTGGGGAAACTCTAATTTCTAATGCACATAGTGTATTAGACTTGGTAACAACACCCTCACAGTCTTATCTACTTCTGCATGTGCCCTAATGTCAATACCCTTCCTCATTCTGTTTCAGCCTCCATAAACTCCACCCTAAATGTTATGGATTTGGGAATGGTAACATCCTCAGAAATGTATCTCCTCTTCCCTCCCATCTTTTAATCTCTGTCAAAAATTGCCCCTTACTTCTGGGGACATCCATTAGCTTTCAGACTGTTCTCATTAAAATATCAGTGGGGGTACTTCATCATGAATGGATATACAGTATTTCCTTGTATTACCCATGACCTTGGCTTAAATCATCTTGGGATTTCCCCTGCTCCATGTTAATTCACCTCATATAGGCCTGGGGTTCCTCTTATTTCTCAACTTATTTATGAAGTTTCTCTGTGCAAGAACCTCTCGCTCCCACCCACATACAGAAGCCTCTGGGACATATTTTCAGCCAAGGTACTCTCCACAAACTATTCAACTATGTCACTGAATTATCTTTACACCAAGCTGAAAAGGTGTATATTCAAGTGTTATTTGGTACCAATCTGGTTACATTGTGCAAAACTTGGATGTGCAGACCCTGAGATGGTCTCTGCCATTTATAACTACCCCAGAACCCCTCACCCTACTTAGATAGTGAGTAAAATATAGGGGTCTGATAATGTTGATATAAATATATAATCATAGACGTTCACTTTAAGGATTGATAATACACCTTTTGTTTGCTTTTTCACGGATGTTCACAGCTTCTTCGGTTTTGTCCTTGGAAATCAGACAGGATGCTGATAAGGCCTGTTCGAAATAGACTTTCTTCTACCCAGTTTGAGCTGGCCAGAGACTCGTAAAAAAAGTTATTTTACCAGTCACATGATGTTACCACCCATTTAACTGTTCCCTTGCTATAAAGAAGGAATGGACTTTTATTGGACTAAACTATACGATCACACCTTTATCACGCCTAGAATGCACTTGATACACCCATATCAAATGAATATTCATACATATAAATTGTATACTCCATAGTTGTAAGCTCAGAAACACTTTCACATTTACTCGCTTATATGCTGAGATCTGTGTTGTATTTCTCCATTGCAATGTTTTATAATTAAAGCACCTACTAATGTGGATCTACCGTCTCATCATCTGACTGTCTTAATTAAGACCCCCAAATTGGATTTAACAGCAGGAATCCCTGAGTACTCAAACTGTGCTTTTTTTCACCCCCTTAAAGGGACCACAAACCAAATAATGGGGACACATGTCTGCCTTCCAGGACCAAATCTTAGCATCCTTTACACCTACAAAAAAAATTACACCTAATTGTTTGTGAATACATTAAAGCCTGTCATGCTCAGTCTTGTCGCCAGTCGTCTGCTCAGTCCCCTCAGGCCTTGCCCTTAGCTATTTCTAAGGAGACATGATCACGCATGTTAATGGACTTTATCACAGATCTTCCATCTGCAGGAAACAATACTGTAATCTGGGTTATCATTAATCAATTTTCCAAAGTGGCTCATTTCATTATACTTCCTGCCTCCCTTCTGCTCCAGTTTTGTCTACATCTTTGTTCATGGCATTTTCCTTTAACATCTTTAATGCTACTTTGTCTCTAATAGGAGTGTGTCACCTCAGTTCAGCCTGTCAGTTGCAGGGCAGTCGGCTCCTGACTCAGCCTCAGCTTTTGATCTTCATGCTGTTCACCTCAAGAGGTAGTTTCATCTTTGACATCCCAGAAAGCCTGGGGTGCAGGTGCTAACCCTCAAAGGAGGGGTGGTAATGTCAGTAATAATATTTGGGCTGTCCTTTAAGGCTGAGCAAAACTTACCTTAGACAGATCTGACCTGAAAATTACAGTGCTTAGCAAGCTCCTTGATGTCCATTGTCAGGTAACCTGTGGCCAGGTGACAATCGCACCCCGTTGGAGACAGGGGTGCACCGCAAGGTAGTGAACCTAGTAGCTGACTGCTGCAGATGGACAGGAAACGTGAGCCCAGAATTCCCCAGGGCACGGAGTCTAAGGTCCAGCAGGTGTTCACCAGAGCCTCTGGTGGTGAGGATGGCCTTCGCTGCAACTGAACCCAGGTCGCGGCCCCTGGAGCCCCCCCAGGTCATGCTCTGTAGGGAGAGAGGGGAAGCAGCCACTGAGGACACAAAGGATAGTGATGGGCAAGCCGAGGTCGGGGCAACAGGCAGACATGGGTAACCAAGGGACAGGCCAGAGGTCAGGCTCACAGGCAAACAGGAATAGTCAGAGACGAGCCCAATTCGGTACACAGAAAGGTAAAGGTAGCACACGGCAGACTGGAACATAAGCAAACAACAAACTTGAACAGCAAAGCAGACCTGCAGTGCAACAGTTAATATAGGCTTCCTGGGACGGCCTGGGATGGGACCATACAGGGAGGAGAGGTGATAAAAGGCAGCCAGAAGGAGAGTCAGGCCTCTAATGAACACATGGAGACAGCTAAGCTGCCAGACTTTATTGCATATCAATGACATCCATGTTAAAAATCTGCTATATACATGACAACACCGGTGCTCATAAAAACGAATGCTCTGTGTATTACAGTGTATTACAAGCTTGCTCTGACCCTGCTCCCTCTCTGATTGTGTACTGTAACATTTGGACTCTGATCTACATGTGTATGTGATCCGGCTCATCTAGACTATGCTTCTGCTGGACCTTCCTGTGTTAAAACAAAGACTGGTATGTAGCAGTAATAACAGAGAGTCTGATGCTTTATTGATATCTGAAATGGTGCACCACAAAGCATCAGCAAGCCTGCTCTGCCTACAGCCCTGCTCATGATATGTGCTATTCCTGGCTATATCTCACGTCAGCACAGAATGGGTTAACGCCTCCTCTGGAGCCCCACATGACCACCTGTAACTATATTAAAAGGCAGCCTCTCCCCCACTGACGTGTTCTTTTTTGTGGTCTGCTCCAGGCCACCTGTGGATTGCAGTGGTAAGTACTTTGCTGCAAGGGTATACTCCCTACCGCACCACCCCTCTGTGTTTAGACTCTCACAGAGTTTTAAGACCCAGAATGTTGGATGGTAAAAGCTCTTGATACTGGGTATCTCTTGTGCCCGGGGGGGGGGGGGGCATGGGTTTGCTTAAATAGCACAATATTTTACAGGTGTGGTATTAGCAATCTCTGCAATTTCACCATTGGTGTTTTCATGTCTTGTATAAGCAGCGTGCCGCTCTCCTGGCTTTGTCTGCTGGCTTTGTCTGAGAACGGCGGTGCATAATGTCATAGAGGGCAGGGAGATGGGCGGCGCGGGGTAGCGACCGCCAGTCACCAAACAGCAGCTTAAACAGTCTTAGAATCTCTGGACAGTAGCGGTGTAAAATTCTGACTCCATACTTGTATGTATCTATAACTGGCCTCTAGCAAAGTCACTTCTAATCTGTTATTTAACACAAGGTTGTATGTGTAGCAGGTACTTCTCCCGACTGATCTAATTTATTAGAAGACAGCTGTCTGCTGCAGTATCGTAGGCTTTTTCACCCCCCCTTTTCTCTCTTCACACACAGATTTTCAGAACTGCTTGTTTGTAAACTCCCTATTGGAAGAGCCTGAGCCAATCATCAGAGCAACTAGGCCAGAGCCTCTTTTTGCCTGCACCCCATCAGGAGAGCATCTCCTGCACTCTTTATGTGTGCAGAATCGTGGTCTACCAAGGGGCATACAGCCTGCAAATCCAGCCCAGAGGAACAGACTGTCCATGCTAAAGAAGGACACCCTGCAACAGCTCAAGGACTGAATGCCACTGTGACACACTTGCATCTAAGATCGATCGATCGATCGATCGCTCAGGGGAGGACCGCTGACTGTTTACAGGATTTGGTGCGGGGGCTTTGCCCAGGAACCTTTAATGCTTTTCATAGAATACCACATCCAAACATTGTCCACAGAGCTCCTACATTGCCGGTAAAGATAATAAAATGCAAAGCTTTGCCTCCAGGACATTACCGTGGTTGCTCTTAAAGGGGAAACACCACGGTTATTGAGATAATTTCACTGGGTGTGTACTAGAAGCATCGTAAGCAGGCCTTGGGTTCCCCTTTAGCCACAGCATCCCACACACACCAAAGTTATTGGGGAGTCTATTTAATTTGTACATATTTTACCTATTGCTTTCGTTGTTTGCATAGTGTTCCTGACTGTTTTCTTTAAACTGTTTCAACCAAGTTCTGGGTACTGGCTAACTAATGTTAACCTGAATTTTACTTTTCTTCAAGTAAACTACAAGTCATAAATGCATGAACAGTGTTTACCATGGATTCCAATGCCCCACATCACACCAGTGCTGTATGTTCCAGTACATACTGTAACATGGCAAACGTATTGAAAAAGCATCTGAACACCTCAAGGGTGTGCATGCAGAAAAACCTCTTCAACTCAGAAATCGTGGTGAACTGGCCTTCAGACTTGCAGAAAATGTATACTGTGGCAGGTTTTTGCCTGTGGACTAGCGACAACGCTGTGTTGTTTAAAGCATTAAGAAATGGCATTTAAGTCAATTGGAACCTGCGGCAGTGGGCATGGTTTGGGTACTTGAACCTGGCTGCTGTCTTTGGCCGAGGCTTTAATAGACCTAGTTCTATGGGTGGCACATTCAGTCACAGCCATGAGAGATTTGTGGTTGCGCCACTGGAGGGAGCATGATGCTTCCACACCAGCCCTTTGTACCATTCTCCTTAATAGGAGGTTGTTGTTAGGCAAAATGCTGGAGTGATAGAAGGAATGTCCAGAATGTGGTCACACTCTCTAACAAGAGGAAGCAGCCGTCTTTTTGCTCAAATCGGTCGATCTTCAGAAGGGTTCAGTAGGCCAAATCTAATAGGCCAGGCTGAAAGTTACCAGAGCACAATGAAAGGGGGCTCAAACTTTCTTTGTACATGGAATCCAATCCAGAGCAGGCTGTTGGACATTTGGAAAATCCCTTATTAATGATCAACAGATCTCAAGAAGAAAGAATTACTGCAAGATTATGTATAAGAATTATACTGCAAGAGGTTCATAGTGCTGGTGCCACTAAAATAATAAATATAGGGGTTTCTCCCCATTCTTTCTAGCACCCAAGGCTTCAGGATCTTTTCTTACTGTCTGGGTTTGAAGAAACCGAATGGGTGCATATGCTACAAAGGGTGCAAGATTGAGTCCGTGCATATAGTTTGCCATTTTTAAAATGTTGGCATGGCACCAAGGAACTTTTTGAAGGCAGTAGTGGCATTAATTTGTCTTTGAGAGTGAGGCCCTGCCATTACTTGGACAATGTTTTGATTGTCGCAGGTTTAAGCCAGGAGCTGGCAAAGCATTACAACCTTGTCCTAGAAATCATTTTCCAAGTTCAGTTAACTAGTAAACGAACAGGAAAAGCAGTTAACCCCGAATTAAGCTATGAAGGATCTCGGAGTGGTTTTTCATACCCAAATATGTCAAGAGATTTTTCAAAACCGCAAATGAAAATCAGCATCTGAAGAGTCATGGAGACAGCATTTATGTCAAGGAGGGATTGCATTTTCCCCATTGGGACATTTTACAGCAGCCATTCCAGTGCTGCCTGGGGCCAGGTGGCATATAGGGAGGCTTTTCAATTTGTCTTTCTCTGTCAATATAATGGGCTGTCTATGGATCAGAAAGTCTTTGTGTCTCCACAAATTAGCAAGAACTGGAGTTTGGAAACCGGTTGAGATTACTGCATCGTCCCTTTGGATTGGAGGGATGATGTGGTAACCCTAACACCGGTGTGCCTCTTTTGTGATGTGCCTTTCAGCCCAGGAGATTGAATAATTCTGATGTCGAATGCCAGTCTGCCTCCAGTCTGAAGAGACAAGTGCAAGGCCATTGGAGCCTAGTGGAATTCAGATACTCTGACTGACTTAAATGTAAGGCAACTTTTTTCTAGCATTGCAAGTCTTTCAAAAACTTTCTACAAGGGACCCGAGTGAAGTTGATGATTGACAAGACAGCAGTAGCTTACATTTTCCACCAAGGGGGCACCAAGTGTCTGTCTTTTCCTGTTACTTTTTGTAACATAAACGTTGCGCTGGATGGAGAGATGCTTACAGGCAGTTAAAGGCAGTCTACTTACTGGAAAAACAGGATCCACTAACAGATCAGTTAGGCAAATTATTTTCCAACAATAAGTACCTCAACTAGTATTGGCTCTATGGTACATTCCAGTGGTAGTTCTCATAGAGAGTCCTTTGAATACACAGCTTCCGGTATTTGTAACAATGTACAAAGGTAAAGTGATAGAAGGTGGATTCACACTGCCATGTTTTTTTTTTCCATTGGTGTTTGTCTTTCTCCAGTGTCCTTGCTTATGAACACGTTTATGTCATACAGGTGCTTGCCACCTGTCAAAGAGGTCTTGGTTTTCATTGATTCCCAGATGTCATTCAGCACCACCAATCTTGTTTCCGGTCAGACAAGATCTTTTATGCCAAGATCAATGGCAGCACCTCAATTCAGTGAGACTCTCAATAGCCTGGCTATTGAATTGGCTGGACTAGAGGTGCAGGGATTCTCATCCAAGGTGTCCCCAGCTCTAGACCTTTTTACAATTGGCACTTAAGGTTGGTCTGGCATACAACTCCATTGAACAAGTGCTCCTTGCAGGCTGTAGTCCATATACGACCACCAAGGACATTTTTGTTCCCATCATGGAACCTAGACTCGGTTTTGAAAGTGCTTGTATGATGCTTATATAAACATCCTTGCTCCAATAGCTTAATTTCTATTTCGGTCCCTAGTGGTAAAATTAGTTCCTCGGACAGCAGTTGCTTCCGACAGAAGGATGTTGGAGGTTGCAGCACTTTTCCTGCAAAGATCCCTTTTGTGTCGTTTTTTTTTTTTTGTGATACCACGTCTAGCTCCAAGTGGCAGTCCCTTCCAGCATTCTCATTGAGTTACTGAGGATACAGCAGGAAGACTTCAGGTCCTTATACAAGTTGCTAAACAATGTACATGCAAAGATCAGACTTGAGGAAAGTGGGCAATCCTTTTTTAATTTCACCATCAGATTCTTGGGTCATCTTCTATTGGTTCCCCAGGCTGATTAGATTTGTATGCAGGAGGTGTGCCGTTTTGCTCAGGAACTGGGGCAAGCTCCTTCGAACTGAGGGGTGGCAGCCTTTAGGGCAGTTATGCCAGGATGTCAATGAAGAGTATATGAGAGATAGCTAGCCATTCATTCAACATTTGTCAAGCTAGGCGTGCGGTCGGCAGGTTCTGCAAAGTTTGGGACGAGACATATGCATTATTTTTTGGAATTGTCAATGTTTATTTTGATGTGTTCTTTCCCACCCATTTATTCAGCTAGTTAAATCCCATTGTGTGCTGACGTGAGGTATGGCCAGGAGTATGGAAAATTGTTATCAAATGCTTACTGTAATTTTCCTTTCCTGGCCTATCCTTACGTCAGCACATGACTCCTTCCCAAGTGGCCTGTCGCAGGCTAAATTATGGAACACGTCAGTGGGGAGGAGGCTGCCTTTGAATCTAGTTACAGATGGTCATGTGGGGTCTCCGGAGGAGGTGTTAACCCATTGTGTGCTGACGTGAGGATAGGCCAGGAAAGGAAAATTATGGTAAGTATTTAATAACAATTTTCCATATTTATTACTGAACTATCTTTATATCTAGCGCATCTGAACTTTTACACTGTGACTCTTGTCCTGACATTATCACACGCCCACAATTAAAGGGGAAAGCAATCTAATAGACACGGCACAAGCTAAGATGTTTGCCCAAGAACTTGGTTGTTTGCACCAACAAGTTCAGGAACTGGCTCACCCAGCTCGCTAAGGTGCAATCTCCTCCTACTACCACCAATGCCAACATTCTGCCAGCTAAACTGAATAGGCGATCTTAGAGGATTATGTAAGTTAAAAACAGCTGCATATTTAGTTATACTTATTTAAGGTAAAGCCATTCTCATCTGGCTCTGAAACACAGAGGGTGCCAATCATTTTTTTGTTGCAGGGTAACCCTCAGGCCTGGACTTTTAACATGGTACCAAACCATTTGCGGTTTATTGACTGATAACAGGGAACAAATATCAATTTGTGGAGTGTCGTGCTCGACCCCCTCCCTGTAATACAGGAGAGTCAGAACGCTCTCTACGTTGCAGCTAGAGAAAAGGGCTGTGTGTTAGAGAGCGTCCTGACTCTTCTGTATTTCAGGGGAGTGGTCGAGCCCGACACTCCTCACCAGGGAGAAAGCCTTGCATTACTGTGTGGAGTTACAGACAGAGGAACAGGAAGTGAGGATTTCTCAGAAGAAATAAGGACATTTAAAAGCAAAATTGAAGGAGGACTGCACTAAGGTAAAGGAAGCTATTTAGGAAAACATTTTTTTTTTTACCTTTACAACCCTTTTAAGATATTTGCTTTCATTTAATCCACTGTTTGAGGGTTGAATTAAAAAAAATGTATGGTTAGTCTTAGAGATCGTTAAGTCCCTGGGGAGGGGGGGGAAATGATATATAAGTGATAGGATTGGAGCATTCTACAGAACACAATGAAAGAATAATGCACAGCTTACTGTAGTTTTATCAGTGAGGGGCATGAAGACAGAGGTCCAGATTCTTAAAAAATTGCGTATCTGGCGGCGTAGCGTATCGTATCGCATTTACGCTATGCCTACGCAAATTACTGCAGCAAGTGCCGTATTCTCAAAGCACTTGCTCCGTAATTTTCGGCGGCGTAGTGTAAATGCGGCGTCGTAAGGCCGCGTAATTCAAATAGTGAAGGAGGGGGCGTACTGTATTTAAATTAAGCGCGCTCCACTGCCGAACGAACTGCGCATGCGCAGGCCTTAAACGTAGGCCACTGCGCATTCTCCGTAATACGCCGCAAATACATAGGTTGCGACGTGAACGTAATTAACGCACGTCCCTATTCACGACGCGTTACGTAAATGACGTAAACGACGGAAAAAGCCAACGCTAACCTGACGGCCATACTTAACATGGCATACGGCAGACTGACGTAAGGTTACCCCTCATATAGCAGGGGTAACCTTACACGTACGCAACCTGCGTAAACTACGTCGCCGTGGCGCAAAAACGTTCGAGAATCAGCGTATCGGCTCATTTGCATATTCGACGGTGAGATCGACGTAAACGCCATGGTAGTATCGCATTTAGGATCCGACGGTGTAAATGACTTACATCAGTCGGATCCAAGCTTAAAACCGGCGTATCATGTTTTCAGAATAGAAAACAATAAAAAGCCGGCGGGAATTTCGTCGGTGTATGTGTACATACACCGGCGTAATTCCTTTGAGAATCTGGCCCAGAGTCTTGAAGTTTCACACCTGAATCAGTAATCCCTTGTGGAAATTCAGGATTTCTCACCACTGGGAATAAAGGAGATGGAGCTGAGGCAATTTTTGAGAGTACAGCTAATTTTGTATATGAATTAAGGATGGGGCTCATAGTGGAATTGTTGTGCAGGGGCTCATGGAACTTTGAGGATTGTTGGGTATTAGAATAAAGAGTGTAGATTTTGTTTATTAAAAAAACTTACAAACATACAGATTATTAATAAAACACATATACATATAAACAAAAAATAGCAAAATAAAATAAATATATATAAATAAACAAAAACAAGCATGCAAACACCTCAAATGTATTTGACATCTCCACTCCACTGATGATTTTGGAACACTGACATCCTTCCTCCTCCCTTACACATTTTAGCCTCCAACCATTCCATATCCTTACTTGACAATCCCAATGACAGATCCCCCTCCCTCCACCCCCAAGACATCCTCAGTCAAAACCCCCCATTTACCTCTCTCCCCACATCATTTACCTTTCATTCCACACCAACCAATTATTATTATTCTCATTCCCACCTCCCCCCAGCATCATCCAATCCATCACCCACTCCACCCCTCCAGGGTCTGCTGACCTCCAGCCACACTTCTGCCATGCTGGGGAAGAGGGGTCTGCACAACCATACATGCTGGTCCAGCACCCATTGCCTCCACTACTGTAGGAGACTCAACAGATTCAGACACAGACTTGGCAACCACACTTTCTGACACACAAAAATATATAGAAAAAGGCTCTGTAAGTGTGCCTGGTGTGTATGACTACCAAGATAAACTACCACCTTAGGAAGTGCAGTTAACACTTCCCCATTGAAACCTTAAATGCACATGGGAAAAAGAGGGTTAACAATTCACAAAAAGAAGAGCTAAAACAAAGAAGTGACACAAAAAAAATAACTTCAATGACATTGTGTACAGTACTTAACACATAGTTATGTAGGGGAAGAGGAGAGAAAAAAAACATGTGCCAATGCTGCTAGGCAGATCTAAATCAGAGCAGCATGTCAAGAATAAAGGGAATGTGAGTGAATACTGTAAAAGCACTAATTCAAGTAGGAGAGGCTGATTCCCAAAAAACAGGGATCTGAGAAGGAGGATTATGGTGATGAGGCTCAGCATTGGAAGAGGAGGCAGTTAACAGGCCTCCGTTTATGTAGCAGTTTGGTTCCCTCTTTAGGATGGGAAATGGACTTGGTCTTGTCTTTAAAAGTAATAAGAAGCTTTATGGGGCAACCCCATTTCTAGTGAACATCATGATTATTAAGACATTTGGTTATAAGGGCAAACTGCATATGCCTCTGGTCGGTAGCTAGGGAGATATTAGGGGAATTTTCTAAATGTGAGTAGTGTTCAAGAAAGGGGGGGGGCTACTTAACTGCCAAGTGTATGCATTATTTTACATGGTAGAAATGTATATGGGTGCTGCATTCCGTGGAGCAGCACCAGGAATATGGTGGGGCTTATGGAGGCAATGTGTTAAATTAGAATGGCATGGGGACCAGAGTGTTACATAGTTAAATAGTTTCATATAGTTAGGTAGTTAGTCAGGTTAAAAAAAAGACACAGGTCCATCCAATTCAATCATAATAAATAAAATAAAAATTATCGTACAATCCCATATACCCAATTCTATACCCACAGTTGATCCAGAGGAAGGCAAAAAACGCCAGCAGAGCATGATCCAATTTGCTACAGCAGGGGAAAAAATTCCTTCCTGATCCCTCGAAAGTCAATCAGATTTTCCCTGGATCAACTTTACCTATAAGGCCCTGTACACACGATCAGTCATGTCCGAGGAAACATGTCCGACGGACCGTTTTCATCGGACAAGGCTGAAGTGGTCTGTTGGTCTGATGTGCGTACACACCATTGGACCAAAATCCCCTTGGACCAGAACGCGGTGACGTAGAAGACAACAACGTGATGAAAAAACGAAGTTTAATGCTTCCAAGCATGCGTCGACTTGATTCTGAGCATGCGCTGGATTTTGGTCCGATCATTTCGTGTACTTACCATCAAACATGTCCGACGAACAGGTTTCCAGCTGACAGGTTTCTAAGCATGTTTGGAAACTTGTGTCCACTGGAAAAGGTCCTATAGGCCGTACACACGATCGAACATGTCCGCTGAAACTGGTCTGCGGACCAGTTTCAGTGGACATGTTCGATCGTGTGTATGGGGCCTAAATGTTAGGACCCAGTTGTATTACATTTAGGAAAGTATCCAGACCTTTCTTAAAGCAATCTACTGAGCTGGCCAGAACCACCTCTGGAGGGATTCTGTTCCACATTTTCACAGCTCTTACTGTGAAGAAACCTTTTCGTATTTGGAGATGAGATCGTTTTTCCTCTAGACGTAAAGAGTCCCCATTTGTCTTTTGTGTTGACTGTAAAGTGAATAACTCAACACCAAGTTCACTATATGGATCACTTATATTTTTGTACATGTTGATCATATCCCCCCCTTATTCTCCTCTTCTCAAGAGAGAATAAATTCAGTTCCTCTAATCTTTCCTCATAGCTGAGCTCCTCCATGCCTCTTTTTGGTTGCCCTTCTCTGCACTTTCTCCAGTTCTCCAATATCCTTTTTGAGAACTGGTGCCCAAAACTGAACTGCATATTCCAGATGAGGTCTTACTAATGATTTGAACAGGGGCAAAATTATATCTCTCTCTCTAGAGTCCATACCTCACTTAATAAATTGAAAAATGTAGCGTGGCATCTCATGCCATTATTGAGCATTATGATCTACCAAAACCCCCAGATCCTTCTCCACTATGGATTTCCCCAGATGCATGCATATTCTTAGCCCCCCAAGTGCATAACTTTACATTTATCAACATTAAACCTCATCTGCCACATAGGTGCCCAATTAGACAGAGCATTGAGGTTGGCTTGTAAATTGGAGACACATCCTGTAAGGACGTTATTCCACTTCATAGCTTGATGTCATCTGCAAACACAGAAATGTTACTTTTGATCCCAGACCCAAAATAATTTATAAAGATATTAAAAAGTAAGGATCCCAACACTGAACCTTGGGGTACATTAGATTGAGGCTCGTTATGTCGAGGGGAATCGGTGTGTTTTTTACAATCCAAGCAGTACTTACAGTTTTAGAGATGCATCTCCTCCGTCGCTTCCAGGTATGATCTTCTGGTCTGGGCGTTCCTATTTGATTGACAGGCTTCCGATGGTCACATACATCGCGTCACGATTAGCCGAAAGAAGCCGTCGTTCTGCTACTTTCGGAAAATCGTGACACGTCGGAAGCCTGTCGGAAGCCTGTCAATCAAATGGGAACGCCCAGTCCCGAAGACCATACCCGGAAGCGACGGAGAAGATGCATCTCTAAAATGGTAAGTACTGTAAAAAAAAACCCACCCGATTCCCCTTGACAAAACGAGCCTCAATCTAATGTTAAAAAAAAGGTTTTTGTACTCAGATCCTATAGCTATTCAGCAGGGGACTTGCCAAGGATGTCCCCTTTCGCCGCTAATCTTTGCCATAGCAATTGAATCATTGGCCATTGCTATCAGGTCCAACCCCGATATAGCGGGAGTCCGTTGCGGTCCCAAGACCCACAAATGTGGACTGTTCGCGGATGATTTGATCCTGTTCATAACGTCTCCCATCACCTCCCTCCCAGTGCTTTGTAAAACTCTGGACAACTTTGCGGACTTCTCTGGTTTAAGGATTAATTATGCCAAGTCCCAGGCCCTCAATGTCTCCCTACCGCTTCCCTTAGTTACCCAGCTGAAGGAATCCTTTTCTTTCAAGTGGAGTGAAACCTCTATTCGCTATCTAGGAGTTAACTTGACCCCCAAATTTGAATTACTATATCAAGCCAATTACCCCCCCCTTATACAAACAACTAGAACTTGATCTTAAACATTGGCACCCATACAACCTATCGTGGCTAGGGAGGATAAACTCGGTGAAAATGACCCTGCTCCCACGGCTCCTATATTTCTTTCATGCTCTTCCTGTATCTCTCAGGAAAGACCACCTAGATGCGTTCCAAACCAAGGTCGTTAAATTTATCTGGGGTAAGTCGGGCCATCGCCTAGTTAGGCACACTCTCTTCAGACTTCGACGCAGAGGGGGGTTGGGTCTACCCAAGCTACTCTGGTACTATCAGGCAGCCAGGCTCGCTTAGCTTTCCACGATATATAGCAAAGTAGCCAAACCTGACTGGGTGGACATGGAGAGACAGGCGGTCCCTTCCTTCACCCTCGACTTCCTCCTTTGGAGCCCCCCTAAATCTAGGCCCCCAATACTTTGCCCTTCTTTATCACACACATTTGCAATATGGGATAAACTCAGGTATAACCCTTCCCTGGTCTCCTCCGGTACACCCTTGGCACACATCTTCCACAATCCTGATTTTCCTCCAGGGATGGACATCAGGGCGTTCAGGTGGTGGTTGGACAAGGGGATGTATCGGATCGGGCACTTTCTAACGCCTTCGGGACCCATCTCTCTCGCCCACTGTGTTGAGAATTTGAAACTGCCCTCTACGGAACGATTCCGGTTCCATCAATTGTCCTGTTTCCTTCACTCTATCTGGTCCAAGAAACCTGACCTTACTCAACTCACTCCTTATGAACAATGGTGTGGCGATCTCATGGAGCAGAGGGGGGGGATCTCCAGAATATACTCGTCACTTGCCATGGATGACCGCAAAACACCTTATATGTTGGCCTGGGAAAGTGGTTTACAAATGATCTGGGACCTGGATGTCTGGCATAAAGCTTTTGATCTATCCTTTAAGGGTATTTTCAATGTGTCCCTCATTGAGGCCAGCTTAAAGGTACTCACCAGATGGTACCTGACTCCCACCCGGCTCTCCGCTATGTATCCCTCGGCTTCCCCCTTGTGCTTTCGAGGGTGCCAGTTGAGGGGAACCATGCTACATATCTGGTGGGAGTGCCCCAAAATTCGAAGCTTCTGGACTAAAATATTCAGAATAGCATCCACGGTCTCTGGTCTCACCATCCCCAGGTCACCACTGACGGCCCTCCTCAACCAGAGCCTCCCTCTGGCCGCAAAGTCAACTCGTAAACTTGTCTTTTTCATCCTTTTAGGGGCTAAACTCACCTTAGCCATGGCATGGAAATGTCCTTCGGTATCTATTTCAGCATGCAAGCTGAAAATCTCCTGGATTATGTCCCAAGAGAAGATGCTGAGTTCGACCCTAGACACCTTCTCCCAGTTTCGAGAGATTTGGGAACCCTGGGCAAACTACATGGGAATGGGAGAATCCATCTTTTTGTCATGCTGAGCGGACTAGGTTTAGACTCATGACATTCGTCACTGCCTCTTCATTCTCTTTCCTCTCTTTCCCCTTTCATGACTTCTCTTTGTCTATTCCCCTCTACCCCCCATTTCCCACAAACAGTATCAGGAACCTGCTCATGGGCATCATCTTTTGGCTGATTGTAGACAATATTTTTTAAGCCCTACCTCTGCTTTTCCCCTGATAATATCTAGGTATTGTTATGTGTTGATGTGTCTTGGTACAGCGTACCTCCTTCAATGGGCTCCTCCAGTTGCCTTGGAGGCCCCCACTGGTTTGTATATTTGTTGGGTGTATTGGATGTGGGTTCTTTGCATTCTCTCCTACGCAGTTAGTTCCCAAGTGGGGTGTGGGAGAGGAATTGGAATGTGTCTCATCCCTAGGGGTCCCCAAACCTCAGAGCTTTCCACGTTTAAAGACATGTGACTTCTGTCACCGGTTTAAGCTATTGGTTGAGCCTTACGTTTTTTGTATACTACTTGTACTGTACCGTTTCACCAATGCCTTCATGTTCTCCATTGTATGGCTTTGTTATCTTTACCTTAAAAAGTAATAAAAACATTTAAACACAATAGATAAAGAAAAAGAAAGTACCATCTGATCTTGAAGGATGACACTGTTACAGAAGGTCTTTGAATAGTTTCATTGATAAAGGTTATTTGTTTGAGTGCTACACTGAAATATAAAACTGTTTCCCACAGCAAAGAGACTGTGATGGCTTCATGTATACACAGAGGAAAATGTCACTCTGTCTTTTGAGGATAAGTTCAACTGAAGTGTAAATCGGTTTGTAGTTGAGCAGTCATTATAAAAGGATTATTCACAGTTAGTCACCATCAAACCTAGTATATATTCCATGCTATTGTCATATGTAAAAAAAAAAAAACACTTGTGGATCACAAGTCTAATTTTCAATGTTTGACTGATGTAGTTAAAGTTAAATTAAGGTATGCATCGTTATAGAAATAGTTCTGTCATCTGTCACTGTCTCAGATTTACTAGAAAAAACATGCATATCTTTGATTTGTGAGCCACCTAAAAAACACAAACCAAGAAATACAGGAAAGCTATTAAAAATGGCTATAGGAAAACAGAGCTGAATACATGTTTTCGCGGAAAAGCAGAGATGGGGGCAATAATAGTGATGTAGCACCAACTCCGTAGGCGCTGCTGGTTAGAATGGCTTTTGTTTTCTTTGCCTTAACCTCTTTAAGGGCTTCAGCCACTCTGATACACTAGGTTGAGCGTACAAAGCATGCAATATCACAAAAAAATGCAATACTTAGTACCCAGTTGTAGTACTATAAAGAAAACAGACACTGAACAGATAGTAAAAGCAAGCTCAATATATTGTAGCCAGACATAGTTGGTAACAATGTAAGCATACAAAGATGCAGTAAAGGTAAAGTTTAGGTATGGTACAGGGACAGTATACTTAATGTCTTGCCTCCAGAGATTCAGCAGTGGGATGTAGGCAGTGAGAGGATTCTCAGGTCTCCCTGCGGCAGCAGTGCATATGTAGTCACTGCAGTCTGTGCTGCCCTGCCTTGGGTGTCTTTGCTGGTCTATCCTCTCAGAAGTCTAGTGGGTATGTAGCAGATGTGCTCTCATTGGTTCCCTCAGCCCCCAAAAGGAAGACATTCTTAGAGCAGTCTGTAAAAGTTATTCCACCACTCCCCCGTCTGTCTCAATGTTCATGGGAAACGTAGTGTAACGGGTCCATAAGTCCCATTTGATGGTTTCTGTCCCAAAATTCAAATCCCATGATTCAGCATTCTGAAAGGGAATCCATAGACTTTTCTCCTGAGTGGAGGGGATAGTGCAACACAACATTAAAGCGGTGGTTCACCCTAAATATACTCTTTCCCATGTGATCCAGCATACTGGCGTCAGTGCCAGTATGCTGTTTTTTTTTTTTTTATTTCAAATAGTTTTTATTGATTTTCAAAAGTACAGGTAGACCTGTGCAACAGGAGTGAAAATACAATATAGAAATGGTGTAAATAAATTGATTCTGAGGTCCCAAACTACAGAACCAAAGAAGGGGGTGGGGCCAAGGTTGGACTATTCCGGTACTGATAAACAAGATGCAACATATACAAACAAGCGAATAAAAATATGAAAGAACATTTTATTGAGTACAAAGTAAAATAGAAAACAGGTGAGGTTAAAAAAGACAATCAACTTGACCGGTTTCGCGGCTAGAGCCGCTTCATCAGAAGCATGTCTAAAAACAGAAAATATAAAATAGAAAAACAGCAATTATACATTGAACAAATACAAAGAAATAATAAATTAATACATGGGGAAAAGGAAATCAGCTGCTCACCTATATTACCCATCCAGCGGGTGGGGTGGGGTGGGCTTGGGCAATGCCGTCGGGTATCCCGTGAGGTAATCGGGGGATACATATAGGAATGGACCTACTGCTTCGGGTGTGGAAAGGGAAAAGTTAATATGATAATAGGGAAAGTGAGGGGAAAAATATCTAAAGCCAGGCCAAGGGTGTGGGCCAGTATGCAAGCCGTGATGAGAGGCAGGGGTGTGAACACAGGTGAACAGGTAAGAATAGAGGATGTAGATGGTGGTGCTGGGGGGGACAAAAAAGAGGGGGGGGAAGAGAAGGAGGGAGAAAGAAAAAGAGGGGAGGAGAGGGGGAGGAGAGGGAGGATGGGAAAGGAAGACAAGGGACAAGGGAAAAAAAGAGGGAAGAAGGGAAAGTGTGTAAAAAATATGTACCTGTAATACAATTGTATTGTGTGTAGGGGGGCCCCGGGTGGGAACCCAAGTTGAAAAAACTGTGTAGGGTCACATTTAGCCTCCACTAATGGGTCCATGGTAATGGGCCAGAGAGGGAGGGGGACCACAATGGATCCCAGGAGGGACCATCAGGGAAGATAGTGAAAAGCCGACTGTTGGCACCTAGTGGAAAACACATAAAGTGAGTAACCAATGATCAAAGAATCAAACCAACAACAAGGGGCAAGGGGGGGGTTGGGGAGGGAGGTACAGAGACCAAGGTAGGGGGGGCCCGGGGGCAGGGGGTGAAGGGAGCAATTGAAGCATAGCGTAGTGACTTACTGTGGGCTGGGTAAGGCCACAGAGGTCCCCGAGGTGCCGAGTGTCCATTGCGCTGGCAGCAAAGGTACGCTGCTTTTGAATCCCCCGCCCGGCGTAGCTAGTGCACGTCAGAAGACGTGATAGCATAGCATCACCGGGTCGGGATGCCCATGAGACGTCAGCGCGGGGTCACGGCGCATGCGTCGTACGGCAGGTCGCGATGGAAGGGCGGCAGGTCCTCCCAGCATGGCCCGCCCCTCAAGGGGGAGGAGAGGGGGAGACGGAAGGAGGAGAGGTGCGGCCCAAGATCCCCACAGCAATGGGTGGAATTTGCCGCGATGTATGGGCAGCAGCCCACACTAGGGTGTCGCCCAGGAGGGTCCGCCCCTCGAGGGGGGGGGGGGGAAGGGCGGCCCAATGCTCCACAGGAATGACCCACGGTCAGAGCTGGGAGGGGGAACCCGGGGACAACCAAATTAACCCACTGGAGACGGGAGTGGTGGGCAGCTGAGTCCTGTAGGGGAGATTAACATAAATAAACAAGATTATACAATTGATATTCTAATTAAGGTACCGTGCATAAAATTGGGTAGAATATGACTTAACATAAACATAAAAGTAGGATGCCTCATGGGTAAGGGGCACCAAGGTGGACTAAAGCAGCAGGTTGTCATCACTGAGGCATATGCACAATATAAAGAAGGGAACCTCTAATATTGAAAATCCCGCTACGGAAACAATGTGTCCCAGGGGATGGCGGCACTCAGACAAAACTGGTGATCTACATATTGAGATGACTGAGAGTACTCAGAGTACCCCAGCATTGGTAGTTGCATGGGGCAAACTGTGAATACAAACTGGACAGTTGAGACAATCCCGTCCAGCTCAATGATAGATCAAGCAAGGGACGGGAGGGACAATCCCAAGTCTCGTGTCCAAATTGGGCCGCAGTGGTTATTAAAACCAAAGCTGCTAAGGTCACACTGTAATTTGTATGAAAGGGGAGTATGGTTAGATATGAACAGAGGGACTCCCCAATCTAGGAGTTGGGGAGTAATGTTGGGTGAGATGCAAGGGGTGCAAGGGGTGAAGGAGGTCAGCCCAAGCAATCGAACGCAGGTGATCTCAATATGTAGATCACCAGTTTTGTCTGAGTGCCGCCATCCCCTGGGACACATTGTTTCCGTAGCGGAATTTTCAATATTAGAGGTTCCCTTCTTTATATTGTGCATATGCCTCAGTGATGACAACCTGCTGCTTTAGTCCACCTTGGTGCCCCTTACCCATGAGGCATCCTACTTTTATGTTTATGTTAAGTCATATTCTACCCAATTTTATGCACGTTACCTTAATTAGAATATCAATTGTATAATCTTGTTTATTTATGTTAATCTCCCCTACAGGACTCAGCTGCCCACCACTCCCGTCTCCAGTGGGTTAATTTGGTTGTCCCCGGGTTCCCCCTCCCAGCTCTGACTGTGGGTCATTCCTGTGGAGCATTGGGCCGCCCTTCCCCCCCCCCCCCCCTCGAGGGGCGGACCCTCCTGGGCGACACCCTAGTGTGGGCTGCTGCCCATACATCGCGGCAAATTCCACCCATTGCTGTGGGGATCTTGGGCCGCACCTCTCCTCCTTCCGTCTCCCCCTCTCCTCCCCCTTGAGGGGCGGGCCATGCTGGGAGGACCTGCCGCCCTTCCATCGCGACCTGCCGTACGACGCATGCGCCGTGACCCCGCGCTGACGTCTCATGGGCATCCCGACCCGGTGATGCTATGCTATCACGTCTTCTGACGTGCACTAGCTACGCCGGGCGGGGGATTCAAAAGCAGCGTACCTTTGCTGCCAGCGCAATGGACACTCGCACCTCGGGACCTCTGTGGCCTTACCCAGCCCACAGTAAGTCACTACGCTATGCTTCAATTGCTCCCTTCACCCCCTGCCCCCCGGCCCCCCCCCTCCCCCCCCTTGGTCTCTGTACCTCCCTCCCCAACCCCCCCCCCTTGTTGTTGGTTTGATTCTTTGATCATTGGTTACTCACTTTATGTGTTTTCCACTAGGTGCCAACAGTCGGCTTCACTATCTTGATGCCCTCCTGGGATCCATTGTGGTCCCCCTCCCTCTCTGGCCCATTACCATGGACCCATTAGTGGAGGCTAAATGTGACCCTACACAGTTTTTTCAACTTGGGTTCCCACCCGGGGCCCCCCTACACACAATACAATTGTATTACAGGTACATATTTTTTACACACTTTCCCTTCTTCCCTCTTCCCTTGTCCCTTCTTCCTTTCCCATCCTCCCTCTCCTCCCCCTCTCCTCCCCTCTTTTTCTTTCTCCTCCTTCTCCCCCCCCCTCTTTTTTGTCCCCCAGCACCACCATCTACATCCTCTATTCTTACCTGTTCACCTGTGTTCACACCCCTGCCTCTCATCACGGCTTGCATACTGGCCCACACCCTTGGCCTGGCTTTAGATATTTTTCCCCTCACTTTCCCTATTATCATATTAACTTTTCCCTTTCCACACCCGAAGCAGTAGGTCCATTCCTATATGTATCCCCCGATTACCTCACGGGATACCCGACGGCATTGCCCAAGCCCACCCCACCCGCTGGATGGGTAATATAGGTGAGCAGCTGATTTCCTTTTCCCCATGTATTAATTTATTATTTCTTTGTATTTGTTCAATGTATAATTGCTGTTTTGCTATTTTATATTTTCTGTTTTTAGACATGCTTCTGATGAAGCGGCTCTAGCCGCGAAACCGGTCAAGTTGATTGTCTTTTTTAACCTCACCTGTTTTCTATTTTACTTTGTACTCAATAAAATGTTCTTTCATATTTTTATTCGCTTGTTTGTATATGTTGCATCTTGTTTATCAGTACCGGAATAGTCCAACCTTGGCCCCACCCCCTTCTTTGGTTCTGTAGTTTGGGACCTCAGAATCAATTTATTTACACTTCTAATCTGGATGATGGTACGCCCCCTACATATTTCCTACTATATTGTACTTTCAGAGGCTCTTTTTCAATATAGAAATGGTACATATTCAAGTTGTACAAACCGAAAAGCAATTACGTCAGAAGCTAGCTGCGTATTATAACATCAACAGAATCAGAGAAGGGGAAGGGTAGGGCAAGGAAAGGGAGAGAGGGGGGGAGCTCCATCAACAGGGTGTATTGTACGACAGTAAATCATCATCTTTTGTATTTATTCGCGTACCAATGAGACCATGGACTCCAGAGGTCAGTCAGTTTACAACATGTGGATTTTCCTCGGGCTAAGACAGTTTCGTAGGTATAGTGAGCGTGTACCATAGTGATCACTTCCGTGAGTCTAGGGGCATCTTTTGTTTTCCATCGCCTGGCAATCAACAATTTTGTCGCTAACAGAACATGGGTGGTCACTAGTCGGAGGTTAGGTGGGATGTCATCAATGGTTACATTGAGGACAGCTAGGTGGGGCGACAGCTCTACTGGGAGACGAATGATCTCCCGTAGCAGTTCCTCCACCTCAGACCAGAGTTGTCGTATGGATGGGCAGGACCAGAAGATGTGTATAAGCAACCTGGCAGGTTGCATTCTCTCCAGCATAAGTGTGAGCCATCTCATGAGTATCTTTTGGGTAAGTTCCCATAAGGCGGTGCACGACGTGTATTTGTAGACAGATCGAATTGCGGTTTGCCATTGTTGATCGGAAAAATGGCCTTGAACGTCCACTTCCCAGTCAGCAAAGGGTTTGGATTTGTGAAAGATGGTCTTGTCTTGTAAAGTGGAGTATAGTATGGAGGTGCCTCTGGGTTTATGTGTGTCAGAGAAGAAGTAGTTCCACAGATGCAGAGGTATGGAGCCTTCTAGAGAGGGGTGCTTTGCCAAGCAGTTTTGTAATCTATGGTAAGTATAGTAATCTTTGACGGGAGCTCGAAAGTCTGTTTGGACTTGTGAGAATGACTTAGTGGCTGTCACGGTGCGGAGGTCAGAGGTAGAAGTCATATGAACCTTCATCCATGTAGGGATGGTTAGGTCTGGAGATAATAGTTTGAGTGTTTCAAGGGGGACGGGTATGGGTTTGGTTATATGATTCGTCCATTGAGTTTTATAAAGCGTCCTCCATGCCTTGACAGATGCTTGGATGGTAGGGGAATAGAGGGTCAGCGGTACAGGTCTGGTGGTGACACTAAAAAGCCAGGTTGCCAAGTTAGGGCCCTGAGTCATGACATTTTCTATTGCGCCCCAGAGTGTAGTGGGTGATTTGGAAAACCATTCCTGCATCTGTGAGAGTATAGTGGCTAAATAGTAGTCTCTGATGTCTACGTGACCCATCCCTCCCACCGATCTGTGTTTTATTACTTTTCACATGACTGCTTCTCGCTCTTTTGCCTTGCCACACAAATTGAGACAGGATGGATTGCAGAGAGTTGAGGTAAGAGCGTGGAAGGGGTATAGGTAGTGTGCGGAAGATGTATAGTAGCTTTGGTAGCAGCATCATTTTGAAGGCCACTAGGCGGCCTGCCCATGAAAACTCGTGTTTAGAAAGTTTAGCAGTGTCCCGGATCAGCCTTTGTTTAAGATTAGGGTAGTTGAGGGCGAAGAGGTGTTTAGAGGATTTAGAAAGAGTGATACCTAAATATGTTATGCCAGTGTCTGCCCAGGAGTACGGGTACGTATTCCTGAGGATGTTACTCGTGATGGCGTCCAAGCCTAATTCTAAAATGTGGGATTTATGTTCATTGACCTTGTAGTAGGAGACAGTACTGAACCTCTGTAGCAATGATTGTACCGAAGCCAGGGAGGAGAGGGGGTCAGTTATCATTAATATCACGTCATCTGCAAACAAATTGATCCTGTGGTCTACCGTGCCTATTGTAATGCCAGTGAGCGTAGAGTGGACTCTCACATGTTCTGCTAAGGGTTCCATCACCAAGTTGAATATGAGCGGGGACAAGGGGCATCCCTGTCGAGTGCCATTTGTGATAGATAACGGTTTAGAGAGCATCTCAGAAGTGTAGACCTGAGCTGAGGGGGAGGAGTATAATGCCAGTATAGCCGACAGTATTGGTCCTTGGAAACCAAATTTAATGAGAGTTGCCTTCATGTATTCCCAGTGTACTCTGTCAAACGCCTTCTCTGCATCCAAAGAAAGGAGCAGAGAAGGCGTTCGCGACGAGCCAGCGCTATGGATTATATTGATTATCCTACGTGTGGCATCGAATGTTTGTCTCCCTTTCGTGAAACCAGATAGGTCGTTGTGGATGAGTAGGGGCATTAGGTCGACTAGTCTATTGGCTATGAGTTTGGCGTAGATTTTAGTATCTAGGTTGAGGAGTGATATGGGCCGAAAATTTTGTGCAGAGGTGGGTTCCTTGCCTGGCTTCGGTAGGGTAACGATCAAAGCGCATAACATGATAACATCGGGGGGAGAGAGGAGGAGGAGGCAGCGTCATTGCACACATTAGAGAGAAATGGTGACAGAATAGACCCAAATTGTTTGTAGTACTCACTCGTGAGTCCATCTGGGCCTGGGGATTTATTTGAGGGTAGTTTTGAGATTGTAAGCATAATTTCCTGGGGGGGTGAATGGGGCATTTAGCAGTGCTAGATGGTCTTCAGAGAGTTTAGGGAGGTTGATCTCTTCAAGGAAAGAGGATATATCGTGAGGGGAGGGTTGTGACACAGATGCATCATCTTTTAGATTGTAAAGTGTACCATAGTAGTGGTGGAACGCCTCTGCAATGGCAGAGGGGTCTATCCGTTTTTGGTTGGAGGCAGGATGATAGAGGTGGGTAATTTTGGATTTAGAGTGGTAACCCTGGATCCTGGTGGCCATGGCTTTCCCTGCTTTATTGCCTGTGGAGTAGTGTTTAGCTCTAAAATAGGTGTGGGCCCTCTCAAAGGAGTCCAGCAGGTGGGCTCTCAGTTCTTGTCTAAGAAGATCTAGTTTGTGTTTGGTAGCAGGGTTGGGGTGGGATTGGTTTTGGCTCTCCAGCGATGCAATCTCAGCTGTGAGCGTGTCTAGGCGATGTGATTTCCTCCTCCTCTCTCTAGCCCCTAGTTGGATTAGAACCCCCCGTATGAACGCCTTATGGGCATTCCAGAGAGTAAAATTGTCATTGACAGATCCGGCATTAAGGGTGAAAAATTCTGACAGACAGTCACTGATATGCTTTGCATAGAGAGGCGAGTGGATGAGCGCAGCATTAGCTCTCCAAATCCTGTTACCTGAAGTGGATATAGAGTCACCGACAGTCATTGTGACCGGAGCGTTGTCCGACCATGTGATGGTGGATATTCCAGAGGCCGATACAGTGGGTAGGGTCCAAGAAATAGTCAATCCGGGTGTAAGGCCTCGTACACACGAGGGGATATGTCCGCTGAAAACGGTCCGATGGACCGTTTCAGCAGACATCTCCGCTCGTGTGTATGGGCTAGCGGACAGATTTCTCCACCCGACAGATTTCAAAGCAAGCTTTGAAATCTATCCGGTGGGAATCTGTCCGCCCGACATGTCTGCTGGTTAGTACACTTAAACAAAGATTTAGAGCTGCGCCTTGTCACCTGGACTCGATACAATCAAAAAGAGTCCATATATCAGTCATGTGGAGATAAACAATCCTTCAAACATGAGAGAAGTAGTAGGTTGGCTCCAAGACAAATCTCCGCTGGTCTTTAATCAGGATGGACATATAATAAACACCACTGTGCTCGAACTTGGCTTTTCAATGTGGCCCACCACCAGAAGTATAAGCAGCTTACCAGAGGAATGGCTGTAATCAACAGGCGGCTGTGACCCAGCCGCGGCCTTTAGAGAACCAGGACGAATCCCAAATCCTAGGGCAGTGTTTACACCGGGGCTCCACTCAGCAACTCCACCAATTAGATCATATGTAAATGATAAATAGAGGCAGACATAGCGTAATCCCGCTGGGACATTTAATTTAATCCCATTGACAATGTCCTACGACGAAACGCGTCTGGGTAGACATGCGGTGACGTCATTACGCTCTGGAGGAGGGTCCTTGCTGATCTGTTTGTCGGCCGGCAACTTTGTATTTTATATGCCTGTCTAACTCATCTCCCATGTGAGTATTCTGGTTTTTACTATTTTAAATAAATGTCCCAGCGGGATTACGTTGCTTATACTTCTGGTGGTGGGCCACATTGAAAAGCCAAGTTCGAGCACAGTGGTGTTTATTATATGTCCATCCTGATTAAAGACCAGCGGAGATTTGTCTTGGAGCCAACCTACTACTTCTCTCATGTTTGAAGGATTGTTTATCTCTACACGACTGATATATGGACTCTTTTTGATTGTATCGAGTCCGGGTGACAAGGCGCAGCTCTAAATCTTTGTTTTTGTTGTATTTCCCCTTGTGTTTCGGCACAAGAGCTGCCGCCTCCCCCCTATTTTTTATTTTTATTTTTATGTTAGTAACTGACCACACCGGTACTAATTGATTATTTAACTGTGACAAGCGCAATTTTTCCTCTGTATTATATGGTTAGTACACTTACCAGCAGACATGTCGTCCCGCACCGCCGCCGCGCCGCTGCCGAATGGATTCGGCGCATGCGCGGAAGTGTTTTACTTCCTGGTGCGGTGACGTAGCGGCGTCAACGTCACCGCGCCGTCCGGCGGCGGGGAATTTGATCCGATGGTGTGTACACGCCATCGGATCAAACTCCCGATCGGACATATCCGATGGAAATGGTCTGCGGACCGTTTTCATCGGATATGTCCGATCGTGTGTACGAGGCCTTAGAGTTGTGGCATGGGGAGAAGAACGAATAATCTTTTTCAGTAGTATGGTGGCAGCGCCACACATCGAATAGGTCGTGCGAGCGGATGAAGGAGCTCATAGTTGATGGGGTCTGGCTGGACCTGGAAGAAGCATCCATGGAGTTATCAGGGACAATGTTAAAGTCACCGCATATGATAAGGCGTCCTCCTTTAAAACGGTCAATTTTCTTCATTAATTTAGACAGAAAGTTAATTTGTTTTTTGTTGGGCGCGTACACCGTCACAATGGTATACTTGACAGAATTCAGGGAACAGTTCAGCGCTAGGTATCTGCCATTAGGGTCAATTAAGGTGTCATGGAGTTGAAAGGATACCGTATTCCTGAAGGCTATTAGGACTCCATTCTTTTTGTCGGGTCCAGAGGCCTTAAAGAGATTGGGAAAGTTCTTGTTGGAACATGGGGGTTCCGCAGCAGTTTTAAAGTGTGTCTCTTGAGCACAGAGCACATCACAATGGGAGTCCTGAGCTGTTTTCCACATAGAGGCCCGTTTGGCCGGGTGGTTCAGACCCTTCACGTTGAGGGATAACAATGTTGGCATTCTGGAGGGTGGTGCACAGTATAAGAGGTTAAAGAAGTACTTACAGTTCGTGGGTACAGTCCCGAGTCAGGAGGGAGTCCAATAGTTCTGATGAGTCTCGATGTTCGTAGGTGTGGTTGCGTCAGAGAAGACTGTGAAGCAGTATGGTTGAGCTCTCCAGGGGTCGGGGAGGGTTGGGAGGAAGACAAGAGTAACAGTTAGTTGCAATAGGAAGAGAATCCAGTAGTAATAACACGATGCACGGGGGGGGGGTAAAACAAAAGAAAAACAGGGGTCGGTAGTATCTTAGTCGGACTACTGAGCGTAGATGGGGGGTAAAAGTTTGTGAACTATCTGCAACGAGCAGGCACTGAACCGGAGTGCAGGTGTAGATTGGCACAATGAACGCACTGACCACAAGACCTTGTTTCACTTAGAGATGGGGACTTTGGTGCGGGATCTAGATTGTCCCGTGGAGGTCATTTGCGGTGAGGAGTCGCCGTCAGGAAGAATTTGCCATTTTTTAAGTAGATTAATACCTTCTTCCACTGTGTGGATGCTGTGTTTGACCCCATTTTTGGTTACCAGGAGTTTAGTGGGGAAACCCCATTGGTACGGTATCTTGTGGTTAATGAGAGGCTTGGTGATGGTTTGAAGCTGGCGTCTTTGCTGCCTGGTATATTGAGAGATGTCAGCAAACAATTGCAGCTTTGAGTAAGGCGGTGGTAGCTGGCCCATATGCCTGTTTTTAGCCAGGAGCATATCTTTGGCATGAAAGAAGTGGGCTCTCATTAATGTGTCACGGATGACCTCTGCAGGAAGGTGTGGGGGTTTCGGCAAGCGGTGAATACGATCAATGATAGTCTCTCTAGGGGAAGCTCTGGGAGCAGGGTAGAAATCATATTTCTAGCGTATGAGTTCAAATCTGCCGGACTGATCGTTTCCGGAATACCACGGATTTTGACGTTATTGCGTCTTGATCGGTCCTCGAGGTCTGCCATTTTGGCCCTCACCCACTGCTGTTCCTCCCTTACATGGTCATGTGCATCCACTAAGTCATTTACGGTGTCTGTCATGGCGCCCATTTTGTGCTCCATATGTCCCATCCTGTTCCCCATATGCATCATCTCTGTTTTAAACGCAGAGAACATTGTAGAAATGTCACTGTGCAGGGAGCTATGCAATGAGATCAACATATCTTTAAGGAGTGTGTCCATAACAGGCTGGTTAGCCGTAGGGAAGGCGGCAATGGGGGACGGGGCAGGAGGTAGTGTGAGGAGACTGTCCAGGGCAGAGCTTACCTCAGAGGCCTGTGCTCCTGTGTCAAGGCGCATCCACGTTTTGGCTGAGCTGTTGGAGGCAGAGGGTGGTCCGGTAGTCGGGGAGAGGTCTGCGGACAGGTTGCGAGGCTGACCGGAGGATTTTTCTTCATCTGGAAGGTCAGTGTAGGCCCGATCCCCTCGCGGGGAACGATCGTGGGCGCCATCTTGGATCCGACTGCCGGGGATCATGGCGAAAAAGTCGGTCAGCCTTCTAGGCTCCCTGTAGTCTTTTCGTTTGCGGGAGGTCCCGTGCTATCTCCCCGATGTGTGGGGGTCCTGGTAGTGCATTTCAGTCGCTCGGGTCAGCGCTGGTGGGTATCAGTTCTCCGTTCAGTGCAGGAGCTGTGGAGTGAGGCTGCCATTCAGCTCGGCGGTTAGACACGCCCCCGCCTGTTTTTTTTTTTTTTAAATGCCCCACTTACTGTGTAATCCTTAATTTTGATTTATTTCCCCGGGGGTGGATGGTGCCTGTATAGCCCGTCACAGCTTCCGAAAATACCCGATTTAGGACTCGGGTATTTCCGACGCTATGCGGCGCTTGCGCACAGACCTAGGAGCTGACTGCACAGGTTCCGTATTTCTCCGAGTCCTATGGCTATGGCGCGTCACGCCCTCTGAAAAAAGCCGAAATAGGACTCGGAGAAATACGGCTGGATCACATGGGAAAGAGTATATTTAGGGTGAACCACCGCTTTAAGCATAACAGCAGAATGTGAAAAAAAAAATGTAAAGAGGGTTATTTCTCCTTCTTTGTGATTCTGTAATCGAACACCTGGTTTTGTTTAGCATTTAAATATAAAAAAAAAATCAATTCTTCAAAGACAAAACCATCTGAAAGTTGTCTACAAATTGCTCACACATATATGATATAATTGTTAGATCAAAAAGGTCAAATTTAAAATGTTAACCCCAATAACTGATGTGGGCTAAGCAGAAATCCAGCCCTACCTATATCCTGATAGTCCTAAGGTATCCTTACAACAGAACTATACTCACTAATACCACAGTGTCATGACCAACTGGAGCTCCCTGCTGGCTGCTGACATATTTAGTCAGACGGCTTCTGGATGTCGTTCGCTTGCCATTTTAATTAGCTGGGCTAGGATGATGTCACTCCAGCGCATGCACAAAAATGAAGTCAGCTCAGCACTGACAAAATTCTACACTGAGCTGTTTGTGCGTAGCTCAGTGTACAGTGGTGGACAGGCAGGTAAACAATTGTATGTCTCTTCTGCATTAAAAATCCTTCCTGTTCATCAATTTTTATTTTTGTCATTAGTTTGTAATTTAGGTTTCCTTTGATGTTATTCAAACAAATGAGCATGGTTCGTTATCAGTTAAAGTGTAAAACTAAAAATAACATAAAATGATGTCCCTTATTTACAGAAGAAACTACGTAAAGTTATATATTTCAAAATCTATTTTGCCAGCATAGAAAAAAATTGCATTTTATAAACCTTTTTTTTTTTTTTATTGTTTTTTAATAAAGAGTTTTAAAAAGTATAAAACAGTACAAAATACGAAAAGTACAGATGATACACAATATAGCGATATGTAGCCAGAGTATACATTGCATCTAATATTAAGATATACTATATCAGATGCGATGGTGCAAGGTTTAAGTAAGCATAGCCTAGCATGAAAGACAGTGCAGTGTATTTCTGTAAAACAATCATTGTAGAAAAAGCAGGGAGGGAAAGGGTTTAGATGGATAGCAACGGGTGTAATAGTAACTGTTTCCGGATAAGTAGTTTGGGTGAAATACGAGCATTAACACAATCATAAATAGGGATTCCTGAAGACATGCCATATTCTACTTTGAGACAATCTGTCCATATTTTCCACTGATTATCAAACAGTTTATTCTTGCTGTCCTTAGTTGCCAGCATGGATTCATAGGTGTAATTAGTCTGTGTAATTTCAAGTACCTCCGAGACATTGGGTACCTTATTGGATTTCCAATTTCTGCCTATTAATGACACGGCCGCTAGTAAGATGTATGTGATCACCGTGTGAAAACAAGTGGGGAAGGTCTCAATGCCTAAATTTAGTAGGGATATCCCAGGATCTGGTGGTGTCAGAATTCCTGTGATTTGTGAGATGCACTTAAATAGACTCTTCCAAAAACTGGTGAGATGTTTGCAGGACCAGAATCCATGTAGGAAATTCCCCACTGCACTGCAGTCTCTCCAGCACAGTGGGAAGTTGAACAATGTTGCCATTCTGTATGGTGTAAGGTACCACCTCTGAGCCAGTCTTTGGGAAAGTTCCCAATGATTTACACATCTAGTGGCTTTGTATGTAGTTTTGAACGCACGTTGCTATTGGGTTGGAGTGACAGATATACCTAGATCCAGGTCCCATTTTTGATAGGGGAGGGAGTTAGTAAAGGTAAGCTTGTCTTGAAAAAGAATATAGAAGAGGGAGATACCTTTCTGAGGGGTAGGTGACATTGTATAGAATTGACACGCCGCATCTAAAATGAATATGTGAGAGGATTTTAATGATTTCAAAAAAATGTGAAACTTGGATATGCTTATAGAAGTCGGTGGCCATTAAAGTGAATTCTTTTTGAAGTACTTCAAATGGTTTAAGGGTGTTGCCATTGTATAGGTCAGTAATCCAAGATATACCCCTGAAATTCCAATCTGAGTATGTAGTATGTGGCATTGCATGTGTTAAAACCTCTATAGGTATAGGGATGTTTGTTTTGCTGGAGAATTGAGATGTCAATTTGTGTAGGTCTATCCATGCCAGAAGAAAAGCTTGGATAGTAAGTGGGATTTGGCTTGGGGAGGCGGTTTCAATGTGTCTAGTAGTAGAAGTTTCCATAGGTCTAAAGTCGGACAAAGGGCTTGTTCAATGCCACTCAAAAAAATATAAGGAGATGGTGAGAACCAGAATTTGGGCTGGGTAAGTATAGATGCTCGGAAGTAGTCCTGTATGTCGATTAAGCCCATTCCACCTACCAACCTATGTTTGAGTATTAGGAATTTAAAACATCTGGGTCGCTAAGAACCTCAGATATAGTGTTTGAGGAGAGTATTTTGTGATTTAAGGTGATTATTCTTGAGCGAGATAGGTAGTGTTTGGAGGACAGGCAAAATGTGAGGGAATAGGAGCATTTTGAAGGATGCCTGGTGGCTGGACCAGGATAATTCCACTTTGGCTAACCTGTTTGTTTCTTTGGTTATTTTATCTATTAGGGGAATGTAGTTGGCATTAACTAATTGTAAGGGGTCTGCTGTTATTTGTAGTCCTAAGTAGGGTATGCTTGTTTTATTCCAGGTGTAGGGGAAGGTTGTTTGCAGGTGGGATTGGAGACGGGGGGAGGTTCAGGCCTAGTATGATGCCGCGTACATGCGATCATTTTTCGGCATGAAAAAAACGTTGTTTTTAAAAAATGTCCTTTAAAATGATCGTGTGTGGGCTTCACATAATTTTTTGGGTTCTGAAAAACGTAATTTTTTTTTTCGAACATACTGCATTTTTTGAGAAAGAAAGTTTACCGCTCAGATGTGTTGTACTGTATGTCACAACGCTTTGCTTGAGCATTTTTTTTAAAACGACCGTGTGTGGGCAACGTCGTTTTAATGACGAAGTTGGAAAAAACGTTTTTTTCTACATGCCGAAAAATGATCATGTGTACACGGCATGAGGGATTTTGTAAAATTGACTTTATAGTAGGAGATTTGGCTAAATTGATTAAAAATGTCATGGGCATGAGGCAGGGACGTGTTTGAGGTTAGAAAGATGACAATATCATCAGCAAAAAGGTTAATATTATGTGTGTTACCTTGGAGAGAGAAGCCTGGTGTACCCAGTGTGTCCTGATTTTTTCTGCTAGGGGTTCAATAATAAGGTTGAAAATTTAAGGAGACAGGGGGCACCCCTGTCTCATTTCATTTTTGATGGAAAATGGGAGAGATAGCATATTGGAGGTGTAAACCTGTGCACAGGGGGAGGAATATAAAGCTGGATAGCAGATAGTATAGGTCCCGAGAATTCAAATTTTTGGAGGGCCTGGGTCATGTAGCCCCAATGTACCCTGTTAAATGCCCTCTCTGCATCCAAAGAGAGCAGCAGAGAAGGCATCCTACAGGCCACAGAATGGTGTATGATGTCTAAAACTTTTCTCGTGGCATCAGATGCCTGTCTGCCCATGGTGAAGTCTGTTTGTTCAGGTTTGATCAAAGTTGATATGATTGGAAGGAGTCTATGGGCCAGGATGATGGCATAAAGCTTAACATCAGTGTTTAACAGAGAAATAGATCTAAATTTGGCCGGTGTGGTGGGATCTTTACCTGGCTTCGGAATAGTGACAACATAGGCTTTAAGTATTTCAGAGGGAAACGAGGCAGAGGATATTGCTTCAGAATAAACCAACTGTAACATAGGGGAGAGGACCTTGTGGAAGGTCTTATAGTTGCTGTTTGGTAACCCATCTGGGCCCGGGGACTTACCATTGGGGAGGGTTTTGATCGCCTTCCAAATCTCAAGCTCTGTGATGGGTGAATTGAGGGACTTCAATTGTGATTTTCATAATGAAGGAAGTGCCAGGTCTGCTAAGAAATTTTGAATGGCTTCATCAGAAGGTTGTGGAGTGTTAGGGTCTTCTTTTAGATTGTATAAATAGAAAAGGAGAAACCCCCCAGGGTGGGACTTTAACGGTAACAACTCAGATTCAAAAGGAAGTAATAATATTCAAAGTTTATTTAACAACTTATTACAAAAAAGAAGGGTTAAAATCATCATTAATACGTTGGTGCGTAACTTGTCCACAATGGTCCTATAGAGCCCAACGCATTTCAGGTCTTCGTCCTTTCGTCAGGGGCTAATGTCCATGTGGAGTCACTGTATATAATACAAATAACCATATTTTAAAATTCTTATACAAAGTTAAAATAAATTACATATCTATACAAAACAGGAGAACACAGTAACTGTACAGCATACATATCATACCCGTCACCATATATGTAGACTCATGGCTGAGCCGGCAGGCATCCAGGTGGTGGCAGAAACAGCCCCCCCGGCAGACAGAAGGCAGGGCGTGCAGCAAGGCAGAACCACCTCAATAACTCCAAACAAGCCCAACGGTGCCAAATTGAGGCTGACAAAGCATTAGTATCACTCCCAATCCTAAACATAACCAAAAATATAAATAAGGATATTAGATTGTATAAAGAGGTGTAATAATCCGCAAAGGAGTTTGCAATTTCCGTGGGATTGTAGATTTTGCTTTTGTCTGAGTTACAGATAAAGAAGGAAACGTTAGTTTTTGCTTTACAATCTTTTAGCTGCTGAGCAAGGGATTTGCCAGCTCGGTTGCCAGAAGAGTAGTGGGTCAATTTAAGGGATCGGATATGTTTGTCATAACAACATAACAACAAGAGCCTGAGATCGCAGCCTAGTCAATTTATTTGCAATAGAAATATCAGAAGTGCTTTTATTTTGAGCTTCTAGGGATTTAATATCAGAGAGAAAGGAATCTAACTTTTATGTCCTCTGCCTTTTTGCCCTCGAGCACAGTTGAAATATAATGCCCCTAATAAAGGCTTTGTGGGCATGCTGCACAATAAATGGATTAGATACAGACTGAGCATTTAGAGCAAAATATTCATTCAGATGGTTGGTTAAAGTAGCATCCTGGGAAGGCTGCTGAAATAGCCAAGAGTTAGAGTGCCAAATATAGGCAGGCGTTGATATGTGGCTTTCATGCACTGTGATGGATACAGGAGCATGGTCTGACCATGTGATATACCACAATAACTAGGTGCGAAAAAGATGAATTTCCACAAATAAGATTTTGCACTAGGTACAACAATAAAGTGCCAACAATCCAAAAAATCTTCAAAAGAAACTGGAAAATCCTAGAGTCGGATCCTGTGCTAAATAAATGCTTACCGCCCCACCCCAATCTAATAATTAGGAGACCCAAAGACCTGAGGAGCATTATTGCTCCAAGCAGAGTAAAGAAAAGCAAAGATAAAGGGTTAAATAAGATTTGGACAAGCATATTCGATCAAAAGGGCAGCTATAAGTGTGGAGGGGGGAATTGTGGCAATTGTGCGCACATGTGTCATAGAAAAAAAGAGGTAGTAGGAGCTGATGGAACAAAGCACAAGATTAAACAATTTATCAATTGCGGCACCTCCTATGTTGTGTATGGCCTGATTTGCCCATGTGGGCTATTGTATATCGGTCGCACTTCTCGACAGATGAGAATCAGGATGACCGAACATAGAAGTAACATTACAACAGAAAAAGATAAGTGTTCGGTGCCGAGACACTTTAAAGAGTTCCTTGACAGCAGCATAGACGGGCTCAAAGTGTTTGGCATAGAAGCTATGCCAAGCGACCTTGATAGTGGCAAAAAGTTTCAGATCCTGTGCAGAAGGGAGGCCTACTGGATCTTTTCTTTAAAAACCTTGGCTCCGCAAGGTCTGAATGAAGAGATTGAGCTACACAATATAACATAATTGAGTTCAAATGAGCCCGGTAGACATTGGTACAATCAGTGGCGGTCCACCCATCTGTAGTAAGGTTTTGAGTTGATGCTAGAGGGAGTTAGGAGAAAATTTGCAATCCTGTGCAGTTCTGTTTTTATTCGTGTTATAGATAGGGATGACAAGTAACTTTTATTGGAGTGAATATGTATTTATTAATTTAATCTAGTGGACGATATTGTCGCTACTTGTAGTATGGGGTTTGTGTATATATATATGTATGTATATGTATATATATGTACTGTATATATACTGTACAAGTAGACTGTAACTCTATGATACAATCAAATAATGTGGTCTTTAAATTATATATTTATTTCTCTCTCTCTTTATTCCCATGGGATTTGTCCCAGGGGTTCCGTGCAAGGAGGGATGTCACTAAGTGGCTACTGGTGCACAGATACTGGTCTTCACGTAGGGATGTATATGTCAATATGTGTTATATTCCTACGGTTGGGCCTTTTGCATGCTTTATATATTTATATATTTATTTAAACTTGTATGCAGTCATTTCCGCCAATATTACTGCTAGCTCTAGGACATAGCCTAGGATGGCTTGATCACACAGATTGGACCATGAATGTGGGTTCTTTTATATGTACCTTAAAAGATGTGCTTCCTATACAGCGTGTTTGTACTATATAACAATGCTTTTAATATAAGTGTTTATATACCATTTTTTATTATATTTATCATTACATGTATATACACTGTGTATTTTATCAATTTTTATACTCTTTTAAGAGTGATGTATAATAGCATCAGGAGATGGACTTGCGCCCGTCTCCCATTAGATATGCCTGCTCTGGCACGGCTGCTATCATCCTGTCGTGGGGGTGTGTGTGTATATATGGCGCAGGGGCCTTGGGGCCACACTCTTTTAGCCTAGTGTGTGGGGGGTTAGACTTGCCCCC
This sequence comes from Rana kukunoris, assembly GCA_029574335.1. Lineage (NCBI taxonomy): Eukaryota > Metazoa > Chordata > Amphibia > Anura > Ranidae > Rana > Rana kukunoris. The sequence continues at coordinate 151,900,565 of CM056056.1, forward strand.
TGCACCGTCATGTAGAGCTCCGGAAGCTCGTTCACTGGCTGGCATCAAACCGGAAGTGGCGGGTGGAACGCAAACACCCGCACTTCCTGTGACTGTGGAACGCAACCCACATGCTATGCGCGTGCATATCTGTGTGCGCGCGCATGCGCGAGTACGGCGAAACCGGAAGTGCGGGTGGAGCGCAGAAGGCCCCGCACTTCCTGATTGTGGACGGCGTGCGTTCCAGCTAACCAGGGCGCCGACACAGATCGGCAGAGAACGGTGGGGTGGCGGCAGCCCGCGGTGGATGTGGGCGTCTCCTCGGGCACAGGATGTCACCAGGTGGGTGCTTTCATGTTGTACCCCCATGCCCTGTTGTGACACAAATTGGCTCCGATATAGGTCCTGGCAAATTGGCCAGGCTGCAGTGGAGCTGCCAGTTGATATAGAGTAACTGGGAGTGTGGTGATCCCATTGCACCGCTGTACTGTCAGTTCTGTAATATTGTATTGCTGTGTACTCCACTGTATAGGATGGGCACTTGGATCACCCTAGAACAACTTGCCCCTCTACACAGATGGAGCCCCTCTGGAAAATTAGTGGGCTGGGCGGAGCCCCGTAAGAAAGGCGGTACTCGCTATTCAGTGACCAATGACTGCGCCTATATGCACACATGCTCCTTTAAAGGATGATCTGCAGAAAGAGAGAGTTACCACAGACCACCTAGGCTTTGAGGAAGGGGGCACGCCCCAGAAACGTGTCAGCCATATTGGTGTCAAGGGTCGGATTGGCAGGTGCCGTGAGGTCCAGTTTTAGCTGTTTTTAAATGCGCTTACTTCTGAATGTTTGTAAGTAGGACAATTGCTTTTTATTTCATGTTTATTAAAAAAATGTAAGTGGTAATGCACAAGGTCGGTGCGCCCTCCTTTCTTTTCTTTTTCATTTTGACCATGTGATGTCATGTTGTGCCTGGAGGAATGAAAGGTGAAGTCACGTTCATTAGAATGTTGACATTGTACATTTCCTCTGCAAGTAGTAGTGATTTTAAAGAGGGTAGGGGTCGTTGTGGTTTAAAAGTAGTGTCCATCTTTTAGCCACTGTCATGTTGTAGTCCCCACACATTATCACTGCCCCACGTTTGATTGATTGTACCTTACAAAATACCTTCCTCAAGAAACTGAGCTGGTGGGTACATATAGGTTGACTATAGGAGTAGTATAAGGAACTGAAAAATTGACTTTTTAGGCACCACTAAAGATTTGATAAAAAATTGAATTTTAATATAAATTATAGATAAAAATTCATATTAAATGGATACTAGTAGTATCCTAAACTAAACATACAAAGTACTATATAAAAATGAGCCACATATAACTTCACAAGATCAGGTGTATAACCGTAATGACATATATTCAGACTTGAAAAGGTCTCATCAGACTATGGTGATGAAGAATTCCATTGCCGAAAGGTGTTTTCTGATTTGTCAGTGATCTGGATCTTGGGTGTTTAGAGGGTCATTCTTGGGGTACTCGACATGTTTCGCGGGATTAACCGCTTCGTCAGGAGCTTAAGTACTACAATACAAAATATAGGTAAATAATAACATCGTATACACACACAAATATCATGCTTGAAAAAATGCCATGATTGCATAATTATCGCATTTAATCTGTGTTTCAGACTTACCAGTTCACTGGTAGTGCTGAGAATCGAATGTGGCTTACACTCAGTCTCTTACTCTAGCATTCCCCTACAACATCCAGCCGGGTGGAAGGATAACCAAAGATCTGTCAAAAAGCATGGTATGGCATATATTGATCCATAGACACCTTGGGGAAATATGTAAAAGAAAAACCTGAAATTATTTTTAGAAAAAGTTCCTTCATTGGAAATCGAATTACAAATAGCGAGTACAAACCTAAAAAAGACATAATTCCACTTAACAGGGGCCTTAATATCTGTGGACAGTGTTCCTACTGCCCCTGGATCAAAACAGGCACAATTTTTCGATTGCCCAATGGCGAATCTTTTCGCCCCTTCTTCAGTGCTACATGCAACACTGAAGGAGTGGTTTACTTGATGACATGCCAGTGTGGCGCCTTTTATGTAGGCAAAACCATACGACAACTAAAACAGCGAATTTATGACCACATATATTATTCGCAGTATGCCAAAATGATCACGCCAGTCAGTCGTCATCTAGGACTGTATCACAAAAATGACACATCCATGATCAAATTTATTGTCCTAGAAGTTATACCTCGAGATCCTCAAGGTGGAAATTTGGACAAGCGAATTCTCCAGAAGGAGACATTATGGATAGAGCGCCTAGGGGCGACCAAACCCCCTGGCATCAATGAGGTTCTGTCATACCGCCCCTTCCTGTAGGCTTTTTTAATATACCAGTATTAGATTCCTTTATCTATATACACATTTTTTTCAATTGTTTCATATGTTTGTTGTGTTTGGCTACATCATGTGTCTCTATATACCACACTATCTAGAGAAAAAACTGTTTTGAATGCGGTTTTATTGGCGTATTGATATACCCCTGTTAAAAGATTCTCTCTGACTGCATAAAGATGAAATTGTTATGCTGTTAAAAATGGGAAGTAGGGGAAAGATACACAGGAGAAATACTGATGGAAAATCTATGCTCAAGTTTCTTTAGAAAAAAATCTAAAATGCTATAACATTTCACTTTGTTGTTCCTATATGAGATATATAAGGAAATAATGTTAACTAATTTGCTCGCCCCATATCTTCAGAGCGAGGTACAGGCATGTATTGTTCATTGCAAGTTTACTATTGAATGTGTATTTCGCCCACTTTGTCAAGCTCTGCATTACAATTACGGTTCCGTTTTTATTGCATGAAAGGCTTGATCCTGCGCTGACACTTATATGGCCACTCAAGCTTCTGTTTCCTGCCTAACAAGTCTAAGCCCCTCCTTGTGAGGGCTGTCTTGGTACGGCAGAACTCAGAGGCAACCCGGATGTTTTACACCTATCCACATGCACTTCCGCCCTTAGCGGCACCCGGATGCCCTCAGTATCCGTGGGCGCATGCGCCAGTCCGGCGCATGCGCAAAGTGTTTCTACGGCCGGTCTGCGTGACGTCTGACGTATGTCCGGCGTTACGCAGATGGGGAGCATTCAAAAACAAACGCGGGCCTTTCGCCACACAGACACACACTGGAGTGGCGTGGCAGCGTACTGGGGAGACTCAGCTTTGGATTCATTTAAACCCTATGTTTACACAAGGTTAGTTACTCTGAAACTCTGGATGGAATAGATTATGCCTGATAGGCACGGCCATCCTTAGAAACTATACCTAATAGCATTTCGTGTTATTTCATTGAATTCAACAGCATATTTGACCCTGTCATTGCCGGCCGGCTGTGCTGCTTTTGTTGATTCCATCCAATTTGAACCCAGTAGCGGACACCCATTTGGTGCCTGGTTTTCAGTCCAACCTTATTATACAAGTAAGTCTTATTGCTATTATGGATCTATATCCGTGTCAGGCTGCAATTTTCACTATGACAGCCATCACTTTATGTAATTCAACTTTACTTTTACTTTTATTTACCTTGAGTTCATATGCTCCGCTATACGTGTCTATGGATCAATATATGCCATACCATGCTTTTTGACAGATCTGTGGTTATCCTTCCACCCGGCTGGGTGTTGTAGGGGAATGCTAGAGTAAGAGACTGAGTGTAAGCCACATTCGATTCTTAGCACTACCAGTGAACTGGTAAGTCTGAAACACAGATTAAATGCGATAATTATGCAATCATGGCATTTTTTCAAGCATGATATTTGTGTGTGTATACGATGTTATTATTTACCTATATTTTGTATTGTAGTACTTAAGCTCCTGATGAATCGGTTAATCCTGCGAAACATGTCAAGCACCCCAAGAATGACCCCCTAAACACCCAAGATCCAGATCACTGACAAATCAGAAAACACCTTTCGGCAACGGAATTCTTCATCACCATAGTCTGATGAGACCTTTTCAAGTCCGAATCTATGTCATTACGGTTATACACCTGATCTTGTGAAGTTATATGTGGCTCATTTTTATATAGTACTTTGTATGTTTAGTTTAGGATACTATCAGTATCCATTTAATATGAATTTTTATCTATAATTTATATTAAAATTCAATTTTTTATCAAATCTTTAGTGGTGCCTAAAAAGTCAATTTTTCTGTTCCTTATACTACTCCAATACTTTTTAGGACGAGGCACTATAGTTATCTAAGGTGTTAATTGCCACCTCAGGGCACAGCAATTACAAAACCCCATAGGTTGACTATAGTGTAGGGATTATTGTTGAATGTGCCCACCAGAATCAGATATCTATCCTCGGGGTCTGTGTACGTCTCCAGGAGGGAGAAGGCCACAGAATCCCTGATGGCAATGAGAACCCCTTTCTGCTTTTTGGAGGCTGAAGCTTTGAATATATGTGGAAATGTCCTATCACTAAATAGGGGGGGGGGCGCATTTGAGTCCAACCAATGTGTTTCCTGTATGCACAGAATGTCTGAGTGCAATTTGAGGGCTTCTCTCCAGACCAAAGCTAATTTAGCCCAGTGGTTCAGGCCATGGACATTAAAGAAAGTCACTTTGTTAGCCATGTCTGGTAAGTGGGAGGGAGAGCTAACAGTACCTTATATAGACCAGGACACCTATAGGAGGTCTGTGGTCAGCAAGTTGTGAGCGCTGGTGTAAAATAGGCCATTTTCACAGGTATACGTTTGCTTTCCATCTCGTACAGGGTAGGGTAAGGAATGAAGAACATAAAAAACAATAGGGAGAAAGTCAAAGAACAAACAAATAACTGACATTGTAAAAAGGTAGATTCCATCCGGAATCTGGGGACAGGTTTATTGCGCATTATTCAAGGAAGGGAAACTTGTGGACTGTGAACTTCATATTGACATGGGAATCATGTAGATTAGGTTGCTTAGTACTGCAGAAGCACTCAGGCGCTATGTTTTTGTTTTTTTTTCCGCTTGTGCGACACAACATGCCATTTATCCCGGGCGTGCATCTTGGAGGTGGATGGGGTTCTGTCAAGAGATTGCTCTGTTAGTATGTCCCAGTCTCTCAGCAGGACCAAACCTTTTTCCAGACTGGTAATCACTGTGGACTTGCCTTCTCTAGTGATAGTCAGCTTCGTTGGGTAGCCCCACCTGTACAGTATACTATGATTTCGTAGCGATTTGGTCACAGGTAGCAAGGATTTACGCTTCTGTATAGTGTACTGCGAGAGATCTGCAAATAATTGAATTCTGGAGTATTTTTGCAGAAGGCCAGCATAAATTGTTCTTTTTACATGGAAGAAATGCACTGCATCAGTACATCCCTAGGAACACTATCTGAGAGATGGAGTGGCTTAGGTAGGCGGTGAATCCAATCAATAATCAGTTCGGAGGCTGGTACTGAGGGGAGACAGGCCGCCATGAAATCTTGGGTATATTGGTTGAGCTGTGCTGTGAAATAGTTTCAGGTATGCCATGCAATTTCACATTGTTCCTATGTGATTTGTTTTTGAGGTCGGCAACCACGTCACTTCATCAGACTGATCATTGTGTGCATCAAATAGTATGTTATACGAGGCTGCATATTCACCCATCTTCTTTTCAACATAGCCAATTCTGCCCCCCAGATCTCCTACTTCAGCTTTAAATTTCCATACACTCCATCATAGCTGCAAGGAGGGAGCTGCACAGAGATACCAGCATATCTTCCAGAGTAGTGTCAGAATCTGGCTGGTTAGTGGTAGGGAAAGAGTTAATGGTGTCCTCCAGCTCCCTTGTGTCTTCCATAGAGGCCTGGAGATCACTCAGCTTAGTGCTGTGTGAGTCAGCTGACATTCGGGGCTTAGATTTCACTGGGTTGCAGGAGAGAGGTGTAGAGGCTGCGGATGAATGCTGGTGTAATCCACCCTCGAAGGCGGGCTGGGTGTAGCAGAGAGGGGTCCGTTCCTGGAGGCCAGGAAGCAGCTGTTGGCGCCATCTTAGAGCTCACTGCGGTCCTTAGGAGGGAAGAAATCCCTCAGTTTTTTTTGGGTGTGCGTCAGTCTTCCGCTTGTTGTTCATCTCCAGGGGTTGTGCGGCACAATGGCTATGTTCTGGTGCTGTTGGGGTCAGCCTGAGTCACCTTGTAGTGCCGGAATTCCCATCGCTGGAGCTACAGGATCAGCCATCCATTTAGTTGTGTGGTAGCCACGCCCCCGCATTTTATGAACTTTTTGAAAATGCTATTTGCTTGGATTTGTATTGATCCATAGATGCCAACAATCCCAGATTTGCTGGAACAGTCCCCAATCTTGGCCCTCTCTCCTGCTGACGTTGTGTACTGAACTACATCCCACAAGTATCAAAGTAAGCAATAAAGCATATAACAGTTTCAATTTAAATAGACGCAATTGTCCTGCAGGATTTAGAATTTAAGCCTAGCTTTCCTACTTAGGGAGAACTTTCCCTAAAATGAACATAAAAGGCGAGAAAAAAAGATGTTAGTCTAACTCGCTTTGGGCTCTCGGTAATCAAAGCCAGGACTCATTGTTTGAGGGTTCCGGTTCACTAGATGTGGAAAAATTCTTTTGTCGGCTTGATGGAGCTCTTTACATTGGTATACACTGGAGGTGTAGTCCCTTTGTTTGATAAAAAGATAACACTTCCCCAGAGATGATAACACAGCAGGCAGAGTTCCCCTTTAATAAAGGTGATAAGCTGGGAAATCAAAATGAAGACAAAGAAAAATGGATAGCCGCACTCCAAAACCTGATGGGTGGTCTTTTATTCAATAGACAGCTGATGGGACACCTGATGGGTGGTCTTTTATTCAATAGACAGCATGTACAAAAATAGGGTCACAGCAGTGGAAACAAGGAACAGCCGACGCGTTTCGCACTGGATCAGTGCTTATTCATGGCTCATGAGCCATGAATAAGCACTGATCCAGTGCGAAACGCGTCGGCTGTTCCCTGTTTCCACTGCTGTGACCCTATTTTTGTACATGCTGTCTATTGAATAAAAGACCACCCATCAGGTTTTGGAGTGCGGCTATCCATTTTTCTTTGTCTTCATTTTGCTTAGTGCACCGCCAGCACCCTCGGTATCCTGCACCACCTGTAACCATTTAGTGATCCCACCTGGAGCGGTGACTCCTTTCTCTCTATCGAAGCTGGGAAATCACTTTAACCACTTGGCGCCCATCCACCGTCAAATAGCGGAGGGACAGTGTGGCTCTCCTTCTGGGTGGACGTCATATGACGGCGTACCAGAACAGCTGCTCTCGCTCTGTTGCTAGGATATGGCATTGCCCTGTTCTCTATAAAGAGCCACTGACGCAGTTCTTTAACCATGTGATTGGCTGTGTCCAATCACATTTAAACACAAAAGTGAAATAAATGGGCTCTCCTCATTGGAGAGCATAGGGAAGGTAATTAGGACACCTATTATTAGTGCCCTGATTACAGGAAAGCTGCAGCAGTGCAACCAGTCAGTGCCCATGAGTGCCACCAAACAGTGCCCATGAGTGACACAAATCAATGTCCATTATTAGTGCCAGTCAATGCTGTATTTTAGTGCCCATCAGTGCCTGCTCATTAGTGCTGTCCATCAATTACCATCAGTGCTGTCTATCTGTGCTGCATATCAGTGCCCAGCAGTGTCACCTATCAGTGCTGCTTTCCAGTTCTCATCAGTGCGACATAATAGTGGCACCTATCAGTGCCCATCAGTGTGGCATAATAGTGCCTCCTTATTTGTGCTGCCTCATCAGTGCCCATAACTGCCATCCCATCAGTGCAGCCTATCAATGCCGCCTCACCAGTGCACATCTTATGACCATTTTATAATCTGCATTCATCAACAATGCAGTGTGTTACAAGAACTTTATGTTTTGTTTTTTTTTTTAACCAGAAAGTGAAGAATCCTTATGAAATCATTTTTTTTTTTTATGTTTAAGGTCGGAAGAGAAATGTTTAAGGACATTGAGACATTCCATCCTAAATTTTGCCCCTGGCCTGAGCTGCTTCTTTACCCCATACATAGTGCCACTGCTAAAATGTCACCTACTTCACTTACACTCTACATAGACTGGGAATTACAATACATTATATGATGACAGGTGACATTTGTGTCTGATTGATTAATTAGTGTGTGTCATGAAGGTACAAAGTAACCGGCAGTAGATGTATATGGATTTTTATCACTGAAATCAACAATGTGGCTTATTTTATTCCAAGAGAACAACGATGAGCCTTCTATTATCTCACTGAAATCAGTAATGTTCTTTTCTTCTTGCCTCTGTCCACCTCTGCGGACTAATGATGAACCGTCAGGTTGTTTCAGCCAGAGAAACACTGGCGAGCGCGCCAGTGTTGATATGTTGATTCAAATTACAACTTGCATGTCCCATTGACGTGAACCAATTGCGGAACTGGTGTTTCATATGCTATAGACTAGACCTGTGAGAATTTTTTTTTTTTTGGGAGGGGTGGTGGAGCTGTATCCATGATCTTGGCTGTACTACCTAGTAATGTGAAAGAAGGGAGTTACGGTTTTTCAGACTTCATGGACTTCAAGCTTGTTCCAGTTCAGTGACTTGAAAATTAATCGAAGCGGTAGTAAACCCATACATTAAAAAGCTAGTATGCAGCATGTAGTATGCATACTTGCTCATTATGAAATACTTACCTCATAATGAAGCCCTCGTATCGGAGCCTGCTCCACGCTGATGGAGCTGACATCTTGCCCTCGGTGTGTCTTCTGGGTTCACGGCTCCAGCGATGTGAGTGGGAATTTTCTTCCCGGAAAGGTCCGGCAATGCTGCCGGACCTTCAGCTAGGGCATTCAGAGCACATGCGCCGTGATGTCAGCGCCTGCATGTATAAGGTATATCTTCTAAACCATACAGGTTTAGGAGACATTAGTTTTACCTACAGGTAAGCCTTATTATAGGCTTATCTGTAGGTAAAAGTGTAACATTTGGGTATACAACCACTTTAATTCAGTCCCAGGGCTTACACCTTTAAAAATAAGCCAGCAGTGGCAGCTCTTATATCTTTTGTCCTTACAAGTTCTGTTTTAATCTTCTGCATTTTGACATTTTACAGCTTATTTTGCTCTCACATTTCTCTTTTCATTTATTTGAGCATTTTAGATTGTGGCAATGCCAAAATTATTTGCTAACAGGAAAAGTTCTGACATGTAATTTGCCTCTGTGCCACTGAACTAAGTTATATTTAGCTTCAATGTTTTCAGGGAATACATAACAATGTATCTATTGTAGCTCATACATACTTTTAGGCCCCATTCACATATCTCTTAGCTGGAACATAGGTCCCGCTAGCGATATTAAAAGCACAATTCACACACATTTTCGTGTGTCGTGTTTAGTGCAGTCTATTCACTTGAATAGGCTGCCCTATGCATGTTTGTCGCGTCAAAAAAACTCAAAAAGTGTTAAAATTTTGGCCCTGAGCCAACCACATTTTTGCATGGTCATTTAGCCATAATTCTCACGCATCACAGCGAAATCACACTGCATTCGGGATGCCATTGAGAACAATTGGCACCCAACGTGTGTTGCGTGTTTTGCCGTGATTTGGAATTGGGAGCAGAATTGTGCCGATTATGCCCACGATTCCCAATTACCCATAAGGGAACAGCCTAACATTTAGAGTTTAGCTACTTGCATTATGCCCCTTGTATAAACTGCTTCTCCTAAACTCACATTTTCATGTGTAGAGGACACCCTAAAAGGAGAGGGAATTTTGACTACAAAAGAAAGCTGAATATGTCTAAATGTGCCTAAATGATATGGGAGTTTAAAGGGGTTGTAAAGGTAGATTTTTTTTCACCTTAATGCATCCCCCGTGCCCCTGTTTTACTTACCTCACCCCTTGAAAGTCCCACGCTCGTCCCCATCATCCTCTTCGGTTCCCAGCCTGGCCGTTGATTGGCTAGGTTGGACGGATTGATAGCAGCGCAGCCATTGGCTGGTGCAGCTGTCAATCACATCCAACGAGGGGGGCGGGGCCGAGTGATACAGTTGCTGGCTATGCCCGCCGTTGTATCACAGGAGCGCGCCCGCAAAAGCTTTCCACCATGCGAGCTCGCTCGCATGAAGGTGGAAAGCTCTTGCGGGGGAGGAGCCAAGACAGCCGCGAGGGACCCCAGAAGACGTGGATCGGGGCCACTGTGTGCAAAACGAGCCGCACAGTGGAGGTAAGTATAACATTTTTGTTATTTAAAAAAATAAATACAAATTATTTAGTGGTCCTTTAACATGTTTCACTTCAATGGCCAGAATAAATAAAAATTCTGATTCAATGAAATATATAAATGCCCAAACTTCAAACGCTGCTAAACTGGTTTTTAAAAACACAGCTTAGGTGAGTTTTTAACGCTGATTTTCTCCTATCAGGAGAAGCAGCGTTTAAAATAAACCAGTGTGCATGAGGCCTTATGTAATGTGTAGTGTGAGTCTCAATGATTTAAAATGATTCTGTGTCTTTACATATCTTGTAATGCCACGTACACACACTCAGAATTTCTGACAACAAATGTTCGATGGGAGCTTTTGGTCGGAAATTCTGACCATGCGTAGGCTCCATCGGACATTTGTTGTCGGAATTTCCAACAACAAAAGTTTGAGAGCTGGTTCTCAAATTTTCAGATAACAAAATCTGTTCTCGTAATTTCCGATCGTGTGTGGACAATTCCGACGCACAAAATTCCACGTTTACTCTGAATGAAGTATGAGGCGGAAGCAATCGGTCTGTTAAAACTAGCGTTAGTAATGGAGATAGCACATTTGTCACACTGTAACGGACTGAAAAGCATGAGGCTGAAAAGCGCGAATCGTCTCTCACCAAACTTCTACTAACGCGACTGGTATTGAACTCCCCTTTTCTATTGCCGTCGTACGTGTTGTACGTCACCGCGCTCTTGATGTTTGGAATTTCCAACAACATTTGTGTGACCGTGTGTATACAAGACAAGTTTGAGCCAACATCCGTCGGAAATGTATCCACAGTTGTTGTTGGAATGTCCGATCGTCTGTATGCAGCATTAGTGTTTTTATATTTGCATGCATACAAATGATTTCTGATGTCTTCTTTATGAATTCACTAGGAATGTGCTTGGCTCCTATTTCAGTGAATTTCCCAAGCAATGTAATTGAAATGAAGGTCAGAATTGTTTGTCTTACTCCAAGTATGTGTCAGAAATGGACATAATATTAATGTGTTGTAGGGTGTAGGGTTTGTAACATTTAGCACCATTTACATATATATATATATATATATATATATATATATATGTGTGTATGTATGTATGTGTGTATATATATATATATATATATATATATATATATATCAGGGCTGTTACTGATCAAAATTTTTGTGTTCGATTAATCGTTTTTTTTTTTTTAATCGATTAATCGACTAACTTTGAGAATAGCATTAAAACTTTTATAGTCTTCAAGTAGGTAACAAAATAAATATTGCACTGGAGATAAAATAGATGTAGCTACATAAACTGTAAAAATGGCAGTCATAAAAACATGTAGTTAAGTATGATACTGGTATATAAATGTGTACAACGATACCACTGCTGAATCCAGATGAGGAGGGGTTAACATCAGGCCGTCAGCATGAATCCCAGGTTGATAGAGGGAAGTGTAACAGCCCATGCATGTGGCAGATAGTAAGTTCCCACCGGCATGCAGATATGATGGCACAGCAAAGGAGCCCTTTAGATGGACACGGCAAGCCCAGCCGGTGTCCGTGACGTCACCGGATCTCCAACGGAACTCCCTAAAGGCCCGGAAGCCGGCAGAGAGGTAAATACCAGTCGAAATAATTTTGATCGATCAAAAAAATGTTGATCGATCAAAAAAATTAAAGATTAATCGATGAATTAATAGTTCATTTCCACAGCCCTAATATATATATAATGTGTATAGATAGATAGATATACAGTATCTCACAACAATTTGTACACTCAGTGTTACAAGGTCTCAGGTGTGAATGGTGAGCAGGTGTGTTAAATTTCGTGTTATTTCTCTCACTTTATCATACTGGTCACTGGCAATTCAACATCATGGCAAAGAACTCTCTAAGGAGCTGAAAAAAAATGTGTCTCTACATAAAGATGGCCTAGGCTATAAAACAATTGACCCTGAAACTGAGCTGCAGCACAGTGGCCAAGACCATACAACAGTTTAAGAGGACGCGTTTCACTCAGAACAGGCCTTGCCATGGTCGGGCAAAGAAATTGATTGCACATGCTCAGCGTCATATCCAGAGGTTGTCTTTGGGAAATAGATGTATGAGTATTGCCAGAATTGCTACAGTGGTTTAGGGGTGGGGGTCAGCCTGTCAGTGCTCAGACCATACGCCGCACACTGCATCAAATTGGTCTGCATGGCTGTTGTCCCAGAAGGAAGCCTCTTCTAAAGATGATGCACAAGAAAGCCTGCAAACAGTTTGCTAAAGACAAGCAGACTAAGGACATGGATTAATGAAACCATGTCCTGTGGTCTGATGAGACCAAGATAAACGTATTTGGTTCAGTATGTGGTGCCAACCAGGTGAGGAGTACAAAGACAAGTGTGTTTTGCCTACAGTCAAGCATGGTGGTGGGAGTGTCATGGTCTGGGGCTACATGAGTGCTGCCAGCATTAGGGAGCTACAGTTCATTGAGGAAACTATGAATATCAACATGTACTGTGGCATACTGCAGTCCCTTTGAGACTGGGCCGCAGGGCAGTATTCCAACATAACAACCCCAAACAAACCTCCAAGACAACCACTGCCTTGCTAAAGAAGCTGAGGTTAAAGGAGATGGACTGGCCGAGCATGTCTCCAGACCTAGACCCTATTGAGCATCTGTGGGGCATCCTTAAACGGAAGGTGAAGGAGCGGAAGGTCTCTAATATCCACCAGCTCCATGATTTTATTTCGGAGGAGTGGTAGAGGACTCCAGTGGCAACCTGTGAAGCTCTGGTTAACTCCATGCCCAAGAGGGTTAAGGCAGTGCTGGAAATTAAAGGTTGGCACACAAAATATTGACACTTCAGGCCCAATTTGGACATTTTTAGTTAGGGATATACTCACTTTTGTTGCCAGCCGTTTAGACATTATTGGTTGTGTGCAGGGGTGTTGCTAGGTCTGCAAAAGATCTGGGTCTAGAGCCCATAGCAGCGGTCACCAACCTTTAGCAGGCCCGGGTGGGGGGACACACACATGCCGACGGTAAGCAATGGCTGGTGTTGGCGCTTCAATCATCATGGTACCATGGTTGATTTGGTGTCAGGGTGATTAAAGCGCATTGTTTCTATTGTTACATTGTTATGTATAATGAAGTGGTTCAACTCACCATAATGCAGAATCAGTGGGAGCTATGGGCGTGTCACTTGCCACATCTTCTGCCACCAGATCCAGCGTGTCACCTACCACCGTCACCTGTCACCAGATGCAGCATGTCACCTGCCACTAGATGTGGATTGTCACTTGCCACGTCACCTGCCACCTTTTGCAGATTGCCTCGTCACCTACCACCATTTGCAGATTGTCACTTGCCACATCACCTGCCACCATTTGCGTATTAAAAAAAAGGGGGTGTATATTGCGCCAAGTGTACAGTTGGAACAATAAATTTAATATAGCTGCACCATCAGGAAAACTGCTGGGAATCCAGACGGGAAAGTAGAGAACCCTGCTCTCTATTTTCTCATTGGGATTCCCAGCAGGAAACACTATTTCCTGCCGAGAAAAGCGGTCACCTGTATGCTTACCTGCCTTGTAACAAAACCACGTATGCTCGATAAGGGTTTGACGCATGCGCTGTAGCATACAAGGTTAGTGTGGGGTGTAGCAAGATGGCGTAGTCGATGACGTCACCGTATTTATGCCATTCAAAAGAACGGCGGTTCTTTTGAATGGCGGTCTGTATGCACGGCTTTGCAAGAAAAGCCTGCCAGGAATCCCATGAGGAAAACCAACGTTTATTCCCGGCTGTGTGTACAGGGCCTTACTGTTATTTGCTCCACACAGTTTGGGGCTTGTCAGGCCTTGTTAATATTGCCACAAAAGATACTTGCCTTGTACATCACGTTTATGGTTTTTCAGCATAACAAGAAGGTCAAAGACATGTAGGTTCCCTGCTATACTAATAAAAGCATGTACTTTTTTTGGAATAAAGTAAGATTTTTTGGGATGTGGATTTTTTTTTTAACCACTTAAGGACCGCCTCCTGCACATTTACGTCGGCAGAATGGCTCGGCTGGGCACATTCTGCAAACTGAGACCGCGGGACTCGTGGACCCGATCGCCATTGGAGTCCCGTGATCGGTCCCCAGAGCTGAAGAACGTTCTTCACTGTGGCGGCGTCATCGATCGTGTGATCCCTTTTATAGGGATACACAATCGATGATGTTACACCTACAGCCACACCCCCTACAGTTGTAAACACATACTGTATTAGGTCACACATAACCTCTTCAGCGCCCCCTGTGGTTAACTCCCAAACTGCAATTGTCATTTTTACAATAAACAATGCAATTTAAATGCATTTTTTGGTCCCAAAAATGTGTCAAAATTGTCCGAAGTGTCCGCCATAATGTCGCAGTCACGAAAAAAAAATGCTGATCGCCGCCATTTTATAAAAATGCAATAAAACAACCCCCTATTTTGTAAACGCTATACATTTTGCGCAAACCAACCGATAAATGCTTATTGCGATTTGTTTTTACCAAAAATAGTAGAAGAATACGTATTGGCCTAAACTGAGGAAAAAAAACGATTTTTTATATATTTTTGGGGGATATTTATTATAGCAAAAAGTAAAAAATATTGCATTTTTTTCAAAATTGTTGCTCTATTTTTGTTTATAGCGCAAAAAATAAAAACCGCAGAGGTGATCAAATACCACCAAAAGAAAGCTCTATTTGTGGGGAAAAAAGGCCGCCATGTCGCACAACCCCGCAATTGTCTGTTAAAGCGACACAGTGCCGAATCGCAATACCTGGCCGAGTCCTTTAGCTGCCTAAAGGTCCGGGTCTTAAGTGGTTAAAGATTCCTTAGAATGGTAAAGCTGAACATCCATGTTCACATGTGGTTAGCTATTATAATTTAGTTGATGACTGATTGATGGGTGATCCTTTTTCATGTTGCACATCTTGTTCGCATTGTATGACTTATGTGAAAGTGCTTCTACACAAAATGTGTCAAAACTCTAATAATCTAAAAGTCAGTTCTACAACAAACACAGTTGCAACCGGGTATTATGCAGATTTTTCTCTCTTTTGGATGTTGTTAGGGGAAAGAGGCAAGAATAAACTACAATGTCTGTGTATTCTGCATGGGCAAAGCACAGATTCAGTTTACAGAAAGGCTTCTTGTTAATAAATAGTAGATGAATGTTAGACTTTCTTTTGCTCCGGAGGAGCATAGAATAGAATCTGCACCCCCACCTGTGAATTTAATGGATTATCATGGTATCCAGAGAGGCTTTTCTTCAGCAACTCACAGTCATTAAGTTGGAGGCACATAAACATATTTTAAAGTATGCATGTGTAGATCAGTGCATCCTTAGCATGGTGCAGAGGGACTGCAGAGCAGTAATATCAGACAGTCGTATTGGTTCAGATGCAGGTGTGAAGTGGATGTTATGATCCTAATGGGAAAAGCCTGTCCAAGAGATCTAAAGGAAGCCGAACAGATGGAGATTTTTAATGACCAGGGTTTATGAAGAAACACATTTGCAGAGCAGCATTCAAGTTTACTGGTTTTCTGCATTGTGAGTGAGCAGTATGCAGTCTTTCTCGTTTGCTTATTTCACATGTTTTTGTAATACAATCTGTACATTAAACCCTAAATATGTCCTTGTGCTAAATAGTCATACAGTAAAATAATGAACTATTTCAGTTGTATTTTAGGTTTAATTAACATGTTTATTTTCACAGTAAAAATAGAAAAGAAACAACATTTTTTTTGCTAGGTAACAATGTTCATATTTACAGAGAAAAGTGTAGCGCTAAAATGTGTAAAAAAGATATCCTATAATGGATATCAGAAATGGTGTTGGATGAATGATAATCAACACTACATGTGACCACCATAGTGCAAAAAAGTCAGTGAAAAAACTACATGTGCAAACAGAATCTATATAAGTCCAATAAATTCATTCAGTTAGTGACTGGAAAAATTGATAGAAGATCCACCATCATATGTCTCAAGGCTTACCGGTAAGATTGAACCCAGACATGGGGGGACTGACAACTCATGGGGCCCCCGGGCAATAGAAGATTATGGGGCCCCCAGGCTTACAGATGGCCACCAAGCCAGATGGCAGTACAGAGGCGGGGCAGCTAAAATCTCTGGATTTTCACATCAAGAGCATGTAGGTTTTGGACATATCTGGGACAGATGTAAAAAAAAAAAAAAGATTTGTACATACTGTCCCTGGTTTTAATGAGCCTGGCAACCCTGATGGGGCCCCTAGTGGCATGGGGCCCTCGGGCAGTGCCCGAATTCCTCAATGGTCAGTCCGCCCCTGAACCCAGATGAGCGTATATACACTAGGTCAATCTAGCTTGTCTAAACCATAGAAGGGATATCATAGATGTCTTGATGAAACCTCAGATGTGTGGGTCCAGGAGACCCAGATAGGAAATCCGGCTTGAATAGATATTGAAGACTCAACGAAGAAGCTCCAAATCGTGATTTAAGTATCATAACATGATATCCAACCGATAGATTATAAAAAAAGAGAAGAAAGAAGGGGCGCACATAGCGCAATTCTTACACGTTTATTAGCCAGGGTCGCTCCCCATCCATTTGCTTCAAAAGCAAACTGCACAGGGAAGCGTCACCTCTATGGACCTGATGATCAAACAAGTCTGAAAGAAAATCTCTGTGCTGCACAAAAGCCGCTTTGTCATGACAAATCAAATACTGAAATACTGCAGTACCCCTTTTATGGCAGCAACCGTTTCCTTGAGAAGATTAAGCGGTGATGAACTACTGCTCCCAGCAAGTCTGACTTGCAAATTTTGCCCGCCCTCATGGCTGCATTGATTTGACACAAACTCCACAGTCTCTCCCTCTGGCTCTACATTCAGCTCACCTGGCATGTCTCTTTCAGTTCTCCACTGTGCTTTCCCTCACCTACACCTACCCTGGATCCTTCCTGAAGGACTTACTCCGGACGTGCAGACCAACTGTCTATTCCAGCTCCTGTTCCAGGCCACCTCTCCATGACCGTGTAAGGAGAGGCTCCCTCCCAGCTCTTCCGCCTGAGGTACACCCCTCCTCAGGCACCACAGTCTAACACTCCATCCACTATAAGGATGAGAAGGCCTGTCTCCACTCTAATTAATCACAAAGGCGTTCTATCGGGTTGAGATCAGGACTATGTGCAGACCAGTGAAGTTTCTCCACCCCAAACATACTCATCCATGTCTTTATGGACCTTGCTTTGTACACTGGTCCAAAACATTTGGTGGAGAAGGGAAAATGGTGTGTGGTTGTTTTTCAGCGGTTGGGCTTGGCCTCTTAGTTCCAGTGAAAGGATGTCTTAAAGCAGGAGGTTCCCCTAAAACATTTTTCTAACCTCACATTGTGCTCATTTTTAACAATGACAGTATGCGTTTCTTTTTTTGTACAGCTATTCCCCCCCCCCGGCTTCCGGGTAGTAAATCCTGCAGGACTGGGCATTCCTATCCAGCAGGCAAGTGATTGACATGATGACAAACACTACCCCCGTCGCATAAGGAGCGTCACGAGTTGCTGAAAGAAGCCGAACGTCGGTGCGCAGGCGCCGTATAGCGGCGACTCGCCGCTCGGCTTCTTTCGGCAACTAGCACAAAGGTAACCCGCTGGCTCGGTGGGAGATCTCTTCGCTGATCTCCGCTGAGCCGGTGGATGACAAGTCCCTATTTGCTCAATGAGCCTGGAGAGGCGTTTGCAGCGCTGCTGTCTCCTATAGAGAGCTCTGATGAAAACGGACAGCATGTCCGTTTTCATCAGATCTCACCCGATCGGATTTGCCATGGACAGATGGGGACGTATCGCCATCCATCTGATTTTGGCGGATCGGATTAGATTGAGTCGGATTTCAGCAGACATGTCTCCACTGACATCCGACGGACGCTCCATGGAGCGGCTGTTCAGGTCCGCTGACAAAACTGACAGGTGGACCTGAACGGTCCGACCGTGTGAAAGGGGCCTAACAGTGTAAATTTGCTGTCCCCTCAAAATAACTCAACACACAGCTATTAATGCCTAAACCGCTGGCAACAAAAGTGAGTACACCCCTATGTGAAAATGTCCAAATTTGGCCCAATTAGCCATTTTCCCTCCCAGTGTAATGTGACTCATTAGTGTTACAATGTCTCAGGTGTGAATGGGGAGCAGGTGTGGTAAATTTGGTGTTATCGCACTTACTCTCTCATACTGGTCACTGGAAGTTCAACATGGCACCTCATGGCAAAAAACTCTCTGAGGATCTGAAAAAAAGAATTGTTGCTCTACATAAAGATGGTCTAGGCTGTAAGAAGATTGCTAAGACCCCAAAACTAAGCTGCAGCATGGTGTCCAAGACCATACAGCGGTTTAACAAGACAGGTTCCACTCAAAACAGGACTTGCCATGGTCATCCACCAAAGAAGCTGAGTGCACATGCTTAGCATCATATCCAGAGTTTTTCTTTGGAAAATAGATGTATGAGAGCTGTCAGCATTGCTGCAGAGGTTGAAGGGGTGGTGGGTCAGCCTGTCAGTGCTCAGACCATATGCTGCACACTGCATCACCTTGATCTGAATGGCTGTTGACACAGAAGCTTCTTCTAAAGATGCTGCACAAGAAAGCCTGCAAACAGTTTGCTGAAGACAGGCAGACTAAAGACATGGATTACTGGAACAATGTCCTGTGGTTTGATGAGACCAAGATAAACGTATTTGGTTCAGATGGTGTAAAGCGCCAACAAGGTGAGGAGTACAAAGACAAGTGTGTCTTGCCTACAGTCAAGCATGGTGGTCAGAGTGTCATGATCTGGGGCTGCATGAATGCCAACATGTAGTACTGTGACATACTAAAGCAGAGCATGATCCCCTCCCTTCAGAGCCTGGGCCACAGGGCAGTATTTCAACATGATAAACACACCTCTAAGGCCGCGTACACACGATTGAACATGTCCGCTGAAACTGGTCCGCAGACCAGTTTCAGCGGACATGTTCGATCGTGTGTACGGCCTATCGGACCGTTTTCCAGCGGACAAAAATTTCCAAACATGCTTGAAAACATGTCCGCTGGAAACCTGTCCGTTGGAAAGGTTCGATGGTTAGTACACAAACCATCAGACCAAAATCCCCCGCATGCGCATAATCAAATCGACGCATGCTTGGAAGCGTTCTGGTCCGAGGGGATTTTGGACCGATGATGTGTACGCACATCAGACCAACAGACAATTCAGCCTTGTCCGATGAAAACGGTCCGTCGGACATGTTTCCTCGGACATGTCTGATCGAGTGTACAGGGTCTTAGACAACCACTGCCTTGTTAAAGAAGCTGAGGGTAAAAGTGGTGGACTGACCAAGCATGTCTCCAGACCTAAACCCTATTGAACATCTGTGGGGCATCCTCAAATGGAAGGTGGAGGAGCGCAAGGTCTCTAACATCCACCAGCCCCATGATTTCGTCATGAAGGTGTTCGAAGAGGACTCCAGTGGCAACCTGTGAAGCTCTGGTGAACTCCAAGAGGGTTAAGACAGTGCTGGAAAATAATGATCGCACTTGATTTGAAACCACTTCTCTTCAGCTGGTGTTGGAATTGCTTTCATTTTATTATTGCATTGAACTTCTAAATGAGCTTTCATTGCTTCACTGGACTGTTTTCAAATGTTTTTGTTTTTTCATCACAAAATATTTTATTCAACTAAGGTTTATTTTTATTTTCACTATAATTATATTCCTAGCATTTTTTTTTCTTTTACATGCACTTTTTGGTTCACTTACTGGTGTTTAATTTTTGTGCACCTATTGCTGGCTAAAAAAAATAGTAAACTGTGACTGCAGGAACATCGCTGGTTCTCCCTGCCCAGCATCCTCTCCTTTTAGGCTCCTCAGACCCCATTAGTTATTGCATATCATTGACGTCACTAGGGGGGGCCAGAGGGGGCCCTGACCTTCCCAACATTATACTGTGCCCCTCCATGTGCCCCCCCCCCAATTAAAAGGACTTATGGTTTGTATTTGGGTTGGGTGCCCCCACACATTGCTCTGGCCACCGCTGGAATAAGTCAGGCTCTCCTGAGAGCATCCCTGTCAGCTCCTGTGGGGGATTTCTCCCCCTCCATCTACTCGCTGACACTCTGTATAATAGGAGCAGCGCTTGCACAGCCACGGCCACCTGATCTGCTCCCTCCCCCTGTATCCTCATTGGAGGTGTGAAGAGTGAGTTGGAAAAAACATATCGATTTCTCCCGTCCGTAGGGCAGAACAATCAGCCTGCAAGTTCCAAGACTGAGCCGAGTGTCTATGATGAGACTCGTACACAACCCAGCCATCCCGCCTCTCTCACTCCCCTCACTGAACAGGAGAGCAGAGAGGAATACAGCTCCTCCTCCTCCCACCTCTGCTCCTCCCCCTGTCTTCCAGTACTGCCCACACTATCCGCGAGGTGCAGCTATGCCTGAAAGAGAGGGGACGTGCGGGCAGGAAATATGAAAATCAGCAGCTACAGAACATTTAATGATTCCTGTCTGAGACTGGACCTGTTGGTGAGTGTGTACTGCTTTACACTGTGATCGATGAACTGTCCCTATCTCCCTCCCCCCATATGTCCTGGTGTGCTGGTGACATATCTCTTGTTTTCTGCCACCCTGGGGGGCCCCTAATACAGTAAGAAGGGGGCTCACTGCAGAACATGTGAAAGGGTCCCATAGCGGGATCGTAATGAAGGGCCCTGCAACAGAAGTAAAGGGCCCCAGGATATATATATATATATATATATAT
Organism: Rana kukunoris; assembly: GCA_029574335.1. Classification (NCBI taxonomy): domain Eukaryota; kingdom Metazoa; phylum Chordata; class Amphibia; order Anura; family Ranidae; genus Rana; species Rana kukunoris. Next base: position 151,921,591 of record CM056056.1, read on the forward strand.
ATGATTGTGTTTAATAGTTGGCCCCCTAATTTTGTCCCTGTCTCCCCATGTCCCTCCCCAAGCAGTCGCTTCCTATAACCATCAATAAGCTTTTTACACCTCTCATCTGGAATTTTGGATCACTCTTCCTTTGCAAACTGCTCCAGGTCTCTCTTATTGGAAGGGTGTCTTTTCCCAACAACAATTTTAAGATCTCTCCACAGGAGTTCAATGGGATTTAGATCTGGACTCATTGCTGGCTACTTTACAACTCTCCAGCGCTTTGTTGCCATACATTTATGGGTGCTTTTTGATGTATGTTTGGGGTCATTGTCCTGCTGGAAGACCCAAGATCCCAAACTCAAACCCAGCTTTCTGACGCTGGGTTCTACAGTGCGACCCAAAATCCTTTGGTTTTCCTCAGATTTCATGATGCCTTGCATACATTCAAGGCACCTAGTGCCAGAGGCAGCAAAACAACCACAAAACATCATTGAACCTCCACCTAATTTCACTGTAGGTACTGTGTTCTTTTCTTTGTTGGCCTGATTTTTTTTTTTTGGGAAAGAGTAGAATGATGTGCTTTACCAAAAAGCTCTATCTTGGTCTTATCTGTCCACCAGACATGTTCCCAGAAGGGTTTTGGCTTACTCAAGTTCATTTTGGCAAACTGTAGTCTTGCTTTTTTATGTCTTTGTGTCAGCAGTGGGGTCCTCCTTGGTCTCCTGCCATAGCGTTTCATTTAATTGAAATGTCGAAGGATAGTTTGCGCTGATACTGATGCTCCCTGAGCCTGTAGGACAGCTTGAATTTCTTTGGAACTTGTTTGGGGCTGCTTATCCACCATCAGGACTATCCTGTGTTACAACCTTTCATCAATTTTTCTCTTCCGTCCACGCCCAGAGAGATTAGCTACAGTGCCATGGGTTGCAAACTTCTTAATAATGTTGCACACTATGGACAAAGGCAAATCTAGATCTCTGGAGATGGACTTGAAATCTTGAGATTGTTAATATTTTTCCACAATTTTGGTTCTCAAGTCCTCAAACAGTTCTCTTCTCCTCTTGCTGTTGTCCATGCTTAGTGTGGCACACACAGACACACAATGCAAAGACTAAGTGAACTTCTCTCCTTTTTATCCACTTTCAAGTGTGATTTTTATATTGCCCACACCTGTTCCTTCCCCAGGGTGAGTTTAACCAGTTACCGGCCCAGGGCCATCTTTACCATAGGGCAAACAGAGGCAGCTGCCCAGGGCCCTGTCACTGTTGGGGGCCCCAAGCAGAGCCGCCCGTTAAGCCCATGTGCTGCCCACAAATCAGCGCTGAAAATCATCAGCAGAACGCAGTACTGCTTCCCTTTCCTAGTGTTTTAAAATGTACAGCACCCCTGGCTTCCCTTTAGATGTGCACTTCTCCCTTCCTGCCACTGGGTGCTGCTTGTATATAAAAGTGAATTAGAATGTGATTTTATAGCATCCCCAGTTTGCTCTTCCCGAGGCTGACTTCTTCTTCATGTCCTGCTCCTCAGGGTATGTCACTGTTTGCTAAACTATATTGTAATTAGAAGTTTTCTGTAGAGTGTGCCCAAAGTCTTTATAATATTTGATGATTCACTGCAGGCCTGGTCACTGTTTTAAAAAATTCCTGTATTTTACACATGCCATGGCATGGGGTCACAGCACCGTCTGTCCATTCTGCTTTAGCATGATGGGACCCCATGCCATGCCATGTGTAAAATACAGGAACTCTTTAAATCACAGACCAGACCTGCAGTCCAGGCTGAGTAAGGCCTCAGAGCACATGGCATTACTGTCTGTATTTAACTGCTTGATGGGCTTATTTTGGGCCTGGCTGGTTCACATGTATGTGTTTTTGCGGCCCACATTTGCGCAGGCACAGCAGCCCATTCATTTGAATGGGCCACCAAGCCTGCTTTTCCTGCAAAGAAAAGTGCATGCCTCATGTAATATGCTGCGCACGCGGCACACCTATGCCCATCAAGCAATGAAATACAGCACTGTCTGTCCATTCTGCTGTCTGCTGTGACTTATCTGCAGTTCCTGCACTGTCATACTTGCTGCATTTTTAGACGTTCAGGTCACGCTTTTAAAAACACAGTGCATTTGTGTGTGCAAGAACTGCAGGTAAGTATCATGGTGCAAAAGCAGAATGGATTTTTAAGGCAACTGTATTTTTAAAATGCTGAATGCACCTTTTTTTCTGCAGGAAACAAAGGCATGGCAGCCCTTTCAAATCAATGGGCTGCTGTGCCTGCACAAATGAGGCCGCCAAAACACATGCATGTGAACCAGCCAGGCCCAAAATAAGCTGGAGGGGGGCCCAAACCATATTAAAGACGGCCCTGGACCAGCCGCCACAGTTTTACAGCGGCAGGTCGGCTCGGCTGCGCAAAATCACGTAATATATTTTTAGGGTATCTCGCACTGCGGTGATGAGGTCACTCACCAGAGCCTTCTTGCCAGCTGACCTGGGTCCAGAGTCATCCTCACTGTCTGGCCGCTCTAGCTCTGCATCGTCAGATACCTCAGAGTCAGGGTTCTGAGTGGTAGCTAGACCTGGCTCCATATCTTGCCACCCTTCCGGTGGAGGGGGCTCCTGCCTTCAAGGACCCGGCGGACAAGAAGGCAGAGTCGATTTCCCATAAGCTATACCCTGAGTAGGTTCAGCGGTTCTGCACAGAAACCAATGAGATTCCAGGTTGTATTGCCAAAGCTTAATTGAACAGGCTGGGGTTAGAAGCTCATTGGTTTCTATGCAGAAGTGAGTCTGATTTTGCACTTTCCAGCTTTAGTAAATAAACCCTATTGTGTACTTAAAAGTGGGGTATGCCTGTATTTAGATAAGTAAGCTTGTAGCTTTTTAGCCTTTTCTTTGTAGTTGTTGGAGTCCATAAATAGCACTATTTTTTTCTTTAAGCTCAGCTATTTTAGATTCCAACAATGTATTTTTGGATTTCCTTCTCCTAATTATAAGCTACATGAGCTTTTATTCACAGGCATTAACAATGCTTTAATAATTAAGCAGACTCCTCCATGACAGGAGTAGCTGCGGATTAGGAGGTAGAATAGAGTTCTTTGGCAGTGGTCATGGACTGTAAGCCAGGCTGCACCTGGATGACAAAGGAAGGGAACAATGAAGGCTTGGTTAGCCACTCCATCACCTCCTCTGTGTGCTTTAGCTGTATAGCATGCCCAGCATCCAAAAATATTATTGGCAAATTGCCCTGCCTGCATAGGCTTTCCCTGTAGGCCTGCCAGATATGATGATGATAATGGAGATTTAACAGCACCTCAAAAATCTGTTGTGCTGCAAACATTTAGATGCAGGAGAGGAGAGTGGAACTTGAACTGCCATTAAGGATATTTATACCAAAGCGCCCTTATATCTTTGTTTAAGGTGAGCTGCTAGGGCGCGCTCTTGATGGATACCTAGATGGTGGGAGCAACTGTTTGTTTGTTTGTTTGTTTGTTTTTTAAGCACTTGATCTTCACATATTAGCACTTTTTGATGCACTTTATTATTTGGAACGTATCTTAATATTTTTGTATGTAAAATCAAATAAATATCATATATTATCATTATTATTTTTTCTGCATATCTTCTTGTATTAGAACATTTTATCACCGATTCATTTAATATTGCAAATTATCGCATATTACTGCTTTTCTTTTTCTTTTTTGATATTAGGGATTATCATTCATGTATATTTGTTTATTTTTGCTGTATAGCTTCTTGAACTAGCACACTTTATCATTGTTTCACAACATGTGTGCACATTATTGCTTATTACTGCTTTTTTCCTTTTTTTGCTGCTTAGGTCCTTGAATTAGCACACCATTTTTATTATAAATATTTGTCCTAGGCCTCGTACACACAACCGTTTTCCTCAAAAAAATCCATCAAGGATCTTGGTTGCAGAGCTTTTTTGCCGAGGAAAACGGTTGTGTGAATGTTTTTCGTCAAGAAAACTGTTGTGGTTCTCGACGAGAAAAAAAGAAAACATGCTCTCTTTTTTTCTCATCGGGAGTCTCAATTTCCTCGTCGTGTTTCTCGTTGGGCTGGTTTACAACGAAAAACACATTCATGTGTATTCCTAGAAACCCGCGCATGCTCAGAATAAAGTATGAGATGGCAGCGCACCTTCAGTAAAAGTAGCGTTTGTAATGGAGATAGCACATTTATCACGCTGTAACAGACTGAAAAGCGCAAATTGACTCTCACCAAACTTTTACTTAACACGCAGTAACATGAGATTAGCAAATGCAGCCCCAAGGGTTGTGCCAGTGGAATCGAACTTCCCCTTTATAGTGCCGTTGTACGTCACGGCGTTTGAGAACAAGGAGATTTTGTCTCTACAGTGTGTATGCAAAGAAGCTTGACGAGATTCTCGATAAGCCTGACAAGGAACTCGTTCAGAAAAACGATGTTTCTTTTACGTAAAGTTTCTCGGTCGTGTGTTCGAGGCCTTAGGCTGCGTACACACGATCGGTCCAAACTGATGAAAACGGACTGAAGTTCAGTTTCATCAGTCCAAACCGACCATGTGTATGCCCCACCAGTCTGTTGTCCTTCGGTTCAAAAATGTAGAACTTGCTTTAAAATCAGACCGATGGACGCCTACCGATCGGTCAAAACTGATGGTTAGTACGCAAAAGCATCGGTTCAAAACCCGCGCATGCTCAGAATCAAGTCGACGCATGCTTGGAAGCATTGAACTTAATTTTTCTCTGCACGTCGTTGTGTTTTACATCACCGCATTGGACTTGATCGGTTTTTAAACTGATGGTGTGTACGCACATCAGACCATCAGGCCGCTTCGTCGGACCATTCTTATCGAATAATCCGGTCGTGTGTATGTGGCCTTAGAGTGTTGAGGTCACTAGCTAATTGTTGCAGCTTTTTCATGTGTATTTTTAGGGTGATATATTATTATTTGATATTTATTTTGTATATCAGTTTTGATTGGTTGTGAGGATCATGACAGCGCACAAGTACTTTATATGTAATTTTTATCCCAAAAGTTTGAGATTTAGCCAAACGACTGAAACACTCAGTTCATCTCTACTGTTATGGACACGCTCTAGTTTTTCTATGCCTTCCTAGTCTGAGGCAACTAGAACTGTACTCTGCATACAATGCAGTTTTGCAGGGTTATACAATGAGGCAAACCAGCGTTGAAAATTATAAAAATGTATTGTAATAATTACTCATCTGTGATGTTAGTTGGGGCAAAAAATAAGCACTTAATACTTTTTAGCCACAGTGTATGGCCCGGATTCACAAAGCAATTACGCCGACGTATCTCCAGATACGCCGCGTAAGTACAAATATGCGCCGTCGTATCTGTGCGCCAAACCCACAAACTAAGATATGCATAAAAACAGACTTCATCCCACCGACCTAACTTGCCTACGCTGGTGTAGAGTGGGCGCATATTTACGCTGGACGCATGTGGCGCTCCCATAGATTTTCTATGCAAATGAGGGAGATACACCGATTCACGAACGTACTTGCGCCCGGCGCACGATTTACGCGGTTTGTGTAAGTTTTACGTTCGGCGTAAAGTTATTCCCCATAGATGAGGCGCAACCCATGCAAAGGTATGGACCAGGGAACACAAGCCTACTGTAGTAGTCTGGTACCCCAAGGATGTGGTGACCCAGGGTTCTCAACCGGTCTGGTTGAGAGGCTCCAGGAAACGAGTAGTTTACAGAAGAAACTGGCGTTTCAGTTCTCTCATTTAATAAAGTCCACTTTGGGACCTGGAGCCCGGGGATTTCAAAGAGATCTGGGTGGGATGAAATCCCAAGTCCTGGGTCCATATTTTCAGATGGGTCAGCACACTGATTATGCAGGTGTGTGTGTGGGCCTGATAGAAGACTCAGGACCAGCATTCTGGGCTCCACCCTCCCGAGGAGACCAGGCTTATAAGGGAGAACCCAGAGAGTGCAGGTGGGCACTGAATAAGCTGGAGAGTGCAGGGTGCACTGTGTGAAACCCCAGAGACCTGAGTGAGGTTGCTGACAGGAGTCAGGAAGGTTCCATGCAGGAGCTTAAGCAGTTGGGCTACTGCTGAGGAGAGCCAGGTGGCTTGGTATCTTCTTTACACATGTAAGCCAGGAGGCTGAAGCTATCGTTTTGTGTGGACAGTGAAAACCCCTGCGTGGGAAATTTATGTTTGGACTTTTGTTTATTTTTGCCTTTTCAATAAAAGTAGGCCAACAAGCCCTTAAAGACAGTTCCTGACTGGCGTGAATCGCTTAAAACGCATATCCCACTTGAGCTAACAACCCCCAATATTACACTACGTATTTTACGTTGGACATCTGTGAATATGGACCGACATGGGTCTGGCTGGGAGTAGGTTACATTCACGGCGTACACAGTGATCCGGCGCATCTTAGGCAGTTGTTCCGACGTGGTTGTACGTATTCGCACGGGGATACGTCCATGTCCCGACACATGCAAAGTTTATTTTAAGTACTTGTCTGGCGCCTGGCCCATCATTTGCATGGGGTCACACTTCATTAACATGGATCACGCCTACTTCCACTTAAGCCGGCTTACGCATACGAAATATACGCTGCGCCAGCGCAGAGTTAGGAGCATTTGTCTTGTGAATTCCATGCTTGCCTCTCCGCGCTGCGTCGGCATAAATATGCGCCGATGTCTGTGAATCCGGGCCTTTGTATTTAGTAACTTTTTTTTTTTTTTTGCTGCCTAACAGCTAAGTATCAGCATTTTACTTCTGCTTTAAATAGACATTTATTCTTACAATGGGCTATATCCAGGGAATTATTTTGTGACAAGAACAGTTAAATCCCGTATCCCATCTGAGCATCCTTGGGCCATGTTATCTCTATCCCAAATCTCTGGAAAGGTTTTTTCCTTAGACTTGCTTATAAATAAGTTAATTGCTTTGATCTTGAAAGTGCCAAACCATGTTGCACTATATCTTAGGGGACTACTTTAGTAAGTAAAAGGCTGCCCTAGAGTCACTTCTGTTTGCACCTATGAACGAGATGTTACATATCATCTGCAGTAAATAAATTGATGGGCAGCAGTAAGATTTGTGTCTGCATTACACATTTTGCTATCTTTTGTTTAACAGTAGATAAAACGCATCACCCATTTACTAAAAACTTTATGGATACCTTTTAATGACCCAGATAAAAAAAAAAAAAAAAAAAAACAGTTGATTTAAAAGTGTGTTAAATTAAAGACCACATCTCCACAAATTGAATATTTTAGTATACAGCATGGTAAGTGGTTTGTTAAGATATACACCTGATGTGTCTTTTGAATTCCCAGCCTGAACCTTTCTCTTCCTGCTATCGCAATTGCTATTTCTCTTTGCTTTAGGCTAAACAACTAGTTAGCTTTCCCTTTGTGATTTCTGTACAGGAGTTAGCTCAGATAAAACAGAAGCCTTTGTGTTTTCTCCTAAGTTAGCACATCATTGCCAGATTTTTTTTTCTTTATTTTATTTAAAGTGATACTAAATACACACTGTTTAATTTACATGATCTCATCTCTTTATGTATAGAGATGATGGCACTGTATTTATTTTAATAATAAAAAAAAAATAGCCTTTGTAATACTGAGATAAAGGGCCAGATTTACAAAGCACTTACGCCGGAGTATCTCGAGATGTGCCGCCTAAGTCAAAATTTGCGCCGGAATATCTATGCACCGTTTCCTGACCGGCCTAACTTGCCTACGCCTACATATCCTAGGTGCACATTTATTCCGTCCACACCATTGATTTCCTATGCAAATATGCAAATGAGGGAGATACGCCGATCCACAATGGTATTATTTAGCAGCGCCATTTCCCTTTCTCCTATCCATATTTATATTAGGTCCCCACATAGGGATCCTACTGGGAGGCAGCAGCTACTTGATTCAACATAGCGCGGACTCCCCTGTTCTTACACGGGAGAGGATCTGCCGATCGCCACTGGGCAAGGTACTGGCAACACTCCATTTCCTTGCCAGTGGCTCTTTTCACCCTAATGGCTAAATATATATTTTATATACATTTTTTTCTGTTTAGTATATATTTAAAATTAGTTAATATAATAAATATATAATTTTATTTTTTATATATAATATATATTTAATATTTTAAATATTATTATAATGATATTATTTATTATTATAATTTTTTTTAAATATATATATAAATATATATATATGTGTGTATATATATATATATATATATATATATATATGTATATATATGTATGTATGTGTGTATATAAATTGGGTGATGGCCCTCAAAATAATGGAACACACCGACACGACACAAACCTACAAACAGCAACAGACAACGGAACAAAAGCACCTTGCTTCAGGGAGGGAAAAAAATGGATGTACTTTTGCAATGGAAGGACGTATGTCTGGGCCTATTTATGCACTGGGCGTATCTCACTAAGTACGCCGTGCCTAGTTCCTATCTCACTGATTGCACCGGGCCGAGCACATGCCCAGTCTGGCCGGCCCTTCATTTGCATGGGGTCACGGCTCATTTCAATGGAACACGCCCACATCCTTCCCACTTTGAATTACACCGCCTTAGACCTCGGAATTTAAGTTGCGCCAGCGCAAATTTGGGCTCAAATACTCTGTGGATACGGCACTTGCGGCTCAAAATTGAGCCGGTCTAACGTAAAGGAGATGCGCTACGCCGGTCTATATATGCGCCAATGTACGTGAATCTGGCCCAAAGTATTTAATTAACCACTTGCCACCCACCATCAAATGACATGGGTGGATATTATATGATGGCGCACCCGAACAGTCACGCCCGCAGAGGCTTGTATTGAGGCGATCACGGTCACGGCATGTTGTTAGGACATGGTGCGACCCCAATCTCTGACGCGGCTCTTCAACCTTGTGATCGGCTGTGTCCAATCACAGCCAGTGACATGTAAACAAGGAAGTATTTGTAATCAGCATTCCTCGTCTCACATTGACAGAGTATGTGGTGAGGAGAGTCGATGGGCGGCATTTTCTCGCCGGGGACAGTAAGAGATGTAATCAGGACACTGATGATCAGTGCCCTGATTACATTCAAGTGCCAGAGGTGCCAGCAACCAGTTCCCACCAGTGCCAGAAACTAGTGGCCACCAGTGCCAGTAATCTGTGCCCACCAGTGCCAGCAATCAGTGCCCATTAGTGATGCCAGTCACTGCTGGCTTTCAGTGCCCACCAGTGACGTCTATCAGTGCTGCCCATCAATGCCCATCAGTAAAGCCCATCAATGTCAATCAGTTAAGCCCATAAGTGTCACCCATCAATGCCCATCAGTGCCACCTATCCATGCTGCCTGTCAGTGCACACCAGTGCCACCTATCAGTGCCCATCAGTGCCACCTATCAGTGCCTATAATTGCAGAACATTAGTGCCTCCTCATCAGTGTCACCTAATCACTGCCCATAAGTGCCACTTCATCAGTGCAATTAAAGCCCATCAGTGCTGCCTCATTAGCACACATCCGTGAATGAGAAAAATTACTTATTTACCAAAATTTACTAACAAAAACGTTTTTTTTTTCAAAATTTCTGGCATTTTTTTATTTATTTTTTTTGCAAAAAATAAAAATGCCAGCAATGTTTAAATACCCCGAAATTAAGCCATATTTGTGTGAAGAAAATGATAAAAAAATTCACATGGTTACGGTATAGCATGACCACGCAATTGTCATTCAAAATGTGACAAAGCTGAAAGCTAAAAAATGGCTGGGTCAGGAAGGGGGTGAAAGTGTCTTGTAGGTAAGTGGCTAATATCAAATACATGCTTTAAATCATCATACAACCGTCAAACAAATATGTATTAAAATTCAAATCTTTAGTATTTGTGTGCAAAAACATGGCATGGGTTATCTAGGGGGAGTTTATTCCAATCACAGCCTGTTTCATGCTCCTGTTTGTACGTGCTAAAAGTTACAGGGAGGCGATGCCTTCATCAATCAACATGTAATACCCCCACCCCCCATTGTGTAGAGCTTTTTAGTAAGCATGGGAGGGAGTGGGTTGCCATTTATTCTGAGAGTATATGTCCACATGTGTGACTTTATGGTCATGTGGGCTGCACAGATAAGAAAAGGGAGGACATGAACAGGTTAGATAGAACCGAAAACTAGGGCAGGCTCAGTAGATGTGGCAACGATTCTTCCACAAATCTTAGGCTGCAGTGGGAACACAGACAAGAAGAAAGGGGCAGTGAACTGCAGGATCAGCCAGTTTTTTTTTTGCAGCATACAAAGAAAGGAATCTCATAGTAATTGAGTAATAATGAACAGTGTGTACTGCCAGATTTTGATGATGTGAGTTTATTGACACTTTATGAACTAACACTTTTGAAACTGTAGCCTTCTTTATTGGTGTTAGAGATAGAGCACAGGGCATTTATGGTATGTTCAGCAAGGAATGTGTTCACCAGACATATCTGTGTTCTCTATCCAAAAATTGTATGATATATACTGTACACAGAAAGGATATAGAATACTATATACTGTAAATAAAAAAAGAAAGGGTAAGACACAATGGGGGTGGGGAAAGTGCTGCTCACCCCTGAAGTGAAAAAGAAAAAGGAAGGAATTCCCCGTTGGGGTTTTTGGGCAGCAAACAAGTAATTGTAGTACTAATAAATGATAGAAACGTCTTACAAAGATGTATAAATGTAGAAAAGTAATTTAATGGATAAAAGGAGATAAAATACAAATGGCTCTGGTAATGTGTACACCAATACGACTGCACATAGGGTATGCACCAATGAACATGACAAATAATCAACATGAATGGTTAATTAGGAAGTCAAGTGAGTTCCTGATGCGTTTCAACCCTTCAATGGGTCTTCTTCAGAGGGATTGGGTGCAACTGTAACAACATATATAGAAATGATAAAGAATAATACAAAATGTTTTCACATTTAGTACTGAGACATGCGTATATGATATCCAAGTATAGTTGCCCATTCACAGTGTGCAGTATGGATTATATGCAAGGCCAGAGTCAGAGTACAGAATGGTTCCCGGATGGAAGCCACCAAAATTGGGGGGGGGGGGCCCCGTTCACCACCAGTACCCCCAGAGTCAAATGGAGGGGGCCTACAAGGGCCCACAGATGTGGGTGGAACCTCAAGGGATTCCAAATGCTGGGGGAGGGGGGGGCCCAAGGCCCAGGGGGAGGTCGGAGGGGATCGAGGTGGGGGGCAGTCACCAGCACAACACCTAATAAAAAGATATATATGGGTATGAATTAGTCAGTTATCCTGGTTATAATAAAATATAGATATATAGGGGAACAAAGGGCATGCAGATGAAATCCCCAGCCTTCCCAATAGACAGGAGAATAGTAGTATAATGGTATAGGAAGTAATTAATATACAAAAATAAGCGGTGTTGGAGTGAATAGTGAAATAGATTAAAAAGTGGGTGACAAGGTGAAAGGAAAGGAAAAAAGATAAGTGAAATATGTGATGAAGGAGGATAATCCTACAGAAGTGTACGAGAGAGTGAAAAAGACAACCAAGTGAAGAGTTATGAGCAAAAGGAAATGTATAAGGGAATAGTGCATGAATAAATATGGTGAAATAAGGTGAATACCTGAAATAGGTATGATGTAGGGGGATAAACAGGATCCCAATAATAGAATAATAACACCTCAATCTAAAGAGAGGAAACAAAGGTAGGCGAAATAAATGAATTAAGATATGAGTGAGCCAAACAGATGTAAGGCATGGGAATTACAAGTGATCTTACCCTGTAGATAGAGAGTAACTCCTGCATGTGTGAGGGGAAGTGAGTCTGCCAGGAATAATACCTGTAATGCAGGTTAAATAGGTGCATGCCTGCTGTTTCCACTTAGGGTGATTGCTTGGTGAGTGCAAGCCCCAAACGATACCCCGCCCCGTCCTCCTCTCCCCACCTCCCATTCCAGCTGGTGGTGATAAATGGCTGGGGAATAGTGTCCAGCAAAAGCCCTGCATCCATGGGTCCCTCGGCATCAATGGAGGAAGGGGATCCTCGGCATCGCCGCACATTCCAAGCCGCGCCGGTGACGTCACACGCACGCGTGCGGGACGCGACCGGCGCTGAAATGGCCATTGATGCCGTCAGTGAGGAGGGAATCCCCACATGGGACGGGACCCGCCCGCCCTCTAGTGGGGAATATAGAGAGCACTCTGAGTGTCTCCCCCTCCTCACTGAAAGGCCGCCGCTGGACAATGGAGGAAGCAGTGAGTGAAACAGGGCGCCCCCCAGTGGATGGAAACCAAAAGACCGGGACCATAATGCAGAACTGCAAAATACAAATGTTTATCAAATTTATTAATCCGTGTTAGAATACAACAACAATGTAAGCGTGAACAATTAAGGACAAATTAATTATGTAACTAGAGCTCCTATACATATGGAAAGTGCCAGCTAAAATTTAAGCAGAAAAATACTGTTCTACTAATGGAATATATTAATCAAAATATACAATGGAAAGTATATGAAAAATGAAAAATACTAGTGCCATAAGAATGGGGATCCCTGGGGCCCAGTAATATGGTTGAGCAACGGTTCAAGTCCCAGAGGGGAGGGGGGAGAAAGAAAACAGTTTAAATTAATTAAATTAATTATCGCACTATGTGGCTAAATGCCCGGGCGTAGTGACTAAGAGTGAGAAAAAGCGAATTATTGGTTTTTCCCTGAAAAAAGCCCTTGAGGAAGGGTGCAAATGATATAGAGTCATTCAGGCCTGTGGGTCTGGTGGCCCCAAGTCTGAATATCCACTTCTGTTCTTTCTGTAGAAGGATCTTGTTCCAGTCACCTCCTCGATCAGTAATGGTTACCCGATCGAGGACGGTGAATGAGACACAAGGGACATGATATTCATGGATCAGGGCAACATGTCTGCCAATGGGCAGGTAAATGTTCCCAACGTCCATACTGTATTTATGTTTATATATGCGTTTGCATAGTTCTTGTTTGATTTTGCCTATGTAATAGGCTCCGCATTCACACTCCATGAAGTACACCACGCCACGTGTGCGACAATTGGCAAAATATCTGGGTTTGAAAGTCTCACCGTTTGGGAGACAGAAAGTCTTATCTCGCCTCATCAGGGAACACATGGAACAATGTCCACATTGAAAAGTGCCCAACGGCGGATCTCCATGATGTGTGGAGGGGGCTGCTCTATATTCACTTGACACCAAGAGATCCCTAAGTGACATCGCTCGTTTATGAACAATCGAAGGGTGATCTAAAACAAAGGGATTGATTTTAGGGTCGTCGGTAAGAATGGTCCAATGGTTTTGTACTATTTTGTTAATGGCCTTGTGTTGCAAGGAATAGCGAACAATCAATCTTGTGGTCAGGGACTTGGGGTTCGTGACATTCTTCTTTTTACAAAGAAGATCATGTCTGGATTGGATAAGGGTTCTATTGAAGGCCCTGCTATAGCCCCTAGCCAACAACCTATTCTGGAGTTTTCCTGCCTCCTCCCTAAAGAGCTCATCAGTTGAGCAATTGCGTCTCAGGCGCAGGTATTGCCCATATGGAATGGAATTTTTGAGTGGAGTAGGGTGATGACTGTCAAAGTGTAAGATGGTATTGCCTGATGTACTTTTGTGATAGAGGGTGCTACGAAGACTCCCATTAGTGTCAATAAATAGCTGCACATCAAGGAATGTTGCAGTCTTTTTATCGTGAATCATAGTGAAAGTTAGATTGCGATCGTTGACATTGAGTGCGTCAAAGAAGGCCAAAAGGTCTGCCTCTGACCCATCCCAGACGACGAAGACGTCGTCGATGTACCAACGCCACATTTTAATGTGGCGAAGGTACCCGATGAGATCCTCGTCGTCCGGGAGGGACCGCTCCCACTCCCCCAGGTACAGGTTTGCGTACGATGGGGCACAACAAGTCCCCATCGCAACGCCCTGCACCTGGAGGTAATGGGAGCGGTCAAACATAAAAAAATTGTGGTGCAATATATAGTCCAAGCCACCAATCAAAAAATCATTTAATCTGGAATCGTAGTAGCGACCACGTTTTAATGCCTGCTCAATGGCAGCAAGACTTCCATCCGGGAACCATTCTGTGGACTGACTCTGGCCTTGCATATAATCCATACTGCACACTGTGAATGGGTAACTATACTTGGATATCATATACGCATGTCTCAGTACTAAATGTGAAAAAAAATTGTATTATTCTTTATCATTTCTATATATGTTGTTACAGTTGCACCCAATCCCTCTGAAGAAGACCCATTGAAGGGTTGAAATGCGTCAGGAACTCACTTGACTTCCTAATTAACCATTCATGTTGATTATTTGTCATGTTCATTGGTGCATACCCTATGTGCAGTTGTATTGGTGTACACATTACCAGAGCCATTTGTATTTTATCTCCTTTTATCCATTAAATTACTTTTCTACATTTATACATCTTTGTAAGACGTTTCTATCATTTATTAGTACTACATATACTGTACATGGGTATGATATGCTCATGAGTTCTCCAAAAATAAAGCTCCACAATTAAATCAGAACATGTGGAGTTAATCCTGTATCTGGTATAGTAAAAATGCATCTAGCAAATATGTTTTACAAAAACAATCCATTGCATAAGTTCCTCGTATTTATAGATTTTTAAGAATCACCATCAAAAACAATTTGTTATGCTTTCTTTTAATATCTTCGCTAACAAAATCAGGGGCTTCCAGAAACAAGTGTATTTACTGTCAGAATGTATGAGACTTTTGGGAAATTGACAGTTTCTTTGTGCTTTGCAAGAATGATGGCAGAGGACATTATAACATTTAGTCAAGGGCATTAGCCAAATCCATATTGCAATTAAAATGTGCATGTCAAGGCATTAGGAAACCTCCTATTAATAGAATTTTTAGAAAGGAGCTGTCTGTGCTCTTCAATAACAGTATTAGCTTGAAGAAACGTGGCACCTAAATGCATCTTGGTCCCCCAAACGATGTTGCAGAAGGATATTTACATTTCTAATATTTCATAGTACAAATGTCCCTACCAGCTTTAAGAGGTTCATGGGGGCATTATTAGGCCTCATGTACACTGCTGCTGCAAAATGGACGTTTAGGGACAGTTGGGCATTTTTTTCAACTGCCCCTGAACTCTGAAGTTTAATAGGAATTTCATCCACCCATCAACTATTGAGAATTGAACTGGATGACCCCCACATTGAGCTTGAGACCCTCATGTCTTGTCTGTTTGCATTTCTTTGTGATCCAACAATAAGATTCCCACAACTGTCTCCCCCCCCCCCCCCCAAGCCTGTAACCCTATATCAATCTCTCACATGTTATCTAGGACACTGGCCCACCCTTTACCCAAGTTCTGAGCTTATCTAAACATTGTCCTCCTCAAGACTTTGAATGATAGGATAGATATCTCTGGGTTATTACACAGCTGGACATGCATATTAGAAAGTATCCCGTAGACATACATTGAGCCATTAATGGATGTGTCCAGTAGAGACAAACTCTGGTCCTCTGACGCAATTTAATGTCTATTAAAAAATAAAAGCTAGCTACAAGCACACTGCTCTCTCTGCTGCTGCTACTCACACTGTTCTATCACAGAATGGCTGAAATAGTAAATAAATTATTGTTTTTAGTGCTTTCTAATAATTTTGGAGGGTCTCCTGAGGTTATCTTTTTTTTTTTCAAATATATTATATTAGTTTTGTTATAGTTTTGACAAGTGGGGTACTTAACTTTGTATTTAACTAATACAATCTCTGCAACAATACTAACAGCCAGTGCTACAGAAAAGGAGCGGGGAGATGAAATTAGAAGAAAAAAACAGCTAGAGTTAGGAGGAATAAGGGGTAGAAGTGTGTGAGATGGGCAAGAGGGGACAATGACCAGGTTCAACTGAAAATTGTTCCACCTCGGCGACCCCCCGGTACAAACCCAAGAGGACATACATGAACATCAATACTATTACACATGCAATCTTGGCGGTGTTTGTAGCTCCAAACAGACAGCGGTATTGCGCAAAGTGAAGTCGACCAATCAAAATTGTTCAGTTCAATACCGGTGTGTGGTTGGGCTGTAATTCTGTTTAATGAGAGGGAATGAGGACGAGTATAGGTGGGTTTTTTCTGAAGTAGTCAGACAGTGATCGATAAAGAAAAACTATTTCCTTGTGAAATTTATATTGGGCCATTCGTGTTGGATCATTGTATCCAACTTTTCTTGATAGAGCTTTGAGGGAACTTATCATTACTGATACTTTCGGAGGAGTGGGAACAATCCAATGGTTAAGGATGTTTCTGTGGGCTATGAGTAGTGCTCGGAGGATCCAGTGTTCGTGGGGTAGTAATTTAGATGTGTTTGGAGCCTCTGATTTCGGTGTTGGGTATCCAAAACAGGAGGAGCATGGGAGTCTTTCTTGGGTTGCCAGTTGGACATGTGAATGAACGTGAGAATTGAGGGCCAGTAGGTGGTGATTCTTGGGCAGTGCCCCAGAGGCGGTGGAGTAGTCATGGTTTATGGAATGAGCACCATGGGCAAGTTGGCCCTGTAGTGGAGGGGTGGCTCGATGAAAAAGGCTAGTAAGCTCTGTGCATTAATTTGAATTGAGTTTCCCTCCAAGATTCATTCGGTGTAGTGCTTTTGGTGACTCTGTAGCCTGTGAGAATGTTGTCTATATTGACTTGACCTGGAAGGTCTGCTATCTAGGATTTGATCAAAGTGTCTTGTAAAGTTTTTGCAAATTTCCCATTTAAAGGGTGATACAAGGTCAAGATAGAGTATTTGTGCTTCTTGAGAAGACTATCCAAAAGGGATGGATTGAATCTTAACCACTTAAGTCCCGGACCAAAATGCAGGTAAAGGACCAGATCCATTTGTGCGATTCGACACTGCGTCGCTTTAACTGCAATTGCGCAGTTGTGCGACATGACTCCCAAACAAAATTGGCTTTTTTTTTTTCCCACAAATAGAGCTTTCTTTTGGTGGTATTTGATCACCTCTGCGGTTTTTATTTTTTGCGCTATAAACAAAAATAGAGCAACAATTTTGAAAAAAAATGCAATATTTTTAACTTTTTGCTATAATAAATATCCCCCAAAAATATATAAAAACATTTTTTTTCCTCAGTTTAGGCCGATACATATTCTTCTACCTATTTTTGGTAAAAAAAAATTGCAATAAGCGTTTATCGATTGGTTTGCGCAAAATTTATAGCGTTTTCAAAATAGGTAATAGTTTTATTGCATTTTTATTATTATTATTTTTTTACTACTAATGGCGGCGATCGGCACTTTTTTTCATGACTGCGACATTATGGCAGACACGTCGGACAATTTTGACACATTTTTGGGACGATTGTAATTTTCACAGCAAAAAATGCTATAAAAATGCATTGTTTACTGTGAAAATGACAATTGCAGTTTGGAAGTTAACCACTAGGGGGCGCTGAAGGCATTAAGTGTGACCTCATATGTGTTTATTACTGTAGGGGGGCGGGGCTGGACATGTGAGGTCATTGATCGCCTTTCCCTATATCAGGGAACAGACAATCAATGACAGCGCCACAGTGAAGAACGGGGAAGCTGTGTTTACACACAGCTCTCCCCGTTCTTCAGCTCTGGAGACCGTTCACGGGACTCCAGTGGCGATCGGGTCCGCGGGTCCCGCGGCCGCGGAGCTTTGGACCGGGTCGCGGATGCACGCTGCAGACACGCGCCCGCGACCCACGTCTGAGCACTTAAAGAGGACGTACAGGTACGTGCTTGTGCCCAGCTGTGCTATTCTGCCAACGTATATGTGCAGGAGGCGGTCCTTAAGTGGTTAAAGGAGTTGTAAAGAAAAAATATATGCATTAAGGTGAAAAAACATCGGATACTGCAGCCCCCCCCCCCCCCAAGCCCCGTTATACTTACCTGATCCCTCGAAATTCCCCCGCGGTCCCGAGATCCTCTACGCCGCTCAGCCTGGTCGCTGATTGGCTAGAGCGGATGGATTGAGACCAGCGCAACCATTGGCTGGCGCTGCTGTCAATCACATCCATTGACACGCCCGCTCGCTGTATCACGGGAGCACGCCCGCAGTTACTCACTACCATCCGAGCTCTCGCATGACTGTGGTCAGTACTTGCGGGGAGGACAGAGATAGCAGCCGAGGGACCCCAGAAGATGTGGATCGGGGCCACTCTGTGCAAAACGACCTGCACAGTAGAGGTAAGTATCACATGTTTGTTATTTTAAAGGAAAAAAAAATTCCTTTACTAACGCTTTAAGTTTTTCTTTGGACAGGTCTTGCTGATGAAGTCTGAGAACTGTGAGACTTGAAGGAAGTGGTGGGTAGGTAGGTTGAATTCTTTCGCAATGAGGTGGAAAGGTTTAAGTGCACCATTCTTGCCATGGTATAGAGAATAGGCTCTGGTCAGTTCTTTGTCTTTCCATTTGGAAAATGGTTCGTATTGTAGTCCGAGGGGAAACAAGGGGTTGCCTTGGATTGGGAGATACTTGGATACATGGGGTAAGAGACCCAATTTTTCCTCACTTTCCTCCAGGCTGCTTAAGAGCAGGTTTTGTTTGATATGGCATGGGGTTTGTTGCAGAGAGCTATGTAGAAGGGCTGATAGGCTTATTGGGTGGACGATGGAAGATTCCAGGTCATATTTAAAGCACTTGGACGATTGTAACAGCAAGTCCATACCTGTTATCAATAAGCATGCAAGATTGTACACTGTAACGTTTGGGAGGCTGCCCCCCCCCCCCTCATTCTTTGGGAGAACAAGGTTTGTTAAAGCTATTCTCGATTTACTTTATTCCCATAGAAAGGCAGTGATTGCCTTATTTAAAATCTGTACATCTTAATGTTTAAGTAATAATGGTAAAGTTTGTCGGGGTATAAAAGGCGAGCAAAGTTGACCCTTTCGAAGAGTGCACATCTCCCAAAGTGTGATAGTGGAAGGATGGACCAGGCCTCCAGCTCACCCACAATTTTCTAAATCAGAGAAGGGTAGTTGAGGTGATAAAGAGAGGATTGATCTTTCCCTATTTTGATGCCCAAATAAGTAATGTGTTTCTCGGTAATTTGATGGGAGGAGGACATCCATGGTCATGGTGTGTTGGTGCCAAGAGGCAGAATTTCACTCTTGGCAAAATGTATTCTCAGGCCAGAGCACTTGCGGAAGGAGTTAAAAATGTTTTCTATGGCGGGAGTATCTGTTTGGGGGGGAAGTGGTGAATAACAAGATGTCCTCCGTAAACAAGGTGACTCGCAATTCATTACGCCTGAAAGGGATTCCTTGAATGGGGGCTGTGGTGCAAAGGTATCTCAAAAGGGGCTCAATGGCTAGGTTGAAAAGCAGGGGAGAGAGAGGGCACCCCTGTCTTGTTCTTTTGTGCAGTCGAATGAGGTTAGATTGTATTCCTGATGCTATTACTGTGGCTGATAGAGATGTAACAAGTTATGTATGAAATGGTAAAAGGGGCCTGATATACCTAACTTTTTCATTACTATGCATAGATAATAAATACTAACATTGTCTAAGGCCTTTTCGGCATCTAAAGTTATAATCGCCACATCTTTTAAGGGGGGTTGTTTTGCATACTCCAAGGCAGCTAGAACTTTCCCTGAAAGCGGCTGATCTGCCCTTGGTGACCCCTGACTGTGTGCCAAATGTGTAGCTATTATCTTGGATAGAATTTGGGAATCAATGTTTAGTAGTGAGTGATATTGGGCAGTATAAACCCGGGTTTTGCAGGTCTTTACCTTTTTTGGCAATCAGTTTTATGTTTGCTTGATGACCTGTCGGAAGGTATGGGCCCCATCCCATATAGAATTGTATACAAATAGTAGTGAGGGGATGATTGCTTCTCTGAGCAGTTTGAAAAATTTGGGAGTGTAGCAATCGGGGCCTGGGGCTTTACCGTTCGAGAGGCCGCTGATGGAGGTCTCGATTAGGGAAGGGGCATAGCACCTAGTCAGTTTGTCGCTTTGGTTGGATCTATTGATTCAGGGGCATAGAGGTTGGAATAAAAGGATTCCAGTGTTTTATTTATTTCTTTGGGTGATGTGGAAAGAGTGACATTGGGGTTGCGCAGGGTGTTAATATGAGTTGGTAGGAAGGTACCTTTGGTGAGTCTGGCCAGTAACTTCCTTGCCTTATTACCATATTTGTGATATTGCAGTTGAGTACGGGACATTCTCATACATTCTAGATTATGTGCCCAGGAGTCAAAAAGGTCCTTATCTGCGTGCCATGTCTTACGGTTTTCGGGGGGTGTTTTGGTCATTTAGTCGTTGTTGGGTTGACAGTAGTTTGTCACTGGCCTCCAAATAATGTTTGTGGGTGGATTTCCTATAGGCCGATGCAAAGGATATTATCCTTGCCCTGGGGAACGCTTTCCTGCCTCCCAGAATAGATTTGGGTTATTCTTATGTTGACTATTGTTACGTGAATATTCCAACCAAGCCTCACGTAGCATTGTTTGGCATTTTGGGTCAATTGACCCAGGAGCTGCCACTGTCTGTATTCTTGGCTAGGGATGAGCTTTCAGTTTGAGTGAAACTCATGTTCGACTCGAACATTGCCTGTTCGCCCGTTCGCCGAACATCGAACAATTTTGGGGTGTTCGCGGCAAATTCGAAAAAAACGTGAAACACCCTATAAAAGGCTATGGGAGAAATCTAAAGTGCTAATTTTAAAGGCTTATATGCAAGTTATTGTCATAAAAAGTGTTTGGGGACCCGCGTCCTACAGCAGGGGACATGTATCAATACAAAAAAAAAGTTTTAAAAACTATGTTTTTTTTTTGGGAGCAGTGATTTACATAATGCTTAAAGTGAAACAATATAAATAAATAATTATCCTTACCAGACCCTTCAGGTCTGGTATGGATTTTAACACCGATATACATCAGCAGAATGGCACGACTGGGCACAAGCACGTACAGGTATGTTGCCCTTTAAGTGCCCAGCCATGGGTAGCGCGCCCACGACCCAGGCCTAAGCAATAAACACACAATTAGACACACTTAACCCCCTTAGCGCCCCCTAGTGGTTAACCCGTTCACTGCCATTGTAATTTTCACAGAAACCAGTGCATTTTTATAGCACTTTTCGCTGTGAAAATGACAATGGTCCAAAAATCTGTCAAAAGTGTCCGATGTGTCTGACATAATGTCAGTCACGAAAATAAACACTAATTGCCGCCATTACTAGTAAAAAAAAAATTATAAAAATGCCATAAAACTTGTAAACGCTATAACTTTTGCGCAAATCAACCAATAAACGCTTATTGTGATTTTTTTTTTTACCAAAAATATGTAGAAGAATATGTATCGGCCTAAACTGAGGGAAAAAAAATATTTTTTTTTTATTTATTTTGGGGGATATTTACTACAGCAAAAAATAAAAACGATTGAATTTTTTCAAAATTGTCGCTCTATTTTTGTTTATAGCACAAAAAATAAAAACAACAGAGGTGATCAAATACCACCAAAAGAAAGCTCTATGAAGACAAAGAAAAATGGATAGCCGCACTCCAAAACCTGATGGGTGGTCTTTTATTCAATAGACAGCATGTACAAAAATAGGGTCACAGCAGTGGAAACAAGGAACAGCCAACGCGTTTCGCACTGGATCAGTGCTTATTCATGGCTAATGGAGCATTAAAACTGTTAGGTATATATAGAACATAGGGTGAACATGTGACCAATCTCAATTAATTGCCCGGGAGGAGCCTATGATATTAGGACAACCCCTGATGCCAATGAGATAGTCACATTACACCTGTGCACACCAAAGCAAGAAAAAACAAACAAATACACACAAATGTGAAACCAATAATCAAAAAGTATAAATAATAGCACATTATAAACATAATGCACATATAAAATACTGTATATGTGGTACATACATAGTACTACAGTGACACAAAATGGTAAAACATGAGGCAATGATGAATGAAATAAAATAAAAGCTTAAAGACGATGCAATTCAAACCACAATAGGCTGTAAAAAGAGCATAAGATAGACTATGCAAATGAGATGTATAATGGTGATGGAACAAATAAATATGAATAAAAGTGAAAATAAATGTGAATGTGTGTGTCGATATGAATGAAAACATATGTAATGAAATGA
Organism: Rana kukunoris; assembly: GCA_029574335.1. Classification (NCBI taxonomy): domain Eukaryota; kingdom Metazoa; phylum Chordata; class Amphibia; order Anura; family Ranidae; genus Rana; species Rana kukunoris. The sequence goes on from CM056056.1 coordinate 151,943,729, forward strand.
AGCACTAGATCTATCTAACAACTTGTTCAATGGTAAATGGCAGAAAGAATAGATCTATGTGTGTATTGGAGATGGATTCATCCATTATGGTGAAGTGCATGTAAATATAATTGAGAATGTGGATGTAAAGGGTTACCCGAAATTTAATGACAACAATCGGGAAAAATGCACCCATAAATACATCCAATCATAAAAAATATATTCATACATAAAAGAAAAGAGTGGCAAATTGTGTCAAAGCATGTAGACACATCGTAGCCAAATATGAAAAGTGTGAAAAAGGTGAATGACAGTGAAATGGAAATAATTAATAATGGGCGTCACTGAAGTGAGAGACCAAAACATAATGTGATCAAAGGTGTCAGCAAATGTGAAAACTTCCGTGTAGGGAGGCTGGTATATGTATTCTAAAACATTTGGGTCAAGGCAAAAGAGAAAGGTAAAAAGGTTCTCAATATGAGAATGTAATGTAAACGAAGTCCAAAGCTGGCCCAATGAAATAGTGAGTTTTTAATTTTATATATAGAATGATAAAAATGTCTGCTGAAAGTAAAAGGACCCATTGGCTATAACAGCCGAATGATGTATAAAAAAGTATATATAATATATATATAAAATACACCTATATAGAAAATGAAGGAAGTTAATTGAAAGGTTGTCTTCTATGGGTGGAATAAAAATTAACCAATGACAAACACATGTATAGGGATCTAGAGAGTGCATCCGAAAGAACTTAATTAGGCTGAAAATAAAGCTGGTTAACTGAAAGCCAGTATATTGTGTTCCATTAGTGCGGAAGGATGCTCCCAAAAATTATATAAATATATACATATGTAGGCGTGTATACATATATATGTTATGTTGGAGGTAGAAAAATGTACATGGCTACATATGATCCCTAACATTGTTTGAAAAGGTGTATAATGCACAGGAATTATTTGTAAACCAACGCACACAAAACTAGGTGTTTGTGGAGATAGTACATATAGAACATCGATGTGCATGCATATGGATACAACTAATACTAAATAAAAAAGAAACAGTAAAAAATGCAAAATAAGGTCCGAGATATCCGTGTAATCGGGTTGCATTGTGTGCATAACCATAGATATACCCGAGTATAGGACATGAAAAGTTCTAAAAAAGAGAAGATAAACAGTAGAGTAAATCATATGTCTATAACTGCAATATTCATAATTACGAGGTGTACATCGTTTATTAACCCACCAATATGCCTGGGGTCCTGTCGATTAATTAATTATAGGGGAAATGAATCCCATATGAATGGGAAAAATTCTATAGAGAATTACTTTGTAAAAAAGAGACACAGGGCTGACGGCAAAAAAGTGGGTAGATAGAAGCAGGTACTGGACACTTGATGCAAAAGTAAATGTAAACACGGATAAGTTGGTATATAACATTAGGACCGAATAACGCAGGACCTCCCATAGAGTAAAATGTGTGTACAGCCGAATGTGAAGCCACATGAGGCTGACACAATACATATATGAACAGGGGAGTGACATGAAGTGCTAGCTTGTGCATAGAGAACAACAGAGAGGAGACCAAAAAGTTAGAGTTTGTTATAGGTAAGTGTGTATGGCGCAAGGTTTGAGTCTTGTATATCACTAGTCATAGTAGTGAGAAACGTCCCATTGGAAATTCAATCCCCTGGGCATTCTAGTGCCCAAGAGGAGAATCCAAAGAACCTCACGCCTGCACAGTAATCTAAACTTGTCACCCCCTCTTATAGGACGAACAATTTTTTCCATACCCTGAATGCGCAGGCTGGAGATGTCTTTGTGATGGACTGAAATCCAGTGTCTAGCTACATTTGTGTTGTGATCTTTCTCTATATCATAGAGATGATCCCCCAATCTGTCCTTGAGCCTCCTGGTCGTGCGACCTACATATTGTAGATGGCATAGGTCACATGTAATAACATAAACCAGGTATGCAGTGTTGCAATTAATAAAACGCTGAATGTCATAGTCCTTATTTTCTGAATGTGAATGTACTGAAGTACCAGAGAGGATGTGTTTGCAGTATCTGCAGCTCCCAACACCACATTTAAAGGTGCCTTTAAATGACAACCATTGTTCTTTAGTTGTTTTACTCTGAAAGAGGCTTGGAGACAGAATACCCCCCAGAGAGGGGGCTCTCCGGCTAACAGTTTTTATACCCTGCGCCAAAATAGACTGATAGATAGTATCGTTGTACAGGACCGGAAGGTACTTATTGACTATGTGTCTAATGGTGTTAAATTCGGGGCTAAACGGGGTAGAAAAAATGGGAATGGTGTCAGTAAAAGACAACCCTTTGTTAGAGCTTTTATTAACAAGTAGGGACGATCTAGGGATGGAACTGGCTCTAAGGAGTGCCTTGTTAATAATTTTGGCAGGGTATCCCCTGGCTTTAAATCTAAAAGCCATATCTGAGGATTCCCTGTGGAAATCTTCCATATTGCTGCAGATGCGTTTTAGCCTAAGAAATTGGCCAAAGGGAATTCCCTTGATTGTGTGTTGGGGGTGGGAGGAATCTGCGCGTAAAAGGGCATTACCCGCCGTGTCTTTTCTGTGTAAGCTGGTAGTGATGACATCCAAAAATCAATACTGATGGGCTGTAAATTGCCAGTAAAACGTAAATTAAGATGGTTGTCATTAAGATACAGTAGCCAAGAATCAAGGCTGGCAGACTCATCGGAGCTGATAAACAGCAGGTCATCAATGTAGCGACAAAAGAACATGGTATCTCTGCGTCGGGGACTATCGCATCCAAAGATGCGGGACCTCTCCCACCAGCCCATGTATAGGTTGGCTAGGGAGGGTGAAAATTTGGCTCCCATAGAGGCCCCGCATCTTTGGAGGTAATAGTCCCCATCAAACATAAAATAATTGTGAGTGAGCAGGTATTCCAGAGATAAAATAATGAACTCTTGTAATGCCAGTGAAAAATTGCCTGACTCCTTTAAAAAATGGTTAACAGCCTGTAGGCCTAAATGGTGCGGAATGCAAGAGTACAAGCTAGCTACATCACAGCTAATCCACCTAAATTGTTTGTTCCATACAAAGCCATCAAGCTTCTGAAGGAGCTGTTTGGTGTCACGTAGAAAGCCAGGAAGCCCGATGACTAGGGGTTGTAGCTGTCCGTCAATCCATTCACCCAGTCTCTCATTTAGGGACCCAATACCTGCTACTATGGGTCTCCCCATTAAGGGATTTAAGCCTTTGTGTATTTTTGGCAGGTGATGAAAAACCGGAATGACAGGGTGACTGGGGATGAAGAGATTTCTGTCAGATTCAGAGAAAATGCCCGCTTGCACCCCTCTATCGAGAATGACAGAGAGTGCTTTGGTGAATGGAATGGTTGGATCGGCTCTAAGGAGCTGGTATGTATTGGGGTCTGACAATTGGCGGATAGCCTCTTCTCTATATGTGGAGGAATCTAGGACGACTACAGAACCCCCTTTATCAGCATTACGAATAGTAATAGTCACATCAGTCCTCAAAGAATTAAGAGCCTGTTTCTCAGTCTGAGATAAATTATTGGAGGATTGTTTGCTACGACAGGTATGGGCCAGGTGTGTGAGATCCCTCTCCACTAGTGATTGAAAGGAGTCTAAATCCTTGCCCCTGGAGCCCAGTGGATAGAAATTAGATCTCATCTTAAAAGAGCCAGTGTTATAATCATCCACCGGGTCAGCGGGACTGGGATGAGACTCAGTAAACAAATCTGTGAGGTCTTTCAGAGCACAAACCTCTGTAAAGAGAGAGGGAGATGGGATCGACTCACCTGACACGGAGCTGTCAGCAAAACTATCCTCTGAAGCAGATGGTGAAGAAAAAAAATGTTTTTTAAGGGTTAATCCACGTGAGAATTTGTTCACATCAAGGATCGTCTGAAAAAGATCAAAATGTCTCGATGGACAAAAGTTCAATCCTTTGGAAAGAAGTCCAATTTCAGCAGCATTCAGGAGTCTTTGTGAGATATTGACAACGTTAGATGTTATTTCTGGATGGCTCCCCGCAAAGCATATGGGATGCTTTTTGTCTTTGTGTCTCTTACCACCCCGTCGGGTTTTCTTGAAGGTGGACTTTTCTTCCTGGGTTCTTTGTTGGACCCGCGGGGGTATCCCCCGGATCGTGTGGTATCGTTAGCGGAAGACCGTGCTTGTATGGTGCCCCGATCGGGTGAGGACTCGGAGCCTGATGTCGCTAGGGTGTCATAAGCGACCTCGCTGTCAATATCTGAGAAGCTGACTTTTTTTACTCTGTTCTTGCGACCACGCTTGGGTTGATGTGGAAGTTGTCTCCAGACGTATACGTTGTTGCTTTCGTAGTCAATACGATCTCTGGTCTGCTTTCCTTTCTTAGTGTCAATTACATAGCGTTCAAGTTTGTCTAGCTTCTTATTTAGTTTACCATCCAGGCTGCTGAATTCAGGATGTGTTTGTAACAAGGTAAGTTCCTTCTGAATGGTGTTGATCTCAGCCTGGAGTTTCTCTGTCTGTTCCAAATTGGATCTAATCAGTATGTCCATTAGGCTGAGTGAACAGGTGCTGAGAGCATCAGTCCATTCTTTTTTCAATTCATTACTGCAAAGTTCTGAGGTGGGGAATTTTTTGATACGTAAACCACGTGGAATTTGTGCCATTTTGACATAGTCCGATAGATGGTATGTGTCCCAATACAATCTGATCTCCTTGGCCATGAGATGTTCAAGCTGCCTAAACATGGTGAGCAAAGATAAATCATTACCGGTATTTGAAGGCAGAGTAGCTTGAACTCCCAGTCTCAATGGGTTCTCTGCTAGTGTTTTTAATGTCCTGCTAAAACCTTGTTCTGCTGTGACCGGTGTAGGTACGCTGTTCTCCATAGACGACCGGTAATCCTGAATGATGATATAGTCAAAAGACAAATCTTGAAGAAGCAAATAGTGTGAATCCCCCGAGCTGGTAACAAAATGTGCAAAATCCAGAAACGATAAAGAGAAAGGAGTCACCGCTCCAGGTGGGATCACTAAATGGTTACAGGTGGTGCAGGATACCGAGGGTGCTGGCGGTGCACTAAGCAAAATGAAGACAAAGAAAAATGGATAGCCGCACTCCAAAACCTGATGGGTGGTCTTTTATTCAATAGACAGCATGTACAAAAATAGGGTCACAGCAGTGGAAACAAGGAACAGCCGACGCGTTTCGCACTGGATCAGTGCTTATTCATGGCTAATGGAGCATTAAAACTGTTAGGTATATATAAAACATAGGGTGAACATGTGACCAATCTCAATTAATTGCCCGGGAGGAGCCTATGATATTAGGACAACCCCTGATGCCAATGAGATAGTCACATTACACCTGTGCACACCAAAGCAAGAAAAAACAAACAAATACACACAAATGTGAAACCAATAATCAAAAAGTATAAATAATAGCACATTATAAACATAATGCACATATAAAATACTGTATATGTGGTACATACATAGTACTACAGTGACACAAAATGGTAAAACATGAGGCAATGATGAATGAAATAAAATAAAAGCTTAAAGACGATGCAATTCAAACCACAATAGGCTGTAAAAAGAGCATAAGATAGACTATGCAAATGAGATGTATAATGGTGATGGAACAAATAAATATGAATAAAAGTGAAAATAAATGTGAATGTGTGTGTCGATATGAATGAAAACATGTGTAATGAAATGAAGCACTAGATCTATCTAACAACTTGTTTAATGGTAAATGGCAGAAAGAATAGATCTATGTGTGTATTGGAGATGGATTCATCCATTATGGTGACGTGCATGTAAACATAATTGAGAATGTGGATGTAAAGGGTTACCCGAAATTTAATGACAACAATCGGGAAAAATGCACCCATAAATACATCCAATCATAAAAAATATATTCATACATAAAAGAAAAGAGTGGCAAATTGTGTCAAAGCATGTAGACACATCGTAGCCAAATATGAAAAGTGTGAAAAAGGTGAATGACAGTGAAATGGAAATAATTAATAATGGGCGTCACTGAAGTGAGAGACCAAAACATAATGTGATCAAAGGTGTCAGCAAATGTGAAAACTTCCGTGTAGGGAGGCTGGTATATGTATTCTAAAACATTTGGGTCAAGGCAAAAGAGAAAGGTAAAAAGGTTCTCAATATGAGGATGTAATGTAAACGAAGTCCAAAGCTGGCCCAATGAAATAGTGAGTTTTTAATTTTATATATAGAATGATAATAATGTCTGCTGAAAGTAAAAGGACCCATTGGCTATAACAGCCGAATGATGTATAAAAAAGTATATATAATATATATATATAAAATACACCTATATAGAAAATGAAGGAAGTTAATTGAAAGATTGTCTTCTATGGGTGGAATAAAAATTAACCAATGACAAACACATGTATAGGGATCTAGAGAGTGCATCCGAAAGAACTTAATTAGGCTGAAAATAAAGCTGGTAACTGAAAGCCAGTATATTGTGTTCCATTAGTGCGGAAGGATGCTCCCAAAAATTATATAAATATATACATATGTAGGCGTGTATACATATACTGTATATGTTATGTTGGAGGTAGAAAAATGTACATGGCTACATATGATCCCTAACATTGTTTGAAAAGGTGTATAATGCACAGGAATTAATTGTAAACCAAAGCACACAAAACTAGGTGTTTGTGGAGATAGTACATATAGAACATCGATGTGCATGCATATGGATACAACTAATACTAAATAAAAAAGAAACAGTAAAAAATGCAAAATAAGGTCCGAGATATCCGTTTAGTCGGGTTGCATTCTGTGCATAACCAAAGAAAGCTCTATTTGTGGGAAAAAAGGAAGCCAATTTTGTTTGGGAGGCAACGTCGTACGACCGTGCAATTGTCAGTTAAAGCGACGCAGTCCTGAATCGCAAAAAGGGGCCAGGTCCTTTACCTGCATAATGGTCCGGGTCTTAAGTGGTTAAGGTGAACTCCATGCCAAATAAAAAAAATGGCGTGGACTTTAAAATTCATAGTTAGGACTGCAGTAGACAGAGTGCCTTGACGGGGCCTGCAGCTTACACAGGTATTTGCAAATGCATGCAACTACATCTCTGTTTTTAATGCCTACAGCTAGACAGGTTAGTTTGGTTTATTGCTTTTTTTGGTTGGTAATTTTGAGCCTGGCTATTATGGAAACATTTTTTATATTCCATATATATATTTAATTGCATACTGCTAAAAACGCATCTCATTTAAAGTCTCGAAACCTCCCTCCCTTCCATCCATTTACAGGGATGGAGGCCTATGGTAGTTCTATCATATGCCTCATGTAAATTCCCAAGCTTATCCCCCCTTTTTTTACATTATCCAGGGATGAAGATGCGTTTCAGGAGTGGAATAAAGTGCCTCCACAGATCTACCACTGACAGTTAATTATGCATTGTCATTTTTTGACTTGCTGACCCAGGTTGATGTGGTCCGCTTTTGGTTTGGTGGTGTTTTGGTTTGGTAGAATTCATAGTTAGGACTGCAGTAGACAGAGTGCCTTGACGGGGCCTGCAGCTTACACAGGTATTTGCAAATGCATGCAACTAAACTTCTGTTTTTAATGCCTACAGCTAGACAGGCTAATTTGATTTATTGCTTTTTTGGTTGGTAATTTTGAGCCTGGCTATTATGGAAACATTTTTTATATCCCATATATATATTTAATTGCATACTGCTATAAACGCATCTCATTTAAAGTCCCACCCCCCCCCCTTCTATCCAAAAGTTGCGATAAGTCCTTTATTAAAAAAAATAGATAATAAAAAAAAAGGTTCCAGCGGTGGTAATCCACTCTCGGTCTCCACTCCAGCGCTGTCGGTATCCTGCGATGATGATCTCCTCTCCAGGTCCAGGCTCCAGCGGTGATGTCCAGCGCAGGGAGGAACAGCATCCTGTCTCCACCGGAGACACCCCCGGGAATGAGTTGCAGCAGCCTGACAGGTCTCTTATGTAGGTGAGGACGGGGATCGACCGGCATGTGACCCCGTCCCCCTCTGACGCAAGAGGAAACCCAGGCTTACCCAGTGACGTGGCGGGTTACCCCACCCCCCTCTGATGTATCGCAGGTTTCCCATTGCATCATCCATTGCAGGATACCGACAGCGCTAGAGTGGAGACCAAGAGTGGATTACCACCACTGGAATCTTTATTTTTATTTTTAATAAAGGACTTATCACAACTGTGTCTGTGTGTTTTTTATTTACAATTTTTTACACTTTCTTTGTGAAATGGTAGGGGTACAATGTACCCCTTACCAATTCACATAGGGGAAGGGGGGATCTGGGGGTCCCCTTTATTAAAGGGGTCTTCCAGATTCTGATAAGCCCCCACCCACAGACCCCCACAACCACCAGGCAAGGGTTGTGGGGATGAAGACCTTGTCCACATCAACATGGGGACATGATGCTTTGAGGGGTCACAGCCCCCCAAAGCATCCTCCCCATGTTGAGGGCATGTGGCCTGGTACGGTTCAGGAGGGGGGCGTTCTCTCATCCCCCCCATCCTCTTTTCCTGCGGCCTGCGATGTTTTGGATAAAGGGTCTGGTATTGATTTTTTGGGAAACTCCACGCCATTTTTTTTATTTGATGCAGGTTTCCTCTTAATATCCATACCAGACCTGAAGGGCCTGGTAATTGAATTTGGGGGGAACCTCAAGCATTTTTTTTTATAAATGGGCGTACCTGTACGTCCCTTTAAATTTGCCACTGTACGATCGTGCTTGCCATACGCTGCGGGAGTGTGCCCATGTGTTCCGCAAATTCGATGTCTGCCACCGGCTCGCAATCGTGAGACAGACAGAGAGGCAGAACTGGGAGATGCCTATGCAAACAAGACATTTCCCTGTTATGCCTAGTGACATGACACAGATCTACTGCTCCCTGTCATCGGGAGCAGTGATCGCTGTCATGTCAGTGGTAGCCCATTCCCCCACAGTTAGAATCACTCCTTAGGACACACTTAACGGGGTTGTAAAGGTTCGTGTTTTTTCACCTTAATGCATCGTATGCATTACGGTGAAAAAACACCTGGCTGTCACGGGCCCCCCAGACCCCCGTTTTACTTACCTGAGCCAGTTCACCTGCCTTGCACGTCCACGGCATGGTCTTCTCCACGGAGTCTTGGCACTGATTGGACAGATTGATAGCAGCGCAGCCATTGGCTCCCGCTGCTATCAATCAAATTCAATGACGCGGCTGCCAGGGGGCGGGGCTGAGTCATACAGTACACTTTGTGGCTATGGACGCTGACATGGGAGCGCACCTGCAAGGTAACCCCCTCAGGATAGAGCTTTCAAGGTGGGGTTGGCTATTTCGGGGAAGAGCCAGAGAAACCTTTACAACCACTTTACCTCCTTGATTGCCCCCTAGTGTTTAACCCCTTCCCTGCCTGTGTCATTTATACAGTAATCAGTGGCTATTTATAGCACTGATAGATGGTCCAAAAATAGTGTCAAAAATCGCAGATCACCGCTATAACTAGTAAAAATAATAATAATAATAATAATAAAAATGGCATAAATCTATCCCCTATTTTGTAGTCGCTATAACTTTTGTGCAAAACCAATCAATACAGTATACGCTTATTGCTATTTTTTTACCAAAAATATGTAGAAGAATACATATCGGCCTAAACTGAGGGAAAAAATTGTTTTTATAGATTTTTTGGGGACATTTATTAGAGTAAAAGGTAAAAAATATTGCTTTTTTTTTTTTTCAAAATTGTCGCTCTTTTTTTGTTTAAAGGGCATGAAATAAAGACCGCAGAGGTGATCAAACACCACCAAAAGAAATCTCTATTTGTGGGGAAAAAAAGGACGTCAATTTTGTTTGGATACAACGTAGCAATTGTCAGCTAAAGTGATGCAGTGCCGAATTGCAAAAATATTCTCTGGTTAGGAAGGGTGTAAATTCTTCCGGGGCTGAAGTGGTTAATCAGTGGGTTTAGTTTCACTTTTTGCTGACATTAGATAAAAACCAGGCCACCATGAATGTTTAAATGACCGGCAGAGGCCACTACATTATGTAAAAATATTAAATGTTTTCTTTATTTAAATTTGGCTTTTGTAAAGCATACATAACTTTGAAATAACTAATACAGCAGCCAGTGATTTGCATGCTGTTTATTCCAAGTACTGCTTCATACAGTCAGCATGGTAGGCAATTAAGCAGGTTTTTTGACTCTGTGTTGTATGTATGTAAAAAACAATTGTTGTATATCATAGAATACAACCATGTACATTATTAGAACAATATCTGTACTCTTATATGCTGATGTGTTTCTATTACTTGGTAGCACTGCAGAATCTAGAATATAGAATATGTGTAAGCAAATGAATGAGCGTTGTAGGGAATGTTAAGGTCTAATATGCATTAAGCATTGCAATGCATGTCTTTACATTTTCCTACACAAACAATGTAGTAGATTTTGGTAGCATGCCATGGGGGAACGGGGGATAAAACATTAGCATTAGTACTTTTGCACAGTTTGAACTTATGCATAGTGTTGTTTCCATGGAAAATGTATGCTTTATTATTTAGTACAATATAGTGTATATGAATATTTACAAGGCTTCACCGACAGTCAGCATTTTAACCGCTTGCCTACCGGCTCGTGCCGATATATATGTCGGCAGAATGTCACGGCTGGGCAAAACAACGTATGGGTACGTTGTTCCCTTTAAGAGCCGCTGGAGGCATGCGCACTTGCCCGCAGCACAATAGGGGACCAGATGCATGTGGTCGGCAGGCGCTATCGCCGCTGGCCACGCGCGTTTGCTGGCACAAGAGCCAACACAGGGATTTGTGTGTGTAAACGCACAAATCCCTGTTCTGTTAGGGGAGAGGAGACATATTGGGGTTTATTTACATAAAGCAAATCCACTTTGCGCTACAAGTGCATGGCAAGTGCAATTGGTAGTAAAGTCGCTGTAGATCCGAGGGGGACATGCAAGGAAAATAAAAACAGCAATTTTGCTTGTACATGATTGGTTGATACAATTAGCAGAGTCTCCCCTCATTTCAGATCTTCCCCTTAGATCTAAAGTGACTGCACTTCCAAGTGCACTTGTAGTGCAAAGTGGATTTGCCTTTAGTAAATCAACCCCATTGTTTACTCCTACTAAGTAGAAACAACAATATGTCTCCTCCCCCAGTTAGTTCTATCCCCATACAGTTAGAACACATCCAGGGAACATGCATTTACCCCTTTGATCGTCCCTTAGTGTTAACCCCTTCCCCACCAGTGACATTTACACACAGTAATCGGTACATTTTTAAAGCTAGGATCGCTGTATAAATGTCAATGGTCCCAAAAATGTGTCAACGCGTCCAATCCGTCCGCCGCAATATCACAGTACCACTAAAAATCACCGCCATTACTAGTAAAAAAATTAAATAAAAATAAAATAAAAATGCCAAAAAAATCTTTCCTAGACGCTAAACCTTTTGCACAAACCAATCAATATGTGCTTATTGGGATTTTTTTTATTGATATTGTTTTATCAACAATATTAAGAATAATATATATTGGCCTAAACTGATGAAGAAATGTGTTTTTTAAAAACATTTTTGTGAATATTTATTATAGCAAAAAGTAAAAAATATTTAATTTTTTTTTCAAAATTGTCGCTTTTTTTTATTTTATAGCGCAAAAAAAAAAATGCAGAGGTGATCAAATACCACCAAAAGAAAGCTTTTTTTGTGGGGAAAAAAGGTATGCAAATGCTGGGTACAGCATTGCACGACTGCGCAATTGTCAAAGTGAAGCAGTGGCAAATTGTAAAAAGTGTTCTGGTCAGGAAGGGGGTAAAATCTTCCAGGGCTGAAGTAGTTAAATACTGTAATAGTTTGTATCTCATTTTTATAAAGAGGAACTTGATGTAAAACAATGTGATGGGGCAGCAAGGTTGAGAGCAGAATGTATTCTTTCACTTTAGCAGGCTGTGTATGACAGACTGTGTGACTGACTGTTCATGAAATACTTTCCTACAGAGAAAAGAACTGCAGCTGCTTTTAAATTCAGCCGTGAGAACAAGTACATAGGCAGCAGCTATACTGAATGGCATCTTGCATTCATTTATATGCACATTCCATGCTACAGCTAGACTCTACATCCCTGGTCACCCTCAAGTATCAAGGCAGCTTAAGAACTACTGCTTGCCTGATTCACTAGCTCTGGATAGGTGGCACAAGAGAAAACACTGGAAGCATCTCATCTCTATGCCTGTAGCTTTACATAACTTTCATATACTACCAGACCTGTGATCTCTTACTTTGATACAAAGAACACACATGCTCTTACTGTGTCTAGAATTCTAAGGGTGGGAAATTCCCATAGTCTGTTTGATTTAAGGACACTGGGTAGTGCTTTGGTGAGAACCATCTACAGTATAGTATGCATGTGAATGATATTATTGAGTGGTTTTATGCACAACAGCCAAATTCAAGTTAAAGCGCAACTCCATCTTCCAGTTTCAAAAATCTATGAGCTTAAAGTGGAGTTTCAAGAAAAGGAGTGGAATCGCGCTAGATTGAAAAAATTGGCCTAATAAAGGCACAATGTGATAAACACAGTCAAATGCGGGATATAGTCTATGGACCCACAGAGACACACTAAAGCTACACCACAAAAACACATGAAAAGAGAAAACCAAAAGGATCAACTCTACTTAAATAGTGTGGCTATGGTCATATAAAAACAACAGTATAAGTGTTATAAATATATAGTGAAAAAAGTTGTCATACTATGGCCACCACCTAGTTGTAAAGACCAGGAGGGGGAAGGTGGTAATATAATATAAATAATATAATATAATATAAAGACCACCTGGTGGTCACAAACGGAACTGTTCAAAGTTAATGGTGACCCAGGGTGGGATCTTAGTAGGAAAAAACCTTTGGATGAGGATGGATAATTTCTCCCAACATTTGTGATATGTAGATCGAAGAAGCAAAATTCTCCAGATGATGAACAATACAACAGTCTCTATGTTGTCAGTTCCAGATTTGAGTGTAGAGTCACAGCACCAAAGACATAAAATACAAAACAGAAAAAACTTGCATAGTGTGAAAACTGACAGACAGCGTACAGTATGTACAAACACCCGTGTGGGACAGTCATGAGATGGGGAGGGGATAGTGCAAACCCACCACCACTGAACACACTGACCCTTACCAGATGATAGATCCCCTAAGGGTAAATGCAAACACCTATGATCAGGTAGATGGCCACCATGAGACTGGATACAAACGCCTGGGATCAGATGGATAACCGCACCCGCAGGACTTCAGCAGATAGCAATAGTGATGTATTGTCATGAAACGACAGAAGTACTCACATAGTGTAAAGCCGATACATTTATTAAAAGAATTGGAATAAAGTTGCACTTACAAACGAACAAGGGATTGAGGCTTTAAAAACAAAGTGCCGGCCGGCTTAGTCGAACGCGTATGTCCTTCCGTATGGTTGCGATAACGTGGGAACGTCTCCTCCCAACGTTTCGTCTTACACAAAGACTTGATCACGGGATGAGGACGACGCTCCACGTCATCGCAGTAATACTCACAGTGGGCAGAGTCAGTCTAGAGCGGCCCCACCGTCGCCATCTTAACAAAGGGATAAGGTGAGGGAAAGGATTTTCTACTGATAAAACTACCGCCGTTCCATCTAGATAATGAGATGTAAACATCAGAACCAACTGCAAGAGGCATAGCCACTTATTCATTGGCGCAGCAGCCAACTGCAAGAGGCGAGCCAGATTCATATGGCGCAGCAGCCCTATTGGTACGGGCAGGCCACCAGTGACTCGCATCCATATTGAAGATGTGGTGATTAATCACTCTATCTCATAAGTGTCTCCAAATTAAGGAGGAAGAAATTATATCAATTAGAGTAGGGGGGGATCAATAATGCCGCTAGTGAGAAAAAGAGACTCAAGCACTGCTTAGTACCAAGACAAATTCAGATTCCCCCAGAATTACTGAACAGCATTTTAGTTATGACTTAGTTGTTTTTTAGTCTATGAAAGTGTTTTAGCTGTTATCTTATGTTAGAAGTCAGCTTTTTCTAACATGGTATGGTATATTATTGGCTGCAGTTTGGTAAGGCATTTATATATGCATTTCAACTTACCCACCTTTAATTTTTTTATCTTTCTGAATAGGTCAAACAGAGTTTCACAATGACTTTACAATTTCTGATACAGAGATCTGATGGATATTTTATTGGAAATATACATGTGTATGTTTATGTCTGTAGCCATCCTCTCTAAACCCTTAGGCCTCATACACACGATAGGTTAGCCAGAGGACAACGGTCTGATGGACCGTTTTCATCGGTCAAAACCGATCGTGTGGGGGCCCCATAGGTTATTTAACCTTAGGTTAAAAAAAGCCAACTTGCTTTAAAATTACCCTATGGATTCCTAACCCATAGGTCAAAACCGATCGTTAGTAGGCATGACCATTGGTTAAAAATCCACGCATTCTCAGAATCAAGTCGACGCATGCTTGGAAGCATTGAACTTCATTTTTTTCAGCACGTCGTTGTGTTTTACGTCACCACATTCTGATGCGATCGTTTTTTTAACTGATGGTGTGTAGGCACATCAGACCATCAGTCAGCTTCATCGGTTAACCTATGACAACGGTCCTTCAGATCGTTCTCATCGGATGGACTGATCATGTATACAAGGCTTTAAAGTGCTATATAGCGGGGTTTGACAAATTTTCTTAGAATCTAGGAGCCAGCTAAAAAAGTTAGGAGCCAAAAACGCACCCCGTCCCGCCAAGCCAAGCTCACGCGCAGAAGCGAACGCATACGTGAGTAGCGCCCGCATATGTAAACGGTATTCAAACCACACATGTGAGGTATCTCCGCAATTGGTAGAGCGAGAGCAATAATTCTAGCCCTAGACCTCCTCTGTAACTCAAAACATGCAACCTATGGAGATTTTAAAGGGCAAAAGTTTGTCGCCATTCCACGAGTGGACGCAATTTTGAAGCGTGGCATGTTGCGGGCTTCTGCTGGCCTCAGCTTCCTTCTGTGAAGGCTGCAAAGCCGCGGCCTCAATTACCAGTGGGCGCGGGCCCACCGCAATTGTGCCCCAGTAGGCTTTGCGGCCTACTGCAGCCCTAAGCTTCCCCAGGCGCCAGGTCACAATTTCTTGTCGCAGTTGCGACCTGGCGCCCGGATTTTTTCAAGGCCTGCTATACAGTATATCACATTTAGGTAAGTACATAAAAGTAAATGTATGTAAGGGGGAAACTCTGGCCCAGATTCAGATAGAATTAGATTATCGTAGAGTATCAGAAATACACTACGCCGCCATTTTTTACCTGGCTCTACGTGGAATCCAGGTAGATTTTGTCCAGTAAATGACGGCGGCGTAGTGTATTTCTCCCGTCGCAATCCATCTACGCGAGTAGGGGGCGTGAATCATTTAAAATAGGCGCGTTTCCGCAGCGATCGAACTGCGCATGCTCCGTTCGCAAATTTCCCGCCGTGCATTGCGCGAAATCACGTTGTTACGTCGTAGTAGCGTCGTTTACGTACATTCCTATTCCCGAACGCGTTACGTTAAAAAAAAATAATAATTTCAAATCGACGCGGGAACGACGGCCATACTTTACATGGGTTACGCACTGTTAGACCAGCAAAAAGCTGCTCTAACATTACGTAGCCAAAAAATGACGTAGGCGATTGCGAGGGACACTCGTACCTTCGTGGATCGCCGTAAAAACTAATTAGCATACCCCGACGGTGAAAACGACGCGGACTCCACCCAGCGGCCGCAAAAATATCGCAACGTAGATCCGAAGGCTAACGAGGACGTAAGCCTCTCGGATCGAAGCCCGAAGCCGCCGTATCATGGTTTGAGGATTCAAACTAGTGATACGGCGCGCAAAATTTGAAATTACTCCTGTCTAACACCAGTTAGACAGGCGTAATCGCTCTATGAATCTGGGCCTCTGTGCTTAGGTTTAATATGTGAGAAATTATATGCAAAAATATAAATGTGAAAAGATATGTAAAAAAATAGCAGCTAGCACCACAGGTCTTGATACTAATGAATAAACAAAATATTATAAATATGTACAACATTTAAAAACAACCAATAATTTGTGAATTTATGTGAAAGAATAGTATTAATCAAATTACCACTATATGATAACACAAAAAAAAGGCCATACAATGAAGAAAAATTCTAAGGAAAGTGTGTTAAAACAGTCCACCACAACAAGTGTGTGTATATCAGTAATTAGTCCAAAATTACACGTGATAAGTCCTCTCAAAAAATTCTGCCATTAACAAAGTAAAACAGGAAGCACTTCACCCGAACACCACTTATGTATAGGGATCATTTTAAAGACCAATATTCAAGTTATTGTTGGAAAACGTCTTTGAGAACCTGTGTCTTACCCCAGGGAACATGTATCAATCGGAAAAAAAAAAGTTTAAAAAATGGTAGTTTTTTCAGGAGCAGGGTTTCTGAAAAAATTACCATTTTTAAAACTTTTTTCCACTGATACATGTTCCCTCAGGCAAGACCCGGGTTCTCAAAGACGTTTTCACAGGCAAACTACTGTATAGACACCCAGCAGGTACAATATTTAAAGTCTTTAAATAGCACAATCCCCTGCCTGCCAGTAAATTAGGAAGAACTGATCTATCTAAGCTATACAGTGTATAAATTTATGTACAACTCCTAGGGATGTATATATATCCTCTACACACTGTAAATTAAGCTAAACTGACTAGCCTGCCTGCCTGCTCTATCTAGCTATATAAAAAGACAATGTCTCTCTGACTGCTCTCATTAACAAGCTGGAACACACTACACAAGGCCACCCAGCAGGCGGCCTTATATAGTGTGGGGCGTGTGCTAAAGCCCTGAGCCATAATTGGCCAAAGCCACCCAGGCTTTGGCCAATTATGGCTCTTCGTTTTTTGAGCGTTTTTTGAGCGCTGTGATTGGCCTAGCATGTGGGACATACAGCATGCTTGGCCAATCATCAGCGCGCAATGCCGCAGTGAATTATGGGCCATTGTGCTTCACTCGAATTTTTGCGCGAACGACCGCTTTTGTTCGAATTTCGTCGAATGTACGAACAGACAATGTTCAAGTCGAACATACGTTCGTATCGAACGGGAAGCTCATTCCTACTTGTGTATATAGATCTACCTTACCAGATGGCAAGACCACCTATAACAGATAGTCAAAACAAACTTTTAGTGTGATCAATGCTGGGGCATTATAAGATCTCCAAGGAACAGTCCATATGAATATCGCAAAAAGAAAAAAGATCGCGCTAAAAATTAAAATAAATAAAGTCCGTGAGACAATATATTCAGATAAATGTTAATCACAAAATAACGGTCCACCAAAAGAAAATTTGTAGATAATCTCCACCAGGTGCAAAACGGTTTCACACTAAAACGGTGCCAGAAAAGTAAGAACCTCCACCACAATGATATATGTACTCTTACCAGATAAAAATGATCCCTGGCTTAGAGGAGATCATATAGAGCGTGGTAAGAGACTGGGATCGAGGGTAGCCGGGATGATAAGTGTCCTTGTTAGGTGAATAGCACTCCCAAAACAGCGATCCAAGGGTATGTAAAAAATAAAGGGCTCACATAGTGTAAAATCCTTATTTATTCCATAAAAAGCAAAAAAGAGATGCACTTACAATCTTGTTGATATGTAGAGCGTTTGAAATAGCTGGCCGGCTTGGAACACACAGCCCGTATCCGGGTAGAGAAAAGCGCGGTGACGTCAGAGCGCCGCCTCCCTACGTTTCGTCATTACAGGACTTGGTCACGGGATAACAGGCGGCGTCCTGAATCACCGCATAAATACACACAAACAACGGATGCAGCCTCGATGTGGTGAAAACATTCGACCCGATTTCGGACATCTTTGTTACTGGAAAACCCATTGGTTATAATGAATAACCTAGGCCAAGTAAGGGAACCGATGAAAACGGATAAACTGACCATGTACATTAAAAATAAAATTAAAAGAAAAAAAGAAGAAAAAGAAAAAAAGGAGTTAATCCTTTCCATAAACGCTTTTTCTTTTTTTCACTTGGTAACCTCTAAAGTGTGTTGACTTTTAAATCAACAACACTATGGCACCAATAGCATTAATACCAGTGCGGAAAATGCAAACAGCACTGCAGCAGTAACGCATGTCACATGGCTGTGAATGTGAAATAAAAATTACTAAAATATGTTACAAATAATTGTAACGCAGCCAATCAATTCTGTATGATCTACTTAATCAATAAATAAATAGATATATGTGTAGACCGAAAAAAACGAGTGTCATTTGATATACCCGTAATAATATTCGGGCATCACAGAAAAAAAAAAAAAAAAACATTTTTATAAAAAACATCCTAAATGAATCTGACAATTTAAAAAATTGCTGGCTGGACACCACATCGAGCTTGCATCTTTTCAAAATTGCGACAATCTTAATAAAAAATAATAAATGGAATTTATATAAAAAAAATCAAAAAGTTTTATAGAAAGAGGGTTTCACTGTCCATAGCAATTATGGGCCAGATTCAGGTAGTCCAGAGCATCTTTGCTCTGGAGTAACGCTTCTCATTTGCGTTGCGCTGCAGAAATTTTAGGAGCAAGTGCTGTCATTCACGAAGCACTTGCTCCTAAAGTTGCAGCAGCGCATCGCAAATGAGCCGGCGGAATTCAAATTGGGCGGGTTCGGGGCGTGTAGTATGCTAACTAAGCGCGATCCCGCCGCCAACGTACTGCGCATGCGTCGAGTGTCAAAACATCCCCGTGCGCATGCTCCAAAATCTGTGAATGAATGTCAATGACGTCACATTCCCATTCATGACCGTTTTACGCAAGCGACGTTTTTTTTTTTTTTCCCGACGCGATGACGACGCCTATACCTAACATAGGATACTCCAACCACATGTAGGTATATCTATGCGCCGCGTATCCCGTCCGGAAACGTCGTATCGTCATTGCGTCGCGCCGGAATTCGATCGTGAATTGCCGATTTCCGCTCATTAACATATTTTTTGAGCGTAAATCGGCGGGAACGCCCCCGGCGCCATTTTTAAGTTGAAGTAACGATGCGATGGCGAAACTCAGTTACGCTGCTCGCATCGGAACTTCAACCCGGCGTTTCTTGTTTTCTGGTTACAGAAAACAGAAACGCCGGCTCAAAGTCACAGTTAGGCTGGCGGATCACTCGATCCGCCAGCCTAACTGTTCGTGAATCTGGCCCTATGAATTAGCCAAAAAGCAGTTAACGTCCACTTCTATATTTAGGCCATGGGGCGTATAACACTTTAATTTATGGACCCAAGACATCTCCAACTTGGAAATGGTTCGCACCAAATGGCTGCCTCTCCAGTGGGGACTAAATTTATCTATCCCTACAAAAATGGTATTGTCAGGATTTTTGTGATGTACAGTTAGGTAGTGTTTAGATACGGAATGTTTAGTGTACCCTAAACGGATATTATTGATGTGCTCATTTAAGCGGACCTGTAAAGGACGTTTATGAATATCGCTTATCGCATATCGCTGAAAATCAGAAATGGATAGAGTAAACTCACATGGTGTAGTAAGTATGCATCCAAAATTATTTAAAATGATTAAAAACACTCACAACATGAAAGGATAAAACCAGCATAATCGAATATACACCTCAATACAAACATCCGGTTCACGCTTGGTGCTGCACAACAGCTCACTTCTGGGTCCCCTCCTGCGTGATCGCGTCACCAGGGCCAGGACCCTAAAGTGGGCTGTTTCATTTGCAGATGATTTTTTTTTTCTTCAAATACTTTATTGGAGTTTCAAAAAGGAGTACAGAGTACAATTAAAGATTGTACGTCGTGCAACAACATTACAATATGTATTACAACAGAACAGGTTGTGTCACTAACAATAATGAGTAGACTAAACATAAGGTGAAAACCACTTAGGTAGTGTAAGCAAATTTGTCCGCTCCTCTGATGTGGCACCCTTAATGAGAGCAGTGGTGCCACAAGAGTGGAGAGGAGATACAGGTCACAAAAATATATAACAATGGGGGTATCTCATATGGAACATTGCATAGCGGAAACTTAAAGTGAAAAAAAAAAAAAAGAGGGTCAAATTGAAGGATAAGGTGTTGCTCTGTCAAGAAAGAGTGAAATAGGAGTCCTGGAGACGTGTCGTTATGGGACATTCACAGCTTTTGTCCAGGTGGACCAAGGCAGCCAGTGTTGTTGTGTAGTGGTGGCGTGTCCATTGCTGATGGCCATTGTGGTCTCGTAACTAAAGTGTAATGCCACTAGATCTATGATTTGGGTTACGGATGGGGTCACGTCCGACTTCCAGTGCCTCGCTAAAGTGAGCCTAGCTGCCAGCAGTATGTGGGTGGTTATGTGTCTCAGCTGGTAAGGGATGTCATCAATGGTAAGGTTGAGAGTTGCAAGAGCAGAAGATGGCAAGATTTTGGCATCGGTGACTCTAGAGATAAGCTTAAAGGTGTCGTCCCAATATTTCTGAATATTGGGGCATTTCCAAAAGATATGTAGCAAGTCCCCTCTAGCGGCCTTGCATCTCCAGCAGTCGCTGGAGTTTTGTGTGCCAAAAGATGCCAGTTTTGTGGGTGTAAGGTACCAGCGCAGTGAGATTTTCTGCGTAAGTTCCCAAAGGGCTGCTGATTTGGTGGCTTGGTAAACCGATTAAAAGCACGCTGCCATTGAGCCTCAGTGAAGGTGCATGCGAGGTCAGATTCCCATTTGTAGTGTGGCGGTAGTTTGGAGAAGGTGCGTTTGTGTCGAAGGTTGTTGTAAAAGTGGGAGATGCCCTTGATGGTGGAAGCGGGGTCGGTAAGGTAACTCCACGACGTAGGGGGGAGTGTAGAGGGGGAGGGGTATGGTGCACAGGCAGTGGTGGACTGGTAGAAAGGTGAAGTATTCAGCGTCTGGGAGTGTGAATTCAGCTTGTAGTTGTGAGAAATTCTTAGGGCGACCGTCCTGAACCAAGTCTTGGATATGGTGAATCTTGAAGTGAGTTGTGGCAGGGACTGGGCCGAGCGTGGAGATCAATTTTCCCCAAGCTTGGACCGACTCTTTCATGGTCTGAGGGATGGATGTTGGAACATGGGCGCCTGGAGGGGTACTTAGTAGCCAGCTTTTTAAGTTAGGTTGGTTAAGTGTCAGGCTCTCTATTTGCCCCCACGGTGAGGCCAGGAGGTGTTGGAACCAGCTGAGGGCAACTGAGCCAGAATGGCTCCTGTATGGTAGTCTTTAAAGTCTATGGATCCTGTACCTCCGACTAATTTGTGTTTGGACAGTGTCGCATGGGCGCATCTAGGTTTTTTGCCGTTCCACAGGTATTCATTATAGACCGTTTGTAAGGTCCTGAAAAACGAGGCAGGTAATAGGATGGGAAGGGTTCTGAAAAAATATAGGACTTGGGGCAAGCAAATCATTTTAAAGGCCGCAAGTCTCCCTGACCAGGAGAGTTCATGTTTCGCTAATTGTTGTGAAGTTGTTTGGATGGTTTGTAGAAGTGGTGAGAAGTTACAGGAGTAGAGGTTTTTAAGAGTTCTCGGCAATTGGATGCCCAGGTAGGATATGTAGTCGTGTGTCCATTTAAATTAATATTGGAGCTGTAGGAGGTTTCTGGTTGTAGCGTCGATGTTTAGGTCAAGAATGTATGACTTGGTCGTTTTAACCTTGTAATATGACACCGAACTAAACCAATTCAGTAACTTTTGTACCTCTGCTAGGGAGGATGTTGGATTGGTGAGGATGAGAATGACATCGTCAGCAAAAAGGCTGATCTTAAGGGACTGTGGACCAATTTGAAGGCCCGTGATGATGTTGTGGGAGCGAACTTGTTCCGCCAGGGGTTCCATGAGCATGTTAAAAATGAGTGGGGATAGTGGGCATCCCTGGCGTGTGCCATTTGTAATTGAGAAGGGGCAGGAAAGCATGCCTTCCGTGAAAACTTGGGCCGTTGGGTTGGTGTAGAGTGCTAAGATGGCGTTTAAGATGAAGCCCTTAAAGCCAAACTTCTTGAGAACTGCTCTAAGGTAAGTCCAGTTAACCCTATCAAACGCCTACTCTGCATCCAAAGATAGCAGCAGAGAAGGCGTTCCGGTTGATTCTGCGTGGTGGATTAGGTTGAGCATTCTCCTGGTGGCATCTGATCCCTGCCTGCCCCTTGTGAATCCTGTTTGGTCTTTGTGAATTAGAGTGGGTATAATTCCGAGCAGTCTTGAGGCAATGGTTTTGGCATCAATTTTGAGGTCAAGATTTAGAAGAGATATTGGGCGGAAATTTTGGGTTACGTTGGGCTCCTTCCCTGGCTTCGGTAATGGTTATAATCAAAGCTGTTAAATATTCTTTCTAAAAGGTAGAAGAAAAGGCAACGTTATTGAACAATTCAGCGAGATATGGAGCTAGAGAGGAGGAGAATTGCTTGTAATATTCTCCTGTCAGACCGTCAGGGCCTGGGGCCTTACCATTAGGAAGGGAGGCTATAGTTTTGCTAATTTCCTGTTCCGTGAACGGGGTGTTAAGCGCATTCAATTGTTGTCCAGTCAGGGATGGCAGGTTTATATCATGGAGGAAGTTGTCAATGTCGTCCTGTGTGGGTTGTGGGGTATCGGGGTCATGTTTCAGATTGTACAGATCGCTATAATAGGCGCTTGTTACGTACCTCGTGGATAGAGCCTAGTATGCAGGAAGGAGCCCCTCTTACCGCCCAGGTTCAGGGGCTGCTGGAATGGGGACAGCAAGCCCGGGAGTGCGGCGAGGTAAGAGTGCCTGGTGATGACAGCAGACCGGCCGGAATGGAGATCTTGCGGACAGGCGGTGTAGGAGACAGTGTCTCTGGAGGGCCACCGGAACCGGATAGCGGAAGCTGGTGAGACAAGCCGGGTTAGGTGCAAGACAGGAGCAGGTATACGGCCAGCAAGGTCAGGTGAGCGGATAACCTGGAAGTCACTCTTAGCGGAGGTAGCGTTGTCAAAGTTCAGGCACAGGTCTGGTAACGATGGGCAGGAGAGCAGAGCGGAGTCAGATCAAGCCAGGGGTCGGTAGAGGTATTCGGGTAGTCAGACGGAGCCGGGTCAGAAACGGGTTCAACAGGTATCGGGTTCAAGCAGGTATCAGGTTCAATAGGTATCAGGTTTCAACGGGTTTGTGGACACTAAGCTGCAGATCAGACAGCGAGGTGTCATTGCTGCTGCTGAGCTTTTAAAGGGTAGATGGGCCAATTGGGCCTAACGCGCATGTGCGCGCTCCCGCCGTGCACGCGCGCGCTCCCGCGGCGCAGACGTGCGCCGTGCACGCGCGCGCACACGCGCGCGATCGGGGCACGAGTGCGAGCAACAGGGGCTCGTCGGAGCCCACAGGTAGGTCCCTGACATTGCCCCCCCCCCAAGGGGCAGCCTCCGGATGCCAAATCGGGTTCTTTTTTCAGGGTGAGCGGAAAAAAAAATTATGAATCAGTCTCTGTGCATGGACGTTGTTTTCAGGTTCCCAGGAATTGTCCTCTGGGCCATACCCTTTCCATTTTACTAAAAATTGCGTTTGCCCTTGCTGTCTCCTGCAGTCGAGGATGGCCTCCACAACATATTCCTCGCACCCATCAACACAAACAGGTTCTGGGGGACTGGCCCCTCTATCAGGAAAGGGATCCGGAACTGCAGGTTTCAACAATGATACATGGAACACTGGATGAACTTTCAAAGAATCAGGTAAGGATAGTTCATACGATACCTCATTGATCTTTCTTCGTATTGGAAAAGGCCCCATGAACTTTGGTCCCAACTTCTTTGAAGGACAGGCCAACTTGAGGTTAGCTGTAGATAGCCACACCTGGTCACCTGGCTGAAGATCCAATTCGCCTCTCTTTTTTCGGTCAAAGAACCTCTTACTGGCGGCTTGGGCTTTAGTCACTGCTTCCCGTAATACCTGGTTGTTGTGGCTGAGGAACTCCATCGTACTCTGCACTGCCGGGACTGGGGATTCTGAAAAAAAGTCAGGTAGAAAGGTTAAATCAAAACCATAATTGGCAAAGAAAGGGGATTGCCCAGTGGCTGAATGGTTGGCGTTGTTATACGCGAACTCCGCTAAAGGTAACAGGGAGACCCAATCGTCCTGGGAGAAGGACGTAAAGCACCTAATGTATTGTTCAAGCGTCTGGTTGGTCCTCTCTGTTTGCCAGTTGGTTTGGGGGTGATAGGCTGAGGAAAAGGAGAGTTAAATCTTCAAGGTTTCACATAGAGATTTCCAGAAGCGGGACGTGAACTGAACCCCTCTATCAGACATGATGTTGGAGGGAATTCCATGTAGCCGGACAATCTCCTTGATGAAGATACGAGCAGTCTCTGCAGCCGTTGGGGTACTCCTTAAGGGAAGGAAATGAGCCATTTTGGATAGGCGATCTACGACCACAAAAATTGCCGTATACCCCTCCGAACAAGGAAGCTCTACTATAAAATCTATGGAAATCATCTCCCAGGGTCTATTAGGTACAGGTAGGGGCTTCAGCAGTCCCCAGGCTCGGTTTCTTGCGGTCTTGTTCCGATTACAAGTGGGGCATGAGTTAACATATGTTTTGCAGAAGTTTTCCAGGTCTGGCCACCAGAAGGTACGACGTACCAGTTCGAGGGTCTTCCGAACCCCAAAGTGCCCTGCCAACGGGTGATCATGAAGGAGTTTTAGGACTTCCACACGACTTGTTTCCGGAACGAAGATTTGGCTACCTCTCCAAAACAGTCCGTCCCTGGATGTTAAGGTGATGCTGGAAGGTTTGGAGGCATCTGTGGATGTTTCTCTAATTTGGGAGAGTAGACCAGACTGGAGAAGTAGGAAGTTACCTGCTGGTAGGATGGTGTCGGGAACAGATATATCCTTGGGGTTATCATGCATCCGGGATAGTGCGTCTGGCTTGACGTTCTTTGAACCTGGTCGGTATGTAATGTGGAAACAGAAGCGTGAGAAAAACAGTGCCCAGCGAGCTTGACGGGGTTTCAACCTTTTAGCGGATCTCAGGTATTCGAGATTTTTGTGATCTGTATAAATTAATACTGGATGGGCTGTGCCTTCTAACAGGTACCTCCATTCCTCCAAGGCGGTCTTGATGGAAAGTAACTCACGATCTCCGACATCATAATTTCTTTCCACAGGAGAGAGTTTCCGGGAAAAGAACCCAACGGGGTGCATTATGTCTTTATCCCCCTGGCGTTGGGAGATAACAGCTCCCACTGCGACTTCAGATGCGTCAACCTCGAGGATATAAGGTAGTGCTGGATCAGGGTTACTGAGGGTCGGGGCTGAAGTGAAAAGCTTCTTGAGTCGGTCAAAGGCCTTTTGGGCTTCTGGGTTCCAGCGAAAACGTAGGTTTTGTCTGGTTAGTTGTGTGATGGGGGAAATTATTGCAGAAAATCCCCTGATAAATCTTCTATAGAAGTTTGCGAACCCTACGAAGCGTTGTACTCCCTTCTTGTCCAGGGGTACTGGCCAATCGAGGATAGCAGACACCTTCTGAGGATCCATCTTAATCCCGGTAGGGGAGATTACCAGACCAAGGAACTGGATGGTCCGTTGCTCAAATTCGCATTTCTCCACCTTGGCGTACAATCTGTATAGCCGGAGCTGGTGGAGGACTTTACGAACATGTTCTTGATGTCTGTCTAATGACCTGGAAAAGACTAAAATGTCATCAAGATAGACAATTACAAAGATGTTCAGAAAGTCTCTGAGCACGTCATTAATGAAGTGCTGAAAGTGGCGGGCGCATTACACAGTCCGAAGGGCATGACTAGGTATTCGTAATGACCGAATCGGGTATGAAAAGCTGTCTTCCATTCGTCCCCCTCCCGAATACGGACCAGGTTGTAGGCTCCTCTCAGGTCTAACTTGGTGAAGACGGTAGCCGACCTCAGTTTTTGGAAGAGCTCGGGTACCAGGGGTAGCGGGTACCGGTTTTTCACCGTGATATTATTTAGCTCACGGTAATCCACACACGGGCGGAGGGACTGGTCCTTTTTGGTGACGAAAAATATTCCGGCGCCTGCTGGGGAGGTAGAAGGCCGGATGAACCCCTTGTCCAAGTTTTCGTCAATATATATTTTTAGGGCCTCCTGCTCCTTTTCTGACAATAGGAAGATACGCCCAAAGGGAATTTCGGCCCCTGGAAGGAGCTCGATCGGACAGTCATAGGGGCGATGGGGCGGAAGGGAGTCGGCCCCCCGTTTACTGAAAACGTCCAGGAAGTCATGATAGGGTTCAGGAATGCACTGAAGCAGGCTTGGGTCAGAGTCCATACTGTACATAGTAAGGTGGGAGGTGAGCTGGTGGGCCCGGGTATACAGTATTGCTGACAGTAAGGGGACTGAAAAGACACTTCTCCAGACACCCAATTAATCAGAGGGTTGTGGGCCTGGAGCCAGGACAGGCCAAGGATCACCGGGAACAGAGGAGAGGAAATGACGTCTAGGATCAACAGTTCTTTGTGTTGAGGGGCGATTAAAGCGGGTAGAGGAAGAGTCTCTTGGGTTACCTGTCCTGAACTGATGCGGGAGCCGTCGGCCAGGAAAAGAGAGAGTCCATGGGTCTTTCTTCGTAAGGGGATGCTGTGCAAGTTGACAAAGACGGCATCGATGAAGCAGCTGCATGCGCCGGAGTCAAGGATAGCGTTGACCGGAATAGTCCTTCCCTGGCACTGTAACGAGAAAAGTAGAGCAAGGTGGGTTGCATTGGCCGACAAGGCTGGGAAGTTGACAGGAGCTGAGAGGAGGCACTTACGTGTCTTAACAGGACAGTTGCGAATGTAGTGGCCAGTCCCGCCGCAGTACATGCAAAGGTTAAGTTGGCGACGACGTGCCCGCTCTTCGGGTGGTAGTGTTGGTCGCATGAGGCCAAGTTGCATGGGCTCAGATGAATCCTGGTTGGTGCTGGAGGGATTTGGGCAGGTAGGAGGCAGGTAACGAGAAGCCGGCATAGGTACCCTTGCAGTCATCCAGGTGGGGCGGTTTGGCTGAGAAGATCGCTCAGCCCGGCGTTCACGAAGCCTGCGGTCGATCTGGATGGCCGTGGTAATTAGATCCTCGAGGGTCTCAGGCACCCCCACCCGAGCGAGTTCGTCTTTCAGGTTTTCGGAAAGGCCCAAGCGAAACTGATGCGGCAGGGCTGCATCATTCCATTGAGTGTCCGCGCTCCAGCGCCTAAAGTCCGTGACATAGTCCTCAGCCGCTCTGCGACCTTGCTGGAGCGTGAGTAGGGCAGACTCTGCGGTGGCGGCTCGTTGAGGGTCATCATATAGCTGAGCCATGGCCTCAAGGAAGGCGAACAGGGTCCGCGTCTGGTCACCATTCTCTTCGAGCAGCCGGTGGGCCCAGGTCTGAGGGTCCCCTTGTAATAGGGAGATTACGAATCCCACTTTGGTGGCCTCTAAGGAAAAGGTCCGGGGTTGCAGGGCGAAGTAGAGCTCGCAGGCACTACGGAAGGCTCGGAATTTGGTGCGGTCGCCCGCGAATCGCTCTGGCACTGGAACTCTTGGTTCGGGTGGGAGCATTACCACCGAAGGAGCAGAAACAGCCGATGCGGACCTGGCGGTTGAAGGAGCAGCTGGGTCACTGGGGGCAGCCAGGCTGTGTACTTGTCCTTCTAACCTTACGTAGCCTTCCTGTAGGTTCTTTACTGCTTCTGTGAGAGACGCCAGGTGTTTGCAGATTTTGTCTATGGCAGGGGCTATTCCCGCAGGCTCTGACATAGCTGTCTGATACTGTTACGTACCTCGTGGATAGAGCCTAGTATGCAGGAAGGAGCCCCTCTTACCGCCCGGGTTCAGGGGCTGCTGGAATGGGGACAGCAAGCCCGGGAGCGCGGCGAGGTAAGAGTGCCTGATGATGACAGCAGACCGGCCAGAATGGAGATCTTGCGGACAGGCGGTGTAGTAGACAGCGTCTCTGGAGGGCCACCGGAACCGGATAGCGGAAGCTGGTGAGACAAGCCGGGTTAGGTGCAAGACAGGAGCAGGTATACGGCCAGCAAGGTCAGGTGAGCGGATAACCTGGAAGTCACTCTTAGCAGAGGTAGCGTTGTCAAAGTTCAGGCACAGGTCTGGTAACGATGGGCAGGAGAGCAGAGCGGAGTCAGATCAAGCCAGGGGTCGGTAGAGGTATTCGGGTAGTCAGACGGAGCCGGGTCAGAAACGGGTTCAACAGGTATCGGGTTCAAGCAGGTATCAGGTTCAATAGGTATCAGGTTTCAACGGGTTTGTGGACACTAAGCTGCAGATCAGACAGCGAGGTGTCATTGCTGCTGCTGAGCTTTTAAAGGGTAGATGGGCCAATTGGGCCTAACGCGCATGCGCGCGCTCCCACCGTGCACGGCGTGCGCTCCCGCGGCGCAGACGCGCGCCGTGCACGCGCGCGCACGTGCGCCGCGCAGACGCGTGCGATCGGGGCACGAGTGCGAGCAACAGGGGCTCGTCGGAGCCCACAGGTAGGTCCCTGACAGCGCTGAACGCGTCAGCTATGTCCTGTGGGTTCGTCAGAGTGAGGTTTGAGTGGGGGTGGATTAGGTGGGGAATCCTAGCTTTTGCGCAACTACCTCTAAGGCGTTGTGCAAGTTTTTTCCCTGCTTTGTTGGAGGTGGAATATGAAGTCAATTTAAATTTTCTCTGGAGAAATTCATTGGAGTGGAGGAGTAGTGTCTTAAGTTCCTGTCGTAGAGTCGTCTGGGAGTCCGTAGTGTTGGTCTTGTGAATGGATTCTAATGAAGCTATTTGGGAAGTCAGGTCATCTAAACGCTGCGTTCTCTTTTTCTTATGATGGGAGCTCAATCTTATCAACATTCCTCTCATATACACCTTGTGGGCGCTCCACACCACCGCAGGATCAGACACGGAACCCCTATTCAACATAAAAAAGTTATCAATCTGCTCTGAAATTTTTGGCGTGTAACTGTCGTTCTGAATAAGGTAGTTGTTAGCCCGCCAGATGATTGTTATCGATATTGGGGGGTGGTCTGACCATGTTGTGGTGTCGATCTAAGACATACATATTTTTTGTAAAATCCATTTGTCAGTTAAAATCAGATCTATTCTGGAGTATGAGGAGTGCCTGTGGGAGAAAAAAGTAAAGTCTCGTTCTGATCCGTGGAGACACCTCCATGCATCGTACAGGCGAGGTGGAGTCTAGAATAACATCCGGGACCATATTGAAGTCCCCGCACAATATGAGGTGAGCTTTTTGAATAGGTTTGACGCAGGCGAGTGCTTTCTGATGAGTGTTTGGGGCATAGAGGTTTACAAGGGTATATGTAACACGGTTTATGTTGCAAACAATTATTAGAAAGCGTCCTTCAGAGTCTGCCACGGAATCCAGGAGTTGGAAGTCTAATGTATCTTTGAATACGGTCATGACACCTTTAGTCTTGGTAATGTGGCAGGCGTGAAAGACATGGGGAAACTGCCGATCAGAACAGTGGGGCGTATCCGATGGCAACAGGTGTGTTTCTTGGACACAGACAATGTCACTTTGGAGGGCCGTAGAGGTCTTCCACAGTGAGTGGCGTTTGGCAGGATGACTCAGACCGTTCACGTTTAGTGAGAGAATTGTGAGCGGCATCAAGAAGGCTGCCGCCCGGTGTGTGTAGTAGGATATCACTTACAGATAGTTGTCGTAGGCCAGACCAGGTGTGGCGTAGGAAGAGAATCCTGAAGTAGGAGTGCAGCAGACCAGAAACGGGTGGGCCAAAAAAGGAATTGTCGCTGTAGAGCCGATTTGTGGTCCTTGGGATGGAGACGGATCGGTAGAAGATTGGCATACACTGGTCCTGGAAGTAAAGTAGGTGGGAAAGCTGCAGATTATCTACTCGCGTAATGGAGAAATACAAAAAATTAAAAAAGCTGAAACCATAAGGATTAGTGTTGCTCACGAATATTCGCATTGCGAATATTCGTAACGAATATTGCATATTCGAGTATTCGCGAATAAATCGAATATCGCGGTGAATATTCGATATTGCGAATATTCGTATTTTTTCAAATTTATTTTTAAAACAGATCACATCCTAGTGATCTCCATCAACGTCTAAAAGCATTGCTGGTATGATTAGAGACCCTGGGCCGAGTAGCTGAGGCGATCCTTTTATGTTGCCGAATATTCGCAATGCGAATATTCGTATTACGAATATTCGCAAATACTTTCTCTGCCATTCTGTGTTTTGTGTATACAAAAAAAAAAAAATTAGCTTTAGTTTAGTCATATAAGTTTGTGTATGTAGAGTTAGTGTTTAGTGCATATTAGTTTAGTAATCCAGGAAATGATCTCCGTTTTCGTGTGTTGACGAGAATTTCGCAATCAATTTTGCATTAGCGAAATTTCAGAATATTGTTTTTTTTTATAAAATATCACGAATATTCGATATTAGCGAATATTTCACGAATATTCTTCTATATATTCGTGAAATATCGCTAAATCGAATATGGCGTATTCCGCTCAACACTAATAAGGATAAAGTAAAAGGGTGATCAATACGACCCGGTAGGAAGATAACCCAGGTAGGTCACAGTGTCAGCAACAACAACCGAGGAAAGGTTCTTAGAGGGGGTGTAGTCCACCGCTGAAGCCTCTAGGTGGGGGTAACAGACAGTTATTAACTCGAGGAGTCGGGTGTATAGAAAATACAACAAGCCAGAGCTCAGGGGAGCTGTGTGAACGATGTGTGGCCAAGGCGTATAATAACAATTCAGTTGAGATTACGGTCCAGACGCATTTTCGGGGGGTTCGGTCCCCCTTGGGGTGTGGTGGATTTGGGAGGTTCCAGCAGAATTCCCCAAGTGTGGAGCATTCGCAGGCCATCATCTAGTGTACTGATGCTGTGGGACTGACCATTTCTCATGATGAGGAGAGTGGCAGGGTAACGCCACTTGTATGGTATCTTGTGGTTCTGGAGACCCTTAGTAACCGGGCTCAGGTGGCGTCTTTGTTGAAGTGTGAACTTGGAGAGGTCAGGGAACAGTTTAACTCCAGCGTAAAGGGCCGGCAAGGGTGTTTTGGTTTTGACTCACATCAGAAATTTTTCTTTTATGTGATAGAAGTGGACCCTCATTAGGACGTCTCTGGGGACTGAGGCTGCCAGGTGAGAAGGTTTGGGGATTCTGTGGATCCTGTCTATAATTAAATCACGTGGGGCTGCATCAGGGATGACAAGGTGCAGTAATTCCTTGGCATAGCGTGTCAGGTAGGCAGGGAGAATGGATTCTGGGATCCCTCTTGGTTTAACATTATTTCTGCGGGACCTGTCTTCTAAATCGGCCAGCTTGGCACGCAGCCATGCCTGTTCTTTCTTCACCTCATCATAAGCGTCTATCATGCCGTTTACTGTGGACGTGCAATCAGACATTCCCCTCTCCACAACTGTAACTCTGTCATCCAGGGAGCATATGTCTGAGGTGACTTTGGCAAACAGGGAGGAGAGGTCTGTCATGAGGGATGTCTGCAGTGAGAGGAGCATGTCCTTCAATGTAGTGTCCATAACTGGCTGGCCAGAGGTGGGGAAGGACGCCATGGAGGAATGTAAGGCCTGGTTGGAGAGGGTTGAAGGCCTGGGCCTCGATTTGCAGGTGGAGCGGTTGTGGCGGCGTGTCAAGCCGCATCTTGGCTTTTGCTGGGCTGCGGAGGAGGGGGTCGCTCTCTTGGGGGTGAGAGAAAGCAGAATCGGTACCTGAGTGGGGCGATTCCCCCGTAACTTCGTCCGGGAGGTCCGTGTAGGAGTCGTGCGGCTCGGCCTGGCCGGCGCCATCTTGGACACCTCCGTTCCGCATCGCTGGCTTGTAGGCGAATTCAGTGAGTTTCTGCGGCTGGTACTCCGGGTATCTCTTCCTGGACATGCCGGGGAGGATCTCTGCTGTGTCTGGAGCAAGAGTGGGTACAGATGTTGGCTCCATGGTGGCCATTGTTGCTGGATCTATTCCCCTGGCTGAGGAGCTGAGAGTTCAGGCGTCGATGTCCTTCTCCGGCCGGTCATAGACCAACACAGAGTGGCACATAATTGTGAAGTGGAAGGATAATGATAAATGGGTTTTCAACATTTTTTTACAAATTAATGTGTGAAAAGTCGATACTTTGTATAACCACCTTTCGCTGCAATTACAGCTGCAAGTCTTTTTGGGTATGTTTCTACCAGCTTTGCACATCTAGAGAGTGACATTTCTGCACATTCATCTTTGCAAAATAGCTCAAGATCTGTCATGTTGGATGGAGAGCATCTGTGAACAGCAATATTCAAGTCTTGCCACAGATTCTCAATTGGATTTAAGTCTGGACTTTGACTGGATCATTATAATACATGAATATGCTTTGATATAAATCAGTCTATTGTAGCTCTGGCTGTATGTTTTGGGTTGTTGTCCTGCTGGAAGGTAAACATCCTCCCCAATCATAAGTCTTTTAAAGACTCTAAAAGGTTTTTTTCTAAGATTGCCTTGTATTTGGCTCCCTCCATCTTCCCATCAACTGTAATGAATCCGATGCGATCAGAACTGTGTGGACTGCACAAGTAAACCAGATGTATATAGGTGAAGAAAGTAATAATTTATTAATGAAATGTGAATAATATGTAACACAACCACCTCCAATAATACACAGTGCACAGCAAACAAATATTAAACAAGACCCCAAAATAACAATAATCAGACGAATAAATATAGCCAAAAGGGAATACCGGAATCGTAGTCTAGCTAAGCCAGGGTCATAACGGGAGGTCAGCAAATGGGGGACAAGGAGCAATGGCCAGGGAGAGGATGGAAGGGATCAGATAGCAGGGCAGGGATACAGGACTGACAGGAACAGGTACAAATAGGTTTGGGATCAGGATCAGAGTCAGGTTCAGGCAACAGGTTCATGATCAAGGTTCAAATCAGGGTACAAGACGAAGCCAAGGCAAAGTATGTCGAACTTGCAGGGTTTTTATACCATTACCTGCTATCAGGTTCAGGTGATTCCTAATTGCAGCAGGAGATATCTGCTCCATCCTGCCATGATCCATCCGCTGGTGGACACCAGTACTGCGGCCAAAAGATCACATAACACCAGCAGGGAAAGGCTCTCCTGACAGTCCCAAACTGCCAGGAGACACCTGCTGGTGGACATCAGTACTGCACGCCAAATATCAGATTGTATCACCAACGAGTGGAACCTTTCCTGACATCAACTCTGACCAGCTTCCCTGTCCCTGCTGAAGAAAAGCACCCCCACAACATGATGCTGCCACCACCATGTTTCATGGTAGGGTTGGTTGCAGTGTTAGTTTTCTTCCACACATAGCGCTTTGCTTTTAGGCCAAAAGTTTGATTCAAATCTCATCTGACCAGAGCACCTTCTTCCACATGTTTGCTGTGTCTGCCACATGGCTTCTTGCAAACTGCAAACAAGTCTTCTTATGGCTTTTGTTCAACAATGACTTTCTTCTTGCCACTCTTCCATAAATGCCAGATTTGTGAAGTGCACGACAAATAGTTGTCCTGTGGATGGCTTCTCCTACCTGACTTGTAGATTTCTGCAGCTCCTCCAGAGTTACCATGGGCCTTATAGCTGCTTCTCCGATTATTGTGCTCCTTGCCCGGCCTGTCAGTTTAGGTGGACGGCCATTGTCTTGGTAGGTTTGCAGTTGTGCCATACTCTTTTCATTTTCAGATGATGGATTGAACAGTGCTCCATGAGATGTTCAAAGCTTGGGATATTTTTTAACCTAACCCTGCTTTAAGCTTCTCCACAACTTAATCCCTGACCTGTCTGGTGTGTTCCTTGGCCTTAATGATGCTGTTTATTCACTAAGGTTCTCTAACAAACCTCTGAGGGCTTCACAGGACAGCTGTATCTGTACTTAGATTGAATTACACACAGGTGGACTCTATTTACTAATTAGGTGACTTCTGAAGGCAATTAGTTCCAC
The DNA here is from genome assembly GCA_029574335.1 of Rana kukunoris. Taxonomy (NCBI): domain Eukaryota; kingdom Metazoa; phylum Chordata; class Amphibia; order Anura; family Ranidae; genus Rana; species Rana kukunoris. The sequence continues at coordinate 151,977,727 of CM056056.1, forward strand.
TAGATTTTAGTTTGGGGTATCAGAGTGAAGGGGGCTGAATACAAATGCACGCCAGACTTTTCACAAATTTATTTTATTTATAATTTTCCTTCCACTTCACAATTATGTGCCACTTTATATTGGTCTATCACATAAATTCCAATAAAATAAATTTTACGTTTTTGGTTGTAACATGACAAAATGTGGAAAATTTCAAGGCGTATGAATACTTTTTCAAGGCACTGTAGATGTAAAGGATTCATCACTTTCAATAAAACAGAACTATCTGGGAGATTTACTACACGAGAGATGACCAGTACAACCATTGTGTAGAATTAATGATCAGCAAGCAGAGCCTGCACTAACGTGTAATAACCTAATATGACTATCCCTTTCACATGTATAATTAAAAGCCATGGGTTTGTAAAACACTAACATACAATGATAGTAATTAAATCAAGCCAATCACTTTCAAACATATACTTAAATAAAAAATAAAAATATTATAGAAAAAAAGACAGTAATTTCCCTTTAACCAAGTAGATAACAAAGCTTCAAACCAAATGTTCTTTTAAAATGTTTTTTTTTTTTTACTTTCTATAGAAAGTAGACAGATAATTGGCTTCCATTTAATTTTACATTTTAAAGAACAAATAACAAATGTATCCACACACATGTAAAAATTTCAGAAAAAAAATATAGATTTATTTGTCGTCAACATGTCTTGCATATCGAGTTCTAGTCCTTCTGTTCTCCACGAGGTTCATATTCCATGGCAATATTTGGCAAGTTAATGTTTGGGATAGCTGGCACTGCTCACACAGCAGCATATTGTGGAGTACTGGTGGGTTTAAATATTCCTTTTAGATGGTCTTCCTCTTAAATATTATGGACGTTAAGATATTGTAATTCAATACCTAACAGATGGAAATTATTCTGGTAGGCCTCCCAAATGTTTACAAAGATACTGCTCAAAAATCCACTTATTGTGCTGTAGTTTCCAACATTTGCTTATATTTTAATTCTAATGAGTGCCTTAGCATCACAAAACCTGGTGTGATGGGAATTGATCATACTCGCCTGCCAGTTTTATGTTTGGACGTTAAGATAGCCAGATGTTTCAGTCTGAAAGAGAAATACTAGGGTGAAATATCTCCTCCCTACCTGTCTATTCTTGTTCAATTTACTTCAATTTACTTGTATTGCCTTGCATTTTTATTGTGATCTATTCATAATAATTTTCAGATTTTTTTTTCTATGACGTCCTGTAGATCATTATGTGCTCATTGCTATCAAACCTTCTTTGTTAAGGACAACCCTGGTCTGGGTTGGCTTGCAATTAAACTGGAAAGGGAGCACTAGATACAATGTATAAGTGAGAAGACAGTGTCTGGGGAAGAAATGAGCTGGTTGTTTGGTTATAAAATGAAGAGGGAGAAGAGTAGGTAATTTTGAAGAAGATGGTTTTGGAGAACTGTTTGAATATAGTGGAGACAGGGGAAGGGAATTTCAGAGGCTGGAAGCAGCTTACTATATATATATATATATATATATATATATATATATATATATATATATATACACAATAAAGAGTTTTTATTTTATAATTTGGTATATTTTTTGTACACAGCCTGTTTGGAAAAGAACACCAAATGCTAGTGCATTTACTCGCCATTGGGGCTTGCACTATCATAACAGGCAATGAAGACTTAATGCCATTGAATGCTGATGCAAAGTCTGTGCTCCTCTTGACTAGGGATGAGCCGAACACCCCCGGGTTCGGTTCGCACCAGAACGTTCGAACAGTCCGCGGGTTCGCGCGAACATTTCGAACCCCATTGAAGTCTATGGGACCCGAACGTTCGAATTCAAAAACGATAATTTTAAAGACCAAAATTCAATTAAATGTTGGAAAACGTCATTCAGAACCCGGGTCTTGCCCCAGGGAACATGTATCAATGGAAAAATGTTTTAAAAAAACGGCCGTTTTTTGCGGAGCAGCCATTTTAATGATGCTTAAAGTGAAAAAAAATAAAAAAATTCCTTTAAATATCACACCTGCTGGGTGTCTATAGTAGTGGCACGTGTTTAGAAATGTCCCTGCACAACATGAAAGGACCAAAAAAATAAGTAATTAATGCTACTTGCGCAAGTTCTGTGTGGCAACATTATGTCAAATATTTTAGCGGTGGTGGGGGGCCATTATTGTTGTGTGAAAGAATTTTTTTAGAAAAAAGGGCACCCCTCAAACATACTGTAATTGGAGCGCAACAAGGAGCCACGTGCAAAGTATTGCATCAAAAATTGTTATTAGGCGCCCCTGTTAAACAGGGGCAGAAAAATTGTGCATTGGGCACAACACAACACTTGCAACCCCTCCCAATAACTCCAATTGGAGCGCAACAAGGAGCCACGTGCAAATTATTGCATCAAAAATTGTTATTAGGCGCCCCTGTTAAACAGGGGCGGAAAAATTGTGCCTTGGGCACAACACAACACTTGCAACCCCTCCCAATAACTCCAATTGGAGCGCAACAAGGAGCCACGTGCAAATTATTGCATCAAAAATTGTTATTAGGCGCCCCTGTTAAACAGGGGCTGAAAAATTGTGCCTTGGGAACAACACAACACTTGCAACCCCTCTCAATAACTGCAATTGGAGAGCAACAAGGAGCCACGTGCAAAGTATTGCAACAAAAATTGTTATTAGGCGCCCCTGTTAAACAGGGGCTGAAAAATTGTGCCTTAGGCACTGGTGGCGGAGCCCAGAAACACAACATTTCTTACTAGCTATCAGCAAGAAAAGTGAGGAGGAGAAGGATATTCCATCAGCAGCATAAGAGGACAGTCACTCAGCATCAGCAGTCTAAAAGGGATCCGACATTTCAACAAAAAATATATTATTCATTAATATCAGCATCAGGTGCTTGGTAGCTGGTGTTGATCCAAGCCTGATTCATTTTGATGAAGGTCAGTCGATCAACAGAGCTGGTGGAGAGGCGCACCCTGTGATCAGTGACAAAGCCTCCAGCAGCACTGAATGTCCGTTCTGAAAGAACACTGGATGCAGGGCAAGCCAGTAGCTCAATTGCGTACTGGGCAAGCTCTGGCCAGTGATCCATCCTCAAGACCCAGTAAGCCAGAGGATTTTCGGTGGGGAAGGTGTCCAAGTCGGATCTTGCCCCTAGGTATTCCCGGACCATGTAAAGCAGACACTGGTGATGGTTGCTAGAACCGGTCAGACCTTGGGGCTGCGGACTAAAAAACTGCCTGAACGCATCGGTCAGACGACCACCTTCTCCACCGCCCCTTCTGTGACTCACCGAAGCCTCAGCAAGACGTTGTCCAGAGCCAGGTTTTGGTAATCCCCCCGGTTCTGGGAACGCATTGCACAGACCCTTCTGCAAGGCCTCCCGCAGAAGTTTCATCTTCTGCTCCCTCTGCGATGGCAACATAAGGTCCGCAACCTTACTCTTGTAACGTGGATCAAGGAGAGTCGCCAGCCAGTAATGATCCCTCTCCTTAATAGCACGTACACGAGGATCCTTACGCAGGCTTTGCAGAATCAGGGAGGCCATGCAGCGTAGGTTTGCTGAGGCATTTGGGCCACAGTCCTCTGGGTCACTAAGGATGACAGGATCCACAGGCACCTCATCCCAGCCATGTAAATCTCCACGTGCTCCTTGGGACTGTAAATGATCCCTTGAAGACTGCTGCTGCTGAGTGCTAGGCTCCACCTCCATGCTGCTGATACAATCCTCCTCCTCCTCATCCTCTTCCTGTGTCCTAGGTGGGCAAGCAGGACCACTGTCTGGGTAAAGGGGGCCTTGAGAGGTAAGGAAGTCCTCCTCTTCCTCCCTCTGTTCTGCCTCAAGGGCCCTATCCATTATTCCACGTGGCGTGTGCTCCAACATGTGAATACAAGGGACAGTCTCACTGATGCATGCACTGTCACTGCTCACCATCCTCGTGGCCTCCTCAAATGGTGACAGGACAGTGCATGCATCCCTGATCAAGGCCCACTGGCGTGGGGAAAAAAATAGCTGCCCTGACACAGTTCTGCTGCCATATTGGCACAGGTACTCATTGATGGCCCGCTGCTGCGTGTGCAGCCGCTGTAGCATGGCCAACGTTGAGTTCCATCTGGTGGGCATGTCACAAATTAGGCGGTTCTTGGGCAGGTTGTATTCCCTTTTGGAGGTCAGTCAGCCGAGCAGTGGCATTATATGACCTCCGGAAATGCACACAGACTTTCCTGGCCTGCTTCAGGACATCCTGCAAGCCCAGGTACATGCCCAAGAACCGCTGCACCACCAAATTGAGGACATGCGCAAAACAGGGCACGTGGGTGAGTTTTCCCTGTCGCAGGGCAGAGAGGAGGTTGGTGCCATTATCGCTGACCACCATTCCAGGCTTCAGCTGGCGTGGCGTCAACCACCTCTCAGCCTGACCCTGCAGAGCTGACAAAACCTCTTCCCCAGTGTGGCTCCTGTCTCCCAAGCACACCAGCTCTAGCACCGCATGGCATCTCTTGGCCTGCATTCCTGCGTATCCCCTCGTACGCCTACGGAGCACGGCTGGTTCGGAGAAAACATCCCCACAGGAAGAGGCCACAGAGGAAGAAGAAGAGGAGGGGGTGGAGTAAAGAGGTGTGTCACAAGCAGTAGTATTTTTTTGGTGGCGTGGTGGAGGAACAACCTCCAAAACTACTGGACCTTGCCCTGCGTCCTTCCCAGCTGCCAGCAGAGTCCCCAATGCGCCGTAAAAGACAGGTAACGTCCCTGTCCATGCCTGCTGGACCATGAGTCAGCGGTAATATGCACCTTACCACTGACCGCCCTGTCCAGCGAGGCATGGACATTGCCTTCCACATGCTGGTAGAGAGCCGGAATAGCCTTCCGTGAGAAAAAGTGGCGTTTTGGTACTTGCCACTAAGGTACTGCACATTGCACAAACTCACGGAAGGGGGCAGAATCTACCAACTGAAAAGGTAGCAGTTGAAGTGCTAGCAATTTCGCTAAGCTAGCATTCAACTGCTGGACATGTGGATGGCTGGGATTGTACTTCTTTCGGCGCTGCAGCAGCTGGGGCAGGGAAATTTGCCTGGTACTATCAGTAGATTGACCGCTACTACTAGCTTGTGACACACCTATTTCTACACCTTCACTGCAGGCTTCAGACAGGACTGGGGGTCTACTGGGGTTGGAGGTCCCAGAAGGGCAAGGGGGGGTACGCTTTTGTCTTTGGTGTGGGTCTTTCTGGTGTGCTTGCCAACGAGCTGCATGGCAGGTCGACATATGTCTGGACAAGCATGTGGTACCCAGGCAGTTGATGTTTTGGCCACGCGAGATACGCTTGCGACATAAGTTGCAAATAGCAAAGGTACGATCTTGTGGACATGTTTCAAAAAAGGCCCACACCAAAGAACTTTTGCCGTACCGGTCAGACACAGCAGCGCCATGCACAAGCGCCGTAGATGTGCGCTGTAATGCAGTGGGTGTGACCATAAGCTGACCCCTGGAGGGCATCCTGCCTCTTTGGAGATGTGCCTGTGCCTCGTCGTCCTCCTCCTCCTCTCTCCTCCTCCTCCTTTCTCCTATCAGGCACCCAGGTAGAGTCAGTGACCTCATCATCCCCTCCCTCCTCATCACTGTCAATAACCTGGCAGTATGCTCCAGCTGGGGGAACATCATCACTGACAAATTGCTGCCCCTCTCGGCCACCCCCTCTCCCTGGGCTCACATCAATGCCTTCCTCTATCAGTATTGCGTCATCGGAGTCTTCAAAACGCTGCGCATCTTCCTGCAGCATGTACCCCACACTGTGTTGAAACAGTTCAGGGGACTTCTCAGGAGGACATGGTGGTACTAGGGAAGTATTGTGTGAAGCCATTGTGCTGAGGGAAGAGAACGCCTTGGCAGCTGCTTTGCCAGATAAACTTTGATCTGTCTGTGTGAGAGAGGATGAGGAGGATGAGGACGGCTTGGTCATCCACTCTACTAATTCCTCTGCATGCTGAGGTTCAACACGGCCAGCTCCCGAAAAGAAGGACGAGCGGCCACGGCCACGGCCATGGGCTGAAGAGGATGCACCACATCCACTACCAGCGTTACCTCTACATGCAGAGCCTGCTTCCCCCCTGTGACTCTCTGCCTCTCTTTGTTCTCCTTCCAGACATATTGAAGTGCTCAGGTGGTATGTAACAGCACAAGCGGAGTGACACCAAATGCGCTCAAGTGATATATAACCGCACACGTACAGTGGCACTATCTGTGCTCAGGTGGTATATAGCAGCACACGTACAGTGGCACTATCTGTGCTCAGGTGTTATATAGGAGCACACGTACAGTGGCACTATCTGTGTTCAGGTGGTATATAGCAGCACACGTACAGTGGCACTATCTGTGCTCAGGTGGTATATAGGAGCACATGTACAGTGGCACTATCTGTGCTCAGGTGGTATATAGCAGCACACGTACAGTGGCACTAACTGCGCTCAGGTGGTATATAGGAGCACACGTACAGTGGCACTATCTGTGCTCAGGTGGTATATAGCAGCACACGTACAGTGGCACTATCTGTGCTCAGGTGGTATATAGGAGCACACGTACAGTGGCACTATCTGTGCTCAGGTGGTATATAGCACACGTACAGTGGCACTATCTGTGCTCAGGGTGTATATAGCAGCACACGTACAGTGGCACTATCTGTGCTCAGGTGGTATATAGCAGCACACGTACAGTGGCACTATCTGTGCTCAGGGTGTATATAGCAGCACACGTACAGTGGCACTATCTGTGCTCAGGTGGTATATAGCAGCACACGTACAGTGGCACTATCTGTGCTCAGGTGGTATATAGGAGCACACGTACAGTGGCACTATCTGTGCTCAGGTGGTATATACCAGCACACGTACAATGGCACTAACTGTGCTCAGGTGGTATATAGGAGCACACGTACAATGGCACTAACTGTGCTCAGGTGGTATATAGGAGCACACGTACAGTGGCACTATCTGTGCTCAGGTGGTATATACCAGCACAGGTACAGTGGCACTATCTGTGCTCAGGTGGTATATAGCAGCACACGTACAGTGGCACTATCTGTGCTCAGGTGGTATATAGGAGCACACGTACAGTGGCACTATCTGTGCTCAGGTAGTATATAACAGCACACGTACAGTGGCACTAACTGTGCTCAGGTGGTATATAGGAGCACACGTACAGTGGCACTATCTGTGCTCAGGTGGTATATACCAGCACATGTACAGTGGCACTAACTGTGCTCAAGTAGGATATAGGAGCACACGTACAGTGGCACTATCTGTGCTTAGGTGGTATATAGGAGCACACGTACAGTGGCACTATCTGTGCTCAGGTGGTATATACCAGCACACATACAGTGGCACTAACTGCGCTCAGGTGGTATGTCACAGCACACGTACGGTGACCCCAAATGCGCTCAGGTGGTATGTCACAGCACACGTACGGTGACCCCAACTGCGCTCAGGTGGTATTAAACAGCACACGCACAGTCAGAGCGACTGCGTTTCTGTGCAATTCAATAGCCCACTTGCATTAACAGCAACTGCCTTTCTGTGCAAATAAATAGCACACGTGCAGTAACAGTTAATGCGTCTATGTGCAATTAACTAACACGTGTACAGTAACACGTTAGAGCATCAAGCACAATCTCCTGCCTGACAGATACCAATAGTAGAACTAGCTAAGCTATACAGTTTATAAATATATTGACAACTCCTAGGGATGTCAATATATTCTCTACAAACTGTACATTTAACTATACTAACTAGTAGCCTCCCTGATCTATCTATCTATCTATCTATCTATCTATCTATCTATCTATCTATCTATCTATCTATCTATCTATCTATCTATCTATCTATCCACTGTGTCTCTATCTATCTATCTATCTATCTATCTATCTATCTATCTATCTATCTATCTATCTATCTATCTATCTATCTATCTATCCACTGTGTATCTATCTATCTATCCACTGTGTCTCTCTCTATCTATCTCTCTCTCTCTCTCTGTCTGTCTGACTTCTCTCTCTGAAAGCAAGCCGGAACACACTACACGAGGCCGCCCGGGAGGCGGCCTTTTATAGTGTGGGGCGTGTGCTAAAGCCCTGAGCCCTAATTGGCCAAAGCACCCAGGCTTTGGCCAATTAGGTCTCTTAGTTTTTTGGGCGCTGTGATTGTCCAAGCATGCAGGGTCATGGTGCATGCTTGGCCAATCATCAGCGCGCAACGCCGCAGTGAATTATGAGCCGTTGCGAATTTGGCTGAATTTGGCACGAACGACCCGATTTGTTCGTTTTCGACGAACAATCGAACGCCCGATGTTCGATGCGAACATGAAGCTCATCCCTACTCTTGACATGTAAATTGAGCACACCACAAAACAGCACTGTATACTGTGCTTATAAATCTGTCAAGAATGTGTTTTGCCAGTTGTTATTGTTTTTATGAAATAGATTTTTTTAATTCGTTTTTCCCTGAAGTTTTACTGCAGTACATTGTGGACCAAACTAAACTTTTTTCAGAGCAAAATATCGCCATCAACCCCTATTCGTCCTATGCCAGTATGTTTTATTGGCAATGTCTCGTGGTGTCGGAGTTAAAATTGTTATTGGGCCTTACATTTAACAAAGGGTTTACAAAGAATAATGAAGTGCATGCCTATGTCCACCTAACCCATCCATCACATGCCAATTTATTCTTCTGTCATGTTTAGGTGACGCTCTGACATGATCATATGTTATGTTATGTTTATCGTAACATGAGGTGATCCAAGGTTCATTGTATATTGCCAGGATGTGTTATATGGGGGAGGGGTGGATTTCTCACTTTTTATACTGTGGATCACCTCATATTATGATAAACATAACATAACATATGATAAACATGTCCAAGCTAGATATGTAAATAACCTGTCACTCAAAGCAAGGAGGGAGGAAAGGACATTTTTTATTTAGACAGGTTTTTATCTTTAAGTCTGTTAATTTTCACTGAACAAAACAAGAGGATTGTTTAGAGCTGGATTAACTCTGTGTGGCAAGACTGGGCACAGATGATAGGAAATCTTATAATCTACATTGTGACATAAAGAAAAAAATGGGGTTTACATCCACTTTAACCACTTAACCCCCGAACCATATTGCTGCCCAATGACCAGAGCACTTTTTGCGATTCGGCACTGCGTCGCTTTAACTGACAATTGCGCGGTCGTGTGACATGGCTCCCAAACAAAATTGGTGTCCTTTTTTTTTCACAAATAGAGCTTTCTTTTGGTGGTATTTGATCATCTCTGCGGTTTTTATTTTTTGCGCTATAAACAAAAATAGAGCGACTATTTTTAAAAAATTCAATATTTTTTACTTTTTTCTGTAATAAATATCCCCCAAAAATATATAAAAAAATATTTTTTTCCTCAGTTTAGGCCGATACGTATTCTTCTACATATTTTTCGGAAAAAAAATCGCAGTTAGCGTTTATTAATTGCTTTGCGCAAAAGTTATAGGGCCAGATTCACGAACACTTGCGCTGGAGTATTTGGATATGCGCCGCGTAACTGTGCTGATGCGCCGACGTTTCTATGTGCCCGTACCCACCAAACTAGATGCGCCCAATAACGGCTCATTTGCGACCGGCGGAACGTTCCGACGCCAGAGTATCGTCAGCGTTTATTTTCGCTGGGCGCATCAGTCGCGCCCATTGATTTCCCCTGCAAATATGCAAATGAGGGATTTTTCACAATTCACGAACGGATTAGCACCATACGCTGGCTACATGCGCCGCGCGTATCTGGTCCGTCCGGCGCAAAGTTATTTCTACAAAAGGCTGCTTTATCTTTACTCCAGACGGTCACAGGTCAGCAGGAGAGCAGCTACAGCAGCGTTACCGACGATAGGAGCTAGCTGAGCACCCCCACTTGCAAGGACAACACCTCTGTGTGCCAACATGCCAGGGGCAATTGTGGTCCTAGAACTACTGATGGGTCCCCTGGAACCAAGAAGGCGGGCACGTGAGAGGATATACCGCACACGTATGAACCTCTTTGGCATGGGGGATGAGGAGGTGTATCGCCTATTCAGATTCAGCCCAGATGCAATACTTGAACTAACCACAACCCTGCAGGATGACATCACCAGCCCAACACACCGATCACAAGCAGTGCAGCCACTGGTGAAGGTCCTGGCAACACTTCATTTCCTAGCAAGTGGATCATTCCAGCGTACAAGTGGAGTGGTGGCTGGGATGTCACAGTCCTCCATAAGCAGATGTGTGCACCAGGTTGTCCCTGCAATCCTCAGACGCATGTCCAACCAGTTCATCAGACCAACCACTGAGGAGCTACGGCAGAAGGCAATGACAGATTTCTACAACATTGCCAGATTCCCACGCACTGTGGGGGCCATTGATTGCACACATGTGGCCCTACAGCCCCCCAGTGCCACAGAGCACATATACCGCAATCGGAAGCATTGGCACTCCATCAACGTACAGGTGATAGCCGATGCCCAACGCCTCATATGGCACGTCCGTGCCAAACACCCCGGGTCCAGCCATGACAGTTTCATATACCGTCAGAGCCCCATCCCAGCAGAATTTAACCAGAACATGTATGGGGACAGCTGGCTGGTTGGTGAGTGACAAGGGAGTCAGGCATGACTATCCCCTCCCGTGATGCACAACAGAAATCGCACATGCATGACTAACATTCTCCTGTCTTTTACCTTACAGGTGACTCTGCATATGCATTGGGACCCCATCTAATGACTCCTTTCCGGAACCCCCAAACCAGAGGGGAGAGAAAATACAATGAAGCACACATCAAAACCCGTGCAGTGGTTGAGCAAACATTTGGGCTCCTGAAGTCCCGTTTCCGATGCTTGGATAAGTCTGGGGGGGCCCTCTTGTATTCCCCTACCTTTGTGTGTCAGATCATCGGTGCATGTTGCATACTACATAACTTTGCTATGAAAAAAGGCCTGCATATTGACATACGTGATGACCTGACCCCCGACCCACACAGTCCCCACCTGCCAGAGGACACCCAGTCTGCTGATGGAAGAGCAGTCAGGAGGGTCCTCGCCGTAGGCATCTTTGGACACTAAACCAAAACATTAATAACACAGACAATGCACGCGTGTACACCACTGATGTCCCTAGATCACACACACCACATGCACATCGCATTGGATTAGCCCAAGTCCAGCATGTAGGAGTTGGGAGCAGTAACGCCAGCGTCAAGGCCCCAATGATGTCACTGTCCATTCACACACCTTTCACACATCATTCATTCAGCCGTGGGGTTCACTTCACCACCACGGCCGAGGGTGACACCCCTTACTTTCAGGAGTGCCACCCTCTCACATTCACACACCATTCACACTGTCCCCTGCACTCCTGACCGTGTGCAGTACAAAAAGAAATTAGAAATATCATATCCTGATCATTAAAAGAAAAATAATCTCATAACCTGAGAAAAATAAAAAATAAACTCATGACCTGAGTATGTCAAAAACAATAATATAAAACCAGAAAAAAAAAAGGCCTCATCGGGGATGCCGGGGGCTTCTTCTGGGGGCCCCTCTCTGGCTCCGCAGCTGCCTGGATGGAGTGGGTGGGGGTGGGGGGGCATCTGGAGGTGGCTGATCCCCAGGTGGGCCACTCCTGGCAGGTGTGGCCTGCGTGCCCTCCAAGGCCCTGGCTATCCGTCCAAGGTATGTGTTCGTCTGGGCCTGCATCCGGAGCTGACGGGTCACCTGGTAATGCTGGGCCCGCCGACTCAGCCTCCCCTGCTCCCGGATGGCAGCACTGTTCCCATGGATGGCAGCAGTGTTGGCCTGGACGGCTGCAGTAAGGTGCTGGATATCCCCCTGCACCTCCCCCAAAGTGGTGACCACTGCAGCGCAATTAGAGCTGACATCCTGCACTGCGTTGCTGAGGTTGGCAACGGAGCCCAGGCTGTCAGCCACTTTCTCCAAGTGCACCGCTATGGCCCCCATCTGTTCCGTCTGCCTGGCGTGATCCCTCGCCAACTGGTCCTGGACACCATCAGACACCCCCCTGGTCTTCTGGGTCGCCTTCCTGGGGCCAGAAGATGGATGTCCTCGGGTGGAAGGAGTCGCCCTTGAGGGGCTTCCAAGGATGGGGGAGGGGACGACAGACGGCCCAGGAGAAGGGGAGGAGACAGACAAAACCAAAGAAAAGTCCTGCTCTGCCATAGCAGGATCCTCCACAACCACCTCGGCAGGTGTGGTGTGGCCACTCTCCTCCTCCACAACCTCTTCACCACCCAGTGGCTCGGGCACATGATGGCGTGGGGGGGATGGGGTGGAATGCAGGCTGACAGATGATGGCCCAGCTCCGTCATCTGTGGATGACACAAAGCAGACACATGTTGGTGGTCCCACACACTTGGCACATGTCCCCCCCCCCCCAAATGCAAAACAACAAATAGGGGATTATAAAACACTTACCTGTCCTTGTGCCTTCCTCCACGGAGTCATAGCCTGCGACCCCCTCCACCTGCTCCCTCTCCAGGCAGCGAGCAACCACCTCCTCCTCTGCGGTCAGGGTGACAGGACATGGGGGACCACCACCTGTGCCCCTCTCATACCTCCTGATGGAGGCCACCTTGTCCCTCACCTTGCGCCGCAGGTCATTTATTTTCTTTTGTATGTCCCCAGCAGTCCGGGTGGAGTAGCCCAGGACATTGACCCTGGCAGCAATCGACTCCAGGATGCCCTGCTTCCTCTCCCGGCTGGTCTTCCGGCTTTTTTTGCCATGGAGAAATTCATTATCCGTCTCCATAGCCGAGATAATCACTGAGACCTCCTGGGTATTAAAGTTGAGGTTCCTCCTCTCTCTGGGGGTAGCGGGAGCAGCCATTACAGTGCAAAAGTATCTTCCCTGGGGTGGGGGGAAACGGAACTACTTTTGCGCCGGAATGGCGTTTCCGCCAGCGCTTTTAAGCGCCCAGCGGAACGCATTGCGCTGACGTTTCCCAGGAAGTGGTGCCGACGGAAGTTGTGAGCATGCGCACAAGGGGGCGAGTGGAGCCGCACTCACTGCGCATGCTCCGTGGATGATGCGCTGAACGTAAGCCTCTGCGCCGGGCTCCGCCCATCATTTACATATGATCACACCCACTTCCACTTGCGTCGGGTTACGCCAGCGCATTATCGTTACTCTGGCGCAAGTTTACGCGCAACTGCTATGTGAATTACAGGACTTGCGCTGAAAGGGTCTTCAGAGTAACGTAAATGAGAAGCGTTACTCCAGAGGAAAGATCATCTACCTGAATCTGGCCCATAGCGTTTACAAAATAGGGGGTAGTTTTATGGCATTTTTATTATTTATTTATTTTTTACTAGTAATGGCGGCGATCAGCGTTTTTTTTCAGTACTGCGACCTTATGACGGACACTTCGGACACTTTTGACACATTTTTGGGACCATTGGCATTTTTTTAGCGATCAATGCTATAAAAATGCATTGGATTACTATAAAAATGCCATTGGCAGTGAAGGGATTAACACTAGGGGGCGGGAAAGGGGTTAAGTGTGTTCCTGGGTGTGTTCTAACTGTATGGGGGGTGGACTCACTAGGGGAAATCACTGATCTTTTGTTCATACATTGTATGAACAGAAGATCAGCGTTTCCCCCGCTGACAGGACCGGGAGCTATGTGTTTACACACATAGCTCCCGGTCCCTGCTCTGTAACGAGCGATCGCGTGTGCCCGGCGGCGATCGTGCCCGCCAGGCATGCACACAGGACTCGGGGGCGAGCGGGGTGCGCGTGCACTGGCCGCCGGCGCGCATGCGCCCCCTAGCTGCCGTAGAAGTGCCGACGTAGAGCTACGGGCTCTCGCCCAGGAGAGCCGACCTGCCGCCGTATAACTGCGGTGGCTGGTCGGCAAGCAGTTAAGTGTTTAGCTTGCATTTATTTGGGAGGGGATTTATTTATTTACACATTTATTATTATATATATATTTTTGCGCTGATTGCACCTATTGCTATCTGTAAATAAAGGATTCTGGCCCATTGACCAAGCATAATCATAGTTGTTTTTTGTTATAATTTCTGTATCCATTTAATTTTACACTTTAAACAAAATCTTTCATTATTAATTCTAGCAGAATTCCATACCCTAATTATTCTTTCAGCTTCAAATGTATTTCCTGCCACCTGAATTACCTTGATATGAAGAGTTTGGTGTACAGATTATTTTGTATTGACCTATAATGCATGTATACATTTTCAGGCCTATACACACGATACAAAAATCATAAATAACATTTTGTCAGACCAACGTTCTGCTGATTTTCGGATTGTTGTTATGGTGCTTTCGACAGCCGATTCAGTTTTTTCATCAGACAAATGCTGGATGCACAGACTATAACATTTTTGTTGTACGTGAACTCAACGTCCAAATTTTCTTTTAATTAGTACGGTTTTCATCTGAAAAAAACTTGTAAGAGCAAGACTACGCTTGCTCAGAAATGAAAAAATACATAGAAAACTAGTCAACACTTTATGTCACTTTAGTTGTATTCTGCCGTACGAGAATTTTTGTATGGTGAGTAACCTCTTTACTTTCGGCATGAGACTAGCATGCAAACAAAAAAAACGGACGAGCAGTCTTCCAAAAATCTGATCGTGTGTACGAGGCTTTAGTCAAGTCACTTTTTTTCCTTCCGAGACCCTCTCTCTTTTTCATGAAGAAGTACATACGTGTCCCATAATTGGGTAATGTAGCACATTCAAGTCAAATATCAAGTTTAAAGTAAAAACTTTAAAAAGACATGTCTTTTTTCAACCTCACCTACTATGTAACTATGCAAGTACACAAAAACAGGAAGTAATCAGTACATGTATTGTTATGGTTATATTGTTGAGAACTATTCTATCTGGAGGACACACTGCAACTTTCACATACTGAAATGAACAGATCATGGCATATCTCCATTCAATTGTAGAACAGGCTTATGTTGCTAAGCTCCCATGCAATCTTTCTCAGCAATCCACTGTAGTCTGATCATTTGGTTTTTATACCACAGGGCTCTCAATTACCAGACTTCACTGCATCATGTGATTGAGAGGAATGTTAGGCTGCTCTGGAAATCCTTATAAATCAATAGTGATAATAATTAAACTTACTAGCGAAAGAATGGAAAATGGATTTTCCACATGAGTAGCTTTCAAAAGGTCAAAGAGATCAGAAGTGTTCACTCCTATTTATACAATACAGGGAACTGGAGTTCATTCCCCTCTATTTATAAGTTCTGAATTGCGTGCAGTATAAAGATGTCAGAATATACATGTATCACTCCCTTCTCCTTTATCTCCTGTTTTTTTTTTTTTTGCTTGCCGCTGTGAACATTCTCCCTGATATTACAGGTCAGAGAACTTAGGAAATGACCAAAGCTGGGTCATAGATCCCGAAGGTATGGTTCATTGCACTTTCATATCCTGCTCTTTTTATATTGATATAAAATCTATTATTTTGCTTATAGCAATCTGTAATAAAAAAATATTTATATCTTGAGTTAATATTTTTTCACAGATATTCATTTATGAGATATTCTTGAAAGCCTTTAACAGTGTCAACTATTAAAAATAAATATACAGTATCTATTGAATGAAGGTCAACATGTTTGTAAATGTAGATGCAGTGTGTAAATCAATTTCTTAAAACAGAACTTTCAATTTATATCTGGGATGGGGACACTGCAGATATTAGTTATTTTGTTCAAAAACAACACTTGAAGATGTATTTTCTAAGTAGTGTACAGCCTAAAAAAATATGATTGTCTAGATGACACTTTAAGGCCGCGTACACACGATCGAATTTGTCCGCTCAAACTGGTCCGACGGACCAGTTCAGCGGACAAATCCAATCGTGTGTATGGGCTAGCGGACATGTCTGACGGGCTGACAAATTTTAAAACTTGTCCGCCGGTGTATGTGTGCGCCAGACCCACAAACAAACATACGCCTAAAAACTGGCCACCCTACGCCGACGTAGCTTGCACACGCCGGTGTAGCGTGGGCACAAATATGGGCTGGACGCATGTTGTTGCTCCCAATGATTAGGCATTTAAACATGCAAATGAGGGAAATACATGCTGCGCGAGGTGCGCGTAAGTTGTACGTCCGGTGTAAAGTTATTCCCCATAGATGAGGTGCAACCCGACAACAGACATGCAAAGGTCTGCACCAGGGAACACAAGCCGGCGTATTGTGCAATGGATGTGTGTCTGGCTGGGCGTACGTTAAGTTTACGGCGTACGTGGTGATCCGGCGTAGCTTAGGCAGTTGTGCCGGCATGGTTGTGAGCATGCACATAAGGGTGCTGTGCATGTGTCTACGTCACGGCACATGCGCAGTTCATGATACGCCGGGCGTAAAACACTGCACCATGCTCGGACCATCATTTGCATGGGGTCACGCCCACTTCCACCTACACCGGCCGGCCTGCGCCTTCGAAACCCATGCCACACTGGCGTAGCGTTGGGAGCACTGGCTTGCTGAACGCAATGCTTGCCTCTCCGCGCTACGCTGTCTGAAGGACCGTTTTCATTGGTTAACCGATGAAGCTGACTGATGGTCTGATGTGCCTTTACACCATTCGTTAAAAAAACGATCGTGTTAGAACGCGGTGACATTTATGTGTTTTAACACAACGACGTGCTGAAAAAAACGAAGTTCAAACGAAGTTCTAAGCATGTGTCAACTTGATTCTGAGCATTTGCGGCCTTTTAACCGATGCTTTTGCATACTAACGATCGGTTTTGACCCATCGGTCAGGCATCCATCGGTCAAATTTTAAAGCAAGTTCTCTTTTTTTTACCGAAGGATAACTGACCGATGGGGCCCACACACGATCGGTTTGGACCGATGAAACGGTCCTTCAGTCCGTTTTCAATGGTTTTGACCGATCGTGTGTACGCGACCTTAGACAGTTCAAAGGATTTAGGAGGAGCTGTACCTTAGATGAGGATTATGTTGAGCAAGCTTAAACTTAGACTCAAGTATAAGCCGAGGGGGGCTTTTTAAGCACAAAAAAATTGCTGAAAAACTCGGCTTATACTCGAGTATATACGGTAATTATTATTTCATGCCCCTAGTCTTGTATCATTTTCCAATCATTTTGTGTTCTTTGTCCTTATAATACATTTACAATGCAGGAAGTCCTTTCACATCATTATAATCAACACCTTGTACATTGTAGTCTTGTATGCCATTGAGTAACATCATTATCAGCTTTGCACATTTCTAATTTTATCCCTCTCACATTCTGTCACATACTAATATCCTTAGCATTTTACCCCTGTCACATTTCTCCTGTTTATTACAATACACAGCTAGCCATTCCTTGCTGTCTCCTGCTGCTACATAGCTTTAGTTGTGTCCCATCAGGTCTACTAGTAGCCACTACGTTTGTCACATCTCACTATAATATTCTTATAGAAGGTTACAGTTTTATCTTAGTTGAACTAAGAGTTTCGTTGCCAATTTTCTCCACTGCTCCACTTTAAGTCCCCTGTTTATGCTGGCAGAGGCGTATCTAGTGAAAATAGCGCCTATGGCAAGCACTGAAACTGCGCCCCTGTCGAAACATTTGAAACCCATCTTTCAGATAACCTTAACAAAAAAAAACACCTAACAAAACTAGTGATATTTATCATCCCTTGTGATACCTTGGGTAGTGACATATCCTATTTATGGAGAAATCTGGGGGTTATTAGACCCCTGATCTCTCCTCTGCCCTCCAAGGCCAGGTAAATGCAGAACCAACACTGGAAGTGATGAAATCTTCATCACTTAAGGCCTCGGTTTTCAGAGGAGAGGGAGAAACTGATGTTCCTCCTTCTTTGTGCTCTGCCAATCCGACCAGATGGAATGGGATAGCCTGGGAAAGCAGGGGAGGGCTGTGGCTGAACGCAGCAGGGATAGCGCTGCCATTGTCCATTAGCAAAGGTGTTGAAAAGGAGATCCTGCCTATGCTTGGGAGGAGGGAAAAAGAGACCCTCAGACCCTGGTAAGTGCCTTGCTGCCCAGCCACTCAACAGCGCCCCTTTCATATGGCACCCATGGCATGTTCCATGGTTGCCATACCCTAGATAAGCCTCTGTATGCTGGTACTTTTGCTTCAATCAATTGCCTTCACATTTCAGTCTTGCTCATCTTTGTGAGGCTACCAGCATTATTATTTAAAAAAAATTAAGCCATTCATAGGGTTTTTGCTGTGACTTTTCGTTTCGGTTCAGCCCCTTAGTGTCAGTCAAACCAATCCAGACAACTCCTTACAATCCATCTTCAGTGCGGTGTACTGTTCTTACTCACGGTACTGTTAAATATTGTAAGTTATTGCCTTGGTTTTCCTGGCACCAGCATTATCTTTTTCCGCTTAATACGGTTACATTGGGGTTGATTTATTAAAGGAAAAGTTGTGCTTCATAAATCCGCGTACACAAGACTGTTTTTCGGGTTGTAAAAAATTACGTTTTTTTTTTTAATGTCATTAAAAACGATTGTGTGTGGGCTTCAGAGCATTTTTCACGATGTAAAAAATGGCCATTAAAAATTTCGAACATGCTCTAATTTTTCACTACGTTTTTAACATTGTCGTTTTTAATGTTGTAAAAAATGGTCATGTGTGGACTTTACCAACGTGAAAAAAACGTGCATGCTCAGAAGCAAGTTATAAGACGGGAGCGCTGGTAAAACTAGCGTTCGTAATGGAGTAAGCACATTCATCATGCTGTAACAGACAGAAAAGCGCAAATCGTCTTTTAATAACACAAAATCAGCAAAAGCAGCTCCAAGGGTGGCGTCATCTGAATGGAACTTCCCCTTTATAGTGCCGTTGTACGCGTTGTATGTCACCGCGCTTTGCTAGAGCATTTTTTTTCACGATCGTGTGTAGGCCATGCCGTTTTAATGATCGTGTTGAAAAAAACATTGTTTTTTCTAAACCATTAAAAACGTAATTTTTTACAACCCGAAAAACGTGGTAAAGTATTTGACTTGCATATGACTGGGTTTGCCTTTAGTAAATCAACACTATTGCATTTTGTTCTTGGTATCTGGATGGATACACTTGGGTTGATTTACTGAAGGCAAATAGGTTATTCACTGTGCAAGGGAACTTTCAGTTTACAAAATAATTTTACCCTTAGCTTTGTACATGAAATGAAGGTCTGTTTACTTCCATCATCCAATCATGTGCAAACAAAAATACTTTTTATTATTATTATTCCTTGCATGTGATTGAGTCCCTTGGAAAATTCCCTTGCAAGATGAACAGCCTATTTGCCTTTAGTAGCAGAACCCCACTGTCCCTGTGTGTCTACATGCACAATTGTATATATTCTTCAATCACATATCATTTATTCCCTAAAATATTCAATTATCCAGTATTATCAAACATTGTCAACATACATAGTACTGAGTTCATATTTCTAAGGTCGGAAAGTTGCTACTTTTTTATTGTGCTGTCTAAAACGTGCATGCATTGTTATATTTCTTATTAAATGGGTATATTGGCCTATCTAAAATAATTTCTGAAGCTGTATGATGATCAACTGGCTCCAGTAATATCAAGTTTAGTGTTTGATAGATTTAATATTTAGGCCGGAATCACACTAGTGCGGTGCAAATTTCAGCTCTCTTATCTTTGCAGAGAGATTACAGAAGTGTTCAGCAGATTAACAACGTTTTAGCTGCGAATTTGGAGACCTGGGAGAGGTTACAGGGGAGAGGAGAGTGGGGGAGAAGTGTATTGAGCTGAACGAGAGAAATTCCTGAAGAGAAATGAACACATCTGCAAATCAGCTGCGTACCCATAGAAGATAATGAGCCTGAATTCGCACCTGAGCCGCACCGCAAGGCATAAAATCCGCACACATTTTTTCTGCAATGCGCAGTGCGAATGCATCGCACATATGTGAACCAGCCTCATTGAAAACAATGTATTTAGAAATGTTCTTCCTATTAGATGCGGTTTAAGCCGCAACCAATTCGCATAGGTGTGAATCCGGCCTTAAACATTTTATGAAACTTTTTTTTTTTTTTTTAGGTTAGCCGATTAGCGATTTGCGTTACCAAGAAATTGAGCAGGTGTACCTAATAAAGTGGCCAGTAAGGTGTATATACTGTGTGTGCGTGTGTTTGTATGTGTGTATATTTATATTTATATATTTACTTTATATGGCTGGACAGAATAAGTTGATTACAATATGTTTTTTTCCTAATTTATTGTTTGGATATATTATTCATACAGTCATATGTATAATTTATAGCAATTCCTATAGGTTACAGCGTAGTGGTCTCAGATGATTTTTATTTATATTATGTTTTGTTACCTTCTTTCATAGCCTTGATAAAGTGGGATGCGCACATTGGGGTAGATTCATGTAGAGATCCGACGGTGTATCTACTGATACACCGTCGGATCTGTGAGATCCGACGCTCGGATCTATGCGGCTGATTCCTCGAAACAGGTTCCGCATAGATCTCCCTTAGAGCCGACTGGTGTAAGTGAGTTACACTGTCGGTTCTAAGGCTGCATTCTCCCGCCGTCCGCTAGGTGGCGCTTCTTTTTTTCTACGCGACGAATATGCAAATGAGGAGAACCGCCGATTCAGAACCGAACGCTCGGCCGTCTCTTTTTTTTTTTACGTCGTTTGCGTTCGTCTTTTTCCGGCGGATCGTTACCCCTGCTATATGCGGGGTAAGTGCGGCGGATCCTATGTTAAGTATGGCCGTCGTTCCCGCGTCGAGTTTTGAATTTTTTACGACGTTTACGTAAGTCGTCCGGGAATACGGCCATACGTTAATTGCGTTAACATCGAAAACAATGACGTCCTTGCGACGTCATTTAAAGCAATGCACGCTGGGAAATTTTGCCGGCGGCGCATGCGCAGTACGATCGGCGCGGGGACGCGTGTGATTTAAATAGTAAACTCCCCCTAGCCACGGAATTTGCATTCCGCCGGGGGATTTACGATCCGCCAGGGCTAATTACGAGGCAAGTGCTTTCTGAATACAGCACTTGCCTCAAAAACTGGCGCAGGCGGATCGTAAAAAAGATAGATCACGCGGATCAAAAGATCCGCTGATCTACATGAATCTACCCCATTGGCTGTATCTTCTCTACTTTTGTTTTGAGAAATAAACGTTTTTCTAGACTCTAATCCTTCTATATATTCTTAATACATTCTTGTGGTCACACAATGATTCTAGAAATGAGACTTCTCTTAGCAAGGGGCAGGGAGGGTATAACATATTGCATACCAGGATATAGTCACATACATCAGCCACATAATTTGGTGGCTTGGGTCTCTGATTTCCGAACTCCAGGTACAACAAATAAAACCTGTGCCAGAAAATCATGGCTGTAGGGTATCACTAGAGAAAGACTAGATGAATTACAACTGCTGGGTCATATAGCTCTGCACCTGTGTAAACTGTGATTGGGGCTGCTGAGACTTGTAGTTTCCTATTAGTAATGATATGCTCTCTGGACAATTATGCCAGGTACACACGATCAGAATGTCTAACTTTTTTTCCGTTGGTGTTTAGAAATAGAACAGGGTTTATTTATTTTTTGCGATGGAAAAAAAAATGATAAGAAATTCCTATTGTCTGTGTGCAACTCCGACAGAGAAAAAAACATGCATGATCAAGTTGACGCATGCTTCGAAGCATTGAACTTAATTTTTCTTGGCTCATTGTAGTGTTTTACGTCACCGCGTTTTGGACGGTCGGAATTTAGTCTGACAGTATGTATGCAAGACAGCTTGAACAGAATTCCGATTAAAAATTCCATTGGATTTTAGGCGTATGGGGAATAAGACTTCCCTTTATAGATTTGTGTTTTTTTTTTCGTAAAACAATCCACGTGGACGCAAAGAACTTCTGGGCTGCCCTATATCATCATTGCTGAACTTGGATCTATGTGGCAAGCAGGGCAAAAGCCTTGAAAAGTGGTAATATACCTTTTGAATGCTTTACCTGGTAACTGCTATTGATCTGATAAAGTAGTGAGAAAGATGTATATGACTCTGAAATGCATTTCTTGGTTATCGCACATGATATGGAGTGCTTAAAGCAGGGTTCCAACCACAATTAGCATTTTTTAAATGTATGTCCTTTTATCATGCGTTTTTATAATATAAATCCGGTCACTTACTATTTTACAATCCGCTGCCGCTTCGCATAGTTATTCAAAAAAGATAGTTTTATAAAACTATGTCCACACTGTTGTCATTTTGTTTGTGGGCATTGTGAAGCCAACAAGCACTTCCTTCCTGGAAGTCTTGGATGGGGAGTGATAATTGGGTAGCGCACTGCATCCTGGGAAATGATGACACACATTTCCCAGGAGCATTAGAGGGAGATGATGTCAGAATCCTAGGTGATTTCAAGGGCAGATTTCGTGGGACCACATAGCAACAGGCATTTCCAGATGAGTAAAAACAATTATATATTTTTTTTTCTTTTTTAGGTCTAATGAGCACAATAATGAAAAAAAAATTGGGATTGAAACTACACTTTAAGAAAGGGTCATATGCACCTGAAATGCATTGCCTTGACCGAACACGGTTTGAACTACTGGACTGCAGCATCTCCCATGCAATAGGACACTTTTAGCAGGGTCTCCAGGAGAGACACCGAAGGGTGATCCAACTGTACTATAGTGGGCTTTCTATGTAACCATCTCAATTGTGTGCAGGCTGAGAATGTGTATGCTTTTGTGCTTCTTAGCACAGTTTACAAATCATTTATTTTGTCTAGGTTGGTGATTTTTGTGTTTGCATTGCACAAGTTTATCCCACTGTTAAAGCGGAGGTTCACCCTAAATTTTCTTTCTCTTAATAAAACCACTACCCATCGTCTATGCACAATCCGTTGTTTTTTTTAAAAATCAGAATCTTTACCTTTCTAATGCAGCCTTCAGTGGTGTGTCAATTATCCTTTCCCTGCGGGAGTGGGCGTGTATTATATTTTCCCTGACAATCGCTATGTCTCCTGGGAGTGAGTGATGAGAATCCCAGGAGACTCGCTGTACTGTAATCCTGCGATATCTCGCGGGTTACGTGACTCGGCAACTGTGCTGGTGGCTAGAAGATTGGGACACACGAGTTGCTGATTAAGAAAGGTATGAGCGGCAGAAGGTTCTAAAAAAAAAAAAAGAAAACCCGCGGAACCCCCGCTTTACCCAACTTAAGGACCTTAGGTGTTTTTCAGATTTGGTTTACTTTGGTTTACTTAAAACCCCCAAACATTATATATATTTTTTTTCTAACACCCTAGAGGATAAAATAGTGGTCATTGCAATACTTTTTGTCACACTGTATTTGCGCAGCAGTCTTACAAGCGCACTTTTTTTCAGAAAAAATTCACTTTTTTGAATAAAAAAATAAGACAACAATAAATTTGGCCCAATGTTTTTATATATTGTGAAAGATAATGTTATGCCGAGTAAAATAATGTGATCATTTTTATTCCTATTACAAGGAATGTAAACAGCCCTTGTAATAGAAACAAGCATGACAGGTCCTCTTAAATATGAAATCTGGGGTCAAAAAGACCTCAGATCTCATATTTAGACTTAAAAGCAAAAAAAATAAAAAAAAAAATAAAATGTCATTTGAAAAAAAGGTAAACAAAAAAAATGTTTCTTTAAGACGCTGGGTGGGACTGACGTTTTGACGTCACTTCTGCCCAGCAGAGCTATGGGGACGGGTGAGAGACATTTTTCCCCCACTCGCATCCCCAGTCAGCTGCCGAACGGACCCGATCGCCTCCGATGCTACCGACGGCAACGGTAATCGGTGGAGGGCGCGGGAGAGCGGTGGGAGGGGGAATACCCTCTCCCGCCACCGATAATGACGATCTCGCAGCGAATCCGCCGTGGAGACCACAGTTATCGTTTAAAGGACCCTGCACACTAAAGATGGATACCTCGGTTCTGGCAGCAGCTGCTGCCGTTACCGAGATATCCATCTTTAAAGTTAGGACGTATATATACAGTGCAGTGTCCACAAGCAGTTAAGACAAACAAAAAATGCAGCGCACAGTAGGTAAATTGATATTGTCACTTTATAGTCTAAATAAGCAGAAAAAACAAAAAGATTAACATAGACTGATATAAAATACAATACGACAACAATAAATGACATCAATTTAAATGGAATAAAAGTTGATAAAATCTAATGACAGTCCACAGTGGGTCCACAGATGTAGTCTAATGATGGAATGATTAAAACAAAAGGCACGCTTTGAAGGAATGACAGAGTGCACTTACAACCGGTGGGCTGACTGTAATGCCCCGTACACACGATCACTTTTTGTGATGAAAAAAATGACATTTTTAAAAATGTCATTTAAAATGATGGTGTGTGGGCAAAATGTCATTTTATGTCTTCTGAAAAACGACCAAAAAAAAAAATGCTCGAATTTTTTATGTCATTTTTCAAAATGTAATTTTTTGTGTCATAAAAAATGATCGTGTGTGGGCAAAACTACGTAAAAAATGACATTTTAAACCCGCACATGCCCAGAAGCAAGTTAGGAGACGGGAGGTAAAACTACCATTTATAATGGAGTAAGCACATTCATCACGCTGTAACAGACAAAAAAGCAGGAATCGTCTTTTACTAACAAGTAACCAGCTAAAAGCAGCCTCAAGGCAAATAGAACTTCCCCTTTAAAGTGCCGTTGTTTTGTTCATCATTTTCCAAAAATGATGGTGTGTACGCAACATCATTTTTGAAAATGAAGTTTGAAAAATGACATTTTTTTTATCATAAAAAGTGATCGTGTGTACGGGGCATTATGAAGGAAAATGTACAATACCTCCACAATTAAGCTCTCACAAGTCCATACAGGGAAGCTGTGAAGCAGTCCATAGATGGAGTAGGTAGTTCAGGAGAGGTGATTTCACGCAGGGAACAGTCAACACCGCCGTAGTGTTGCGTGGTAAAAAATGTTAGGGAAGTTTGGGGCAGACCAGATGTCTGTGGAGGGCCGATGAGAGTGGGATCCCTCTCACGGCCGCGATGTGGAGACGCGGGGAAGCCCAGACACAGCGCTGATGTGAAGATGACGCAGCCGTGTCAGCCAAGGCAATGAGAGGCGGGAGATCCACAGTGCCCTTCTACTGGACCAAACAAATTCAGTCTGTTCAAAGACCTGAATAAGTTTGTCCGGCTCCTTACCCTTAAAAGATTGTTTGCTAAATGCGACACCTCTAACACTGATACTATAGTAGACCCGGTTAGTAATGTTACCACCTCCCACAATGATATAGAGCAGTGATGGCGAACCTTTTTGAGCCCGAGTGCCCAAACCGCGACTCAAAACCAACTTATTTTTTACAAAGTGCCAACACAAATTTGTTCAGAATGCAGGGTTCAGGACTGAGTTGAGCTCAGAATACACTGTGCGACATATACTGACACATACATAGCAAAGTGATTTAAGGTAGATATTAAGTCAAAAAACATATTTCACCCCCCTTCCCCAATAATTTTTTCCCTTTTAGACGCTGGGCAGGCTAGTTTTGGGCCGAGGGCATGCAGTCAGGGTGTGCACCCCAAAGTCGAGTTCTGTAAATTATGCTTTTGGTTGCTATCGGTTACCATACATTACTGCCCACCATTCAGTTATTGTACATTACTGCCCAGTACCATTCATTTACTACACATTACATTACTGCTCATCATTCAGTTGCTGTACATTACTGCCCACCATTCAGTTGCTGTACATTACTGCCCACCATTCAGTTGCTGTACATTACTGCCCGCCATTCAGTTGCTGTACATTACTGCCCACCATTCAGTTGCTGTACATTACTGCCCGCCATTCAGTTGCTGTACATTACTGCCCGCCATTCAGTTGCTGTACATTACTGCCCGCCATTTAGTTGCTGTACATTACTGCCCGCCATTCAGTTGCTGTACATTACTGCCCACCATTCAGTTGCTGTACATTACTGCCCACCATTCCGTTGCTGTACATTACTGCCCACCATTCCGTTGCTGTACATTACTGCCCACCATTCGGTTGCTGTAAATTACTGCCCACCATTCAGTTGCTGTACATTACTGCCCACCATTCGGTTGCTGTACATTACTGCCCACCATTCAGTTGCTGTACATTACTGCCCACCATTCGGTTGCTGTAAATTACTGCCCACCATTCAGTTGCTGTACATTACTGCCCACCATTCAGTTGCTGTAAATTACTGCCCACCATTCAGTTGCTGTAAATTACTGCCCACCATTCAGTTGCTGTAAATTACTGCCCACCATTCAGTTGCTGTACATTACTGCCCACCATTCAGTTGCTGTACATTACTGCCCACCATTCAGTTTCTGTAAATTACTGCCCACCATTCAGTTGGTGTACATTACTGCCCACCATTCAGTTGCTGTAAATTACCGCCCACCATTCAGTTGCTGTAAATTACTACCCAGTACCATTTGTTTACTACACATTACATTACTGCTCATCATTCAGTTGCTAGAAGTTACTGCACAATGATTACCTGCAATCCAGTCCTGTTCTGCAAACTGTCTAGTCCTGCCGTTGCTTTATTAATCACCATTCAAAATACTGCTGGCAAAATGCACACAGCCCTGTCTGTGTGTCTTTGATCTCCCTGCTCGTGCTGCTGACCGGAGAAGGTGGAGGGGGGCCTGGGGGGGGGGGGGTGGCGGTTGAGAAATCACAGAAAGCCTGCTCTGTCTGCCTCACTCCTTGTCAGTCACAGCAGCTCCGGTCCTGACAGAGGAGAAGGTGGCTCTGGAACATGGTAAGTGCAGGGAACAGCCGAGTAGAGCACACTCCCGCCCGCCTCAATACAGCCCAGAAACGCTTTCATCTCTGCCTGCATCTCCTTGTCAAATGTGGCGGGCTGCAGGAGGAGGGCGGGTTACAGCGATACTGATTGGCTGAGAGGCGGTGCTGGGCGGAGCAGTTGTTAGAAGTGTGGATGAGACGGCTTCTATGATTGCACTAGTCACCCCAGGCGCTTATTGTTTGTCACTCCCACTCGGGCACGTCACCGCTAGCCCACAGATCTATGGGAGATGTAGCTTGCGGTGCTTCACTGTGTGTATTCCTAATTTGATGGCGTACCCACAGAAAGGGCTCGGCGTGCCGGCAGCGGCACGCGTACCACGGGTTCGCCATCATTGATATAGAGAATGAGCATGATTTGGATTGCTACAAATCCTAGAGGAGATCTGGACCGAAAGTAATATTGAAAGCCAAACCTTTTGCCCCTTTATGGACCCAGATATTGTCCATACAAATTTTAAGCCACAGTCCATTTTTAACCCTACCCAATCTAAAGGACCTTACATTGAAACTTTTTATCAAGTTGTATATAAGGATTTTGTGACATTATGTGACAATCAATCCAAATCAGGAACTTCAAACATGAACACCGCCGAACGTCAGGCACTTAAGGACCTCACAGCCAATAAAAATATTGTAGTCAAACAAGCCGACAAGGGCGGTAGTTTGGTTGTTCAGGATAAAATAGATTACCTTTGAGGCCCCGTACACACGGCAGAGAACCTCGACGGGCAGAACATATTGTTCCGCCCCCGTCGAGGTTCTCTGCCGGCTGTCAGAATCTGCGACCCGCCCGTCGGGAATGGCAACCAGCCATTCATCCCGACGGGCCATCGAGCAAATAGAGAACCTGTTCTCTATTTGCTCGACGGGTTTCCCAACGGGCGGGGCTCGCAGAGAGCGTACACACGGCCGAGGTTCTCACTGGAATGCAGCTCCCAGCGAGGTTCTCGCTGGTTTCTGGCGAGAACCTCGGCCGTGTGTACGGGGCCTGAGAAGCACATCGCCTGCTATCCGACGGTGATACTTATCAGAGACTTAGTATAGACCCTTTTTTAACCTATCAAACTGCATTAGCAACCCTGGTGGACACTGCCTTCAACAAAGGCGTGATCAACAAGAGTGAGAAATCTTTTTTGCTGCCCAAAATATCGAGTACTCCTCACTTTTACCATCTTCTAAAGTACATAAATCGGTAGTGGATCCACCCGGTCGACCGATTGTCGCGAGTACTAATAGTCTTACCAGTGGTCTTTCTACCTACATTGACCATGAATTGCAGCCCATAGTCTGTGAATTCCCATCTTACATCAGAGACTCCAGTGACATCATCGAGACCCTCCAAAACTATTCTTGGGAAGAGGGTTACGCATGGGCCTCACTGGACGTTACCTCCCTATACACCTCCATACCCCATGATATCGGACTGGTAGCTGTACAATACTTTTTAAATAAAAACAACGATATGAACTCTTCAATCTGAGTTCATCACTAGGGGCATTGAGTTCTGTTTGAAACATAACTATTTTACTTTTTGCAACCAGTTCTTTTTATAGAAAAGGGGCACAGCGATGGGGGCTAATTTTGCCCCCGTATACGCGAATTTGACTATGGGTTATTGGGAAACACTACAGATTTGGAATAACAACCCCTTTTTGGAGCACATCGTCTTTTATTGGCGGTATATTGACGATGTCGTCCTTATCTGGAGTGGTGGTCCTGACACTTTTGTAGATCACTGTAATAGCAACAAGCTGGGTCTCACGTTTACGCATGTTTTTGATTATGAGAATTTAATTTTTCTTGATTTGTTTCTGTCCCATGACCAGAAGGTTATTCCAACGAGCAATTATACCAAACCTACAAGTGGCAACTCTTACTTGCACTTCAATAGCTGTCACCACCCATCGTGGAAAACTAATATCCCTTACGGACAGTTTAACAGGTTACGGAGGAAC
This sequence comes from Rana kukunoris, assembly GCA_029574335.1. Taxonomy (NCBI): domain Eukaryota; kingdom Metazoa; phylum Chordata; class Amphibia; order Anura; family Ranidae; genus Rana; species Rana kukunoris. Next base: position 152,006,572 of record CM056056.1, read on the forward strand.
TTGTCGAAAACTCAGGACTACATGACCCAGGGTCTAGTCATGAAGTCTAAATTTAATGAGAAAGGCTACCCCCATGAGCTAATAGACAATGCCTTTAGTTTAAATATCAATGTAAAACCCAAAAAGACTAAAGACACTGATATGCGCGACCAATGTCTGCACACACATGTACATATATTTTTATTATTATTATTATTATTTCTATTTTTATTAGTATCTTTTTTCATTTCATTTTTATTTCTATTTTATTATATTTTATTTATTCATTTTTTGTATATTTGCTTTTTGATGCAATTTTGTTTATTTGTTTGTTATCTCAGATCATCCTTTTGCTATGCGTTGCCTTATTGTCAAAGTTGTAATGATGGAAGGGTTAAATTTACAAATCCCTCCCCTTACCTCATTGCCCAATTAAAATGTTACTGTGCTTTTATTAGCATGGTGATGATGCCGTACCGTGACTTTGACAAAGCGTCAGGGACGCGAAACATGTCAGTCACGGCTCATCCCCATCACATTTGATGTCCACTGATGCCCACAGAAGTACTGAATAGCTTTCCTCACTACCTACTGACGTCCTGTCATTATTCACAGTAACGCTCGTGGATGCCTCCACATTGCCTGGAATCTGCACCTTTGATTGGCCTGAGGTGTCACATGACCATAGGAGGTCGGCGTCCGGACACCGCATCCTCCCTCCCTCTCTGTGACGCTGTGGATCTCCCACCCCTCAGTGCCTTGGCTGACGCGGCTGCTTCATCTTCACATCAGCGCCGTGTCTGGGCTTCCCCGCCCCTCCACATTGCGGCCGTGAGAGGGATCCCACTCCCATTGTCCCTCCACAGACATCTGGTCTTCCCCACACTTCCCTAACATTTTTACCACGCAACACTACGGCGGTGTTGACTGTTCCCTGAGTGAAATCACCTCTCCTGAACTACCATCTACGGACTGCTTCACAGCTTCCCTGTATGGACTTGTGAGAGCTTAATTGTGGAGGTATTGTACATTTTCCTTCATTACAGTCAGCCCACCGGTTGTAAGTGCACTCTGTCATTCCTTCACAGCGTGCCTTTTGTTTTGATCATTCCATCATTAGACTACTTCTGTGGACGTACTGTGGACTGTCATTAGATTTTATCAACTTTTATTCCATTTAAATTGATGTCATTTATTGTTGTCGTATTGTATTTTTTTTATCAGTCTATGTTAATCTTTTTTTTTTTTTTTGCTTATTTAGACTATAAAGTGACAATATCAATTTACCTACTGTGCGCTGCATTTTTTTGTTTGTCTGTTCCTTTGCCCATCCTCCAAGTGGTTGACAGCTGCACTGAAGTTTTTTTGCACTAGTTATCACAGAATATTGTGTGTTACTGTATCATGTGGTAGCGCTATTAGTGGGATTTTCTTGTATTTTTTCTCCACAAGCAGTTAAGAAGCTGCAAGACCTGAGTTTTAAGTATTGCAAATAGCCAGCTTATATTTGTTGAATTGAACTTGAGAAAGACATGTTTTGTGCACAGCTTTTCTTCTTTTTTTTTTTACTTCCAAAAGCAACAGAGATTTTTATTTGTATTTATTTTTTATTTTTATTTTTGAGACGTGGCATTTATTTTTTACAGATACTTCAGGTTAAGAAATAGCTTGAGTTATGCATTACCAGCAGACATTCGGAATATTCATAGGCTGAAACTAAAGAAAGTAGAAGTGATTTTTCAGACACAGATATTTAAAAATAGTGTTTTTAAAACACTTCACAAAAAAGAATGAATATCGGTTTGTTTTTATGGCTTTTATTGAAAAAAAATGTCTTTTTCCTACCTGACTAAGTCTGTTTAAGTAACGTTGTAGAGTTCCTCCCCAGGTAATGGTAGCATCTATATTTCCATCCTGATGTTTACTGTTTATAGAAACTTCACGTGAGAAAAATATGTAGGTTGCCATCGCTGACCTTTCTTCCTGAGAATGATTATTGCCTGTCAGTCATAAGCACCAACTGTATCTTTCATTAATCTATGTCTGCTGCTTCATTGAAAACATGTCTAAAACATTTGTCTCAAAGATTTTAAAGCTTTGATTTTCTTATGTTATGGAAAACTGGCCCACTTCTGTTTTCTGAATTTGTCATCTGCATTTGACTGTGAAATCTGTTTTATGAAAACATATCAAGAAACCACTTAAAAAGGGTTGATATAAATAATTGAATTTGACTGACAATGGTATTGACATTGAAGCTGGCAATCACTTGTCCTGTTAGCCATTTGGATTTCAGTATAAGGTATAAGGTCACTATTTTGACTGCAGTCTTAATGGAAGCTTCTTCTCCAGTATAATCACTGTGCAATTGAATTGAATCACGGTCCACTAGCCTTTACTTCGTAAACATACACCAGCTTTGCATTTACTAATAATGCCATACATGAATATAAAGAAAAACATTCTTTTGAGAACACATTAAAAAAACATTTAAAACTCCAGCCAAAACTATTTACAGTTGGATTACGAGCATAATCTGTTTCAGGAGTATAGGAGTAAGCCAAATGAGGTACTGCAGGCCTATTTTCGGCTCTGCTCGGCTTCTTCGCCCCCATACCTCAGGCCAAATGAGGTACTGCAGGCTCATTTACCTTAAATTTGGCTCGTCCTGCGAGTCAGATTTTTTTTTTAAAAAGTGCTCTCAAACCAAGTTACTCTTAAACCGAGGTTCCACTGTATTTTATTTTGTATAGAGCAAGGGAGGGTTAGAGTTTCTCTCATGTTTGTATTGCCGTCCGTTGCCAAATTGGGGACACTATTGGGAAAAGAGTCAAAAACACTTTTTGTAGAGTGGGGGAGAGGTAAGAACTTCTTGCAATGTTTTTATTGCTGTCCATGACTGCCTGTCACAGTGATGGCAGTATACTACATTTCTTATACAGATGACCCTAAGAAGTAATTTATCAAATACTTACGGTAATTTTCCTTTCCTGGTCTATCCTCATGTCAACGTGTTAGCACCTCCTCTGGAGCCCACAGGACAACCTCTCCATAGACAAATAAAATACAGCCCCCCTGCCAACTGAAGTGTTCGATAACCTAACCTGCGACAGGCCACTAGGGAGGGAGTCCTGTGCTGACATGAGGATTGGGCAGGAAAAAAGGTTTTCACTGGAACTCTAAAACTGAACTTTGGGAAATATTATTGGAAAGAGTTTTAGGAGACAAGTGTAAAGTGGTAGTTATTTAGCCAGGTTGAAAAAGTCCATCTACAGTGGGGATCGAAAGTTTGGACACCCCAGGTAAAAGCCAAGGAAAGATGGAAAAATCTCCCAAAGGCATCAAATTACAGATTAGACGTCAAAAAAAAGTTAGATTTTATTTCCATCATTTAAACTTTCAAAATTACAGAAAACAAAAAAATGGCGTCTGCAAAAGTTTGGGCACCCTGCAGAGTTAATATCTTGTACTGCCCCCTTTGGCAAGTATCACAGCTTGTAAGCACTTTTTGTAGCCAGCCAAGAGTCTTTCAATTCTTGTTTGGGGTATCTTTGCCCATTCTTCCTTACAAAAGTCTTCCAGTTCTTTGAGATTTCGGGGCTGTCTGTCACGCACTGCTCTTTTAAGGTCTATCCATAGATTTTCAATTATGTTGAGGTCAGGAGATTGTGGAGGCCATGGCAAAACCATCAGTTTACGCCTCTTGATGTAATCCCCCGTGGATTTTGAGGTGTGTTTAGGATCATTATCCATTTGTAGAAGCCATCCTCTCTTTAACTTTAGCTTTTTCACAGATGGCATCAAGTTACCATCCAAAATTTGCTGAAATTTTATTGAATCCATTTTTCCTTCTACTCGTGAAATGTTCCCTGTGCCACTGGCTGCAATACAACCCCAAACAGTTGGACAGAGGTTCTTTTCATTAAATTCTGTGCCCTTTCTTCTCCAAACGTACCTGCTCATTCCAGCCAAAAAGTTATATTTTAACCTCATCGGTCCACAGAACTTGTTTCCAAAATGCATCAGGCTTGTCTATATGTTCATTTGCAAAGTTCAACCGCAGATTTTTGTAGTGAGGACATAGAAGAGGTTTTCTTCTGATGAATATTTGTACAAGTATCTCTTTATAGTGGAATAGTGTACCACAACTCCAGTGTCTGTCAGATCTTTCTGGAGGGATTGTGCAGTCAAACGTGGGGTTTGAATTGCTTTTCTCACAATCCTGCGAGCTGTTCTGTCTGATATTTTTCTTGGTCTTCCAGATCTTGCTTTAACTTCCACTGTTCCTGATGACTGCCATTTCTTAATTACATTCCCGAAACAGAGGATATTGACATCTGAAAATGCTTTGCTATCTTCTTATAGCCTTCTCCAACTTTGTGTCAACTATTTTCAGTTTCAGTTTTCTAGACAACTGCTTAGAAGAACCCATGGTGCTGATTGTTGGGGCAAGGTCAGATGAGTCTGGGCATTTAAAACCTTACAGATTGACATCACCTGGTCTTTCCAGACAATGATTGAGAACAATCCATGACACTGGCAGGTCTCAGGTTTGCAAAGGGGGCAGTGCATTCTATAAATTCTGCAGATGCCATTTTTTTGTTTTCTGTAATTTTGAAAGTGTAAATGATAGAAATAAAATCTAACTTTTTTTGACATATTATAAGAATGTCTAATCTGTAATTTGATGCCTTTTGGAGATTTTTCCATCTTTCCTTGGCTTTGTTATGCACATTAATACAAATTTTTACCTGGGGTGCCCAAACTTTTGATCCCCACTGTAGTTCAACTAATAGAAAATTGAATAAATCAATATACATATTCATGTACAGAAACATATATAAAAAAAAATAGATTCAGAGGAATAAAAAAAAAACCCTATAAACATTGTCCAATTTGCTCAAGTAGGAGAAAAGTAAATCCCCTTTAATGCCCCAGGGGCAATCAGATAATCAATGGATAGACAATATCTGGTGCTATTACCAATGCATGTTAATATCATGTTATTTTCTGTGCATTGAGGCCGGGTTCACACCCTACAAAATTAAAACCAGACCCTTATTTGAGCACACAGCTTGGCAGGTCAGTAGCGCCTCCCTCCTGAACCATACCAGGCGACATGCCCTCAACATGGGGGGTGCTTTGGGGCAGGGGGGCCCTGTGCCCCCACCCCAAAGCACCTTGCCCCTATGTTGATGAGGACAAGGGCCTCTTCCCGACAAACCTGGCCATTGGTTGTAAGGGACTGCGAGCGGGGGGGCTGGAATCTGGGGGCCCTCTTATTAAAGGGGGCTCCCAGATTTCGATAAGCCCCCCGACAACCAAGTGGATGGGTGCCCGCTCGTCCCCACCCATTTTCTGACCTGACGGGCTGTGTACTCGCATAAGGGTCTAGTATGGAATTTGGGGGCACCCCCACACTGTTTTTTTTGGCATAGGGATTCCCCTTAAAAATCCAGCTGAGGTCTTACTAATGATTTGTACAGGGGTAAAATATTATCTCTCTCATGAGTCTACACCTCTTTTAATACAAGAAAGTACATTGCTGGCTTTAGGAACTGTAGCTTGGCATTGCATGCTATAGGTAAGTGTATAATCTACTAGAACACCCAAATCCTTCTCCACCATTGACTCCCCCAATTGTACTCCTCATAAAATGTATAATGTATGCATGTTTTTTGTCCCCAGGTGCATGACTTCATGTTTATAAGCATCAAACCTCATTTGCCACATAGTTGCCCAATTAAACAGTGCATTGAAGTCGGCTTGGTGTAATTTTTAGACATCTTGTAAGGATGATATTCCACTGGACAGCTTGGTGTTATCTGCAATCACTGAAATTGTACTTTTAATACCAAACTGTATATCATATCTAAATAGGTTATAAAGTAACAGTATGAACACTGAACCTTGGGATACACCACTGATAACCTTAGACCATTCAGAGTATGAATCATTAATCGCTACTCTCTGAATACAGTCTTTTAGCCCATTTATATACTTGCCCCTTTGCTGATGTTTCCAAGCTACATTCCACTTGAATCTTTGATGAGTGCTTCTGGCTGGGTCCTTCCAGTCCCTGTGCACTCTTCATCTGATCCTTGCTCATTTTTGAATTACATTTTGTTGCTGGAATAGAAGAATAGAAGTCTATTTATAAAAAAATTGAAAGAGAATACAATTCACCGCTTATAGCATTAAAGGATAACGATTATTTTGAACCAGGTAAAGTCTCAGTGGGAGGAAATTGGATAAAAAAAGACACTGCACAAATAAGAGACGTTATAAAGGATGGTCACTTACTATCACTGAAAAAAAAAAAACTTTATGGTAATAAATAACTGGAGGTACGAACAACTCAGACACTTTATCCGAAAGCTACCACAACCCTTAAGGACGGGAGAACAGTTAACTGAACTGGAAAAACTAAGTTCCACAGGAAATTCTAAAGGAACAATCTCAAAATTATATAAGATCTTATTGAAGGTGGAAGAGCAGGAGGTACCTCCTTTTATTAAAAAATGGGAGAGGGAATTAGGGACACAACGGGATAGGGGCACAATAAAGAAAATACTAAAACTGACACACACCTCTGCGACCGACATCCGGACGGCTGAAATGAACTTCAAATGCCTGACGGGATGGTACATAACACCAGACAAATTAAGCAAATTTAAAGAAGGGCAATCAGCAGAGTGTTGGAGAGGGTGCAGGTCTACGGGTACGATGGCTCACTTATGGTGGGAATGTCCTAAAATTAGAAAATATTGGGAGACCATCATAGGTTTTATAGAGGAAATCACAGAGAAGAAAATTAAGATGGACCCGTGGACAGTCCTATTCCATGGAGGAGAAGAAAGCATTAAAAGATATCAAAACTCCCTAGTCCCACACCTCCTCAATGCGGCTAAAAGGCTCATTCCTAGGAAATGGCAAGAGGCCGAATGCCCCCAGATCTGGGAATGGATAGATATGGTAGAAGGAACATATGTCATGGAAGATTTAAAAAACAGTATCGAGGGGAATAAAAAGAATCAAAATCAGAAGTGGGATAAATGGAAAAGATTTAAGAAGACCTGGAGCTACGCTGAAAATCTAAGAGATGGGACTTAAAGGAAAAGAAGGATAGGAGGGGGAAAAAAAATAAGAGGGTGAGAAAAGGGGTGGGGTGCGGGGAGGAGCGGGGGGGAGGAAAAAAAAAAGGGGGGGAGAAGAACCACAAGGGGAGAGTACGAGGGGGAAGATTGAATAAGAATGAGAAATAGAGTATATAATGTTCTTTTTTCTTGGTTAGTTTTGTGATGTATAAACTTATACAGAGCAACTGAAGGGGAAAAAAATAAAAAAGTCGGCATACAAAAATCAAAACAAAAGAAAAAAGTTGATTTCACTGATGATGCGAAACCAGAAATAGAGACGCCTTCGGACAGACACAAAGGGATTAAAAGAGCGTCCTACGTAAAATTTACGAAAACTCTATGAGGTGGAGTCTGAATTGAAAAAAAAAAAAAAAAGAAGAATAGAAGTCAATGGGGCCAGCATTGGGGAATCTAACTCCAAATAGTGTGCAGGGAATGAAACCAGTCAGCTAACAATACCAATGTGCTCCCATTATGATTTTTATGAGCTTTATCCTTCAAGCTGGGTTCACACTTGTGTGAATTGGATGCAGGTTTCCCCGTATCCAATTTGCATAACAGGAAACTGTGACCGGCTCTCAATGGAGGTGGTTCACACACCTCCGGTGTGGCCATGATCTGCACTAGAAATGGATCTGGTGCATCTTAGGTTCCATTTCAGGTCCAAATTCAGGCAAAAATTCAGACTTGATTCACCCCTGAAACAGGGAACAGGTACGTACTAGACCCCCTGCTGCAAGCCACGGCCGCAGCTAGTGTGAATCCGGCTTAAAAGGAGAATTCCTGGAGACCTAATTTAATGAAAAATTCAAGCAAAACAGGTAGAACTCTTTGGGGTTGGTTTAAAATGGCTGTTTACTTTGCAAGTGAAGTTGCACTTTACAAAGGAAATTGCCCAAGGGTTTAGCGAATGAGGTAAAAATAAATATATATATTTTTTCCTTGCACATAATTTGCAAAGTTAAATGTGACCACATTCACGAAGCTCTAGGGAGAATTAATTTGCAAAGTGAACAAGATATTTACTTTAACCACTTCAGACCCGCGCTATAGCCGAATGAGCTGCAGCGTGGGTCTGAATATCCAACATGCCATCAAAAGACGGCCGCCCCTTTGGGCGTTCCCAGCGTGCGCTCCAGAGCAGGCTGCGGGAAAGCCCTGGACACAGCCAATCACAGATCGCGGCGAACGGCCAATCAGAGTGGCCGTTTGCGATGCGATCTGTGCGGCGAATGAGAGATGATCTCACAGATCATCTCTCATTGCCGTTTTTACACAGAGACAGCGTCCTGTCTCTGGAGAGGAGGAGACCGATCTGTGTTCCTTGTACATAGGGACACAGATCGGTCCCCCCCCCAGTCACCCCCCTCCCTCCACAGTTAGAACACACCTAGGATACACATTTAACCCCTTCCTCACCCCCTAGTGTTAACCCCTTCAATGCCAGTCACATTTATACAGTAATTAGTGCATATTTATAGCACTGATCGCAGTATAAATGTGAATGGCGCCAAAAATGTGTCAAAAGTGTCCGAAGTGTCCGCCATAAAGTCGCAGTATCAATAAAAATCGCAGATCGCCGCCATTTCTAGTAAAAAAAATAATAAAAAATAATAATTCTGTCCCCTATTTTGTAAGCGCTATAACTTTTGCGCAAACCAGTCACTTATTGCGATTTTTTTTTAAAATGTTTTACCAAAAATATGTAGAAGAATACGTATCGCCCTAAACTGAGAATTTTTTTTTTTTTTTAAATTGGGATATTTATTATAGCAACAAGTAAAAAATATTGTATTTTTTTTTCAAAATTGTCGCTCTTTTTTGTTTATAGCGCAAAAAATAAAAACCGCACAGGCGATCAAATACCACCAAAAGAAAGCTCTACTTGTGGGGAAAAAGGACGTCAATTTTGTTTGGGAGCCACGTCGCACGACCGCGCAATTGTCAGTTAAATCTACACAGTGCCGGAAGCTGAAATTTCACCTGGGCAGGAGGGGGGTATATGTGCCCAGTAAGCAAGTGGTTAAGTAACTCAACCCCATTACTTTTTAAAGTATTTTTTCAGTTACTTATTTGATTTAGACACCCATGCTGCACTATACAATTAGAGAGTGACAAACCTATTTAGAACTTGTTTTCTTTGGTGCTACGTACCTAGGGCCAGATTCTCAGCGGCGCTACGACGGAGTATCTCAGATACCCCGTCGTATCGCCGTTTTTTTTGCCTCGTATCTATGCGAGTGATGCTTAGCATCACTTTGGCATAGATAGGCTTCCACATCCGACAAGTGTAATACCATTACACTTGCGGATCGTAGTTGTAATGACAACTCCGCGGGCTTACGCTGGGCCATTTTCGCTACGCCAACGCAAACTACAGAGCAAATGGTTAGAGAATACGGCACTTGCTTTAGTACGATGAGGTGGCGTAGTGTAAATGGCTTACGCTACGCCGGCGAATTTCTTAGAGAATCTGGCCCCTAGTCTGCAGTCCTTTTATCATACAATGAATGAGTATCACTCTAATCACTCCCCAATAAGCCCACATAAATGGCACGTAAAATATCAGGATGAATATATAGGAAAAGAAGAGAGAAGAAAATATGCACAAAAGTTTAGTTGCTGTCAATAGCAACCAATAAGAATTCCTATGTAATTTTTCCATAAAATGAAAGGCAAAGCTTGGATGACTGTTTCAATTTTACTTGTATGCTTATTTTTATATCTGTTTTAATATTTTCAAACCCAGCAAATGGGTGTTGGAGAGTCTTAAAGGGGCATTAAATATCAGGAGTATGCTACATACAGTGTGCAGAGGTCCAGAGTGTGCTTTATACAGAGAGCAGGGTTCAGGAGGGTGCCACGAATAGACTGCAGGGTTCTGGAGGGTGCCAGCAGGGTGTTACGTAAAGAGTGCAGGGTCCAGAGTACAGGAGGATGCTATGTGCAGATTTCAGAGTTCCTCCCCCAAATCCTCATCCTTGATGGGATTGTCATTCTCTTTGTAGAACAAGTCCCTCCATCACCCCTCCTGGTATAAATTATCTTCCCTTTCTGTACAAATGCAACACTGATGTAACATTTAATGCCCCTCAAACCCCTTCTCCCATCTGATAACACAGACCACAGATACAGCACAGCTTGATGCAACAGGGCAGATGTTCTTCCTCCCAGGCTCCTTCTCATGATCTGTCATAAGACACATCAGAGCCGAGGATGAGCCTAGCGCAAGTTTCCTTGGCTATAGTGTGACAAGGAAGGCGGTGGTGAGAGATGCTGCAGCCAGGTGCTGACAATCTTAGCGGGGCAATGCCTGGATAGCCAGCATTAGTAATGCCACTTGTGGCTCCTTGTACATAACATCAGCTGTGCCCAGGGGGGATTCAGGGCAGTGGCCAGGACAGGAGCGCTGTCACTTCTAAAAACAGAAGCTGGGCTCTTGTGTTCAGAAGTGACAGTAATGATCAGAAAGCACAGGGCCAGCGTCACTCCTGCTGAAAAAGAGCTATATGCAGTGTGCGTATACACAGTATATATGTCAGCAATTCCCTAAATCCTTTTTTATTTCTGATATTAAATTTAGATCCAATAATTATGAAATTGAACCCCCCAGCACTGACCCATCCAGGAGGGCCACATCATGGTAGTAACATGATATGACATGACATGCTAGAAGAGAAATAATTATATAGGGAGTTCATCGTATCACTTTATATTTTAGATTACGGTGTACTTAGTATGTGTTTAAATGTAAATGTGAGCTTTCTACTTCACATCATTGCATTTTCTCTAATGTTTATGAGTGCATTTCACAGCACATTTTATGACATAGTTATTTCGCTCCTGCAGACATGCACAATTTCAAATTAATAAAAAAAAAAAAATTGTAAAATTCCTCTAAGGTGAAGACAATGTTTTATATTAGCAATTCTGTTCAATTTGCCTCTAGCCACTTATTCTATGCAGCTTATTTTAGCATATGGTACTGAAATATTATTGTGATCATAGCAAACAGGCACTGAACAAGAAATGCCTCTTTTTTATACTAACATAGTCATGGAATTGTTGTCTGTGTTCCAGAATTGGGTCTAGCCTTGTTTTAAGGTATTGCATTCAGCAGTGAGCTGTGTTACATAGCTGGGTGTATGGGCTCTAAAATCAAAATGCTTTACTGTAACGTTGTGTTTTAAAGCCTGAAATCTACTGTATATATTAGGTTGCATTGTCAATCAGCAACTAAAAAAGTAAATGTGAACAACTTGGCAAATCAAGCTAAACATCTCATGAAAATAGGTGGTTTATAAAAGGAGAGGTAGTTTATTTTTTCACTTTTTTTTTTTTTAATGAAATGCCCCTCTTTCTCCATTGTCTCTATATAGGTAATTTACCCCTTTCACTGACAGGGCTATTTATGCATTTTTTTTAAAAATCATGCAAAAAAATTCAGTCAAAATTTACATAGTTCGACAAAATGAAGACAAACTTAGCCTATATTTTCCATAGGTGTTGCTTTAAAAGTTCCTACAGGTCATGAGTTACATGTGAATAATGGCCCTGGAATTACTGCACTTATTCTGGTGTACATCGCAGTATGTAACCTGTGCAGCACAGCCAGTGTTTTCCTACGTAGGCACCCCCAAAAAGTGCATTTATGTTTGTGCGTGCACGTATGTGGGGGTCGGGTGGGCTAAAAAAAATTGGGGGGTTACACTTGGGTTTAACTTTATTTTTTTCACTTTTTTTTTTTATTTTACTTAAACTTTGTTTAAATTAGATAGGGAAAAAAAGTCCCCTATATGATATGATATTTTTCAAGACCCCTGATATATATATATTTATAGAGAGAGAGAGAGTTACATAGTCTGGTTGAAAGAAGTCCATCTAGCTCAACCAATAAAAGGGAAAATATATATATACATATATAAATATATATACATATAGATATATATATATATATATATATATATATACATATATATATATATATAATCTTATTTACGCTACGCTGGCGCAATTCTGAGAGGGAAGCATTGAATTCACAAAGCAAATGCTCCCAACATTGCGCCGTTTGTGAATCGTCGTATCTCCCTCATTTGCATATTTGCATCGAAAATCAATGGGAGTTCCAAATGCTATACGCCGGCGTAGGCAAGTTACGTCGGTCGGATGAAGTCAGTTTTTTGGTGTATCCTAGTTCTATGGGTACGGTGCATAGATACGACGGGGCATGTTTACATTCATGCGGTGTATCTCAAGATACGTTGGCGTAAGTGCTTTGTGAATCCGGGCCATTGTGTATATCTATCTATCTATCTATCTATCTATATATATATATATCTATCTATCTAAAGATAGATAGATAGATAGATAGATAGATAGATATGTAGAGAGAGAAATAATATATGTTCCAAAAACAGGAAATCATTACACATTACTAGCATTGTAAAAAAAAAATAATAAGAAGCAACATAACCCAGCAAGGACCATTTATTTTAGGAATTAAAGAGTTAATCTCAAAATGAAAATGTATGTTTTTGTGGAAATAACAGTCATATAACAAAAAATCAATGATTGACACTTGCATTTTTATATAGATAGCACATAGTTTGCTAGTTCTCACATATTCCGGGTTGTGAACGCTTGTTTGGCATTTCCACATTTCAGAATTTACTATAGATTCTGTCCCAGGGATAAGGTTGCTATTTACAAAGGAGAGACTTGTTGAATGAGGCCTGAAGACTATTGGGGGGCGTAGAGATTGACTATTACAAAGGGATGGTTATTAAAGGAGGCAGAGAGAATAATGAATCTCCCAGAAGGATCTTGAATTACGTGGTCTAAATGGAATGCCACTGAGGTACGTACAGCTATCATGACTCCTTTGGATTTATGTTCCGCATGTGCAAAAAACAGTGGCGTTAATCGATTTTAAGGTCCTAATTGGGAGATTAGTGGAAATGCTAGCTTGGGAGAAAGAGAGTCTGCCTTTTCCGTATCAAGCTAATCAAGCAAAAAGAAGCGTAAAGTCAATAAGGACAAAAGAGCATATGAGCACTACCCCTAAAGAAGCTGCTGGTTTAGATTTGGGCCTGCCGTTACCTTACTGTTCCATACGCTCGTTGCAGGGGTTGTCCATAAGAATATACGCACTAACACGTCGTCTCTTTTAAGGGTTTTATTAACAAAGTTCTCCAACAGAGGGTTAGAGGGATAAGGAAAAGACTCAGGCATTTTTGCTTTGCGGATCACGGGTATCACTTAGATCCAGAGGATTAACTCAGCTCCACACTGGATTTTAGCAACCACCAGATAGGCCTACTCTCACCTGCCTAGCAGCTGATGCGAAGCTCGACAAAGTCTTTGCCACAGACTTAATAAGTGTCCTCAGGCCTTCTAACGATCTTCTGACACAATATCATGCAACCGACTGCACACTCGATATAGTTCCAACAAAAGTTACACGACTCACGGTGCCAAGAATCTTTCAGCCGGAACCGGCAGCAAAGTGAGGTAATTCCGCCAGGGTACGTCCATCAATTGAATCCCACTGGTCCAGCTTCCTTCCAAAGATAAGGTAGCAAGGGACAATCCCTGGATCAGTAGGTCCCAGAAACTCTTGGGCCTATTCTCAGTTGCTAGGCCTCGGGCCAGCCGGCCTCGAGGCTACAAAACAGCTCAACATCCCTGAGGCCAGGAGGGCCCTCAGGTCAGAATCGGGAGACAAACCCCGCTAAATGGCGTCTGTCCCTTAAGTACCCCTCCCCAGAATGCACAGTGGGTTGACCACGCCCCCTGAGCCTCTTCTGAGAGAGAGATACCCAATACATCCAGCCTGTTGCCTTTCCAACCGTGACCTGCAGTGACAGCGACACCTACTGTCATGGGGAAACTTGTGCAACCCAGCTGAACTAAACAGAACCAACAATTTAAAATAATCATCCTGAGCCAAAACTACTGCTCAGGCAACTATAATTTAATTTATAACTATAATTTAGCTCAATGGGAGCAGGGTGCTACACATTCAATAGAATAACAGTAGTACTGTAGTAATAATTGTGGTGATAGTGTTGCATAGCTAAAAAAAATGAACAAAGGCTCCCGGGAAATATTTCAAGCAAGAAAATAAATAAGAAATTATGTCCAAAGACAGTGTGTTAGTGTATGTTATATTAGACCACATTTTGGAACACTAGAGGAACAGGAGGAGGTAGTCACAAAATTATAAATTTTCAAAGTTTTTTTAAAAGCTCAAGAACTGATGGTAATGTAAAAAATCTTTCTGTAGGCATTTTTAGTCATCCATTAAGTCTTGCAAATATTTTTGTTTATAGGCTTGAGGGTGAACAGACCTATATAACACCTTCCCTGTGGAAACATTGGGTTGTCTGTAATTTAAGGATTCTTAAGAGGTACATAGAGAAGTTTCAGTTTCTTTCTGACTTTTCGCCAGGCAATAATAATATCTCTAAAGACAGAGTTGTTATGGATATAAGGCGGAGTTGGCAGCTTATTATGTAGAACATCTGGTATATTTGTAGAGTAGATATTTGTAGAGTCTCTCCATATAGCCAATCAAGGGCATGTATCAGTAAGCATTTAATCAGAAGAAGGAAAAAAGCCGCTGCGCTCAAGGTATATCACTATGTCCTCTTTTTTTGTATGAATCATTTTACATCACTTTTTCGTTTCAATAATTTTTATTAGAATTTAAAGTGTAACAAACAATAAGCAACATCTATACAAGGTTCAATGAAAAATAAAGGGTACAAGATTGTATGACAGTTCAGTTGGAAAGTAACAATAACTTCATCATGGGCACATGGCAAGTGTTAGTAATAGAGAATAGACTAACAGGTGACCCCTTAGAGAGGTCAAGGTGTATTTCAACGTGATGAAATCACAAAGTCATGAGGAGGCTAGAGCATTAAGAGAAGGGAGACCGGCCTTCAGACACCCCCACGAGATCAAGCTGTGTCCTTCAGGAGGATCTCCCAACCCCACTCCGCCCCCTGGGAGGTTAAGCCTCAGAGAGAAGTCACGTGACGTGACGCAACACGTAAGGTCAACCGGAAGTGACGTGACACCCTGACCGTCCGACCGGAAGTGCCATTGTTTTGGTGTTTTTATTTGTTTCTCTTTCTGTAAGTGTGTTTACCTTATTAAACCATTTTTAAGTTTACGTACTTCACTATGTGAGCTTCATTTTCTCTTTGGAACGCCCGTTACATTTTCGACGGGACGTCGAATGTGGCTGAGACTGGCTTAAGGATTGCATTGGAGATGGCTGCCTACAGGATCATCATTGCATGTGTTTTGATTCCCCTTTCTTCCTTGTGGAAGGTAAGCGCTCTGTGAGCACGTTCATCTGTGAAGTCTCATCTGGATGAGTTCGTTGTTACATGGATAGAAGCCTGTCACTGATTGATTCACGTTTGTCTCCCCACTGAATTTCACTTATTTGGGACATTTGCTGCTGCACTGTATTGCACATATTTGGATTAGTAATTTAATCACTAATTTGGGACATTTGCTGCTGCACTGTATTGCACATATTTTGGATTATTAATTGAATCACTATTTTTATAGTGATGCTCACTTGTTTGTTTGGGATTGATTATTTAGCTTAGTTTAAGTTTGCGCTCATCATTACACTTTTATATCCTATTTTGTAGTTAGCACATACTAGATTTGAGCTGCATGTAATTAGTTTAAAGTATTTCTCATATTGGGTCTATTCACTGTTGGCTAGCGCTTTAGTTTTTCCTTTTTATATCTTTTGGTGTTGTTCCCAGAGGTTGACGCTTCTGGTGGAAGCGTATGTAGTTCGCAGAGCCTGCTGCCACTGTTCCTGGGAGTATGAAATGCCTAAGTCTTTTTCCCACGCTACTACATTGGACGTTTTTTTGAAGATTAGTTTATCTCCCATAATATTGTAAAACAGGGAGATTCCCCTGATGTTGGTGTTTTGTTTAGTGAAGTATAGGGCCACTCTCCATGGAAGTTGTACTGTGAGGGGCGGATTAGTCCTGAGAAAGTGGGTAAGTTGCAGGAACGTGAAGTGTTCAGCCTCATCTAGACCAAAATCTATTTGAAGTGATCTGAAAGTCTTCCCACTAGGGCCTATCATCAGACCTGAAGTGTTAACTATCCCTGCTTTGGACCATTGGGCAATGTTTAAGTCTGGTATTACTCCTGTCAGAGATGATAGTGGTACTTGGATGGACGTTGTGGGGTGGTGTTCCTGGGGTGTTTTAGTTAGGTTGCCCCAGGTGGTCAAAGATGCCTCCATTGTGGGGGATATACCCTCTGGGAGTTTAGGTGATATGAAATATGCCATCAAAAGATCATGAAGGCTACCGCGAGTGTACTGAATTTCTTCCAGTTCTCGCCATCTCGTGGCGGGGGCATCAGGGAACCAAGTCCTCAGTTGTGCAAGGAGGGCCGCTACATGGTAGTCCCTGACCACTATGTTCCCTACTCCCCCAGCCCCTCTAGAAGCTGTGGAATTCCTAAAGGCCCATCTAGCTCTCCTACCCCGCCATAAGAATCGGTGAAGTAAGGTTTGGGTTGAGGTAAAAAAGGAGGTAGGGACCAGAATAGGGAGGGTCCTAAACAAGTAGATAAGTTACGGAAGAACCACCATTTTGAAGGCCGCTAAGCGTCCCGACCATAAGAGTTATGATTTGGATAGAGAATCTAGTTTATGTGGAAGGGAGGCCAGAAACGGTGCATAGTTGGAAGCATAAAGCTCTTTTGATGAGGGTGACAGGGTAATACCTAAGTATCTAATGCCCGTATTACTCCATACATATGGAAATCGTGAACTGAGTGACCTTTTCAAAACAGTACCAACCCCTAACCCCAAAATAACAGACTTGCTTTCATTAACTTTATAGTACGAGATTTTCCCAAAAATTTGGAGTGATTCGTGTACCGAAGCCAGGGAAGTGCCAGAACTTGAAATCATCAGGATGATGTCATCAGCGAACAGGCTGATCTTGTGTTCTGAGCTAGGAGTGGAGAAGCCGCTAATGTCGTTACAAGATCTAATATACGTGGCAAGGGGTTCCAGGATCAAGTTAAATATCAAAGGGGACAACGGGCACCCCTGACGTGTGCCATTGGTGATGGGAAAGGGTTTAGAGAGTGTGCCCGAAGTAAAGACTTTGGCCGACGGCGCAGAATAGAGGGCCATGATGGCAGACAATATGGGTCCCCGGAACCCAAATTTCTCGAGAGCCCGTTCCAGGTAACCCCAATGGACCCTGTCGAAGGCCTTCTCCGCATCTAATGCAAGGAGCAGAGAAGGCCTTCTCTGAATCTCCGCAAGATGGATAATATTAGTCAATCTGCGCGTGGCGTCTGAGGCCTGACGACCCTTCGTGAAACCCACTTGATCAGGGTGCATTAGTAAGGGCATCAGATCTACCAGACGGTTTGCAATAAGTTTGGCGTATAATTTGAGGTCTGTGTTCAACAGAGATATAGGTCTAAAATTGGCCGGTGTGTCCGGGGTCCTCCCCGGCTTGGGCAAGGTCACAATTAACGCTTCCAACATCTCTGATGGGAAGGACGAGGAGGCAGCAGCTTTGTTAAATATATTCTCCAGAAATGGTGATAACGATCCAAATGACTGGTAATATTCTTCCACAAAACCGTCGGGTCCTGGGGATTTGTTATGTGGGAGGGAATCAATTGCCTTTTTAATTTCCATTACATTGAAGGGTAGGTTTAGCAAATCAATTTGAGTTGGTGAAAGTTGGGGTAAGGATATCTTGCCCAGAAAGTCATTAATCAAGGAGGGGGAGGGTTGGTGGGTATTTTCATCATCCTTTAGATTTTAAAGGGTGCCGTAGTAGTGGCTGAACGAATCTGCCACATCCTGAGGATGAAACATTTTTGTATTATGAAGAGGGTGTTTAATAAAGGGGATTCTAGTTTTGATTCTATGGCCTTTGAGTTTATTCGCTAACAATTTGCCTGCTTTGTTGCCCTGTGAAAAGTAGGCAATTTTCATGCGTTTGGAGTGTTTTTCAAAGTCCTCCAATAAGAGGAGTTTGAGAGAGCCCCTCAACCGCTGAAGACCAAGGGACACTGATTGGGAGAATAGTTTCTTGTTTTCATCCTCTAATTTTGCAATTTCGTCTGTAATGTCTTTAATTTTCTTCCGCCGCTGCCTCCTTGCCCTAGCCCCCAGCTGTATGAAGATTCCTCGCATGTACGCCTTGTGGGCGGACCACAAGGTAAACTGGTCCTGACCAGGCGTGTCATTGAGTTTAAAAAATTCAGTCAGTTGTTTTTCTACAGAGCGTCTGACATCAGGCTGTTGTAGTAGAAATGTGTTGAGTCTCCACACAGGCGGAGGGCCGGTGTTTGAACTATCTTGGAGAGATAACGTGATCGAGGCATGGTCGGACCACGTAATCTCGTTAATTGAGGCTGAAACGGATCTCGTCAGAACATTGTAGTCAGACAAAAATAATTCAATCCTCGTGTATGTGTGGTGTGGAGCCGAGAAATAGGTATAGTCTTTTTCTCCTGCATGGAGACATCTCCACACGTCGAATAATTCAGCCCCATGGATTGCTCCGTGTAGAGACACCCCGCTTCTGCGTGCTGTGGACATGGTGTCTAAACTCAGGTCGGGTACAGCATTGAAATCTCCACAGAGCAATAGGAGGCCCTGTTTGATGGGTTGGAGCTTTCTCAGTAATCTGTTGAAGAATTGTATTTAATGGGAGTTTGGGGCATATATGTTAACAATGGTGTAGGTCACAGAGTTGATGTCACATATCAAAGCCAAGTAGCGCCCTCCTGGGTCAGTAAGTTCCGAGTGAAGTGTAAAGGCTACCGTGTCCCGTATAGCTATTAGCACCCCTCTGGATTTAGTATCTGCATTGGCATAAAATATATGGGGGAAGCTCTTATGAGAGCATTGAGGTGGTGATTGCTTTTGAAAGTGAGTCTCTTGTGCGCACACAATGTTGCTCTTATGTAAAATAGCTTCCCTCCACAGAGACTTTCTTTTAGCAGGGTGATTCATGCCCCTTGTGTTGATGGATAGGATTTGAACTGCCATTTAGAGCACAGGGAGCAATGCTTTTGCAGGTGTGAGAATTTGCATAAGGCCTACGTGGTCTCAAGGAACTGAACAATAATCCCAACCAAAGTTGGGGAGAGGGTTACTCACTGCGGGACCAGGAAGGTTCACTGATAACTTTGTGGTCGATTCTCTCGTAGAGCTGCAGATTGGGGTGTAGGTATAGGTTTTAGAACGATATCATCTCTTAGGCTTGAGGGCGTCTGTGTGGATCCAGAAGATGTCAAAAACAAAAGAAACAAAAAAGGTAACACAAGTATGTAGGTAAAACAACAACAAATAGTCGGCCATTTTCATGGCAACAGAAAGCAGTAGCTGGGGATTGTCCCAGAGTGCAGCAACATGCTGCTCAGGTTTCATGTGGGGATAGTTCATGCCCAAGTTCGGTCACGATCGCCACGATGAAGCTCACATTTCCTGTTTAAGGAGAACCAGAAGAAAGTTACTTATGTGATTTAGCATTTTTCTGTGTAACCCGTTTCCAGTCAGGGTCGACCGCATTCAATGGGGAATGTGACGTGGCGTCTTCAATGGGAGTTGATAGGATATCCCACTTCTTCAGTAGGTCAATGCCTTTATCCACAGTGTCCACAGTGTCCACATTAAACGACTTATCTTTATAAGTGATAATCAGTTTGGTGCGAAAGCCCCACTTGTAGCGGATGTCATGGTTCCGTAAGGCTTTGGTAATGGTACCAAGGTTCCTTCGTTTTTGAAGCGTGTGCTGGGAGAGGTCAGGGTAGAACTGCAGGTCATGGAACCTAGAAGGGATGTTACCTTTATTGCGCATTTCCTGCATAAGTTGTCCCTTCACATGAAAGAAGGTCATACGTAGGATTACATCTCTGGGTATGGTTGCAGGAAGAAAGGCAGGTTTAGGGAGCCTATGGATCCTATCAATAGTAAAATCTATGGTTGTGAGGTCAGGGAGGATCGCTGAGAACAGATCGATAGCATACGATCGGAGATCATTGGGAAGCACTGATTCAGGGATACCCTGGATTTTTAAATTGTTCCTCCTAGATCTATCCTCGATTTCTGCCAGCTTATCTTTAAACCAGTCATTGGTCTCCTCCTGAGCCTCACTAGTATCCACCAGGCTGTTGATGGTACTAGCATATTCCCCCATCTTTGTTTCCACATGCTCCACCCTGTTTTCCACCGCCCTCAGATCTGCATTCACCCTCTGTAGGCAGTTCACCGTGTCAGCCTGTAATGAGCTGCGTAGTGACACCAACATGTCTTTAAGGACAGTGTCCATCACGGGCTGGTTGTTAGTGGGGAAAGTGGTAATAGACTCTGGTAACTCATGTGTGTCTTCTCCAGAATCTGTTCCCGGGCTCTCTGCACGGTCACCGCCAGCATTATCCATCCTCATCCGGGTCTTTGCCGGGCTATCTGAGGGCGAAGGAGTAAAGGAATCATCCCTCTGTGTGGATCCATGTGTTCCTCTCTGAGTGTGGACTCTCCCTCTGCCGTGTGCTAGTTGGTTGGAGACAGGGGTCGAGGCCGCGCCGGCGCCATCTTGCCTCCCTGCGTCTCTCGGTACTGTGAACATGTCCATGAGATGCTGGGGCTTTGCGGAGCCCCTCCGCTTGTTTGTCATCACCCCTGTGGGTGCCCGGACCGGATCGCTGCGATCGTAGACCTATTTGTCCTCTCAAACAGGGTGTTTAGTGCCGCTAAATCTCCGTGGCGATCGGAGCTCGTTCACCAGGCTTCCATCCGGCTCCGCTGCAGGCCACGCCCCCCATGAATCATCTTTTTTACGATCAGTTCATCTGATGAAAATGGTCTGATGGATTTTTTCATCAGATATCCGATGAAGCTGACTGATGGTCAGTCTTGCCTACACACCATCAGTTAACAATCCGATCGTATCCAACGCAGTGACGTAAAACACAACAACGTGCTGAGAAAAATTAAGTTCAATGCTTCCGAGCATGCGTCGAATTGATTCTGAGCATGGGTGGATTTTTAACCGATAGACGTACCCACAGACGATCGTTTTTTTCTATCGTTTTTTTAACCATCAGATCATTTTAAAACAAGTTCCTAGTTTTTTGACTGATGGGGCCCACGCACGATCGGTTCGTCTAATGAAAATGGTCCATCAGACCGTTTTCATGAGACGAACTGATCGTGTGTACAGTAAGCGGCATAACCCCCGATTTCATGAAAAGTATCAGATATGGTCATTGTCGTGTTCATGGATGATTCACAATAAATGAGGGTGTTTGGACATAATTGGAGTGCAGTACAGTAGATTATTTCCTTGTTCTAGTTAGCGAGTTCAGTTTTACTCCAGCACCTGGTGCTCGATTGACAGCGGGAGTAACCTGCTTGGAGCAGAAGTTCTTCATGGATTGCACAATCCAATGATGTGAAAGTTAATATTAATAATCCGTTTGTGCTATTGTGAAAAGTCAACTGATTTTTAAACTAAATGTTTAAAAAACACACTGATACACGAAAAAAAAAAAAAACATCGGGACATGGACGTATCCCCGTACGCATGTGTACAACCACGTCGGAACAACTGCCTAAGGTACGCCGGATAACTGTGTACGCCGTGAACGTAACCTACGCCCAGCCAGACCCACGTCGGCCCATATTCACAGACATAGGCTTGTGTTCCCTGGTCCATACCTTTGCATGGGTTGCGTCTCATCTATGGGTAATAACTTTACGCCGAACGTAAAAATTACGCAAACTGCTTAAATCATGCGCCGGGCGCAAGTACGTTCGTGAATCGGCGTATCTCCCTCATTTGCATATATGAATAGAAAATCAATGTGTCCAGCGTATATGCGCCCACTTTACGCCGGCGTAGGCAAGTTACGTTGGTGGGATAAAGTCAGTTTTTAGGCGTATCTTGGTTTGTGGGTTCGGCGCACAGATACGACGGCGCATATTTGTACTTACACGGCGTATCTGGAGATACGTCGGCATAAGTGCTTTGTGAATCTGGGCCATAGACTATACAACGCAGTGCCAAAATGCAGTGAAGAACAATGAACAAAATAGGATGACTCAGGTTCCGGCTATTGCTGAATAAGCTTTACAGTTTCCATCTGCATGTGCAGTTACACTATGGGCCTATATTCTGCTGTAATTTTGTCAGTATGTTTTAACAGTTTACAATAATGATGCTATAATTGCAGCACTTACCTTATATGAAGTATTTTTTTCCTGCGATGATCATCATCCATGCATCCTGGGACTTTGGAGCCACTTTGTGTGAAGGTAGTGGAGAATTACACCTCCTGGCGCTGTCCTAGCTGTGTTTGATCATCTCCCCTGAGGCTGTTCATGCTGTGTTTGTCTTTATTAAACAAAATTGGCATGTACTTCTGGTGAGTGTGTTTTCCAAAATTCCTTTAAAGAATCTTTGTATGTTATTTTTTCAAAAACAATTTTTCTATTACCTACTGTGTATATATACACATTATTCTATTTTTGCTATTTTCACATATTTTTAAGCATTTGGTTTGACATTTTGGAGCACTTTGTCATTGAGACGATATTTGATATTTATTACACATGGGATTTGTCATATGCGATTATGTTGCAATTTTGTTCCTTTTTTTTTCACTAGCACTATTGTATGTAAGTATATATTTCATTGAATACTGGCGCTGTACTTGATGAGGTATTTAGGATATTCGTAACATTTGCTGAGGAAGTTTAGTCACCCTTCAGGAGCCATATATTTTTAACTAAGATTCTCAGTTGTATACTACACCTTAAAAAAGTTTCATAACTTTTTCAGGAATTCATCCAGTTTTTAAAAAGAGCAGGCACACTATTGCCAGGCTTCTTCACTGCAGGAGGTTTAAGCAAAAATCTGCTGGATAGGAAGGGGGCGTAATATACTACAGTTTCCTGTCAGCAATGAATGCCAATTTAAAGCAACGCTATCATAAGTAAATGTATACTGTATGATGACCAGAACACTCCCCATCTGGCATAATAAACATTATACCACTATGTTTCTTTTTTTAAGGAGTAAAACAACTTCTGAGAGGTCTAAGGTACACCTTAGGGGTGCCCTCTCTCTTGACTTTAACTTGGACCTTTCTAACCTTACTGTCTTTACTAGGTACAGTCTCAACGAGTCCAACTAGCCATTCATTTCTATGGACATGAGCATCTTTTAGTAGAATGACATCTCCGACTTGCAGGTTAGGCTTGTCAACTTGCTATTTTTTGTGTCACTGAAGTATCACCAGGTACTCTTGTTCCCATCTTCTCTAGAAGATGTCTGCCAGATTCTGAACTTGCTTCCATTGCTTGATGTATAGGTCTTTGAGCCCAAAGTCTCTTGTGGGAGCTGACACTGTTTCAATCTTCTGTGTCAAAAGCATTGCAGTTGTCAAGACTGATGGCATTTCGGCATCTGTTGACACTGGAACTAAGGGTTGAGCATTCATGATGGCTCTGGCTTTAGCCATAAGTGTGGTGAGTAGAGCCAACCTTCAGAAACATGGCATCCAGAATGCAACCAGCCACTCCAATCATCCTCCCCCACCTCCCATATGTGACGCATGTGGGGGATTAAAGGTCCAAGTGCATCTTTGATCTTGAAGATAAGCACTCGTCTCAGAGTCTTCTGTAATGATATTCAACTCCTTACAGACCCCCCTTTTTTTTTTTTTTTACAAACCCCGATAAACTCATCTCCATGGCCCACCTCACTACCTGTCCTCTCTCAATGACTGCAACCAACTTTTCTGCTCTGTCCTAAACTCCCTAACCCACATCTTAAACCTCTCCTCCGGCACCTTTCCTTCCCCACTCAAACATGCACTGTTTACTCCAAACTTAAAAAACCCTCACTAGACCCATCTCCCTGCTCCCGTTTGCCTTCAAACTCATTGACTGCCTTGTCTATGACCAAATGAGTCGCTACCTCACCAACAACAACCTACAGTCCGGCTTCCGCCCACAACATTCTACTGAAACTGCCCTACTAAAACTGACCAATTACCTACTAACTGCTAAAATCAATGGCCATTACTCCATACTAATGCTCTTAGACCTCGCTGCTGCCTTTCACACAGTTTACCACCTGCTCCTCCTCA
Source organism: Rana kukunoris (assembly GCA_029574335.1). Lineage (NCBI taxonomy): Eukaryota > Metazoa > Chordata > Amphibia > Anura > Ranidae > Rana > Rana kukunoris. The sequence goes on from CM056056.1 coordinate 152,030,874, forward strand.
GCAAAATACACTCCCTTGGCCTGGTTCTCCTCCTACCTATCTCAGTGCACTTTCAGTGTCACTTACAACCCCATCTCCTCCTCTCCTCTTTCTGTTGGTGTACCCCAAGGCTCCGTCCTTGGGCTCTCTTATTCTCACTCTATACCACTTCCCTGGACCAGTTGATAACCTCCCATGGCTTCCAATACCACCTCTATGCTGATGACACCCAGATCTATCTCTCCACTCTTCAACTCACCCCCTCGATCTCCTCATGGATCTCAAACTTACTGAAGGACATATCGTTATGGATGTCACACCACATTCTCCAACTCAATCTTTCTAAAACTGAGCTTGTTATATTTCCTCCTTCACGGTCCCCCCATGACTTTACCATTAATATCAACAACACAACCATTGGTCCCTCCACACATGCCAGAGTGCTGGGTGTAATTCTTGACTCTGACTTCTCCTTCTGCCCCCACATATAAATCACTGGCTAAATCCTGCTGTCTTAACCTCCGCAACATCTCCAGAATTCGACACTTCCTGACTAATGACACCACAACGCATGATTATTTTCCACCTTGACTACTGCAACTCTCTCTTTAATGGCCTATCCTTAAGTCTAAAATAAATTCTGCTGCTAGACTAATATACCTCACTAACCAATCGGTGACTGCTGCTCCTCTCTGCCAATCCCTTCACTGGCTTCCCTTACCCCACCATATAAAATTCAAAATGCTAACCACAACATACAAGGTCATTAACAACATCGCCCCCATTAACATCACCAAACTCATCTGCAGATATCGCCCAAATCGTCCCCTCCGCTCCTCCCAGGACCTCCTGCTCTCTAGCTCCCTTGTTACCTCCTCCCATGCTCGCCTTTAGGACTTCCCCAGAGCCTCTCCCATCCTCTGGAACTCCATGCCCTGGTATTTCTGATCAGCCCCTACCCTGTTCACCTTTAGGAGATACCTGAAAACGCATTTATTCATGAAAGCTTATTCCACATCGACCTAACAACTGTCCCAGAGCCACCCCATCATATCATTTTGTGCAGTTATTACCCTTTGTACCACCCCCTCCCTTTTAGAATGTAAGCTCTATGAGTAGGGCCCTCCTGTCCCTTCTGTATTTAACTGTACTCTAATTGTGCTGTCCCCCCTTTATATTGTAAAGTGCTGCGTAAACTGTTGGTGCTATATAAATCCTGTATAATAATAATAAAGTTTGTGCCACAATCCGAGCAAAGTTGCTTTACGGTCCTCAGAAAAATCTTTGCAAAGCGTTGATAAAATCACTTCAATGTGTACTGCCCTAGTACTCATGCAAGAGAACAGAACAGCCCAACGTTTATTTCCTACACTGCCTCCTCTGGTCCGACAAGAGGAGATGTTCCATGGACCAAAGATATATAGGCCAAAATTAGTGAATGGTGGGTCTGAAGCGAGTCTATCTGCAGGTAAGTCTGACATCTTTTGCTCTTCTACCAGACTGCTCACTCAGTGAAGTGGTGACCCTGATGTGCAACTTGCTTGTGAAAGTGTCTTACTAACATAAATTAAACGCGATGACTTTTGAGCATGATCAGTGGCGGATGGTGCTCAAAATTTTTTAGGGGGGCGCAAAGAAACTGAAAAAAAAACATCAAACGCAGCCACTGTGCCTATAAATTGCCGCCACTGTGCCATCAAACGCAGCCAATTACCCATCAATTTCTGCCAGTGTGCCCATCAATTTGCACTACTGTGCCCCATGAATTGCAGCCACTGTGGCCCATGAATTGCTGCCACTGTGCCCATCAGTTTCCGCTACTTGCCCATCAACTGCCACTACTGTTCCCTATCAATTGTCGCTACTGTGCCCCATCAATTTCTGCCAGTGTGCCCATCAATTGCCTCTACTGTACCCCATCAAATGCTACCAGTGTGCCCCCCACTCGGCACTTACTTGTCTCGGGTCACGGCGCTGTCCTCCACGCTCCGAGTCCTTGATGTCTTCTGCTATAATTAGATGCCTTATAGGAGTCCAATCACAGCGCCTGACGCTTCAGACAATCCGGTGACAGGTAACCGGATTGGCTAAGAGGCGGGTCATTGTTAGGAAAGCGATTTATTCGCTTGCCTAACACAACACTGAGTAAATGCACAGCATTGAGCCCACTGTTAACCAATTTGGAAGCCTATTAGATCCCACGGCTCTAATCAGGCGCTTCCAAAACACCCCCACCGCTGTAATTGAGATGTCCGGCACCCAACAAGGTGCTGGACATTTGAATGGGAGTGGCAGTGGCAACCATAGATAGATTCTTGCAAAGCACAGGGCAGCTTACACAGCTTTAGGCCTGGGCCCCCTGGGGCCTGACCCCCATCATTCCCCAAGGCCTGTACACTGGTCGTCCCTGGAATTGGCACACTTATCATCCCACTGAGTTCTTCAGGGCAACCACTTTTAATTTAACACTCTTACACCTTAATATATGAAAAGTGGATAAAAAGTCATCAGTGCTTTCAATATTTAACAGTAAGGGATTACAACCCTGCCAATTATGCGTTGTGGAGACTGGAGGGATGGATGGTGCTCAGTGTGGGTGGGGATGTGTGCGTTGTGGAGACTGGAGGTATGGATGGTGCTCGGCGTGGGTGGGGATGTGTGCATTGTGGAGACAGGAGGAATGGATGGTGCTCGGCCTGGCTGGGAATCCGTGCATTGTGGAGACTGGAAGGATGAAGTGGATGCTGGTTGGGGATGAAGATGATTGAGTTGCATTGTGAAGATGGATGAGGATGATTGTGGATGGGGATGAGAGTTACATAGTGAAGAGGCAGGCAGCGGGCTCTCCAAAATGTAACTAATTTGCACCCACAGTCATTCATTTTCACAATGCAAATAAAATATAAGCAGCTAGTCAGCCTAAGGTTGCCCCATCTGAGCAAACCCTGCAGCAGCCATAAGGCTTCGCAGGGAATGGATGAGCAGAGAGCACTGGCTGCTGCTGTGGATGGAGATTTGTTAACGCTGCCTGTGTCAGAGTGAGAGTAAAGTGTCATATTTTCTCCTTATCTCTCCAGCCCAGCGACGAACTGAGAATTGGGGGGATAATGAAGATTTCAAAGGGATGGACAGCCACACTCCAAAAGAACTCTTGAGTTGTCTTTATTGATAAAAACAGTAAAAATGCACCACAAAGTCACAGCAAAAAATCAGGAAAAGGGACAGCCAACGCGTTTCACATTGGTTCAGTGCTTAGTCATGGCTAAAGTGGGGGAGGTGGCTGCCATGAAAGTGACTTATTTTTTTATTTTTTTCCTCTCCAGCCCAGGCACGAACTGAGAAGGGGGGGTGACATCTATCTTTTCTCTCTTCTCTTCTCTCCTCTCTCCAGGCCAGACCAGCCGTGTCCGGGCACCTGGGGACCTTTGTGCCCCTTAACCTCCCTGGCGGTATGATTCTGTCTGGAATTACGTACCAAAAGCGGTACAATTATTTGCATGGAAATTTGGCATTTTATACTGTAGGCATGCAATTCTTAGGAATAACTCACTTAAATCTGTCCAAACAAGACATCCCGGGTATGATAAAGTTTGAAAAACAAAATCATAATTTTTTATATAATAAAAAACTATAAATAATTATAACAAATTATAATGTAATTATAATAAAAAATATTCAATAATGTAATCAACTCAAAAACACTGAAATTTGCTCAGTTGCAGAATTGTCGCTGTCATTATTTTATTTTTTTATGACGAATTTCCCCACAAATCGCTATCGCTCAATTCTGCAAGTGATTAAAATTTATTATCGCTGTTTTCTAGCTGATCTAAAACCATTTTTGACATAAAGGGACACTTTTGGTTGCTATGGGCAATTTACAGTTTCCAGGCAGAAAGAACACTTTTTATTTTATAAAAGATCATGTAGGACACTGGACAGACCACTAGGGACATGGGGGGTGTGTATTTTTTACATACAGTACTGTAATCTATAAGATTACAGTATACTGTATGTAAAGTGTTTGTTTACTTTTTTGAATTTGGCGCCGTTCTCCGCTTCCGTGCGTCGTAACGTCGCAGGAAACGGAGATCGGCGGCACACGGGGACGCTGTGTGAATCAAGCGAAGCACCCGCTCGCTCACACAGCGGGGATGCATCGCTGGATCCAGGAAAAAGGTAAGCCAGCGCGCGCTGCAGGCTCTGCATGGCTACCCCGAGCGTGACTCGGGGATACCGTTCTTAGCAGAAAAACCCACCCCGAGTCACGCTCGGGGATACCGCCAGGGAGGTTAAATGAGTGATGCCTGTACCCCCCTAATGGTGGCCTGGCAATATATGAATCTATCTGTGGTGATAGACAGGTGCAGGAGAGAGGGGGCAGCGCTCCTACGCCCTTTATGGACCTACCACCACTGGGCATGATTAAGGGGTGTTTCTCTCTGACAGTCATATCAACTGCTGACAAGCGACCTCCAATTCTTATCACTCCATCTTCATCAAATATAGGGTTTCAGTTTTTTGAGTGGACTGTGTTTGGAGATCTCTTCTTCTTTAAGAAGGCACTTGATTTCTTTTTTGAAAACTTCTTGCTGAACACATCTGATGATGATGATGATTTTTGCTTGCGTAAGATGATTGCTATTATACTTGTCAGTGTTAGTAGTTTTGCAGAAGGATTTGGCTAGGTGACTAGCTTTCTTAGCTAGTCACCTAGTGAGTGACTTCCAGCTGGAGAATCTTTCAAACTTGTGTGCGCCAAGATTGCCTTTAGTAGTTATGGTACTGAAGGCTGTAACTTGTGTCCGTACCTCTTTGTCGTTGTTTTGTTCTAAACGTTCAAAGGTTTCTAACTTAATGGTCTCTTCAGGTTCTGATCTAGTCAGAAACGATGAACCTGAGAACCAGTTAGTTTGCTTGAGCACAGCCCCTGGTACAGGTCTAGTCCCATGATCGACTGGATTTTTATCTGTACTGATGTAGTGCCACAGTTTTGGGTGTGTAGACTTTCTGATGCATGTCACTCTGACATGTACATGTAGAATCTTCTCGAAGCATTGTGAATATACAGTATCCTAACACAATATTGCTGTCTGTGTAAAACTTCACTACATGGATCTCAATGTATATTTCAGCAATGATCAAGTCTGCCATTTCCACTGCTAAGACAGCAAAGTTCTAAGCATGGAACAGTGTGAGCTGGACTATCCCATGATTAACCCAACATAACTTTGTCATTCAAAGTCCACTACTCTAAGGTAAGCTACAGATGCAATATTTATAGTGGATGCATCTGACAATATGTACAAATCTTTTTGCTTTGTGGCAAATAAAGAAACAGGGACATAGGACCTTTGGATGATGAGTTGTTCAAGCTCCATCAATGAGACCCACCTCAACTTCCACTGCCTTTCTTTCTCTTTAGGTAGAGGTGTGTCACATTCACTTTGTTCATGTACAATGGCAATTTTTTCTTATAAGAGCCTTACCTTGCTTGGTGATGGGGGCCACGAAGCACAGAGGGTCATAAAGGCTTTTGACTGTGGACAAGACACCTCTTCTCATGAAAGACGTCTCTGCATATTCTAAATCCTGGTTTTCAGATCCCAACTGAGCCATAAACTTCTTTGAAGGGGTAGTGAATCTATTCCTAGATCCAGGTTCTTGAGGCCTTTTGCACAGTCCTCTGAGGGAAACACTTCCATTACTTTGCTGCTGTTGGAAGCTATCGTGTGCAACTTTATGTTAGATTCTGCTAACATCTCTCTTGTTCTTCTCAAAATGTTGATAGCCTCTTCATTGATTGAGAAAGAAGGTTGAGTCCATCATCAACCACATAAAAATCTCTCATGAGAAACTGTTGGGCATCTGTGCCACGCTCTTCTTTACCTTCCTGAGCTGCTCGTCTGAGGTTGTAGATAGCTACAGCTGGAGAGGGGCTATTTCTGAACACACGTGCCTTCATCCTGTATTCTGTGACATCTCTGTTGAAGTTTTTATCTTCATACCACAGAAACCTCAAGTAGTTTCCGTTATCTTTGTGGACAAGGAAACAGTAAAACCTTTGTTGTACATCTGCTGTTACTGCAACAAGTTATTTTCTGAATCTGATGAAGACTATTGTGTAGTGATATATTGCGTTAACTAAAACAGAAAATAAAAATCAAGCAGCTAACACAACAAAATGGATATTTGTAGTAAGAGTGAAAAGTGTAGCGCTAATATAGGAATCCTATACAGGGTATCCCCATGTGATATAAGAAGTAGGTAGCTCAGACCATACTATTCAAAGAAAAAAAGTGAAAAAATATTCCAAAACTCACTTTCAAAAATTAAATATTATCCTTTGAGTGGCCTCTATATATGTCCTCAAGATTCGTGAGTAATCAAACTCAATTATCAGGACAGGTAATAGGAAGGCAACTAATGTGATCAAGTGACAGAGTCATGCAAACTGTGGGCGTGTAATAACACAAAAAAACAACCTATATAACTCGTGACACACCCATGCGATATGAGAGTATCTAATGACACAAAGTCCACTGTGGATAATTCGGGGTCACCGAGCATGTGAGAATTTTAGTCCCAATACTTAATGGGGGTGACACACATGTCTTCCTTATGGGTTAACTTGAATGCCGTATATGGTCCAAGAAGTAGTCTTCCCACTTTGCACAAATACAAATGGATGGGTACCCTTACCGGATGAGATGGACCCTCACCTCACCATATGGCGGGGGGTCTTACGAGCTTTCCTAGACCGATTGTCTAGTCCGGATATTACCAGGATTGTAGTCCCAGGTGTGGGTGATTCCCAAGGTGCATCTGTGTCCACAGGATGGAAATTCACACTTTGGTAGTGCCCAGCAGTGGTTCTCAATCGCAAAAAGGACAAAATGAAAAAAGAAAAAGGCTCCTCATAGCGTAAAAATGCAAAATTTTATTAAAAACAGTCCAAAAAATGTCACACACAATGTGATAGGAACCATAAAAAGAATTAAAAACCACACGTGTAAGAAAATTATATAACTAGTAAAAAATAAATGAAGGGAACAGCAGCAATTCTCCCCCTTGATGGAAGGACATGGGTGTTCCAAAAAAATGCAGTAGAGATTAGCATTGAGTCAGCAACCCGACCGGTTTCGTCTGAGAAAGACTTCAACTGGGGTATCTAATGCCGACTCACCACTCACCTGCATTTATATCTAGTGGTTCCGCCCCAATGAGACCACCTGGACCCCTCATTTCGCCTACCTTGGCGTGCGTGTCAGAATCTATCTCCGTCGCCATTATGCGTTCCAAATACTGGAAATGTTAGGGCGGGGACTTCCGTTAAGTGTCCCAGTTTCATGGTGAATGGGAATATATTATTCCATGTCCTGGCGCCGATCCCCCAATAGGTGGACACGGCCTGTGCGTATACCCGGCGTGACGTGTGACGTCACCGGTGTGCGCGGCGGTCCGCGTGACGTTATGCATAACGATGCGCTTCAACCTAAACCACCGCGCCTTTGGTCCAACCCTAAAGGGTGAACATCTCCTGCGTGCAACGTCATCTTTGTGCATTACGGTGCGTTCCACAGTGTAATCCACGACGCATCTAGCTAGTTGGTTGGACGTCACGTAGTGCGGAAGTGATCTGGAGAGTTGCGCTCCATTGTGAATAGGCGTGCGCTTCACCAGGTCTACAGGTAATCATACAACCTGTACATTGTAAGAGGGGAAAATAATTAATCAACTCAAACCCGGTCCAAAACTATTACCATGATATCAAATAGACTCGTAGACGTTGATGGGCTGGAAGGGATAGTAAACAGAACAAACTCTTTTGGTCTCACGGGGGTGGGAAGCACCAAATGTAAAAACACATAGTTACCCATCTGGTAAATAATAAAAGGAGGAAAAAATTTTACAAACAAAACAAAAATCAGCAGAACATATTGGACAAGTGTTAAACCAAATGTTACAAAAAATGTCTATGCATAAATGGTTTCATTGTGGTCTCACCGTCATGCCCAAATATCAGTCAATATATTATATATGCACTTCAAGATTCTACGTTTAAACCATATGGCACATAACTTTTAAGTAGGTAAATCCAGTAAACTTCCAATTTTGACACACCTCGAGTGCTGGGTTCACCTCTCCAGTGGGGGACAAATTTGTCTATAATTTGGAAGCTAGTACCTTCAAGCTTTTTATTGTGCTTATTGAGGTAGTGTCTGGGCACCGTATGTTTGGTGCAACCTTTCTTTGGTCTGAGCTACCTACTTCTTATATCACATGGGGATACCCTGTATAGGATTCCTATATTAGCGCTACACTTTTCACTCATTCTTACTACAAATATCCATTTTGTTGTGTTAGCTGCTTGATTTTTATTTTCTGTTTTAGTTAGCGCAATATATCACTACACTATTTTCTTTTTACACTTTGGGTTTAATTATATTGCAGCAACTATATATCCAGTCCAATGGATATATTTGACTACCGTAGTAGTCGGACATTTAACACTGAGGGTGTTTTCACAGTTTTAGATACTGAGTCAGAGGTAGGAGGTCTTTTTATGAGACTAAAAAATGTGATGACCTCTGAATTACACCTGCAGTGGGATGTGGCGTTCTTAGAACAATATGTCAAAGAACGGATGGTCCCGAGAGGACTGAGATGGGATGTTCATCCCCAACAGGGAGACCCCGATCTTGCATCTTGGTTTACATTTTTTAATAATCAGGGAATATCCTTACTTGATTTTTTAATTGACAAGAAAAAATTAAGGATGGATTTATTAGATAAAGAAATAAAAGATATTAAAGAGAAACTGATACCTTCTAAATCCACAACCGAATATAACACTTTATCCTTAAATTTAAAAACCCATCTAGAAAAGGAGGAACGTGAACAAAAAACGAAGAAACAAAAGAAATACACCAGAGATGTTGCTGATTATAAATCTAGTTTGGTCTTTAGATGTACATATAATATAAGATCAAGCAACGAATCACAGAACACAGATATGGAGGTATCCCAACCTTCAACCAATGAGGTTAAAGTTTTGGCCTTCTCCCAACCCGCCCCATCAACAGCACCCTTGGGTGCGAATGATAGACCCAATAATCGAGGTGGTGGGCCCAGAACCCCTAATTTCCAACAAGGAGGTTATCCTCCTAATAGGGGTAAAGGAAAAGGACCCCGAGGGAGGTCCAGGAATCAGAGAGAGTATCCTCAAGATATACGGACCTATGATTCATCTCCCTATACCAATAGAAATCATTATGATTATCCCCCAAGACATCCTCAATCTACCCCGGGAAGGGGAGGGGGGAGACCCCCCCCACCCAAGGGAAATTATCCATACAGACCGCCTAACCAACAGTATGGCTATATGGAGAGAGAAGATAATAATTATCATGTAAGATCTCCATACTCTTACAACCAAAATCAACCGAGGTCTACCCACCAGGGGGATTTTCCCCGGGACCAGGAAGACTACCCCAGAGGAGGAGAACAAAACGGGGCTCGAGAGGGGGGCGACGTGCCCGGTCGAAAAAGAAGACAAGTTTAATAGGATCAGGCATCTTCAATTTAAGTACAGTCCAACTCACAGAAACAGAAAAAGCAGTCCTTGACAAAGGGTTAAAATTTGTCCCTTCTAAACCTTTGAACAAATTCAACACTTTCATTGATGTACAAAAATATATAAGGAAACTGAATATTCAAAGATATTTTATCAGTAATCCCAGTAGACCTAATCTCCCAGAAGTTTCCTCTCACATTATACACACTGGATTTTCAAATCCATCTTTATTTAACCCCTCGTGCCCTATGGCTCCAAATGTTAGAGTATTCAGAGATCTAGTCCTTAAAGATTTAGACGAACTTCCACTAAAAAGGACCTACTCTGATCCTAAAATCAAGATAGGCCTAAAGAGCCTCTGCGAGCACAAGGACCTTGTCATCCGTCCTGCGGATAAGGGGGGGGGGATTGTCGTTCTCGACAAATCTGCATATCATGAGGAAATCTCCCGTATTCTGGGAGACACTGAAACTTATGTAAAGCTACCTTTCAATCCCACTCAAAAAATCAAAGCCTCACTAACCAAACTAATTGAAGTTGGAGCCCGCAATGGAATCTTGGACAAAAAGGAAAAGAGTTACCTTATACCTAGGGTACCACGAATCCCCACAATGTACTACCTTCCCAAAGTCCATAAGGACAGCAGGTGCCCTCCCGGACGGCCCATCATAAGTGGGATCAATTCTGTCACCTCCCGTTTGGGGAGGTACATTGATTTCCACTTACAACCAGTGGTTAAAAGTATACCTTCTTATTTAAAAGATACAAGACATACCATCACACGACTGGAAGATATTGTGTATAGTGACGACATCATGCTAGTAACAGCGAATGTTGCTTCTCTATACACCAGCATTGCCCACGAATTAGGGTTCCAGGCAGTAGAATGCTTTCTGGAGCGTGTCGATTATCTCCCCAGCATACAGAAACAGTTTATTTTGGATCTGTTGAGGTTTGCTACCTCAAATAATTATTTCTGGTACAACGGGGAGTTTTATCTACAACAAAAGGGCGTGGCGATGGGGGCCAAGTTTGCCCCCAGCCTTGCGAATATCTTCATGGCTAAGTGGGAGGAGGATGTCGTCTATGCTTACAATCGACCAGAGATCATTCTCTGGGCTCGATACATAGACGACATCCTCCTCTTATGGAAAGGGGACCGGTCATCCTTGGATGAATTCATGTCCACTTTAAACTCCAATGAGGTTGGAATCAGCCTCACATATGAGGCAAGTTTCTCAAATATCCATTTTCTAGATCTAGAGATCCAGGTCCAAGGTGACCAGTTGATAACTAAAACCCACTTTAAAGATACTGATCGCAACGGGTACATCCCGACAGACAGTTGCCATCATCCTGCCTGGCTTAAGTCTGTACCACGCAGCCAATTACTACGCATAAGACGCAACTGCTCGGATACCCGAGACTTCTATGTCCAAGCAGAAGTCTTAAAGCAGAGGTTTTTGGACAAGGGTTACCCCAGACAAGAATTGGACAGGGAGATAGTGAGGATTGGGAACATTGATCGTACCACATTGACAATAGAAAAACAAAGGACTGCTCAAGAAACGAAATTCAAGAACTCTTTCTTTACAACTTTTTCTGCACAATATAGAGAGATTAAGAACATCATTAATAGACATTGGAGGATTTTGAAGGAAGATTGTGTCTTGGGACCATCACTTCCGACAAACGCGGCGGTGATTTATAGAGGGGCTAGATCTTTAAAAAATCTAACATCCCAGACCCTCCAATAAAACCTTCCTTTTTTCCCCTCTCTAAGGGTTTCCATCCGTGTAGGAAGTGCAAGGTTTGTGTTCACAATATAGATGGGAGGAAAAAATCTGTGTGTTTTAAATCTACTCACACAGGGATTGAGTACCCCATGAAATATTTTTTCACTTGTGCTACCACGCATATAGTCTATCTCATCACCTGCCCTTGTGGAAAACAGTACGTTGGTCGTACCATACGGAGCTTTTCCACAAGGGTAGGTGAACACATTTCTAAGATAAAGAAAGGTTTCACCAAACATACGGTGCCCAGACACTACCTCAATAAGCACAATAAAAAGCTTGAAGGTGCTAGCTTCCAAATTATAGACAAATTTGTCCCCCACTGGAGAGGTGAACCCAGCACTCGAGGTGTGTCAAAATTGGAAGTTTACTGGATTTACCTACTTAAAAGTTATGTGCCATATGGTTTAAACGTAGAATGGGACGTCAATGCCTTTATAAATCAATCTTGAAGTGCATATATAATATATTGACTGATATTTGGGCATGACGGTGAGACCACAATGAAACCATTTATGTATAGACATTTTTTGTAACATTTGGTTTAACACTTGTCCAATATGTTCTGCTGATTTTTGTTTTGTTTGTAAAAAAATTTCCTCCTTTTATTATTTACCAGATGGGTAACTATGTGTTTTTACATTTGGTGCTTCCCACCGCCGTGAGACCAAAAGAGTTTGTTCTGTTTACTATCCCTTCCAGCCCATCAACGTCTACGAGTCTATTTGATATCATGGTAATAGTTTTGGACCGGGTTTGAGTTGATTAATTATTTTCCCCTCTTACAATGTACAGGTTTTATGATTACCTGTAGACCTGGTGAAGCGCACGCCTATTCACAATGGAGCGCAACTCTCCAGATCACTTCCGCACCACGTGACGTCCAACCAACTAGCTAGATGCGTTGTGGATTACACTGTGGGACGCACCGTAATGCACAAAGATGACGTTGCACGCAGGAGATGTTCACCCTTTAGGGTTGGACCAAAGGCGCGGTGGTTTAGGTTGAAGCGCATCGTTATGCATAACGTCACGTGCACCGCCGCGCACACCGGTGACGTCACACGTCACGCCGGGTATACGCACAGGCCGTGTCCACCTATTGGGGGATCGGCGCCAGGACATGGAATAATATATTCCCATTCACCATGAAACTGGGACACTTAACGGAAGTCCTCGCCCTAACATTTCCGGTATTTGGAACGCATAATGGCGACGGAGATAGATTCTGACACGCACGCCAAGGTAGGCGAAATGAGGGGTCCAGGTGGTCTCATTGGGGCGGAACCACTAGATATAAATGCAGGTGAGTGGTGAGTCGGCATTAGATACCCCAGTTGAAGTCTTTCTCAGACTAAACCGGTCGGGTTGCTGACTCAATGCTAATCTCTACTGCATTTTTTTGGAACACCCTTGTCCTTCCATCAAGGGGGAGAATTGCTGCTGTTCCCTTCATTTATTTTTTACTAGTTATATAATTTTCTTACACGTGTGGTTTTTAATTCTTTTTATGGTTCCTATCACATTGTGTGTGACATTTTTTGGAATGTTTTTAATTAAATTTTGCATTTTTACGCTATGAGGAGCCTTTTTCTTTTTTCATTTTGTCCTTTTTGCGATTGAGAACCACTGCTGGGCACTACCAAAGTGTGAATTTCCATCCTGTGGACACAGATGCACCTTGGGAATCACCCACACCTGGGACTACAATCCTGGTAATATCCGGACTAGACAATCGGTCTAGGAAAGCTCGTAAGACCCCCCCGCCATATGGTGAGGTGAGGGTCCATCTCATCCGGTAAGGGTACCCATCCATTTGTATTTGTGCAAATTGGGAAGACTACTTCTTGAACCATATACGGCATTCAAGTTAACCCATAAGGAAGACATGTGTGTCCCCCCATTAAGTATTGGGACTAAAATTCTCACATGTTCGGTGACCCCGAATTATCCACAGTGGACTTTGTGTCATTAGATAATCTCATATCGCATGGGTGTGTCACGAGTTATATAGGTTGTTTTTTTGTGTTATTACACGCCCACAGTTTGCATGACTCTGTCACTTACTCACATTAGTTGCCTTCCTATTACCTGTCCTGATAATTGAGTTTGATTACTCACGAATCTTGAGGACATATATAGAGGCCACTCAAAGGATAATATTTAATTTTTGAAAGTGAGTTTTGGAATATTTTTTCACTTTTTTTCTTTGAATAGTATGGTCTGAGCTACCTACTTCTTATATCACATGGGGATACCCTGTATAGGATTCCTATATTAGCGCTACACTTTTCACTCATTCTGATGAAGACTATTATTCAGGTCAGATCCACTGAGAAGGATGTCGTTTAGGGAGATGCCTTCATGCTTTGCACTAGAGTCAAATACTACTCGTATCTGTCCTGGTTTCTGAGTATGATACACTCCAAACATTGGTAGTTACCAACTTTCTTGTTTTTCTTCCAATGGTTGTGCTTTTTTAGCTTGACCACTGTCAAAGATTGTCTGCATGAATTAATGGAAGTTATCCTTCATATCTGGATTTCTGTCCAGAGTGTGTCGCAACGAGGTGAGGGGCTTCACTGTCTGTCCTCTGTTGTTAGGAAGCTGATGTTGGGGTGAACGTAAAGGTAGTAAAGCTTCCCAGCTGTTGATCTTAAGGAGGCTATCTACAACAGATGGTGCTGGTTTGTCGTCATCTTGCATTCTTTCAAACACCTTGTATCCTATCTCATGCGTTTCTTCAGCTAAGTCTATAGCCTCCATTCGGCTCTGAACTCATTGCTGTTTTATTGGGTTGACTAATCTCTCTTTAAGACATGATGTGCAACCATTTTGCAACATGCTATTTTGTAGGCATTCCCTTTTGCTGGATTGTGAGCTTGGTCCAGACATACATCACCAATGATGATGCATCCAAGGGCAAGACGTTGTGCAAATAGTGCATTGCACGGCCCATTGTACTGTTCTCTGACCTTGTACACTCAGTTTGTCTCCTAGTAGAAGGATAATTGCAGCATCTGGGTCGAGTGCTGAAATCATGTCTGTTATCTGCGTCAGATGAGGGTAGTGACGTGCAATTTCAGGTGTGGGGATCTCTGATCTATCATCTGGTATTACATATACATATCACATTCTATCAGAGTGGGAAGAGTCAGCTATGTTTTCCCATCTAATGACTCAATGGTGTAGTTGCCTGCTCTCCTCCCTGCTGTTTCTTTAACTCCTGAACATTTATTAAAAGTATATGGAGTTAAACTTCCTCTGTGACTGAAGAGGTCAAACAACTTGCCAGAGATATGATACTTTGCTTGTCTAAGGCCGCGTACACACGATCGAATTTGACCGCTCAAACTGGTCCGACGGACCAGTTCAGCAGACAAATCCGATCGTGTGTATGGGCTAGCGGACATGTCCGACTGGCGGACAAATTTTAAAACATGTTTTAAAATTTGTCCGCTCAGGACATGTCTGTCGGATATGTCCGCTGGTCAGTACACTCACCAGCGGACATATCCTCCCGCACATGCGTCGAATGGATTCGACACATGCGCAGAAGTATTTTTCTTCCTGGTGTGGCGACGTGGCGGCGTCAACGTCACCGCCACGTCACCGCGCTGTCTGCCGGCGGGGTTTTTGATCCGATGGTGTGTACACGCCATCGGACCAAAATCCGGAGGGGACATGTCCGCTGGAAACGGTCCTTCGGACCGTTTCAGCGGATTAGTCCCTCCGTGTGTACACGGCCTAAGACTGCATACATTCTGATTGCCCTCTCTCTGAGGCCTCCAGGATACACTTTGACTAAATATATCTTGGATAGGGATGAGCCTGATGTTTGAGTCACACATAATTTTGACTTGAACACCGGGTGTTCGCCGAATACTGAACATTATGCAGTGTTCGCGACAAATTCAAAAGCCGTGAAACACTGTTTAAATGTCTAGGGGAGATTAATTTTAAAGGCTTATATGTATGGTATTGTCATAAAAAGTGTTTGGGGACCCGGGTCCTACCCCAGGGGACATGTGGCTCCCTGCTGATGGTGGCTTCCATGTGGATTTTGTGAACATGAGTGGAATTTTGAACTAAAGTGGAGTGTTAATAACTAGGAGTTGTGCTTTTGACTTCTGCTTCTTCTGCTTTCCCTATTTTATTTGATATGTTTGCTATCAGTTATAAAATACTTTTTATTCCCTCCTTTTTCTTACTATTATGCAGGTTAAGGACCTTGCCCCTTTTTGCGATTCGGCTCAGCGTCGCTTTAACTGACAATTGCACCCAAACAAGATTGGTGTCCTTTTTCCCACAAATAGAGCTTTCTTTTGGTGGTATTTGATCACCTCTGCTGTTTTTATTTTTTGCTCTATAAACAAAAATAGAGCCACAATTTTGAAAAAAAATGCAATATTTATTAGGAATATTTCACTTTAATTCTTACACTTCACTGCTCCCAAAAAAACTTCAATTTTTAAAACTTTTTTTTTTGCATTGATACATGTCCCCTGGGGCAAGACCCAGGTCCCCTACACTTTTTATGTCAATAACTTGCATATAAGCCTTAAAAATTAGCAATTTTGATTTCTCCCACAGACTTTTAAAGGGTGCTGCGCGGCATTCGAATTTACCGCGAACACCCCAAATTGTTCACTATTCGGCAAACTATTTTGACTCAATGTTCGAGTCGAACTTACAATTCATCCCTAATCGGGCTTATCCCTAATTATAACAAGAAATTACATTACCTTTTTGCAAGCATCACAGACTATGCATTGTACAATTATTGAAACCAAAGATTAAAAAACATTATATTTTTTACCCAAACCAACTTTGGGCAGTACAATTATCTGTAAATTCTCCATCCATATTTGACTAAGAGCTGATATTTTTTTTTAACTATCCTATAATATCTTTATACAAATCAATTTGGGCTCAATTCAAACACATACATTTCAGCATTTGGAAATATGAAAAAAAAATGAATTCATTGGAAGGAGGAATGTAGGAATCTACACTTCTAAAAGTCGGTGATTATAATCTAAATGTACCAATTTTCGAAAAATCATTATTTATATAGGATTACGTATACACACAGTTTCAAAATGTAATTCCCAGAGCTATTTGTTATGATATATCCATAGCTGACTCCGCACGTCAAGCTTTCACTTAATCGCTACAATTCAAGATCTGCCTGTCTCCAACTATCTTTGTGTTAATCACCATTGTGAAGCTTTATGTACATCATTGACACTACATGTTTCTGGTTTTCAATTCCATTGTCAAACAAAGCATTACAGTGACAGACACACGTTATCAGATAGGTGGTTAAGAGCTGATTACTTTTCCAGCCTATTCTTCAGCATCATGCTCACGGCTCTGTAAGCCCCCTTTAGTGAAAACCCATGCTTCAATTGTAATAGTGTGAGAGCACTCAGGCATGAAACACCATTAGCATTCTCTTCTTTCTGCTTCACCATTTAAATTGTGATCAATAACTAAGGAAAGGATGCCGCTGCTGAAGAAATTGTATTGTAATAGAAAGATACAAGGGGCAGAAAATCCAGTCAATAGAAGTTTCCATGCACTCATTAATGTCAGTAGGGGTTCTCCGTATCCATCTCATCTCCAAAGTCCTGATAAATTAGTCAATTTAACACAAGAATATCTGGTTATGTTATGACATTTATTCTTTCTCTGTAGTTAACTTAAGTACAGTATATATTACAGCATGTTATTACCCTGTAATTTCTCATTGTTTTTAAATGAGGTATTTATTATTTAGGTTTTCCAGCTGCTTTTATATGTTTGATATGCTGGTATCTCACTGTATTATTAATATCCTTGTTAGAGTGTGTTTTATTTTTTAACTTTGGTTATATTCAGAAACAATACAAGGGGTTTATGGTTAACAAAATTAAACCTGACAGTAACATCAGTAGTTACAACAATAAGAACAGAATACGCACAAGATTTTTCCACCAAGTTAAATATGTATGGCACTTTACTGCAATAGAAGCTGTGCTCTTTATACCTCTTTTATACTGCTGGGCTGCAACACTTCAATGTCTCTAAAAGGGTGCTGTCCCAATACCACTTTTTTAGGACTGAGTAAAAGTATAAGTATACTTTTTTCATGTACCCTGATACCGATTACGATACTTTTTTTTTTAATGCCATGTGACAGTTTGACTGATTGGGATTGATAGATGGCACTGACTGATGGGGATTGATAGATGGCACTGATAGGTGGCACCTATGGGCACTGGCACTGACAGGTGGCTGTCACTGATTGCCGGCTTGGACAGGTGGCACTGATGGCACTGATAGGGGGTACTTGTGGGCACTGATGGCACTGACAGGTGGCTGGCACTGATAGGCGGCAGTTATGTGCACTGATAGGTGGCTGGCACTGTTAGATGGCACTGATAGGCGACACTTATCGGCACTGATGGCACTGACAGGTGGCAGGCACTGAAATGCAGCAATAAATGACATGGAGAAATCCTATGCTGCAGTGCCCATATTGGTACACCCTGCACTCAGCATCAGTAAGTATAAGCAGACATCTTGTTACACCCAGCCTGAACTATATGGGCTGGTTGTAACAAGATGTCAGCTACTGGCTTACTGTGGCCAAGTGCAGGGTGTGCCAAGATGGGCGTCGTGATGTCCAAGCTGACAGCGACCGCTCCGCCCACTGAGGCTGCCCGCCTACTCCGTCCGATCCACCTACTGATGCCAACCGCCCTCTCCACCCACTGAGACCGCTCGCCGACGTCCAAGTATGGTATCGGTATCGGGACAACCCTAATTGTAACCAAATCATCCAAATCATTATTCTAGAGAGCTTTTTTTTTAAAATGATTCCAACCTTTAGCACAGTTGCTATGCAGCCAAAACCACAATTACTTTTTTTCACCCTAATGTTGGAGACTTTTCATGGCAGCAAACACTCACTAAAAAGCAGAAACTCCGGGTGCAGCAGTAAATTCTGGGGGGGGGGTGCAGGGGGAGTGGAGCAACCATGCAGACAGTGCTGTGGCTGCTAACTTTCTGCCCTAAGGGCAGCTTCAACCACTTCAGCCCCAGACCATTTTGCTGCCCAAAGACCAGAGCACATTTTGCGATTCGGCACTGTGTCGCTTTAACTGACAATTGCACGGTCGTGTGACGTGGCTCCCAAACAAAATTGACGTCCTTTTTTTCCCACAAATAGAGCTTTCTTTTGGTGATATTTGATCACCTCTTCGGTTTATATTTTTTGTGCTATAAACAAAAATAAAATGACAATTTCTTTTTTTTTTTTTTTTTTTACTTTTTGCTAAAATAAATATCCCCAAAAAATCAATAAAAAAACTAAATGTTTTCACAATTTAGGCCGATATGTATTCTTCTACATATTTTTGGTAAAAAAAAAAACAAAAAAACAATAAGCGCAAAAGTTATAGCATCTACAAGGGGATAGTTTTATGGCATTTTTATTAATATTTTTATTTTTACTAGTAATGGCAGCGATCTGCGATTTTTATCATGACTGCGATTTTATGGGAGACACATCGGACACATTTGACACATTTTTGGGACCATTATAAAAATGCACTGATTACTGTGAAAATTACACTGGCAGTGAAGTGTTTAACCACTAGGTGGAGCTGAAGGGGGTGCTGAAGTGTTTCCTAAGGAGTGCTTCTAACTGTAGGGGGGATGGGCTATGTATGACACGACACTGATCACCGCTTCCCATTACAGGAAGTGGTGATCAGTGTCCTTGTCACTACGAAGACTGGAGAAATGCTTGTTTACATCAGCATTTCCCCCGTTCTTCCTCACTGTGAGACGATCGCGGGTATCCCCACGGACATCAAGTCGGCAGGACCCGCGGTCGGGCTCACAAATCTTGCTGCTTGTGTGCCATTCTGCCGACGTATATCATCGTGTGCTGGTCGGGAATCAGTTAACTTTACCAGAGCCAAGAACACCTTGCAGAGTGGTAGCTGGGTGCCAAGTGCTGGAGTGCTCTCCACACTCCTTTACCCAGCACTAGAAGTCACATGTCTGTCAAGCAGATCTCCGCCTTACAGATGACTGTTAGTCCTGGCCTCTGGCATGAATGTTGGCACTTAATATTGAAGAAATTGGCACCGAAGTTGGGTGTTAATATTGCATAAACTGGTGCCAATATTGGGGGTTATTATTGCTGCTAACAACAATAGTAGGGGTTATTATTACAGCAACTGGTACCATTGTTGGGGCTTATTATTGCTGCTACTGACACCAATGCTGGGAAAGATTATTGCTTAAACTGGCACAGATGCTGGAGGGTTATTATTACAGAAACCTACACTGATGCTGGTGGTTAATAACGCAAAACTTTTTCACTGATGTCTGGGGCTATACTTGCATAAACTGGCACCAATTTGGCGTATGGTCTGAGCACTGACAAGCAGACCCCATACCCCTTCAACCTCTGCAGCAATGTTGGCACCACTCATACGTCTATTTCCCAAAGACCATCTTTGTATATGACACTGAGCATGTGCACTCAACTTCATGGTCAACCATGGCAAGGCCTGTTCTGAGTGGAACCTGTCCTGTTAAACCACTGTATGGTCTTGGCCACTGGGCTGCAGCTCAGCTCCATCTTTATGCAACAATTATTTTTTTCAGATCCTTAGAGAATTCTTTGCCATGAGGTGCCGTGTTGAACTTAAAGGGGTTGTAAAGGAAAATGTTTTTTCACCTTAATGCAATCTATGCATTAAGGTGAAAAAAAAAACATCTGATGCTGGAGATCATTGGTTGGCGCTGCTGTCAATCACATTCAGTGACGTGGCGCACCGAGGGGCAGGGCCGAGTGATACAGTGAGCGGCTATGGCCGCTCGCTGTATCACGGGAGCGCACCCGCAATTAGTGACCACCATGCGAGCTCTCGCATGACTGTGGTGACTAATTGCAGGGAGGACCAGAGACAGCCGCCGAGGGGGAACTCGAACTGCACAGTGGAGGTAAGTATAACATGTTTGTTATTTAAAAATCATTTAGTGACCCTTAACCACTTAAGGACCCGCTCATGTATATTGTGACAGAAAGTCAGGTAAATCTGAGTGTGTTGTCACAGATGGGAGATACATTTCTGCCTTGTTTAGACAATACACCAATTACTATTGGGCGTCGGCTGCAGAAATAGCCAGAAAGGTTTAGGGCGTTGGAAAACTTCAGCTGTTCAGAATGAAGCAATTAAGGCCCCTATAAATCATCCAAAAGGATGACTACTGATTTCTGCATCCTGAGGCTTTTTGAGTGAAGGAGAGCAGTGACTTCTGAAGAAGTGAGGTGCTTGTTGATATTTCTGTGTGATAAATATCAAAGAGACTTTTTGTTTTCTGCTGTATGACCAGCAGTGTCTGCCCAGCAGTAGGCTGTGCCAGACTCCATAGGTAGGTTCCTGTGTTGTGAAGGTAGACGCCCCAAGTGGCCAGGGTTTATTTTATGTTATGTTTTGTTTATGCTGTTTTGATGCTTGCACTTGTATCCAGCAATATGGAAAAATAAACCATATCCTTTGTTTCAACCATCCTTAACTGCCTTTCTGTACAGTTCAGCATGTAGTGAACCCATCCAGGGGCTCACACACACCCGCTACCGAGCTAATTCCTCACACATGGTGGAGAATGTGGGCAGTTAAAGTAAACCCAAAATGGAGGAGATGCTAAAACTGCTGGCTATAGCAAATGCAAATCAACAGCAGACGAATGCAGCTTTGCAGCGGAGCCTTGCAGCTCAACAACAAGCTCATGCAGCTCAACAACAGGCTCACCAAGAGAGCCTTTCAGTTCAACAACAAGTTTACCAAGAGAGCATTGCAGCTCAACAACAGGCTCACCGAGAGAGAATTGCAGGCTTGAAACAGAGACACCAGCAGCAAATGCAGGCCATTGTGAAACAGCTTCAGAGACAGCAGACCGAGGCTGTGAGTCAGGCCAATAACATATCGACTTTTAGGGTAAGCCACTTATAGCCAAAGATGACTGCAGATGATGACCCTGAGATGTTTCTGACCACGTTTCAGAGAACAGCGGTAAAAGAGAGTTGGCCTAAAGAACAGTGGGCTGGACTAGTGGCCATCCTATTATCTGGAGAAGCCCAAAAGGCATATTTTGATTTGGAGTTTGCAGATGAAAAAAACTAAGATTGGTTAAAAGAGGAAATACTGGCACGTTTTGGTGTAACCCTGGATGTCCGTGCTCAGCGGGTCCATAATTGGAGTTATGAGCTGAGGAAGCCACCTCGGTCGCAGATGTATGACCTAATTCATTTGGCTAGGAAATGGCTGAAGCCAGAAACTCTGTCCGGACCAAAAATTTTGGAGCGAGTAGTCATGGACAAATTCTTAGGTCTCTGCCTAACACCCTGCAGAAATGGGTAAGCGATGGTGGTCCGGAAACCACAGACAAACTAGTAGACCTGGTCGAAAGGTACCTAGCAACAGAAAATGTGTCCTCTTCATGCAGAGACGCACAGACTTTTCACCCCAAGACCAGACCCTCCCCACCTGTAGGTAAGACTGCATCAAGGGATGGGGGTGGAGAGAGGGACCAAAGAGCAACTAGAGGTGTTATCGGGACTACTGCTAATGATTGGCGAGAGCGGCCTGGAAGACCCATCCCACAGGAGAGGACAAGAAGGTTGATTTGTTTCCGTTGCCGGGAAGAGGGACATGTAGCAGCCGTTTGCCCAGGGGTTGATGAACCCATGCAGTGTGACTTTCTGACAGAGAGACGACAGTCCTTCTTTACAACCACATGCACTGCAGTAAAGGGGAATGAGAAACCTTTGTGTAGAATGTGCTTAGATGGTAAAGATGTTGTGGAATTGTTGGATTCAGGTTGTCTGGTCACTAGTGATGAGCGGAATACGCCATATTCGATTTCGCGATATTTCGCGAATATTTCGAAGAATATTCGCGAATATTCGTTAATATCGAATATTCGTGATATTTTATAAAAAAAAAAAAATTGCGAAATTTTGCTATTGCGAAATGTTGCTATTGCGAAATTTTGCTATTGCGAAATTTCGCTAATGCGAAATTAGTGCGAAATTTATTGCGAAATTTATTGCGAAATTTGAAAAATACGAATATTCTAAATAGCGAATATTCGCCGCGATATTCGAGTTATTCGCGAATACTCGAATATGCAATATTCGTAGCGAATATTCGCAATGCGAATATTCGTGAGCAACACTACTGGTCACCTTAGAGAAAAGTGATCTAGTGGTGGGAAAAACCTTACATCCTAGGAAAATGGCTGTAATTTGTGTACATGGGGACACTCGAGAATATCCGTTGACTCCAGTTTCCTTTGAAACCTCCCTCAGTAACTTGTGTCACCAAGTGGGTTTAGTTCCCCAACTGCCACATGACGCCATTATGGGAAGGGATTTCCCAAGGTTCTGGGAGCTCTGGGATTGCCCAGATTCCCCAGTAAGTGGTTGACTGAGCCTGAAACCGCTACTCCAGAATCCTCTAATTGTGAGGATTCTTCTGAGTTTCCATTCTTAGTCTTAGCAGGGGAAACACCAGTCCCTAGGGAGGAGCCTGCTACCTCAGAAGAGGAACAGCGGCCGATAGGGTTTGATGACCTCGAGGTGCACAGAGAAAATGTTATCACTGAGCAATTGAGGGACCCCACATTGCTGAGAGCCCGGGAGAATGTAGTGAAGATAGATGGGCAGTTAGTTAACCCTGATGAGAGGGTTGCCCTCCCTCACTTCATTATTGAAAGGGACCTGTTATATAGAGTATCACAGAGGTTAGAGGAGACCATTGAGCAACTGGTAGTGCCGCAAGATGGTGCCGTACCGCAAGATGGTTTTGGAACTGGCACATGGGCACATTCTTGGGGGACATTTGGGAGCAGAAAAAACCCGGGAGATAATCACCCAGAGGTTTTATTGGCCTGGGATCACTAAGGAAGTGGAATTGTACTGCTGTTCCTGTCCAGTGTGTTAGATTACTGCACCCATGCCACATTTCTGCAGTCCGTTGGTACCCCTGCCCATTATCCAGGTCCCTTTTGAGAGGATCGCCATGGACTTGGTTGGCCCCTTACTGAAGTACACTAGAGGGCACCAGCACATCTTAGTAATAATGGACAATGCCACCCGTTACCCAGAAGCGATTCCTCTCCGAAACACCTCTGCTTAAACCATTGCCAAAGAGTTATTTTAGGTTTTCAGCCGTGTGGGTCTTCCTAAGGAAGTCCTAACTGATTAGGGCACCTCGTTTATGTCTAGGGTGACCAGAGAACTTTGTAAACTCCTGAAAGTGACCCAATTACGTACATCAGTATATCACCCTCAAACAGACGGGTTTGTGGAAAGATTTAATAAAACGTTAAAACAAATGTTGAGGAAGGTGGTGGATAAAGACGGCAAGAACTGGGATTATCTGCTCCCTTACCTGATGTTTGCCATAAGAGAGGTTCCCCAATCGTCTACAGGGTTCTCTCCATTTGAGCTACTGTATGGGAGGCACCCCCGGGGCCTGCTGGACATTGCCAGGGAAACGTGGGAAAGTGAGAGTTCCTCTCATCGAAGTGTGATTGAACATAAGGCACAAATGCAAGATAGAATTGCCCAAGTGATGCCGATTGTGAAGGCACATTTAGCCCAAGCCCAGTTGACTCAACAGAGGATTTACAATCGTGGGGCCCAGGTCCGTTCCTTTGCACCTGGTGATAGGGTGTTGGTCCCCACGGTCGAAAGTAAATTCCTAGCCAAATGGCAGGGTCCTTATCAAGTGTTGGAGAAAATGGGGGTGGTGAATTATAAAATTAGCCAACCGGGAAGACGAAAACCTGAGCGGATATATCACGTGAACTTGTTGAAACCATGGAAGGATAGAGAGTCCTTGGTCGCTGAGATTACCTGATTTTCTGCTCCATTTAGCCTGGCTTTCCCTGAAGTTGGGATAGGGGAGACTCTGTCCAAAACTCAGTGACAGGAAGCTAAAGAATTTGTGCTCCGTAATAGGGAGAAGTTTTCAGATTTGCCAGGTTGGGTCTCCGGGGTTGAACATGACATTATCACCACACCAGGGAAGAAGGTCAAGTTGATGTCTTATAGAATTCCAGAAGCCCGGCGAGAGGCAATTCACCAGGAAGTAAAACAAAATGCTTGAGCTGGGGGTGATAGAAGAGTCAAATAGTGATTGGTCCAGTCCCATTGTCTTAGTGCCCAAACCAGATGGAAGTTGGCGGTTTTGTAATGACTTTCTCTGCCTGAATAAAATCACTAAGTTTGACACCTATCCTATGCCCCGCATAGATGAACTGATTGATCGCCTAGGCACGGCCCGGTACATGACAACGTTAGACCTGACCAAGGGTTATTGGCAAATTCCTCTCTCGGAGTCAGACGGATCTTTCCAATATCGGAGGATGCCTTTTGGGTTACAGAATGCTCCCGCCACATTTCAACGCACCATGGATAAGACCCTTCGGCCTCATCAAGCCTATGCATACCTCGATGACGTTGTCATCCACAGTGAGGATTGGGAATCACACTTGCCAAAAGTTCAGGCTGTGTTGGATTCCATCTGGAAAGCCGGGTTTACAGCCAATCCAAAAAAAATGTACCCTTGGGCTAGAAGAGGCGAAGTATCTAGGGTATACTATTGGGAGAGGTCTAATCAAGCCCCAAATAAACAAAGTTGAGGCTATTCAGGATTGACCACGTCCCACCAACAAGAAACAGGTGTGTGCATTTTTGGGAATCGCGGGATATTATCGCCGCTTTATCCCCCATTTTGCCCCACAGGCTGCTCCCCTGACCAGTTCGACCAAAGGGAAGGAGTCTGTCATGACCAAATGGACTATTTCTGAAGCAGAAGCAGCTTTTCAGGCTTTAAAACAGGCCTTATGTAGTCAGCCAGTTTTAAAATTACCTGATTTTTCACGGGACTTTATGCCTCAAATGTGGGGTTAGGAGCTGTACTGTCCCAGATTATCAACGAGGAGGAACACCCTGTTATGTACCTTAGCCAAAAGTTGAAGGCCCATGAGGAGAATTATGCCACCATTGAGAAAACGTGTTTGGCAGTGAAATGGGCTTTGGATTCTCTCCGGTACTACCTCGTGGGTAGACAGTTTGAACTGGTGACGGATCATGCCCCATTGAAGTGGATGGCACAGAACATGGAGACTAATAGGAGAATAAATAGGTGGTTCCTGGCCCTTCAGGAATGTAGTTTTGCCGTAACGCATCGCCCCGGTGTTAAAATGGGGATTGCTGATGGTTTGTCCCGAGTGCATGCGTGCCTGGCAACCTGTGTCCCAACCCTAGGGTTGAAACAAGAGGGGTGGGGGTATGTGACAGGAAGTCAGGTAAATCTGTGTGTGTTGTCACAGATGGGAGATGCATTTCTGCCTTGTTTAGACAATACACCAAATACTTGTCAGGAGAATATAGGAAATCAGTACTGTGTGACTGCACAGAGGAGACCAAACAATATAATTAGTGAAGTGAAAAGGTCTTTATTAACAAAAGTAAGTGGGGACAACCAGTGCAAAACAGCAAACAATATATATATATATATAGTCAAAGGGAGATACCGTATTCATAAACCAAGCCAGGCCGAGGTCATACACGTGGGAAGACAGCCGATGGGTAAGGATGGGACAAGACAGAGCAGGGAGCGGATGGATGGATGAGCTGCGGGGTAAGATCCAGGAAAGACAGGAATCAGGGAACAGGGCGGAAGAGTCCAGGCAGGGATCAGGATCAAGGATCACGGAACAAGATTAGGCACAAAATCGGGATCAAAGACGGGGTCTGGATACAGGCTCAGGTCTGGGAGATATGACGATACCAGGGCGAGCTCTGCTTGAGCTCGCCGGGTATAAGTAGTGCTGCTGATTAAGCTCAGGTTACAGCTGAGCGGAGAAAAGGCTGTGTGCTCCATACTGCCAGGAAGCCCCTGCTGGTGGAGGCCAGTACTGCAGCCCAAATAACAGGCAGTATCACCAGCAGGGGAGACCTTCCCTGACAATACTATTAGGCGTCCGGGTGCAGAAGTAGCCAGAAAGGTTTAGGGCTTTGGAAAACTTCAGCTGTTCAGAATGAAGCAATTAAGGCCTCTATAAATCATCCAAAAGGATGACTACTAATTTCTGCATCCTGAGGCTTTTTGAGTGAAGGAGAGCAGTGACTTCTGAAGAGGTGAGGTGCTTGTTGATATTTCTGTGTGATAAATATCAAAGAGACTTTTTGTTTTCTGCTGTATGACCAGCAGTGTCTGCCCAGCAGTAGACTGTGCCAGACTCCATAGTTAGGTTCCTGTGTTGTGAAGGTAGACGCCCCAAGCGGCCAGGGTTTACATTATGTTTTTTTATGCTGTTTTGATGCTTGCACTTGTATCCAGCAAAATGGAAAAATAAACCATATTCTTTGTTTCAACCACTCTCAACTGCCTTTCTGTACAGTTCAGCGTGTAGTGAACCCATCCAGGAGGTCACACACACCTGCTACCGAGCTAATTCCTCACAATATATACAGTACGTACTTTTTTTAAAGATGTATATCTCGGTAATGGCAGCACCTGCTGCCACAACCGAGGTATCCATCTTTAACATGAGCGGTCCTTTAAACGAGAACAGTGGTCTCTGCTGCAGATTCGCCACGAGATCACCGTTATCCGGGCCGGGAGAGGGCCCCCACCTCCCGTGCTCTCTGCCTCTTACGGGAGCCGTCGGTAGCGGCGGAGGCGATCGGGTCCTTCTCCTGGCTGTGTGGGGATGTGAGTGATGGCAAGATGGCCCCACCCATCCCCATAGCACCGCAGGGCGGAAGTGACGTGAAAACGTCAGTCCCGCCCATGCGTCTTAAAGAAACATTTTTTTTTATTTTTTTAAACGACATAATTTCAATTTTTTAAATTTTTTGGCATTTAAGCCTAAATATGAGATCTGAGGTCTTTTTGACCCCAGATCTCATATTTAAGAGGACCTGTCATGCTTTTTTCTATTACAAGGGATGTTTACATTCCTTGTAATAGGAATACAAGTGATCAAATTTTTATTTATTTTTTTCTTTTTAAAAAAGAATATAATAAATAAGAAAACAAAAACAATTTTTTTTTAAAGTGTCCCGTCCCGACGAGCTTGTGCGTAGGAATGACTGTTTTAGTCTTGCAAACACCAAATCTGAAAAACACACAAGGTCCTTAAGTGGTTAAAATGACCAGTATGAGAGACTGAGGCCGCGTACACACGGCAGAGAACATCGACGGGCGGAACACATCGTTCCGCCCGTCGAGGTTCTCGGCCGGCCGTCATATTCGGCGACCAGCCTGTCGGGAAAGGCGACCAGCCATTCATCCCGACGGGCCGTCGAGCAAATAGAGAACCTGCTCTCTATTTTGGCTCAACGGCATTCCCGACGGGATGCTCGCCGAATTCGTACACACGGCCGACGTTCTCGGCAGAATCAGGATGCCAGCGAGGTTCTCGCTGGTTTCTGCCGAGAACCTCGGCCGTGTGTACGGAGCTTGAGAGTGATAACACCACATTTAACACACCTGCCCCCCATTCACACCTGAGACTTTGTAATACTAACGAGTCACATGACAACGGGGAGGAAAAATGGCTAATTGGGCCCAGTTTGGACATTTTCACTTAGGGGTGTACTCACTTTTGTTGCCAGCGGTTTAGACATTAATGGCTGGGTGTTATTTTGAGGGGACAGAACATTTACACCGTGATACATGTACACTCACTTCTTTACATTGTAGCAAAGTGTAATTTCTTCAGTGTTGTCACATGAAAAGATATAATAAAATATTTACAATAGAGGTCACATGGGCGGGCTCTAGAGGAGCAGACATGCCTGCCTAGAGCTCCGCTACTCGGGGAAGAAAGCCGTGGATAACCCGGTATTTGATCCGGTCAAACCATCCCATAAACGGACCACAAGCTGTAGGAAGGTGAGGGGGACATTTGGGTGAAAGAATGGTGCTAGGAGGTGCCAGAAACAGGACAAAAATGAATCCTCCATGCAGCCCTCAGCTGAGCAAAGGCACCACTAAGACAGCACTGCTCGCCTCAGAACAGCTCCCCTCAGGGAAACAGAGAAAGCAAACGGCAGCTATAACTGCCAAAACAACTAATCTTATGGCATCTCTGTCCAATATTACCTCAGATAGTGAGGGAGAGGACTCAAATGTGTCACCACAGTTGGATAAAGGTGACAAGGAAATCCCCTCAGGATTGCTCAAACAATTTGAAAAGATGCTTCACAGAGCACTTAAACAGACATCTGAACAAATCACCTCAAGTCTCACAAGAGAAATAAGGGAGATAGGGAACCGCACAGATGCCCTGGAAACCAAGGTAGATGAAATAGAAATCTTTACTCAGGAATGCATGTCTGATATAGATACCCTCAAGGAAGAAAATTTAACCCTGCAAAATAGACTGGAGGATTTTGAGAATCGGGCAAAAAGGTCAAACCTGAGATTTAGGGGCATACCAGAGTCTGTAGTAGACCTTCAATCCACCATTCTTGCCCTATGCCAAGAACTGCTCCCAGGCATCCCTGTAGAGCACCTAGAAATGGACAGGATTCATAGGGCTCTCACCCCTAAAAAGGCTGACGGTCCCCCCATGGACATAATAACCAAATTTCATTACTATAGGTCCAAAGAGCAAATACTGCAGGCAGCAAGAGAAAAAAACATCTTGACTTTTCAAAACTAGAACTACCAAATTTTTGCGGACATCTCACAACAGACAATTAACAAGAGAAGAGCCATGAAGCCCCTCCTGATTGAGTTACAGCAACGCAACATTAAATACCAATGGGGTTTCCCTTTTTCCCTCCGTTTTACACTGCAAGGGACAAAGATAGTCTGCAGGTCACCTGACCAGTTACACCAAGCCCTTGTGGACTTCAAATTAATTGAGCAACCCTCTGCCACATCATCCACACGCAGAAGATCGCCATCATCCTCAGCCAACAACCATGCTACGCAGCAGGACCAAAATGAAGACTTCCATCAGTCAAGCAAACGAGGCAGATTCGTGTCACATCCTCCTGAACGAGAAGACTCAATGGACTGATCATCTTACATTATTAACCATTTTTCCCTTTCTCTCTAGGATGGAACTCTGGTCACTTGCATCTGAGCTGCTTGTACCACCCTTAGGGTGACCCCCTCTTCTGGTAACGACCCCAAATCCATTCACTAGGTAATAATATTGTAACCACCACCCTACCCTTTTATCACACATTCCCCATAGTAGCCTACCCAACTATACCCTTCCCTCCTTTTCTGGAACCACATCCATGGCTCTGTACTCTGAAACTTTGGTAAAATCCAGAGAAAGCAAGAATAGTTTATCACGCCAATCCCTCCTAACCGCAACAAATTCATGACCACCTTCCTTTAATTGTTAAATCCACTCTCTTTAAGCGAACGGTTGCCTACTGCACCCCCTCTCCCTCAAGTCATTCTGGCTATCGCAATAGATGACAGCCATATGGATTTAATCCTATTGTTCTAATCTATCCCTAATAATCCAGACTCCACTCTACTCCCACTCCCAACCTAACCTCCCGGTATATCTCCTGGGTGATCCCGCCTGTCCCAAGACCCCTATACCCCATTAGGCAGTACCATTTACCTCAGGTACGATAGGGTTCCCCCACCCTTGCTCAGCTAATTTTGTAATATTCTACATAGCCAAGCGCATCCTCTCATCTCTTACAATTGCTCTTCTCTCCCCTTTTTGTACACTACGGAACGCGGCACTCTGACCCTTGGAAAAACATGTGCCCCATTTGGTCTAACTCAGACCCCCAACTTAATATGTGGGGATCTGACGGAGACGCCCTTTTCCCTGGTGGGGATCCTTTTCCCCAACCACGGACTTATGCTAAATATGTTTGTTACAATTTGTTAACTGTGGTTGCACTAACTTTTGTTGTCTTTTATTTTTCCCCTGAAACCTCCTTTCCTGCCCTTCTCCCCATCCAGTCTGCACGGAGTGGTCCGGGTAATTGCTACACGCGGAAGCACGGTAAGATTGAGTTGTCGGTTTGGCTACCATGGCACCATTGAACTTATTGTCACTCAATGTTCAAGGCTTAAACATACCACAGAAGCGATCAAAAGCTTTCAGGCTTTTCCAGTCAAAAAAGGCCCACATAGTCTGCCTTCAGGAAACTCATTTCACCCCAAGCACAACCCCTAAGTACTTTCACACAGCTTATCCACAAGTTTACAATGCATCCGCCACAGTAAAGAAAAGAGGCACCCTTATAGCCTTCCACCGCTCGACCCCTTTCACATTGAACACAGAAATCAGAGACACAGAGGGGAGATACCTGATCTTAACAGGCTATATTTTAGACACGGCAATTACGATTGTCTCATACTATGCCCCTAACCTCAATCCTATGCCATTCATGTCTCACCTTCTTCAAACCATAAATGCTCATAAACTTGGCTCCCTTCTGATTTGCGGAGACTCAAACCAGGTTCTTCTCCCTTTCTTAGACAAGTCCCCCTATATTCAACACAAACACCATCCTAAATGGAATCTTCCCAATCTCCTCTCAAAATACAACCTGGTGGACTCATGGAGGGAGATGAACCCAACAAAACGCAACTTCACCTATTTTTCAAATCCGCACCAATCATTTAGTAGAATAGATCACATATTCCTAACAACCGGAATGATGCCTGAAGTCCTCCACTCCAATATAGTCCCTATTCCGTGGTCAGACCACAACGCAGTTCTTACAACTATTGCCTCAACCATTCCAAAAAAGCACGACCGGTCTTGGTATATGCCTGAGCTATTACTTAACCACCCCACTCACTGTCTAGAAATAGAACAATCTTTAAGAGACTATCTAACCCACAATGAGAGCCCTGAAATATCCACCCTCACACTCTGGGAAGCCCACAAGCCAGTTCTAAGAGGGACTATTCAGAGACAATTAGGGATCCTCAAAAAACAAAGGAAACAAATGGCGATGGAATTGGAAAAATAATTTAATCTAGCATTTTTAGACTTCCAAGACAATTATTCACCCAGAACTAAGGACCGCCTAGACAAAGCTCGCTTAGAGTATGACCTATTCCTTACAGAATAAGCCAATAAAAGTTTAAACAGGTCCAAACACACCTTATACAAACAAGCCAACAAGCCGGGGACTTATTTAGCAAGATCATTAAATTTCTTTAAGAAATCCTATACCCCCATTAAACTGAAATTGGCTAACAACATCATTTCTAGCAACCCCCTTAAAATCGTACAAAAATTTAGCTCCCACCTGAAAAAACTGTACTCGGATACAAATGTAATCAATGAAAAGGAGGCGGACTCCTTTTATTCGCAACTCCATCTACCCCAAATGTCGGACTCCCAAAGATTGCAATTAGAATCACCTGTATCACATAATGAAGTAAGCAACGCGATAAAGGACCTTAAACTAAATAAAAGACCTGGACCCGACGGATTCACTGCTAAATATTACAAAACATTCACTGAACTCCTCTCACCAAGGCTAGCTGAGGCCTTTAATGACTTGCTAAACCGAAAATCCTTCCGACAGGAATCACTCATGGCCACAATCTGTATGATACCAAAACCACAAACCGATAACACCGAATTCGAAAACTTTCGTCCCATTTCAATGCTGAATACGGACATTAAACTTCTTGGTAAGATCTTGGCGGTGCGCCTAAACAGAATAATAGGCTCACTGGTCCATCGTGACCAGGTTGGCTTTATACCGAACCGACAAGCAGGTGTTAATATTAGAAGGGCGTACTTGCTAGCTCATATAGCTAAGAAAAGGGCATCCCAGCGTGCTTTCTGTCACTGGATATAAAACAAGCTTTCGACTCTATATCCTGGTCTTACCTAAAATATGCATTACAAAAATGGGGCTTTGGACCCAACTTCATGACATGGATAATGGAATTATACAATAATCCGAAGGCATGCGTCAAATACGCAGGCTACAAGTCAGACCCATTTTCCATTGGCAGAGGCACAAGACAGGGATGCCCGCTTTCCCCTCTTTTGTTCGCCCTCCTCATAGAACCACTTGCGCATAAGATTAGGTCAGACCCCAAGATCTTAGGTATAGAGGTAGGGGGCCATAAGCATAAACTATGTATGTTCGCCGATGACATCCTCCTTTTTCTCGCGACCCCTCAGGTAACAGGCCCAAACCTAATGTCTCTACTAAAACATTATGCGTCTTTCTCAGGACTAGTTATAAACCCCAAAAAGAGCTTGGCTCTCAATATATCACTCTCAGGTTCAGACCTTAATGCAGCTAAATCTGGTCTTCCCTTTCAATGGTCAGATAAAAACATTCCATACCTAGGAATCCGCCTTACGGCTTCTTTCACAGAGATATTTACAGCCAACTACCCCACCCTTCTAAAAGAGATATCGAATCTTTTAAAATCCTGGTCTCATTTACCTTTATCTTGGCTTGGAAGAATTAACGCAATCAAGATGTCAATTCTGCCTAAACTCCTTTACCTTTTTAGAGTTCTCCCAGCCCCAATCCCATCATACTACTTAAGGATTGTACAAAAAAGAGTTTCCAACTTTGTGTGGGGCTCCTCCAAACCAAGATTAAAACATCTCCCTAAAGTTAAAGGAGGACTGGGGCTACCCAACTTTTTGAACTATTATAGAGCTGCACAATTAGCCACGTTAGTAAAGTACCACACAACAAAGGAACCTCCCCTCTGGGTTTCGATTGAAGCAGTGGAATGCGACCCCATCCCGATTTCCAACATTATGTGGATCCCATCCAAATCACGCAAACATATCCATAACCCCATTCTTAAGCACTCTCTTTCCCTATGGGACAATTTAAAGATAAAGAACTCCCTTTTATCCTCCCATGTTCCACTCTTATCATTCTATAAAAATCCATCGTTCTACCCTGCTTGGATCTACCCCAACACCTTTAAAGAATGGTTGAGAAAGGATTGTACATGCCTGTATAAATTCCTGGACTGCTCTACATTTAGGTCCTTTCCTGATATCTGCGAAATCTATAACATACCACAATCTGAAATATTTAGATACCTCCAAATTAAAAACGTTTTCAAATCTTATGCAGACTCCATCCCCAGCCCTCCCCGACTATCTGCCTTTGAAAAGCTCTGCAAAAGCACCCCTCCCTCTAGAGGTTTGACCTCATCAATATACTCCCAGTTGTTGACTAACTCTATTACGGGGAAACTCCCCTATGTAAACAAAAGGGAACTAGACCTGGATATTGAACTAGATCCAGAAGACTGGAATCAAATATGGACCAACACTAAATCTGCTTCAATAAATGTACTAGCTTGTGAAACTAACTATAAAGTTCTTACTAGATGGTACCTAGTTCCTACTAGGATTGCGAAATGTGTGCCAAACTACCCTGAACATTGTTTCAGGGGCTGCTCATCTCCAGGAACATTCTTTCATATCTGGTGGTCGTGCCCTAAAGCACAGTTATTCTGGTCAGAAATGTTCACAATAATCAGTCAACTATCGGGTAAGGGGATCCCATTGGACCCCAAAAGCGGATTATTAAACCTCAAACCCAAAAATGTCTCACATAAACAATTTAAACTATTAACACAGCTCTTTACAGCTGCGAAACAAACATTGGCAAAAGCATGGAAAACCCCTAATCTATCAATTAACGAAGTAACGAACAGAATGAACCTAGCTATGACTCACGCCAAAATGATGGCAATCGACATGGACGCGACCGCTGGATTCGAAAGAACCTGGAAACCGTGGTATGAATATGCAATACCCAATGAAATCAATGATATTG
Source organism: Rana kukunoris (assembly GCA_029574335.1). Taxonomy (NCBI): domain Eukaryota; kingdom Metazoa; phylum Chordata; class Amphibia; order Anura; family Ranidae; genus Rana; species Rana kukunoris. Next base: position 152,065,093 of record CM056056.1, read on the forward strand.
TATTATTACCATGGTGGCCCAGCCTGTTTAACAGTCTACCGCTTAGCGTATATTTGATATTGACAGCCAATTCCGGACCACTCCTGCAGACACCCCTTTCTCCCCTCCCCGCTTTCCTCCCCACCCTCCTCCCCCGCCTTGGGCTCTGACTATGAACCTTGTTATTATACATGTTAGCATTGTTATAAGGTTGATTTTACGTTGACGCATCAGGACTCTTGCCTAAACCACAGCCCTAAAACCATCTGGGCTGGTTGGAAGAAACGAAGCATATTTAAATAAACTCCAGAAAATTGGTCTCTTAGTTATAACCTTATCTGTACTATTAATATGTCCATTGAAGCCACCAGACTCACCTGTTGTGAACTTACCACTTATGTAAACCAAGAAATTATTCTGTGTCTGTAATTAACTTATTTTATTTTGTTGAATTGTACATTTCTTTATCACCTCAATAAAGATATATTGACAAGGAAAATATTTACACTAATATGAGGGGTGTACTCACTTTTGTGAGATACTGTACCTTTAGCTGGGAGCAAGCTTCTTTTTTTTTTTTTCATGATCCCTTTAAGGTTTCTCTCCAAACAATTTTTATATGCTGGCGACTATAAAATATGTATTTTAGCTGTTTATTTCGAGGTTTTCTTGAAGTACGGCCTTAGTTGACCAAAGGGATCTTCGAGCATGTTGTGTACTATACTGATAGCATGCTTATATGTTCTTCTTATAACTCTTATATGGCACTGTTATCACCAGCAATGCACAATCGCTTATACATGCCAAATGTCTATGAGCACCTTTGGAAGTTGTTACATTTCTTTAAAATAATGGCGCAAGCAAACAGAGATTTAACACTTATGAATGTAAATTTTTAGAAGTTGTTTTCAAGCTTTTTTTTTTTTTTTAGTAAGAAAGCAGCTAATGCAAGCTGATAAGAAATGTTTATCGAGCTGATGGAAAGCAAATGCTTAAATTGTATGCTTCTGAGATTTGACGCAAAGGCGATGCAGGTATAAAGAGAGTTTAGTCACACTTCAGAAGGATTTGATAAACAGAAGCATACAATCGGTAATGGAAGAGCTCCATCTGCTGGTACTCTGAGAGAAATATTCTAAATATTGGACAAAAATAAAATACAGGAAAAAAGCGTTTACATCTTGTTTTTTGGAGCTTTGGGCTCATTCGACTTTTCAGTCAGAGCATTGTTATAATGTTCCCTTGGAGGACACCTATTGCTGCATTCTAGGTAAAGCTAACCCAAAGTGCACACAGGAGTTTGAGAGCCCGCTGTCAATGTGGACCTCATGTAACTTTATACACTTGAACTGAATTATTGAAGAAAATGTCCCAGTTCTCATTCATTTTTATCATGCTGGGCACTGCTGTGCTAAACAGCTCAGATAAGAACAAGGCCTTTAGGTCATTTTATGCTGCTTGGGTTCCTTTCTTTATTCACTATGTGTTCAAGCAATTACAGTCCTTTATTTTCATCTAATTATAACTCAGAATTATGGACAGTAAGAATCATTTCTACCAAATAATTTTTAGATCAAAACTGAATAATAAAGCAAAAATGCACCAAGGTTTTTGCAGCCATTCACTTACCAGTATATTTAAAGGGAATGTATGGTATTATTGCAAACAGTATATACAATATTATATTTATATGGTACAGCACAGTGAACATCATTTATTGCTCCATCAAAAATAATCAAGCATTTTCAGGCATCTCTGCCTTTTCTTTTCAATAACAGTTTTATTTAGAGATTTTTAACAGATATACATGTAAGACATTAAACGCCTTTTTTAATGTCCGACCTACACCATGACGGGAAAATGGCGATGTGTATGCAAGTCATAAATATACAAAACATGAGATACTAAAGAGGTGTAACCACTTATGAACCCTTACATACTTATAACAAACTGTTGCTTATAAAAAGGGGGACTCCTAGTTCACCTTTATTGCAATGTATATTCCAGTTGCCAAACTGTGTCAATGTGATGCCTCTCTGGCTAGTCCAGTGGTGGCTGGTGCTCAAAATGTTTTTTGGGGGGTGAAAACATACTGAAAAAAAAACATAAATTGCAGCCACTGTGCCCATCAAACACAGCTACTGTGCCATCAAACGCAGCCACTGTGCCATCAAACGCAGCCATTGTGCCCATAAAGCGCAGCCGCTGTGCCATCAAATGCAGCCACTGTACCCATAAATTGCCACTACTGTGCCCATCAATTGCTGCCAGTGTACCCATTAATTGCTGCTACTGTGCCCATGAATTGCTGCCAGTGTGCTCATTAATTTCCACTACTGTGCCCATGAATTGCTACCAGTGTGCCCATCAATTGCCACTACTGTGCCCATCAAATGCTGCCAGTGTGCACCCCCCGCCCGGCACTTACCATGTCTCGGTGGGGCAGCGGGTCAAGGCAGGCAGGTGGCGAGCGGTGTCCGGTGTCCTCCACATTCCTCGATGTCTTCTCCTGTCATCTCTGCTTATCCTCTGCGATAGGTGTCCAATCACAGTGCCTGTCATGTCAACCAATCAGGTGACAAGTAACAGATCCAAGCACCTGGTTGGCTGAAAGGTGGTTCAGTGTTAGCAAAGCGAATATTAATTTGCTTTGCTAACACAACGCTGAGTAAACAGCGAGCGCCCAGCATGGCTCCCGCTGTTCACCTTTTTGGACGCCTATTAGAGCCTATGGCTCTAATCATGTGCTCCCAAAGAAATACCCAGCCACTGTGATTCAGGTACACGGTGGCCAAAAACTTCCCGGACACCTGAATAGGGGGTGGCAACGGCGACCATAAATAGATTCACGCAATGCATGGGCACTGGGCTAGTCCCTACTGTTTCTTGCAGATTGCCAACATCTTATTTGCTAAAAAAGTGTACTTTTTGATCTTTGACAATATAATGCCAATATGAGGCAAACCAACGCAGCTGCAGATTAAATTAATTATAGACCAAAATCCAAAATCCAAAATCCAAAATCCAAAATCCAGCGATGCACATTCACAAAAGGAAAATACACAAAATTCATCTGGGTGAACAGCACCCATAGGTAAAAACAGTTATCTATGCATACTATCAAGTGTGTCCCCAAAGAAACCACAAACATAAATAAAACACAGCACAAGGGGGTTATTGACTTGCAGGTGTGAAGAAATGCTGTAAAGTAATAATGCTTTAAAAAATATATATTTTAATTTTTTTTTTTTTTTTAATCTTTTTATCAATTTACAAAATGCAAAGTTAGTGAATAAAATAACAATTCTAATCAAATCAATATTTGGTGTGACTTCCTTTTGGCTTCAAACCAGCAGCAATTCTTTTAGGTACACTTGCACACTGTTTTTTAAGGAACCCGGCAGGTAGATTATTCCAGTCATCTCTCACCTGCAGATCGTCTGTGGATGTAGGCTGCCTCAAATCTTTCTGTTTCTTCATGTATTCCTAGACAGACTCAATGATGCTGAGATCAGGGTTCTGTGGGGGTCAAACTACCACTTTCCGGGCTCCTTGTTTTTCTTTACACTAAAGATAGTTCTTAAGGACATTGGGTGTATGTTTGGGGTCGTTGTCCGGCTGCAGAATAAATCTGGGGCCAATGACATGCCTCCCTGATGGTATGATGGATACATATCAGCCTGTATTTATCAGCATTGATTACACCATTGATTCTGAACAAAACACCAACTCCATTTGAAGAAATACATTCAGATTGTAACAAGGGTTACTATATCTGTTCCTGAGGATAAAAGTTCCTCTGGCCATGCCGCTTGCTGTCTCCCTGTTTTCCGGGCCTGCATGCCTGGATAAGGGTCTGGTATTGATTATAGAGGGGAAACCCAATTTCTTAATTTTTTGTTTTTTTGCTGGGGTAATTCACCAAACCCTAATCAAAGATAAGGGTCTGGTATGGATTTTGGGGAGAGCTCATGTTGTTGTTTTTCTTTTTTTTTAATGGGAAACCATATCAGACCCCATATGGATTTGGGGGGGGGGGGCCTTATGCCATTTTGTACAAATATATATATATACTGTGTGTATATATGTATGCATGTGTGTGTATGTGTATATATATATATATATATATATATATATATATATATATATATATATATGTGTAAGTAGGAAAACCTGAAATGCATCAAATACATGTACAGCCTATAGTAGAGTAAATCATTTCTGTATCAGAAGTTTCTGTTTGAAACATGAGGCATGTGGCAAGGCACTACACAAAATAATAACCTTTGTTTGTAGTGTGAGAATTAACTTTTCCAGTCAATAAACAATATATCCCACAATCAATGGGTAAAAGGTAAGCAGTCATACGCAAACAGGGAGAACATATAACAGAGCTCACCATGCATTGTTTAACCACCTTAAGAGTCGGTTCACACTAGGGCGACACGACTTCCAGCACGACTTTCAGAAGCAACTTCAACACGACTTGAGCATGAACCACAGGGCGATCTGGGGAGATTTACAACACGACTTGAATTCCTTTTCAGGTCAGGAGACATTCCAGTGGCCAATAAAACAACAATCAGCTCTGGGAGAGAGAGGGGGAGGGAGAGGTTTGCCTGAGAAATGTATGTTATCTTCCTGGAAAGTAGCTTCAATTAAAACAGTGATCAGACTTGGAAGCGACTTCCATTGAAATCAATGGGTACAAATCGCCTAGAAGTCTGATTGAAGTAGTACAGGAACCTCTTCTGAAGTCGGAGCGACCTCAGTAGTGTGTATTAACACCGCTCCCATTCACTTACATTGCTTTTCTGGACAGCGCGACTTGAGACGACTTCAAGTCGGATCCCAAGTCGCCCCAGTGTGAACCTACTCTAACACTTCCACTTTTTTAAACATCGAAACAGTGCAGCTCATACAAACGAAAATTGTGTCTTAAATAATGTTAAATAAATGGTTACATTACAATTCATTAATAGTACTAAATAGTGATAAATGCATAATAAATAATGTCCATAGAAAGTCCAGAAACACAAAATATGATAAATCGTGGTCTGCACCTCCAAAGTGAATGGAAAAAGATAAATATAAAAAAGGTCCTACATAAACTCGGTGTTAGATTTGGAAAGGGATCCAGGGATAGCCAACACCAAAAATACCCTTACCAGAGGCTTAATAGAATTCTGGCGACCCCCTTACCCAGGGTGGTCAATAAATACACAATAGGGATGGATTTCATAGGAGGAGCAAGGTGACTCTTGGCAGTAATGAGGATATGTCAAACAACCAGATGAATCCTACGCCCTATAGGTAGAGCCACGCACACACGCTACCACGCATTAGCTGCTGAATGTTGGCCATATTTGTCACTGGAGGAAGACCTGTTTCTTATAATTTTACTACTTGCTGTTTGAAATCCACTTTAATTTAAGTGCAATTATTTTTTATATGTCAAGGACGTTTACAATATTACACTATGTTGAACCTTTGGATATCCCATGATCCACTGTGAGCTGGTTTGACTATCCTCGTTTCTGCCAAGAGTTACCTGTGCTGATGCTCCGGCTATGGAGTCAATCCATATTGTGTAGCTGACTGTATATTGACCACCCTGGGTAAGGGGGTCACCGGCATTCTGGTAAGCCTCTGGTGAGATTCATTTTTTTGTCACATCGGCCTGGATTCCTTTAAAAATCGAACACTCATTTATTTAGGACCTTTTGCATATGTATTTATCTTTTTCCATTCACTTAAGAGGTGCACACCACTATTTGTAATCTTATTTTTGTAGGCATTGTCTTCATAAAATTAGCGATATAGTACACAAACATACCTGTTTTTCCAGATATCCTTGTATCACACACTACCATTTTGGTGTTAATGTATTGTCAGTCACCCTGCAACTAATATAGCAATATTCCAAATTTTATCTCCATAGGCTACAATAATTACCATTTTGTCTATTCACTGGATGTGCTATAAGAGGCTATCCCAATGTGTCTACAATTTCATGACATTGCAAGCTTGTATAAATGTGATATTCCTTATGTCGAAAATGCTTTTCTCTTGGGGGGTTATTTTTTCACACCCAAACATTGTGTGTCTTTGATATAATGCAAGTACACTTCAAAAACATGCACTGTATTTTTGGAAATATGGAACAAGCTCTAGCGGTCAGGTCATACAGTCATGGATCCAACCACCTTCTAAGATCTGTAGCCATCTTTATTCTTTCTATGAGATATCAAGAGTGCTTTGGTATAGAAATGATTGTCATTCTCATAGAGAAACTGTTATGTAAACCTTTAAAAGTGCTATTTTTGCTTTTCGGGTGGACAAGGAACCCATATTTAAAATACAGTTTTTTTCTGATCTGATATTCACTAACATCTCATAATGCTTCTACATTTTTAGTTTGTACCTGCATAACGCTGCATGTTATTTCTGAATTTTCTAAATCTGTTGTAAAAAGAAAGTGTGCTGTAAAACATTAGAAGCTTTCAGTAAATGATTTACCGGTCTTCTAGAAGCAATAGGGCAGAATTGCACTTACTTAAATCTCTTATCGTTCTTGGAGATGAAGGATTCTTAGGTAGCAAACGAGCTCAGGCTGCAAACAGGAGGCTATGTTTATACGGTAAGTCAGTAAAAACATTCTGAACAAGGAGTGAGTTAGAAAGAACTAGTGGTGCAGGCAGCAACCAAGAACAAATTGATTAAAGATGGGAAGCCATTATATTTTTACTGATCCTTTAAAAAAACAACTTTGTTTCTTCTCCTCCAATACCGGTCACACATGTTCTCTTGGGATGCTCCTCAAAGGTCTTTTTTACTGTCTGAAAGGCAAACCTGGGAAATTTTGTTTAAAAAAAATGATAGTAGGTAGGCATTTGTAGTATAAATAGAATATGGGATATAAATGTGAACATGTAACAATAAACTAGGACGTTCGATAGTATGTACTGAAGCGTAAAGTGCACATTGATGTGCATAACCCGGTCAGACATAGCTTCCTGTATTAATAGCTTACATTTTTTGTTTGTTTTGCTTCTGATATTACTAGAACCATAGTTATCATAGTAACTTAAAAAAATCAAAATAAAGTCATTTAAGCAATTTTAGCGTTCTACTACATATTTCACTTCAGTATCAGTAATATATTTAAAGGAAAGAGACAAAGATAAACAATATAAACTGCTGATGTCTCACAATAGTGAGTCATAGTAGGACCAAAAGGCATCTGCCAGGAAACCATGTCACTTACCCTCAAATCAGGATCTCCAAAGTCAGTATCAGTTATTAAAGCTCTAATTTCACTCTGACTTTTTTAACTGCTTGCCGACTGCCCGCCGTCATATCACTGCGGGACGGTGGCACTGCTGGGCAAGAGCCGGTAGCTATACGTCCGCTTTAAAGCGGCCGCTAGGGAGCACGTGCGCGCTGCCTGAGGCGGCACGCGCGCGTCCCCGCTCGCCCCCGAGTCCCGCGCGCGTGCCCGGCGGGTACGATCGCCACCGGGCACCCGCGATTGCTCGTTACAGAGCGGGGAACAGGAGCTATGTGTGTAAACACATAGCTCTCATTCCTGTCAGCGGGGGAAACGCTGATCTTCTGTTCATACAATGTATGAACAGAAGATCAGTGATTTCCCCTAGTGAGTCCACCCCCCCCCCCCCATACAGTTAGAACACACCCAGGAACACACGTAACCCCTTCCCTGCCCCCTAGTGTTAACCCCTTCACTGCCAATGGCATTTTTATAGTAATACAATGCATTTTTATAGCATTGATCACTATAAAAATGCCAATGGCCCCAAAAATGTGTCAAAAGTGTCCGAAGTGCCTGCCATAATGTCGCAGTACTGAAAAAAAATGCTGATCGCCGCCATTACTAGTAAAAAAAAATATTAATAAAACGACCCCCTATTTTGTAAACGCTATAACTTTTGCGCAAACCAATCAATAAACGCTTATTACGATTTTTTTAACCAAAAATATGTAGAAGAATACGTATCGGCCTAAACTGAGGAAAAAAAATGTTTTTTTTATATATATTTTTGGGGGATATTTATTATAGCAAAAAGTAAAAAATATTGCATTTTTTTCAAAATTGTCGCTCTATTTTTGTTTATAGCGCAAAAAATAAAAACCGCAGAGGTGATCAAATACCACCAAAAGAAAGCTATATTTGTGGGAAAAAAAGGATGCCAATTTTGTTTGGGAGCCACGTCACACGACCGCGCAATTGTCAGTTAAAGCGACGCAGTGCCGAATCACAAAAAGTGCTCTGGTCATTGGACAGCAATATGGTCTGGGGCTAAAGTGGTTAAGCTTACCTAAAAAAACTCCTCTTGTGCTGTTATTTTTGTCTGCCTGTCTGTTGGTTACCTTTTTCCACAACCTACTTAATGCATGCTTTGCAACTTCTCCTTTCCTGTTTACTTTCAATTTCTAAGAACTACATATTCTATGGTATCTTGCTGTCTGCAAGCTGTGATTCCTGTACTTACTCATTTCAGCACCTCTGTAGTTTAGAAGATAATGTCCACTAGGGATGAGCTTTATGTTTGGGTCGAACATGAGTTCAACTCGAACATTGGCTGTTCGCCTGTTCGCCGAACAGCAAACAATTTGGAGTGTTCGCAGCAAATTCAAAAAGCCACCCAACACCCATTAAAAGTCTATGGGAGAAATCTAAAGTGCTAATTTTAAAGGTTAATATGTAAGTTTGTGTCATAAAAAGTGTTTGGGGACCTGGGTCCTGTCCCAGGGGACATGTATCAATGCAAAAAAAAAAAAACGTTTTAAAAATGGTCGTTTTTTTAGGAGCAGTGATTTTAATAATGCTTAAAGTGAAACAATAAAAAAATAAATATTCCTTTAAATTTCATACCTGGGGGTGTCTATAGCATGCCTTCATTATAGCCACAAGTAGTTTTAAATTACTTTTTTTCCTTTAGAAATGGCATTTTGTGCAAAACACGGGAAACATGCGTTACTTTACAGGCGTACTATAGACACCCCCAGGTACAAAATTTTATTGTTTCACATTAAGCATTATTAAAATCACTGCTCCCAAAAAAAATGTAATTTTGCTGCAGGGACTTTTCTGAACACGTGAAAAATGTGCCACTTTACAGGCATACTAGAGACACCCCCAGGTATGAAATTTAAAGGAATATTTCACTTTTATTCTTACACTTTAAGCATTATTAAAATCACTGATCCCAAAAAAAAATCTGTTTTTAAAACTTTATTTTGCATGTCCCCTGGGGCAGGACCTGGGTCCTCAAACACTTTTTATGACAATAACGTGAATATTAATCTTTAAAATTAGCACTTTTGATTTTCCATGTTCATGTCCCATTCGCCTGTTGGCATGTTCTGCTGCGAACCGAACCGGGGGTGTTCGGCTCATCCCTAATGTCCACTCATCAGCAGTTTGATGCAAAAATGTTAGTGAGTAAATAGATAGTAATTTCATATAAATCTGTATAAAAAGAAAAAACATACTAAATAATTCTGTATAAAAAGAAAAAACATACTAAATAATTCTCCAACCAGTCAAAGTGAGAATGTCAACAATAAGTGACTTAGCTACTCATATGTCAATTTAGAGAGAGGGCTCAGCATGTGGGAGGAGAATTGGAGGAGCCAAGACAAACACTTAACCTGGGGTTGGGGCAGGAAAGCATCCAAAGCAGGGCGGAGAGGAAGCACAGCCCAGACTACAATGTGGTTTGTAAAATGTGTAGACATCTGTGAGCCACAACCATTATTTATGTACTTTTATTGTTTTATATTCATTACAGTACCCATTGGCTCACAGATGTCTACACATTTCCCTACAGCTCAGGGAACATTGGTATGATACGCGAGCCATTGACAATAAAAACAATTATTTTTAGAAATAGTATTAAATAATAGCAAGGGATTTGTATATTGGATGGGAATCTTTAAGAGGTTTCAAATGTCGGGAGGCAGGGAGGGGTTTACAATCATGTTACAATCATGTGACTGTCACGATGGTCACATGATCGGAAAGCTCCTGATCGCAAGAAACCAAGGCCCACCTGCCAAGAGGCTACAAATTTGCATACTACAGTGGAATACTAAGTGGGGGGAGGGGGGCCACACACTGGGGGATGTCAGGCCAGCACCCCCCCTCTGCGACTGAAGCAGAGACAGTGGGCGGGTTTAAGCAGTGGGAAGCCACCACCTTCACCCCAAGACCAATTTTTCTGCACCTGTCCGACAGGTGCATATCATTGCAATTTTTTTACAGCAAAGCAAATTCTTGCTTACATCAAGATTATCTCTATAGGGTTATGCCGCATACACACTACTATTATTAATGGTCTAGAAAAAACAAAGTTTTTTTCAACCCGATTATTGTTAAGCCGGCCTTACCTACACACGATCGTGAAAAAAAAATGCTCTAGCTAAGCACGGTGACGTACAACACGTACGACGGCACTATAAAGGGGAAGTTCCATTCGGATGACGCCACCCTTGAGGCTGCTTTTGCTGATTTCATGTTAGTAAAACTTTGGTGAGAGACGATTTGCGCTTTTCGATCTCCATTACGAACACTAGTTTTACCAGAACGCGCGCTCCCATCTCATAACTTGCTTCTGAGCAATGCATGTTTTTTTCACGTCGGTAAAGTTCACACACGACCATTTTTTACAACGTTAAAAACGAGAACGTTAAAAACGTTAAAAACGTGAACGTTAAAAACTACGTGAAAAATTAGAGCATGTTCTAAATTTTTAATGGCCATTTTTTTTTTTTACATCGTGAAAAATGCTCTGGAGCCCACACACAAATGTTTTTAATGACATTACATCCCGAAAAATGGTCGTGTGTATGCGGCATTGTGGTGGGAAGGTGTCGCGACACCCAAAGACCAATTTTAACGCACCCGTTACTTCTATCCAAAGTCAAAGTGACAACAGAATGTATCCAAAAAATCTTTAATTTTGTTCCCAGTGCACAACACTATGGCCTCATTATACACACTGCAAAAGAAAATAAGATCGGGCTAAAAAATGTTATCAAAAAAAGTTGAGTGCAGTGCGTGACACAATAATATTCAGATGAATGTTAATCTTGAATAAACAGTCCACCAAAGGCAAGTTCATGAATAATCTCCACCATGTGCAAGACGATTTCACACTAGAACAGTGCCGGAAACATAAGAACCTTCACCACAATGATATATATTCTCTTACCAGATGAAAATGATCCCTGGTTAGAGGAGATCATAAAGAGCATGGTAAGAGACTGGGATCGATGGTAGCCAAGGTAGTCAGTATCCTGGGTATATGAGAGTCACTCCCAATGGCGATCCGAGGGTATGCAAAAAAATAAAGGGCTCACATAGTGTAAAATCCTTATTTTATTACTAAAAGCAAATAAAAATGCACTTACAATATCGTGGATATGCAGAGCGTATAACAAAATCCGGCCGGCTTGGAACACACAGCCCGTATCCGGGTAGAGAAATTATACACACTGACTCTCCAATTGTTGCTGAGCAAAATAAAGGCAGTTTGCAGGAAAAATTTAATTATTTTTGGCTTTATAAATTCAATTATTAGTGCTGCAGATTCTAGACATGGTACAGATCTGCCACTTTACAGTTAGACAAAGGGGGCCCACCCATGCACTATATTGGAAGGATTTTTTCACTTTTAGGCTTTCACTTTAAAAATAAAAAAAATCACTGCTCATTTAAAAATGAAGTTTTTCACAAACGTTTCTTTTATCGATACAGAGCAAGGACCCGGACCCCTATAACCATTGTATGCCCAATTACTTGCATTTAAGCCTTCAAAAATGGACACTTTTGATTTTTGACGTTCGTATCCCATTGACTTTACTGGGGTTCGTTATTCGGTTCCGAACTTTCGCAGTGTTCGAACTTTCGGTCCGAACCGAACAAGGGTCAGTTCGGCCCATCCCTATGAGTTTAGTCTTTATTTATTATTCAACATTCATATATTTTTTATATGTCCCCAAGTCAATCTAACTTAGTACACATCCTCCTAGGATTACTGCAGTTTGCATTTCTAGGTTCTGAAGCTCCAAACAGTTTAGAACGTTGTGTACTGGGCAGAAAATATAAGGAATGATGGCATTTCTGCAGGCAGAGTTCTGAATCAGTGAGATATTCACCTATAACCTTGATGTGCATAGCTTTTTTGTCGACAGATGGATAAATGATATGTGGCCTGCTGCCTCCATACTGTTTTACACTGAAGGCTGATTTTTTTGCATTAGATTTTGGATGTAAGGAAATCTGAAACAGCTAGGCATGCCTTAATAGAATGACTTTCAACCCATGGTGCCAAAGTCTATGAACAAATCTACATTGTGAGTCATTTCTATAATTATAATCTGAATGTTCTGCTCTTACAGCAGGCAACTTTGCATTTATAATCATTTTTAGTATATTTTACTGTAAGATAACCCATGTATCTAAAGATATAGCAACTTAGCAATTTGTTGTTCAAGAAAAATAAAACAAAACATTTAGGGCCAGATTCAGAAAGAATCGCCTATCTTTATGCAGGCGTAGCGTATCTCAGATACACTACGCCGCCGTAACTTAGAGCGGCAGGTACGGTATTTAGAAAGAACTTGCGCCCTAAGTTACGGCGGCGTATCGTATCTGGGCCGGCGTAAGCCCGCGTAATTCAAAATAGGAAGGAGGTGGGCATGTAGTATTGAAATTAGCCGTGACCCCACGTAAATGACGCGTCTAAAGAACGGCGTGGACGTATCCCAGTGTGCATGCGCGAAAATCACGTTGCAAATAGTCAATGCTTTCGACGTGAAAGTAACTTACGCCCAGCCCCATTCCCGAACGACTTATGCAAACGACGTACAATATGACGCTGTTCTGACGTCCATATTTAACATGGGTTGCGCCTCATATAGCAGGGGTAACTTTATGCCGGTCGAACGCCTACGTAAACTACGTATATCAATACGCCGGGCGCACGTATGTTCGTGAATCGCTGTATCTAGCTCATTTACATATTTTTAATGGGAAAGTCTAATGCGTCCAGCGTAACTATGCGCCCACGATATGCCGGCGTAGGCAAGTTACGCCGGATGACTGAAGCCATGTTTTTCGGTGTAACTTGCTTTCTGAATCGGCTTAATGATGCGACGGCGCACATTTGAATTTACGGAGGCGTATCAGGAGATACGCCGGCGTATATTCTTTCTGAATCTGGTCCTATGCCTCTTAGAAAGTCCTGCCAAACACAATATTTGTTTTATTATCCCAAAATTACCAGTGTGCTTACCAGAAACCTGTTATGGAGAACCTGACTTCAGGGCTAAGCACTGCCAGCAGCCACATTGGCACAGTGAATGAAGGTTGCCAGGATTTATTCCTGAAGTCAGCCCTCTATTAACAGAAAACTTTGTTTCAGAGGGGCACATAGAGGAGAGTTTTTCAGGCACCTACTGTGTCTGCCCCTAGACCCAAATTGTATTTTATTGGTTTAGAACAGTTGACAGATTTAATTTAAAGAACGTGTATAGTGTATTTTGAGTGGGCATTTATTTTAACTTAATTTTGCAGTGTTTATATTGAATTGAGTTTAAAAAATCCAAAAATATGTCTCTTAGAAACATTAACAGCGCTATATGAATGCTAAAATTAAACTGAACCGAGTGTTTACAATCTGCTATAATGAGATGCTGAGGTCTCACAGGGATTCGTCCCTATGATCCTCCCTAGCATCAGACTGAATTTTTTTTAATAAAAAATATATAATAATAATAATGAATAAGTACAGTCCACAAGAAGTCCTAAATTAGTGTTTTAACATCATATAGTCTCTTGTTCAAAAGTGTTCCCTTAGTATAGGGTGGTTATATTGATCAATCCTGGAGTATCCAGATAATCCTTCAAACACTGTCCCACTTAAGGTGTTCTACTCACCAGATTACAATGGTGTAAGATCTTAATCAGGGGTCATCAGTCACTCTCCTGCTAGCCCCAACTCAGCACAGCGTCAGATACTCTACTCCCAGTGCGTGTTTATTCAATAGAGTGGGTGCATGCATGCAGCATGAGTGATGATGGAAGTTGAGCAGAGAGGTAAAACCATAGTGTAAAACTGTATTTATTATAAAATCAATCCCCCACAACATATATATGCTTACAAGGTATATAAAAGTTGAATGCACATCAGATATAAAGACAGCAGCTCACTCAGATAGTTAGGTGTCTAAGCACTTCTCCAGCTGATAAGTCCTGGGTCCAGCTTTCTCTGTGTGTACGATACGTCGCGTAGCCACACCCTGACTCGTTTCGTGATTGGCTCACGTCTTCAGAGGGTGTGGCTACACAAAGCGACCTATCGTATAAGTAGACAGATGGGGCTGTTTGGCTCCGCCTATTCGCCTATTAAGAGCTGTTTGCCTGGGTGAGTTAACCCCACCCCTAAAAACTCAGTACAGCCCCTCAGCTATTAAGCATCAGACCTCCTGTCACGATCCCTATCGTGCCAGGCAGACGGCGAGGCGTGGCCGTGCTCCAAGTGGCTCTGGGTGGGCTTGAACCCAGGACCTCACCCTTGCTATTCCAATGCTTTACCTCTGAGCCACTTCTCAATTGGGGATTTCTGCTTGCTTTCCAGCTAAGGTGTTGCTGAATGTGCTGATCACCTTTAGTTGGATCTCATTACATTCTACACCTGTTTATCTTGTTTCAGCTGACGCAGCTTACCCAATTAGCCAGAGTACAAAGCCCTGCCTCACTGTGAGAGCAGGGTCAGTTCATTGTGATTTGATCTTCCTGTCTGTGTGAACAGTGCCTGTATTGTTCTTCAGTTCCAAGACTGACCCCGGCTTCTGACCTCTTGTTTATGTACCTGGATTGCTGCTGTCTCCTGCCCTTTGACCCCGGCCTGTATTTTAGGATTCTCTCTGCTGTCTGCCCCTTCTGACCTACAGAACCACAAGTATTTTGTACATATTATAGCAACCATAAGCTTGCTGCTATCCTAGTGAAATTCTAAGGGAATGTTGTTATATTAGTTATTCCCGTCTGATCACCTTATCCTTCAGTTACTGTCTGAATATTATCGGTATTGACCAGAGACTCATGAATAGGGGTACAGTACTATTCAATGCAACCTGAACCATTTGCTTAGTCAGCTTACCAGCGTAACCTATCTTTAATCATACTAGCTTTATGTTTGTCTAAGCTCCATGATAACGTTGATTTCCAAGTATGAGGTTGTGATGATTTAAACCCTAAACTCTCTGTTCATACTAGAGAGTGAAGTTGTGGTTTTACCTGAGAAACCTCCATAGCTAAGAATCTATTATACTAAGATAGAAACATGAACGTATCATAATAACGGAAACCTCCCGATCAGCTCCACCCACTGCCTATGATCAGCAGTGATATGGGGCGTGTTTCCTACATCCCTGTCAGTATAGTGCAGCCAATCGCTATTACAGATCAGACCGCCCGTCAGTGCTGATTTTGTTCTATACTCCCTATGCCAGCATCTGTGTCTCTCCCCACACACTGCAGAGGAAGACCTGACACCCGAACCTAATCAAGAAACTCATATCATGTATATTTACACTAAGGCCGCGTACACACGATCAAATCTGTCTGCTGGAAACGGTCTGCTAGACCGTCCCAGCAGACAGATTCGATCGTGTGTACGGGCGAGCCGACGGATTTGGCCACCCGACAGATTTCAAAGCATGCTTTGAAATTATCGGGTGGGAACCCGTCCGCCCGACATGTCTGCTGGTTAGTACACTTACCAGCAGACATGTCGTCTCGCACCGGCGCCGAATGGATTTGGCGCATGCGCGGAAGTGTTTTACTTCCTGGTGCGGTGACAAGGCGTCGTCAATGTCACCGCCACGTCACCGACACGTCAGCGCGCCGTCTGCTGGCGGGGATTTTGGTTTGCTCGTGTGTACACGCGAGCAAACCAAAATCCAAAGAGACAGATTTGTTCAAATCGGTCGGTCCGACCGATTTGAACAAATGAATTGCCTCGTGTGTACGAGGCCTTAGAAGGCAAATGAAATTGAGAAGGAGAAACAAAAATAAAATAAAATGAAATACAATTAATAGTTGCATTCCCGCACATATTGATATTCAGCTAACACCGGCACTAAAGTGAAACTGAAATCAAACATGCCTACTCTATATATTTTCACTTCTGTTATTATTAGTTGATGGCTGCAGCTGCCTCATTCAGTGCAGTCTAATTAACAAAAAAGATCATAAGAATGTGTGATTTATATATATTCATCATATCATAAATCATTAAAACATTTAAAAATTATTTAAAAAAATAGTAGAATGCTCATCTTGTGACCATCTTACCTAAAAGCTAAGAGCCTAGTCATTACACTTATACTCTCTGCCAAAACATTATTAACCCTTATAGTTCTCCACTATAATATTACTTGGTCTTATATGGAGGGTAAGATATAAATAAAGAACTTCAAAATTAATTGAAATTTACATCAAAAAGATTATACATCCTTCCTTTAACATCCTGGACTCTAATACACTAGTGATTGCTTATAAAGCAATTTAGGTCCAGGTCTATATTAAGACCATTGGGGCTGAGGGTATTGCTGAGAAATATCCATTCCGTTTCACGTTTTGATATTTCTCTTACCATGTTGCACCCTCTCCAGTTGGGGTCTATTTTGTCTATTCCCCAAAATTGTAATCCTATTGGGTTTTTGTCATGTTTTTCCAAGAAATGCAAAGATACACTATGATCCACATATCCAATAGTGATATTATAGATGTGTTCAGACACTTTCTTGGATAACTTTCTTTAATTTTGAATTGCTTGCCATTGGCCATAGAAGAGAACTGGGTAAGGCCTCTCAGGTGGGTGGAAACTTGGCAGCATGCTTTACATCGCTTACAGGCTGTGAAGCCTGGTCTCTCCCAAAACATCTGAACCTTCTTTGGTGGGTCCAATACCTTTTAAACAATATGATCCCCAAAAGATGGGGTTTTTCTGTATATAAATGGTGAAACACTTGGTAACTGTGGGTTCAATACTTTGTCCATTGTTAATATGCCCCAGTGTGTGTTAAAAATGGCCTCAATGACCTTATATTGTTCGTGGTAACCTGATATGAAACCCCATTCGTGCTGTTGGCTGGGGGGCCGTATCCTTGGTTCCAATAACCGTTCTTGCGGAGTGCTCCCTACTTCCTCAATTATCAGGTCTAATTGCTGTGCACTATAGCCCTTTTCTACAAAACTTTATTTTATCAAGATTGCCTGATTCAGATAGTCAGCATCCTGGGTGCAATTACGTCTGATGCGCATGAATTGGTCTTTCGGTATGTTGGCCGCTTTGTATGGGAATATAACTAAGTAGAGTTGTAATAATTCTTCAGATCCTTGCCATACGATGAACAAGTCATCTATATAGCGCTGGTAAAATACCAATTCCTTCTGTCTTATAATAGCTGCATTTATGTTTATATAGCTTTTACTAAGCTTATCAGATCCATTGAGCGCTAGGATCAGACTTGTCTTAGGATATATTCTGATATTACCTGAATTGAGTTTTAGATGTAACTTTCATATTTTACTCAGTTAACCTTTTTGTTTCTTTTGTTAAATTAAATATAGGTATTTTTAAGATAACCACAACAGGGAGAATAAATCAGTTACTGCACTCAAGCTATCCCACTGCTAACAACTTTTTGAAATTCTATTATCAGACACATAGGGCCTAATTCACTAGGAATAAGGAGAAGAAATAGCCATTCCACATTTATACTCGCAATTAAGTCAATTAAGGTCTGCACTCTTAAGCAACAAGCACTTAGGTTATGAATTCAAATCCCAACCATGCTAACACCCTGTATGTTCACTGGGGTTTGAATATTTTATTTCCACACAATAATATTTTTGCTAAATAATATACCATTGCATGCAATTGAGCATGACAATTATGGAAACAACCTTTCTGATGTTGCAGTGGCAATTAGTCGTTCACCTATTTTCAGCATACTCTGCTGTTTAAGCAGGTGATACTATGCTTGGGATTTGAACCCATGGTCTGAGATTTGCTAGGTAGGAGTGCTACCCACTAAGCCATTGAGATGAGCATAATTATGTTTAGAATATACAATAGTACAATAATTAACAAATGAACATAGATCAAGAGAATCTATGTTCTCCTATAATACAAATGCAAGATCATGCTAAATCATCAAAAATGTGCAGATGTGACTTGTTTTGCTTCTTTTTCTGATCATTGATGTAAGAGTTATATAGTTAAATGTTCATTATGTAATATGCTTTTGCTTACGTGTATATCCATTTGCCATTGAAATTTTAGGCAGGTGGGATTTGAACCCATGACCAAATTGTTGTTAAATCAGAGCACTAACCACTAAGGCACTGTATTGATCAGATTTAGATTTAGACCTAGAATATATAGCAATACCATGATGAAAGCATAGACATATATAATTAGAAGTCAACATTCTAATACAATTCTATTTAGACAATTATTTATCATACAATAAAGACCTACGAGTTTGGATTGGGGGGACCCACACTGATTTTTTTTTCCGATCAAATTTGTGTTGTTGTACCCACTTGTGGCAGGCAGCACAACTGCACTCCACAAAGCTGAGTTCCCTGGACACAATAAATGTTACTGAAGTGGATTAGTATTTTTGATGTTTGTTGTTGCAAAGCAAACAAGGATTAGAAGTAGTTAGCATCTAGTTCATTTTAGGTGGCGATACACTTTACAATCTGAGCTCTTTCTGAGCTCTTACAAGCTCTGTACAATCTCCTTTAGATTTATCAAAACGATATAACGGGAATAAACACCAGCTATCCAATCACTCTGCATCCATTGAGGCAGGCCCTTGCACTATATAACTGATGATGAGATCTAAAGTAGATTGTTGTGCAGTATTGATACCCCTTGAAATGTTACACATTTTGTCATGTTACAATCAAAAATGTAAATGTATTTTATTGGGATTTTATGTGATAGACCAACACAAAGTGGCACATAATTGTGAAGTGGAAGGGAAATTATAAATAATTTTCAAAATGTTTAACAAATAAATATGTGAAAAGTGTGGCATGCATTTGTATTCAGCCCCTCCTTTGTAGCACAACCTTTCCCTGCAATTACAACTGCAAGTCTTTTTGGGGACGTTTCTACAAGCTTTTCCCATCTAGAGAGTGAAATTTGTGCCCATAGCTCAAGCTCTGTCAGATTGGATTGAGAGTGTCTGTGAACAGCAATTTTCAAGTCTTGCCACAGATTCTCAATTGGATTTAGGTCTGGACTTTGACTGGGCCATTCTAACACATGAATATGCTCTAAACCATTCTATTGTAGCTCTGACTCAGGGCCGGCGCTACCACTAGCCGGCTGCCTAGAGCGCACTGTCATCAAGAGCGCAACTACGGCTGCTGTGTACACGGCTTTCTGGTGTGGAGAAGACCTAGTCTTGCGCGTGTGTGTAGAGCCGGGTGTCAGTCTTAAATGACTGACAAACACAAGGAGGGGGGGAGAAGTGCGGAGATGGCGTGGCATCTGGGGAAAGCGGATGATTTTTGGTGAAGCCGTTCCGCACTGTATGGGAGTGAACCGCGCTCCCCTCCTACCGACAATACACACAGCAGCCTGGAAGTGTCTTCACCAGCTCTGGACACTCCTCCTGAGCACTGACACACACACACTGACAGTCCTAGCTGGGGAGCCGCACATCCTGTGCATAGGGACTGGGAGACATTAGAGGAGGAAAATACCACGACTGCTGTTTGAAAATGCCGCCCATTACACACCACTGACTGCTCCACAAACTGCACTCTGTCTGTACTCACTCAGCCCGCCTCCGTTATACGACAGTGAAAAGTTCCTTCAGGTCGGGATGACACACACCAGAGTTCACCTTAGCTCTTCCTTCTGATAACCCCCAAAAAGGAAGTATCAGTGTTCTCTATCTGTAGATGCAAAAAATTATAAAAGAACCCGACAACTCAACACATCCCTGAATAAGCCAATTGCTATACCCCCGAAGGGGGTGTGTTTCCTCGGTGGGACTTTAAGTGTGTAAGGCGGGTTCGAGTATAGGACTAAATTGGTCAACAAGTAGGTATCAAAAGTATTCAAAATGTATTGGTTTAAATAATGTTGCTCATTCGAACAACGTATCAAAAGAAGGTTTGTTAACAGCATAGATTACAAAGCAATTTCCCAAATGACCAGTAAAGAACAAGAGAGCGCGACCTGGGGGGGACAATTAACAACGGTACCTCACATTATACATGGTGAGACAAGACAATCAAAATTGTATATACGTGTACATGCGACAAAGGAGCAACAGGAAAAGCCCTCAAGACTGTCTCATGGGTATAGACAGAGATGCCAACGTTTCGAGGCTTTTTTTCTAGACCGAGTATCGCCTCTTCATCAGGGTGAGGGCGGTGCGCCAAGTGTCGCTGTATCGTCTAAAATAAGATAAAATAAAATTAAATAAATGCAAAGTTCATGACAGACACATGTGTAGTTGAAACATTCATTTACACAATTTTTTACATACAGAGAAAGGTACATATAAGTAACCACGATTTTAATCCTCATCATGACTCCCGCCGTGTCTGGGGTGGTACCCGGACTAGCCCTGTGTGTATGGGTCTGGACTCAAAAATATTATGCACATATATATGCTTAAACACTAATTGCCAAGTATATAAGTAACTACTAACCGGTAAGTTCGAAGGTAGGTATATACTGTAAGTCTCAGATGGAGACCATGAAAATTGCTTGGTCGGTTGTAGCAGAAATATGTCCTGGGTCATTAAAAGTACGGATTATTCACAAGGTATTGCCATACGATGTGACCTATGTATGATGTGAGGAATATAAAGAGGCAAGAAGGAAAAAAGCACAATGTATCGAGTGTATCAAAATGCCAGACAAGAGAGCACATCTAATGCACATTGTCAGGGACAGCCAAGACAAAAAAAATAAAAATTTAAATGGGAAGAGATTATGTTGGCGCAAAACAAAACTTGAACCGGTTTGAAGTAAAATAAAAATAAAAAGTAATAAATAAAGTAAACCAGGTGAAATAATACAGAGAATATAGCGATCTAAACGAAAGTGCCTGGCTGTTGATGTGGGAGTGGATAAAGGCAACAGAGGGCGGTCAGAAAATCTAAGAAGTCAGCGTCAAAAACTGAACAAACAAAACAAAAACTGAACAGACAAACAAAAGAGTTGTATACCATGCCCTCAGGTCCTATATAATTAGTATTAGAGGCTGGATTTATCAAAGCACCAGTGGGGTGTGCTAAAGAGAGGGCGCTGTCACTTGTTTAGATAAGAAGACAGCACTGCTTTACATAAGCATAGGAGAAATAGATCTCATAAAGTAATTGAATCAAGCAAGTGGTATACATAGAACCCTCCGTTGCACATAATAAATAGTAAAAGGTATATCTATAAGGGACTTACCAAGGTAACAAGGGATGTTTGTAAAACAGGAAAGACAGAGGAATTGGGAAACCAAAAATCTCCTCTTCTCTGTGTAAAGTTCTCCCTGTCAGGGAACAGTGTGGACAGCTGAAGCTCTGGAGATGCCAGGAGCAGTAAATTGCTCATTAGAAACAGGTTCTAAAAAAGAAAGAAATAGTGGCAAAGCAGAGGAGGCAGAAAGGCATAAGAGAATCCTGGTTATAACAAAGTACAAAGTAGGACCAGCCAATAAAAAGTAATTAGCATAAAAACTGCCAATTCTGCTGATATAGGGTAGAAAAATCATCCATACCTTTCCAGAGCGTTCTACGCAGGTTACTGACCATAGGGAGACTAAACCTGAACATTCAGTCAGGTGTTTTATGTGTCTCCCTATTGCTAACAGCTGTGTGTCAGCCTGAATGCGGGGGGCGGTGCCTCACATGCAGTCACTCCCCGAGACTGCCCTCCGGGTGCAGTGACGCGCGAGGTCTCCGCCCACCCCACACGTCGACCAGCCAGGGGAAGTCCCAGATGGCTCAGGACACGAGCGTGGACAGGAGCGTCACTGGGAGAAACTCCTAGAGGACGGGAGAGGGAGAGGAGGGGGCGTCACGCGCCAGAGTCCCGCGGTGCGAGGAGGGAAGGATCATGTCAGATCCCCCAAGGGGATGGGGGAGCACGACAGGATCCCTCAGTAGAGGAGGACAACAGGTCCTAACTCTTACCCGCGCCGAGTGCCAAATACAGTCCCAACAAAACAAACGCCAGGCATCTAATTACTCTGTATGGAGGGCATAAAAAGTCAAAGTGTAAAAGAGGTCAGAGTATAATAAAAAAGAAAAGAAAGTCTTTGCTGACATATATCGTGCAGTGTGTATCTGGCAGGCATATAGTGTACATTGCAATACAAGGGAGTCCAAAACAACACAGAGGGGTCCTGGGAACTTGGAAACAATTCCAAAAAACAGACACAGTTGGAGTCAGGCTTACATTCTGCACATTCCTGCATTTACCAATGGATTGATAGATCATACTGCAAGGAAATGCAAGGATAATGAATATCTTATGTTATGTAGAGCACAATATTGTTTTTAGAGTGTTGCAGATCAACAGTGATAAGCATATACAGAATTAAAATACAATGATGGCTATAAGTTGGCATCAGAAAAATAATAATAGAAAACAGTTCAAAAAATGGAACGGGGGGAAAGAAAGGAAAAGAAAAGAAAAGAAAAAAAAGAAAAATAAAAGGGGGAGGAATCCCTGCACTAATGTATATTAATTGTTAAGTTATTAAGGGGGATCCCACTCAGAGCCTCCTGATGCAAAGCCTTCTAGAAATGGCCTAAAGGAGATGCTACCATTCAAACCAGGGGGGGAGGTGGCATTGAGGGCAAAAATTCACTTTTGTTCGGTTTGCATTAAAAATTTGTTGGTGTCACCTCCTCTCGGGTTGGTATGTATACGATCCAAAATGATAAATTAAATTTTTGGAAGCACACCACTGTGGATGTTAGTTACATGTCTCCCTAGGGGGAGGTCAGGATTGCATGATTTCATGGAAAGAATGTGTCTATATGCCCTTTTCCAAAACGGTTGTATTGTTTTACCTACATAGTAGGAGGAGCATTGACATAAAAGGAGATATACTACTCCTTTGGTTTGGCAGTTAGCATAATGTTTTGGGCGGTAGACAAAACCATTAGGTAGGTGTAAATTTTTTGTTGTGTTCATGTACTGACAGTACCTACATCCACCACATGTGTAGGTACCTGGAAGTTTACATGAGCATTTTTTACGTGATTGTTTGAATTCGCTAGAGGTCAAGTGATCCCGGAGGGAACATGCCCTTCTAAAAGTAAAGGAGGGGACTTTTGTTACATAGGGGCCAATTGTTGGGTCCATTGATAACAGGTGCCAATATCTTTTGGCAATCTGTTGGATGGCGCCATGTTGGTTGGAGTACCTTGTTATGATTGATATTGGGTTCTTTTTGGTTTGTTTGTTTGAAGTAGGATTACATAGAAGGTCTTCACGTGTTTTTCGAATCGCTTTGTTATAGGCTCTTTTGAGGGTCCGATGGGAATAACCCCGGCTGAGTAGTCGGTTCTTAAGCAAGTCAGCCTCATGTTTAAAAGTGATGTTGTCTGTACAGTTCCTTTTGATTCTTAAATACTGACTGTAAGGGATTGAAGCTATGAGATTTTTCGGATAGAAACTGCTTGCATGCAGTATTGTGTTTCCTGCCGTTTGTTTGCGGTACAGACTGGTACTTAAGGTGCCCCCCAAATCTTTGTGGATGGTTACGTCAAGGAAGTCAATGGAGGATTCGTTCCAATTCATGGTGAATCTGAGATTAAAGTTGTTACAATTTAAACTACAAAGAAAATCATCCAACTGTTCTTTAGGCCCCTCCCATACCACGAGTATATCGTCAATGTAACGATACCATAGTCTGACAGAATGCATAAAGAAGGCCAAATCAGGTGAAACCCTGATGGTAGACTCCCACTCCCCCAGGTACAGGTTTGCATAAGAGGGGGCACAAGAGGTCCCCATTGCAACTCCCTGTACCTGGAGGTAGTGGGAGCCATTGAAGAGAAAGTGGTTATGATGAAATCTAATGCATCCAGGAGGAAATTATTAATTTCTGGTTCAGAGGGATTCTTTTGAGATAGAATGTATGCTATGCAGGCTAGGCCCTTGTCATGAGGGATGGAGCTATACAACGCTTCAACATCTATCGCCACTAGAGTTGATGTTGGTGTGACAGTAAGGCCTTCTACTATTTGTAGCAGATGTAGGTGTCAGGTTTCATATCAGGCTAGCAGACAACAGTTCAGGTGTGCTAATATGCCTATAGTTCAATAACAAAAGCACATACCATGAGCAGGTCTTGAGAAGCAGGTCAGCGCTGGGACTTGTAGTTCACCACGGATGCAGGGTTGAGACGAGCGGGACAGCTGGCACTTATAGTTCACTGCTGAAGTAGGTGTTTTGATGAGCAGGAAAGCTGGAACTTGTAGTTCACCGCAGGTGTGGATGTTGGTGGTGTTGCTGGTGCTAGTAGTGCACCACTGCAATGGATGTGGTCTAGGCAAGCCGGGTCATACACGGATAATCAGAGTTCGAAAGGTACCAAATCGGAAGCAACAAGCAGGGTCAAACAAGCCGGGTCATACACAAAGTTTACAGATAAACAGGTCAGGCTGGATCACACAAGGCAAGCAGAGTAACTCTATCACGAGCACTGATTGGGTGAAAACACAGGTGTTTTAAAAGGAGAGCTGGCCAATCAGTGTTTCCCAGCCAAGGCTGTGTCAGGTGAGTGCGCTGGGTCCTAGAGGGAACAGTAGGGTATCTCTAAGGTAGCTTGGTATTTGTGTCACATATGGGCGTAGATGGGCATCCACAAAGGTGCTAAGATTTTCCGTAAGGCACCCATTGCCTGAGACTATGGGCCTACCTGTGGGGTTCTCTAAACTTTTGTGCAGTTTAGGTAAGGAGTAGAAGGTAGAAATTTTAGGATTGTTTGTTCTGATGAACTCCCAATCCGGTTTTTCCAGAACATTTTTGGTATATGCTTGATCTACCAGTTGGTAGAACTGCTGGTTAAACGTTATTATCATGGATGCATTGATTTTCTGATACCAATCCTTATTGGAAAGAATCTTTTCACACATCTTAATGTAGAAAGCATTGTCCATGACCACGATATTGCCCCCCTTGTCAGAGGGCTTTATCGTGATCTCAGAGTTTTGTTTTAGCCTTTTTAAAGCTTCTTTTTCTTCTAGTGATAGATTGTCATTGGTCAGACTATGGCATCGCAATTTACAGATGTCACCCACCATCAATTTAACGAACGCCAACACGTTCGAATTGGTGGAGAGAGAGGGAAATTTATCAGATTTTTTCTTAAAGGAAGGAAGGGGGGGGGGGGTTCAAGTTGGTCGAATCTACCCAACAGTTGGTTGAGATCCAATTGATCAATGAGATCTGGTGTTTCATTTTCCTCTAAAAGACTGACCAGAGCGTCAAGAGCTTGTAGCTCCAATGACTCAAAAATAGGTTTGGGGGGAGCGTCTTTCGAATAGAGCTGTTTAAGTATCAATTTACGCGCAAATAATTGTACGTCTTTGATGGCCTCAAATTTGATGAGGTCCTGATTTGGACAAAAGCTTAAACATTTGGATAATAGGGTATATTCCGATTCAGACAGTTGATATGAAGACAAATTTACAACATTTAAATCATTGTTAGTGGTACCATTAGTAGGCATGTATTGACGAGCATTTCTTACCCCAGATTGGTCAGCGTTTCACGAAGCATTGACGTTGGCAATTCCCTGGGTTATGTCCATAACCCCCGAGCAGCCTCCCTGGAATGTCCCCCCCCCCCTCACATTACACAGGTCACAGCGCGGGAGATTGAAAGCCGAGAATGTAGGTGAGTGCTTGGCCATGATACATACAGTATGCTGTTGCTGGAGCTGGTATCACTGATTAGTGCTGTGCGGGGCGGTCAGAGTATTTAAGTTTCCTTCTTCTGCTGGTGGTGACCACCCATAGGAAACACTGCCTACAGGTCAGGCTGCTGCCCACTAGTCCCTATGTATTCTAGTTACTGCTGATGCTAGTGCTGGGGGTGTAGAATTTACTAGAACTGGCCTGTATTTTCCTCCATGTGTAGCATCTAAAGTGGCTATTTTCCTCATCTCCCTTCCACCAGCAGTTAGCAGCTGGAGGAAGAAAATACAGCCAATCAGTTCTAGTAAATGCTGCCCTCCCTGTCCAGAGGTCCGTACACCCGCTGTGCTCATTGTGAGGTTCCCACCATCCCTGTGCTGAGTTCCCCTGGTCTGTACACAGGGCCGGATTTCCCACAAGGCCACCGAGGCCAGGCCTCGGGGCGGCAGTGGGTGAAGGGGCAGCGTCGATCCTTCGGTAAATTTTTGGCTTTTGTGGCCGCCCCCGCACTAACATAGCCCCCCCCCCCGCGGGCAGCGGCACTTGCTACTTAGGCAGCCATTTTCAAGAAGACCACATACTAGTTATAAATGAAAAGGGAGCCTGCCGAGTGGCTACAATAGAAATGGAGCTGCGGCTTTGCCCACCCCTAGTCTGTCATCTGTGACCTGTGGTGGAAAGGGGTGGCGGGGGGGCGGTGCCGCCACTCAATTTCTATTGTAGCACTTGGCAGGCTTCCTTCTGGAAAATGGTTGCCTCTAATTTGTTCCTCCTCAGCCTTCAGTAATGGTGGTGGAGACACTGCTGCTGCAATATAGAAGGGCTCTAATGGGGGGGCACACCTGAGATGTAAGGAAGGACTCTGCTGGCTGGGGACAGTGACACCCGAGATGTAAGGAAGCACTCCGCTGGGGACAGTGACACCTGAGATGTAAGGGAGCACTCCGCTGGCTGGGGACAGTGATATCAGGGCTTCCACTCATTCTGCATTATGGTGAGTTGAACTATTTAATTGTATATTACATTGTAATAATAGATGAGTCTGTGATGAGGGATCTTTTATGGAGGGCTTTGTGATGGATGACCTTATATGGGGGCTTTTTGATGGGTGAATCTGTGATTGGGGATCGACGGCTGTCTCGGCTCCTCCTCGCAAGAACTAACCCTCTTAATGCGAGCTCTCTCGCATATGGGTCAGTTCCTGCGGGCGCGCTTCCGTCATACAGTCAGCGGCTATAGCCTGTACACTGTACAGGGCTGACACTACCTATAGACAAGGTACAGCGCACATTAGTCAGGGGCGCCGTGCCAGTGCCCCCCCCCCTCCAAGCTCCCACATACGCTGCATGCATATCATGCGCTGGGCCAGTGACTGACCCCCCCCCCCCCCCTAATGGTTGCAGTCTATAAAAAAGTGGTGTATACATGGACAGTGCAAAGGGGGTGGAGCCAAGGGTGAGCGGCAAAATTAGGTTTTGCCTAGGGTGACAAAAATCTTTGCACCGGCCCTGCTCTGACTGTATGTTTAGGGTCGTTGTCCTGCTGGATGGTTAACTTCTGCTCCACTCTCAAATCTTTAGAAGACTCTAGCAGGTTTTCTTCTACGTTTTCCCTTTATTTGGCTCCATCCCATCAACTCTGACCAGCCGTCATGATGCTGTTTCTCTAACCAAGAGAATAGATGTATTTATACTGAGATTAAATCACACACAGATGAACACTATTTACTAATTAGGTGACTTCTGAAGACAATTGGTTTCACTAGATTTTAATTAGGGGTATCGGAATAAAGGCAGCTGAATACAAATGCACACCACACTTTTTAGATATCTATTTGTAAAAACTTGTGAAAAACATTTATAATTTTCCTTCCACTTTACAATTCTGTGCCACTTTGTGTTGATCTATTAAACAAAATCCCAATAAAATACATTTACGTTTTTAGTTGTAAGGCCGCGTACACACCATCGGACATATGCGATGAAAACGGTCCGCGGACCATTTCCATCGGATATGTCCGATCGGGAGTTTGATCCGATGGCGTGTACACACCATCGGATCAAATTCCCCGCCGCCGGACGGCGCGGTGACGTGGCGGTGACGCGGCGGTGACGTTGACGCCGCCGCGTCACCGCACCAGGAAGTAAAACACTTCCGCGCATGCGCCGAATCCATTCGGCGGCGGTGGGGGACGACATGTCTGCTGGTAAGTGTACTAACCAGCAGACATGTCAGGCGGACAGATTCCCACCGGATATATTTCAAAGCATGCTTTGAAATCTGTCGGGTGGAGAAATCTGTCCGCTAGCCCATACACACGAGCGGAGATGTCTGCTGAAACGGTCCATCGGACCGTTTTCAGCGGACATATCTCCTCGTGTGTACGAGGCCTCACATTACAAAATGTGGAAAATTTCAAGGGGTATGAATACTTTTTCAAGGTACTGTATGCTGAGCTTTACAGAACACAGGATATGTGTCTCCTGTGGTGATACCTCACATGTGGAGTTTGAATGGTGTTTACATATGTGGGCGGGACTTACATGTGTGTACACTTCTGAGTGTGAGCTACTGGGGACAGGGGAGTTTTATTATTTTTTTATTATTTTTTTTACTTAATTTGTTTTTTTTACACTTTATTTAATTTTTTTTTATCACTTTTATTCCTATTACAAGGAATGTAAACATCCCTTGTAATAGGAATCACTGTGACAGGTCCTCTATATGGAGAGATGTGGGGTCAATAAGACCCCACATCTCTCCTCCAGGCTTGAAAGCATGAGATTGTGATATTTTTTTTTACCGATCTCATGCCAACAGCTGTGATTGCAGCTTTGTTTACTTCCGGGTACCCGGGCGTGACGTCACAACGTCGCGCCCAGGCCTCTGACCAGTCATCTGTATGCTTCCCACCCAGTGTCGGCCGATTCATTCTCCGGAGGCACCGGATGGTGGCGGGAGGGGGGGAACCCCTCCCATTGCCTATAAGAATGATCAAGTGGCGGAACTGCCACTATGATCATTCTTATCGTGCAGAGAATTGCCAGCAGACGCCGGTGATATCTTAATGATGCATGTAGCTGCAAGCATCATTCAGAAATCACCGCACAAATTCGAGGACGTCATATGACGTCCTCAGTAGGCAAGTGGTTAATGGTATACTGTTACATCGAGGACCTGGAATTGAAAAGAGAACTTTTTTTTTATTTTCTAAATAGGTTCCTATAAGTTGGTGCATTGTTGGTTCACTTACCTTTTCCTTCAATTTCCCTTCTAAATGTTTTCTTTCTTTGTCTGAATTTCTCACTTCCTGTTTCTCCTCAGTAAGCTTGCCCCCATCATCCAAGCTGTTCTGGCTGGGGGTTAGTCAGCCAAAAAAGCTTACCGAGGAGGAACAGGAAGTGAGAAATTCAGACAAATAAAAAAACATTTAGAAGGGAAATCAAAGGAAAAGGTACTGTAAGTGAACCAACAATGCACTGACTTAAAGGAACCTATTTAGAAAAAAAAACCTTTACAACCCCTTTAAGGTGAAAAAACACAAACCTTTACAACCCCTTTAAATGAGGCATATGCAGACACCCTCAGCTGTCAAGGAAACTGTTAAAATGTGACCAGAGATGACTCATTTGTGACATTTTCTGTGAATGGTGAACTTTTGACTGGGTGAACATCACCAGAATGGGGCAACTAAAAACAAGACAAGTATGTATGGACTGGCGAAAATTACTAGCTACGTTACATGTGTGTAGAGTTCATTATGACTATTTGATTTGATTTTAGCCAACAGTTTGTGGAGCATACACACATTCCACACTGTATTTACATGAAAATGTACAAATGCGGGAAGTCTACTGTGCATAGAATCAGGAAGTGACGTGTGTTCTGAGGATCACTAAACATAAAATTCCAAACACTACTTCCCCCTAAACCCTGGGAACGCCAAGACATCTCCCACAATTACCTTGCAAATCAGCAACATCTCCTCGTGATAAAAAAAAAAAGTGATCTTACAATGTTAACTTGCTGACAACTCTGAGCAGCACTGACACTTGCAAATGCATCTGAATATCCTTCCACGCACTTGATGATGCATTTCCAGGTCAGGAGGAGACCAGGCAACCAGTTGTGTGCCATAGCGAAAAGATATGTGTGATCGCAATAAATTCACGTTCGCTAACATCTTTTCACATGTATTGAATATGCTTATTTTGCAAAATGATTATTTAAAAAATTGTGTTTATGGGGTGGGTAACTGGTGATTAGAGAAAATTAAGACTTAATTTTTGGTGGAAGGAACCACGCATTCATCAAAGTCTGGCCAGTTCCTAAATGTCTTGCAGGGCAATTTCATGGTCAGATGGTAGACGCTCCAACTAGAAACAATGCGTTACTAGACCACTACCAATAATACAGACCTGATCACAGATGTGGAAATATGGTGCAATTTAGGAAACGGCGATCACAGGTCATTTAACTTTAGTATAAATCACATAAATAGGAAAGATAAGGGCAAAATAAATACACTGAATTTCAAAAGAGCCAACTTCCCTAAACTACGATCCTAGCTATAAGATATCATTTAGGATAAAAAAAGAGAAAGAAATACATTTTAAATACCGAACAGAAGTCCCGGATGGCTTAACTCCAACGTAAAAATGCATATAAAAGCAAAGGAGGAGGCCTTTAAAAAAATACAAGGCTGAGGGATCATCATCAGCATTTAGACTTTACAAAGAATGCAACAAGAAATGTAATGGTGCAATTAGAGAAGCTAAGCTAGAATGTGAAAAACACATAGTGGAGGAGAGCAAAAAAAAAAAGAAATTCTTTAACCACATGCCACCGGGCCATAGCTGACAGACGGCTACAGCGCAGTCAGCTTATTCTGGGAGGGCATCCATGCTTTTTTTTAAATTTTAGCTTTGCAAGTTTGTAGCTTCCTTTATGTGAGATCCCTGGTGTTCCTGCTAGTCCTCCGCTTTCCTATTAAAAACTGACCACACTACGCAGGAGAGCACATTGTGGTCAGGTCTCTAGCTGAGATAAGAGGGAATGTGATCATTTATAAAAAAAAAGGGAAACAAGGTATTTATAATGTTATATATCTATACAAAAATGTTTTGCCTTTCATTTTTATTTTAAACTAAGTGGGTTGTTTTACAGGGTGATTGTTTTCAATCACTTTAATGACTGGGAGCTGACCAGAACCTGAAGCAACAATGAAAACCCAAACCATAATGTTTCAGCTACCTTGCTTCACAGTTAGGCCATGTACACACGATCAGACGGGTCCGATGAAACTGGCCTGAAAACCAGTTTCATCTGACCAAATTGATCGTGTGTACGGCCCATCGGACTGGTGTCCATCGGACCAAAGTTTTAAAACTTGCTTTAAAATCTGTCCGATGGACACCTGTCCGTCGGACCAAAACGATGGTTAGTACACAAAAGCATCAGACCAAAAACCTGCGCATGCTCAGAATCAAGTCGACGCATGCTTGGAAGCATTGAACTTCGTTTTCTCAGCACGTCGTTGTGTTCTACGTCACCGTGTTCTGGCCCGATGGGATTTTGGACTGATGGTGTGTACGCACATCAGACCACTTCAGCGATGGTCGGATGAAAACGGTCCGTAGGACCAGTCTCATCGGTTTGGTCTGATGGTGTGTACGTGGTCTTAGAATAAAGCCTCATACACATGATCGGACTTCCATCGGACAAATCTGTGGAATTTTGCCTGAAGGGCGTTGGCCATGAACTTGTTCTGCATACAGACAGCAGAACTTTTTCAGCCAATATTCACCAAACTACGTTGTTTTTCAGCTCTTAGTGCCACCCTTTGAGCAACTTCTGGTAATGTTGTCTTATGGTTAACATTGGTTCGAAGCATGCGTGTTTGTACTTGTGTACACACGATCGGGGAATCCGTCAGAACATAATTGTTATCGGACAATTTGAGAGCATTGCTATCCAACATTTGTTGTCGGAAATTCTAACAACAATTGTCCGATGGAGCATACAGACGGTCGGACAAAACCCTTCCATCACACAATTGTTGTCGGAATATCAGATCGTGTGTACGGGCCTTAAGATTATTCTCCTGAAATGCTCCAATTGGTTCTATACCTCTAGTCGGTGTCTGTCTGGACATGAAGTAAGTGTACTGCTTATTCAAAAACAGAATGTAGATTAACATTCTTTGTGTGTAGAGCAATGAGCTAGGGAGGTTAATCTACATACTGCAGATGGGAAGGTGTTCAAAGGCAAAGCAGTATTTACTATTCGCAGCAACAGTAAATTAATTGTACCCTAGGATCCAAGCTATTTTGAGTTGTTGGGCCCCCACTAGTTTAATGGGTTTTCATGGGTGATTTAATGTGATTGGGCATAAGGGTCAGTGTGAGAATACATTTGCATTTATTTGCTTCTGTCATTGCATTGTGAAGCACTGCTAAAGGATTTGGAAGAGTGCTTGAATTTATATCATATGCAAGGTAAAATCTGTAAATTACACATATAATGCATTCAGGCATGCGTCGTAATGAGAATTCCAGGTACAGAGAATGTGCATGTGTATTGTTTATGATAATTGTGTTATATTAAGTGAAGCTTTAACTGAGAAGTATAGAAGACCTGCCATTGTCAATCACCTTCAAATAAATGTCTACAAACTTTCCTAAAATTTTGAAAAAAAAGCACAGAAAAACTTTTTTTTAAGCATCCCTATGAGTTTTTCTGGGGTCTGGGGCTATAAAAAAAAATGGTGTTCCTCACACCAATGGTGATCTTTAGTATGTATGTTTGTTTGCACAAATGTTACTCTTGATGAAGCCACATGTTACCCTTGATTGACATCAGCAGAAGCCAATGTCAGGAGAGAGTCCTGGATGGCCGAGACACTCGCTGGATAGAGATAAAGCTCAGGTAAATGTTAGAGGGGCTACTGCACACAGAAGTCTTTTTAACTTAATGCATAAGGATAAAAAAAACTTCTGCCTTTACAACCACTTTAATCCTAGCACACATGTTAAGTATTATTTTTTTTTTGTTTGTTTAAAGGGGTTGTAAAGGTTCATTTTTTAATTTACAAATAGGTTCCTTTAACCACTTAAGACCGGACCAAAATGCAGGTAAAGGACCTTGCCCCTTTTTGCGATTCGGCACTGCGTCGTTTCAACTGACAATTGCGCGGTCGTGCGACGTGGCTACCAAACAAAATTGGCGTCCTTTTTTCCCCACAAATAGAGCTTTCTTTTGGTGGTATTTGATCACCTCTGCGGTTTTTATTTTTTGCGCTATAAACAAAAATAGAGCGACAATTTTTAAAAAAATGCAATATTTTTTACTTTTTGCTATAATAAATATCCCCCAAAAATATATAAAAAAACACTTTTTTTCCTCAGTTTAGGCCGATACGTATTCTTCTACCTATTTTTGGTTTATCGGTTGGTTTTAGCAAAATTTATAGCGTTTACAAAATAAGGGATAGTTTTATTGCATTTTTATAAAAAAAAATTTTTTTACTAATAATAGCGACGATCAGCGATTTTTTTCGTGACTGCGACATGGCAGACTTTTCGGACAATTTTGACACATTTTTGGGACAATTGTAATTTTCACAGCAAAAAATGCATTTAAATTGCATTGTTTACTGTGAAAATTACAGTTGCAGTTTGGGAGTTAACCACAAGGGGGCTCTGTGACTTTAAATCTTTCCTGTGTGTGTTTACAACTGTAGGGGTTGTCATCGACAACTGTGGCTGTAGGTGTGACGTCATCGATCACGTTCCCCTTTAACAGGGATGACGTGATCGATGCTGCGGCCACAGTGAAGCACGGGGAAGCCGTGTTTACACACGTCTCTCCCCGTTCTTCAGCTCCAGGGACGGATCGCCGCACTGCAGGGGAGATCGGGTCTGTGAGTCCCGCGGTCCCGGAGCTTCGGACCTGGTCACGGGAGCGCACCGCGGGCGCATGACCCACGGCTGGGTACTAAAACCAACGTATATATATACAGTGATGTGCCCAGCCGTGCCATTCTGCCGACGTATATGTGCAGTATGCGGTCCTTAAGTGGTTAAGCTAGTGCATTGTTGGTTCACTTACCTTTTCCTTCGATTTCCCTTCTAAATGTTTATTTTCTTTGTCTGAATTACTGTTTCTCCTCAGTTAAACTTCACACATCATCCGAGCGGTGGTTAGTCAGCCAGAACAGCTTACTGAGGAGGAACAGGACGTGAGAAATTTCGACAAAGAAAACATTTTTTAGAAGGGAAATCTAAGGAAAAGGTAAGTAAACCAAAAATGCACTAGCTTAAAGGAACCTATTTAGAAAATAAACAATTAACCTTTACAAACCCTTTAAGTAAAAAAAACCTATGAGGTCGCTTTACTAACTATGCAATGTTGGTACAGCCATGGGTGGACTGACAACTCATGGGGCCCCCGGGCAATAGGAGATTATACGGCCTCCAGGTAATAGGAGATTATGGGGCCCCCAGGCAATAGATTATGGAGCCACACAGTGTAAACACACACACATACAGTATAGACACACAATATACACACACATGGCCAGATTCAGGTAGACCAGTATCAGTAGATATGCCGTCGTAACGCAGAATCTGCACCGTCGTATCTTTAAGCGTATTCTCAAAGTGAGTTACGCCTAAATGTTGCTAAGATACGACTGGCGTAAGTCTCCTACAACGTTGTATCTTAACTGCCTATTTACGCTGGCCGCTAGCGGCGTGTACACTGATTTACGCCTAGAATATGTAAATCAGTGAAATACGCCTATTCATGAACGTACGCCCGGCTGTCGCAGTACAGATACACCGTTTACGTAAGGCGTTTTCAGGCATAAAGATATTCCAACAAAAAGATGGTGCAGACAATTTTAAGTACGGAGGTCGGGACCGCGTTGAATTTTATACATTTTACGTTGTTTGCGTAACTCGTCCGTGAATGGGGCTGGACGTAAATTACGTTCACGACGAAACCAATGAGTCATAGCAGCGTAATTTGGAGCATGGGCACTGGGAAACATCAATTATGTGGGGTCACACTTAATTTAAATAAAACACGCCCACATCAAACACATTTGAATTTGGCGGGATTACGCCGGCCCATTTACGCTACGCCGCCGTAACTTAGCTTGGTGAATACAGCACTTGCCTCTCTAATTTACAGCAAGGTAGCGTATCTGGGATACGTTATGCCCGCATAAAATTACGCCGCTCTGCGTGAATCTAGCCAACAGTATACATACACACAGAAGACACATACACACACTGAAAAGGTACTGAAGAGGCGAGGCAGGTATAATCTTGTTTTTTTTTTTAAACACACAGATTTTTACATACTGTCCCTGGTTTTACGGAGGCTGGCAACCCTGATAGGGCCCCCTAGTGGCATGGAGCCCCTGGGCAGTGCTTCAGTGCCCAAATGGTCAGTCTACCCCTGGGTACAGCTATCTTCTGTGCTGTTGTGTTCTGACAGGGAGACTGTCACCCGCCAGAACACACCAGTCGATCGGATGCCAATCAGCTGCTGGTTTTCAATCATACTCATTCAACAGAAATTGGTTGTGAGATCGGCTTCTGTCAGATCTGCAGCTGTACACACAGACTGAAAGTCGGACAGTTTGTACTGTAATGACTGAATTATTCTGATATTTGGCCAATGTGTATAGAGCTTAAAGGATCACTAAAGGAAACTTTTTTTTAGCTAAATAGCTTCCTTTACCTTACTGCAGTACTGGTTTCATGTCCTTATTGTTCGTTTTTGCTTTGACGTTGCTGTAATCCTTCTCTGATCTCCACACTTCCTGCTTGTCTGTTTCCTTATAACCACAGTGCTGGGAGCTTTCTCACGATGGTCTGAGCTGTCATTACTGTGTGTCTAAGGCCTCGTACACACGATCAAATCTGTCTGCTGGAAACGGTCTGCTAGACCATCCCAGCAGATAGATTCGATCGTGTGTACAGGCGAGCCGACGGATTTGGCCACCCGACAGATTTCAAAGCATGCTTTGAAATCTATCGGGTGGGAATCCGTCCGCCCGACATGTCTGCTGGTTAGTACACTTACCAGCAGACATGTCTTCTCGCACCGGCGCCGAATGGATTCGGCGCATGCGCGGAAGTGTTTTACTTCCTGGTGTGGTGACGTGGCGGCGTTAACGTCACCGCCACGTCACCGACACGTCAGCGCGCTGTCTGCTGGCGGGGATTTTGGTTTGCTCGTGTGTACACGCGAGCAAACCAAAATCCTAGCAAACAGATTTGTTCAAATCGGTCGGTCCGACCGATTTGAACAAATAGATTGCCTCATGTGTACGAGGCCTTAAACTTCCCAGAACCAATCAGATTCATTTTAAAAACAAAACACTGCCCTGGATTTGTTTGTTTTTGTTCTGTGTGTCTATTTCTACTTCACAGAAACATGAAGCCAGTTCAAAAGTGAAACTAACCTGCAGGCACATTATATGATTGATTTTTATCTATTTTTAATCATTTTGAAAAGGAATCAGTTAACTTTTATGTCTCTATACCCTGTAAACAGTCATTTCAGCAAAAAAATAAAAATTCCTTTAGTGACCATTTAATAATAGCTTTTGAAAAATGATAAGTGAATTAGACGTGTTGCATGGATCTCTGGGATTCACAATCATACATGCCTTTGATTTACAGAAGTGTTTGCTGTAAAACATTTTATGACAGTACAAGAATAAAAATGTAAAAAGATAAGCTTAAATAGAGAATATATTTTCAAATCCCCAGTCCTCCCTAACCCATTTTTACACAAACACATGGCTATTGTCTGCCCAAACTATGATATTTAATTCTGTATCTAACTCTGTCAAAAAGATAAGAACCCATTCTCTGTCTCCTTGGTGATGTCCAAGGCATGTCTTCACTGCTGCTAACAGCTCCACTTTTCCTCTGAAAGTACCGTATATTGTTGATTTCTCTACAATTGTGAGCAAAGGTTTGTCTTCTTCTTTCTGTATGAAGATGGAGGAATGTGTGTCTGATAACCTTCCCAGGAGATGAGAGTTGTAGATAATTAGAAGGAAGTGATAACAGCAGTGTAGCCCAGGCAACAATATAGTGTCACTAAATATGACTATGTCATCTGAAAGCCTACAGATTTTGTATGCATCTGCATTGTGCATTGGACACATCTTGTCTCTCTGTTACATTGTTATCTGTTTCAGGGAGACGAGGATTAAAAGCTGGCCGCACCTGTCAAGGTCATTTCAATTTCCAAACACTCATCTGGCTTGTGCACAGCAAATATTCAGTGTAATCTACATAAATAGCTCTTAGAAAAAATGTGCTACAACATAGTAGAACACTGCAAATGAGATTACATAGAAATATTAGAATACATTTAAAAGAAGCATTCATTCTCTTACTAAATATCACTAGTTTCTTTTTTAAAGGATATCACAATTGGAATTCTTGCAAAGAAAGGCGCTTCACAAATATCCCAAAGCCAAGTTAGCTCCTGGCTTTTGAATTTGCATGTACTTGCTCTGTACAAAAAAATAAAATAAAAGTATACGCAGGGGGCTTTCTTATTGGTAAGGATATTTTGTGGGGCTTATTCGTGGAGTTTATTCATAGGTCACTTTGGTTATTACTTTTTTGATTCCTTTTTTTTTTTGTTTATATATTTTTCTTTATGAGGTGTAAATATTTGCACACTTATATTTACAGTACAACCTTGATTTGAGAGTAACTTGGTTTGAGAGTGTTTTGCAAGACAAGCTACATTTTTTAATAAATCTTGACTTGATATACAAGCGATGTCTTAATAAAAGAGTAGCATCATGTCACAACAGAGTATAATGCCGCGTACACACGGTCGTTTTTTGCGATGAAAAAAAAACGTTGTTTTTTAAAACGTCATTTAAATTGATCGTGTGTGGGCAAAACGTCGTTTTTTGTCTTAAAAAAAACGACCAAAAAAAAATTCCAACATGCTTGAATTTTTTGTGTCGTTTTTCAAAACGTCGTTTTTTGTTTCACAAAAAGTCACCG
Source organism: Rana kukunoris (assembly GCA_029574335.1). Lineage (NCBI taxonomy): Eukaryota > Metazoa > Chordata > Amphibia > Anura > Ranidae > Rana > Rana kukunoris. Next base: position 152,103,127 of record CM056056.1, read on the forward strand.
TGTGTAGCAAAAACGTCGTTTAAAACGACGTTTTTCAACCCGCGCATGCCCAGAAGCTAGTTATGAAGCGAGCTTCAATGGAAAAGAGTGGTGAACGTAACCTCGCTTTTTGTGAAAAAAACGATGGTGTGTATGCAACATCGTCTTTGAAAAGTGACGTTTCAAAAACGTCGTTTTTTACTTCACAGAAAACTTTTTTTTTTTTCATCACAAAAAATGATCGTGTGTACGCGGCATAAGAAGAGAGGTGCCTCTAAGACCGCGTACACACGATCGAATTTATCTGCTGAAACCGGTCCGACGGACCGTTTCAGCAGACAAATTCGATTGTGTGTACGGGCGAGCAGACAGGTTTTTCCAACAGACAAGTTTTAAAGCATGCTTTAAAACTTGTCTGCTGGAAACCCGTCCGTCCAACATGTCCGCTGGTTAGTACGCCTAACCAGCGGACAAAAATCTCCCGCATGCACCGAATGGATTTGACGCATGCAAGGAAGTATTTTACTTCCTGGTTCGGTGACATGGGCGCTGTCTGCCGGATGGGGATTTTGGTTTGATCGTGTGTACACGGATCAAACCAAAATAGCCCAGCAGACATATCCGATGAAAACGGTCTGACAGACCGCTTTCATCGGATAAATCTCATGGTGTGTACGCGGCCTAAGTGTAGCAATATGGTTACATTTAATGAAGGTACAACATTTAGAAACTCACATGCTTGATGATTAAAACTGACACATCTAAGTATGCAGGCATCTGGGGTAAAGCTATCCACATAGACCATCATCTGCACCACCATTGATATGGGCTATAGACTGAATGACTTATGAATAAGTAGTTGTGGAACAAATCATTTGAGTTTTCATTATTTCTTATGGGAAAATTAGCTTTGATATACAAGTAATTTGAATTACAAACATGTTTCCGGAAACCAATTATGCTTGCAATCCAAAGTTTTATTGTATATATTTTCTTGATTTATGCCAAAAGTATTTTTTTTATGAACAAATATTGCCATTTCTTACTCTTCCTGTTCTGGCGTTGGTTGTTGCGTATGTTGCGGATGAAGAAAAAGAGGGGGGAATTTGGGACTTTAAATGAGGCACATATGTAGCGCACCTCCATCCCTAGTACAGCATTTGAAAAAAGGGAAAAATTGGGACTTTGAATGAGGCTGTAGACATGGTGTGGGTTACAAATTGGAGTACAGATTTATTAATCATGAAATTGCATAACATGTCTCAGAAACAGAAAACACATAGAAGAAACAAACATTACAGGTATATGTCATTTCATAATGCTAACACACTCATAAATTATGTGCATGTGCAAAAAACGGCAGTAAGGGTACAACAGTGCATCACCTAACGCCACCTAGTGGTCTGAATTGATCGATTAGTACATTTCATGAATTCAAATATGTACAGATATCAAATCAGCAGCCTTGCGTATGTTGTGGATGGGGTCAGGGTCTGCTGGGATACCTTCAGTAGGGATTAGGCACCATTTATAGGGGAAGCTCCAGCCCTTTGTCTAGTGATGCGATTGTATGCGATTCGTTGGGCATTTCCACTATTAATTTGGCTGGGATTATGGTTATGCAGGATTTTAGTGATGGAAACCAAGTTATGCCTAGCTAATAAGGTAGCTTGCGACAAGTCAGCATACAGTGCGATTCCAGCAAAAGGATCAGGAAGAGCAGGGTGCTGTCTGGCATAGCGCAAGCTGATCCTTTATATGGTAAAAATGGATTCTTGCTATAACATCCTGGGGGATCTGGTCAGGAAGGTTTTGGAAATCTGTGGGAGAGCTGTCAACATACATTTTTGAAGATATGATGTGAGCTCTGCTGGCTTAACAGTCTCAGAAACCCCTCTAAATTTGATATTATTCCTGCGAGCCCTGTCTTCGATATCTGCCATTTTAAGGTGCCTAGCTTTGATTTCTTCCTCCACCTCAAAATGAGCATCCCCAAATTCATTATGTGCCAATGTAAATTCCTCCATTTTTTTTCTACATATTCCACTTTATTACTGACTGTATATACTTCCATCTTTGTGGTCTGCATGAATGCTGCCATGTCATGTTGGATGTCCCCCTGTAGAGTTTTCAGGGTCTCCTTCATGGTAGTGTCTAAGATGGGATGCCCTGAAGTGGGGAAGGCATCTAGCTGCTGGGCATATGTGGAGGACTCCTCCATTTCCTCCCCTGCTGTGTCTGCATCATCCCGGGGGCCCCCCCCCTTTCTCCCCAATCCTTCTTTTTTACTTAACGGGGCTACTGGAGGGGGAGGATGGCAAGGGATGGACTTGGAGATGTGACTCATCCAAGGATGGCGGTGGATTGCTGGCAGTTTGTGTTGTGGAGGCTAAAGAACGGCTCCTGGCGCTGGCGCCATCTTGGATTTCTCAGCCCACGGCTGGGGGGGTACGTTTTCAGGGTCCCTCTCTCTCCTTCCTTTTGTATATTGTGTCTGCTGTGTGCCCCTTGTCCTCCTCTATTCGTCGGTGTGCTTTTTAGTGCTCCTGTTGTGCTGTGAGCTGCGGCAATACACCCTGTGTGTCAGAGCTCTCCTAACACTTATCCATCTGCTCTGGCTGCCGATTCCGTCCCCCACAAATGTTGCCATTTCAATTGGACTTTGGCTGCTAGAGTGGTGATCGTTGGTGTGTGGGGATCCATTTCATCGATTGATCACACCTGTCAGCTAAAGTTTATAATGAAGAACCATACTAGGGGCAATCAGCAATGGGTAAGTGCAGGAGTTTGAGACATGTTTTCTGACTATGTCATGTTGCTGCTTTTATGAAGTTTCAATAAGTCCTGGTTGACATTGATGCTACTTTAAAAATCGCGCTACTTCACTTGAAGTAGCGCAATTTTAAATTAGCAAGGTCAGTGCGATTTCAGATGCTACTTGATAGACATTTGTGTGGCTTCATGCACAGATGTCTATTGAAGTCGCTCCTGAAATCAGCAAAAGTAGTGCAGAAACCACTTTTGCAAAACAGTGCAGTGTCAATGTCGCACTGATTGGAACAGTGCCATTGCCACCAATAGGCTGCGACTTGTCGTGCGATTTGATCTCTCCAACCGCGTGACAAATCGCTCCAATGTAAATATAAGTTAAAGAAGTGATTTTGTCCCTGTAATTGATGCCAATCTCTCATTTTCCCTTGCAGGACCCCAGAAAGTAGAAAGGGTTTTTCTGCAGTCATAATCACCTTTTTATAGATCCTTGGTAAAATCAGCATAGACAGAAAATATGAATTAATCTACATGGTAGGGTCTGCTTTTCAAAAAATAAATTACAGGCATTGGAAATTAACATTGTTTGTACGAAAGATTAATGTGACCTTGTCATGAAAAAGTACAAAGACCATTGCTGACCTCCCTTTAAAAAATAAATTCTTGTTGCATGGCTGCTAGCATAAATACTCGGCATCAAATTATGCATTCTGTGAGTATCATAAATTCTCAAGTCATTGCATTTTTTGGTGTCAGAGGCTCAGGTTGCAATGAAACCAAAGAATATGCATATCAGTCAGGCACCTAACATCTTCAGAAAGGATGGTGTGCATGCCAGATTTTATGAAAAATGAATGAGCTGACATTTAGAGTTTATTTGTTAGGCTGCTTTCACACTGAGGCGCTTTGCAGGCGCTATAGCGCTAAAAATAGCACCTGCAAAGCACCCTGAAAGAGCCTCTCAGGGGCTCCAGTGTAAAAGCTCCCGAGGGCTTTCACACTGGAGCTGTGCGCTGGCAGGATGGTAAAAAAGTCCTTGCAGTGCTGTAGAAGTGGTGCATACACTGCTCCTAAAGCACCCCTGCACATTAAAATGCAATTTTTAACCCTTTTGAACGATACCTAGCGGCCGAAAAGCGCCGCAAAAGCAACGGTAAAGCGTGATAAAATTAGTGCCACTTTACCGCCAACGCCTTAGGCCTCGTACACACGATCAAATCTGTCCGCTGGAAACGGTCTGCTGGACCGTTTCAGCAGACAGATTTGATTGTGTGTACGGCCGAGCAGACAGATTTGTCCACCCGACAGATTTCAAAGCATGCTTTGAAATCTATCGGGTGGGAATCTGTCCGCCCGACATGTCTGCTGGTTAGTACACTTACCAGCAGACATGTCGTCCCGCACCGCCGCCGCACCACCGCCGAATGGATTCGGCGCATGCGCGGAAGTGTTTTACTTCCTGGTGCGGTGACGTGGCGGCGTCAACGTCACCGCCACGTCACCGACACGTCAGCGCGCCGTCTGCTGGCGGGGATTTTGGTTTGCTCGTGTGTACACGCGAGCAAACCAAAATCCCAGCAGACAGATTTGTTCAAATCTGTCGGACGGACAGATTTGAACAAATCTGTCCGCTCGTGTGTACGAGGCCTTAGTGTGAAAGCGCCCTTACTTTTTTTTTTTTGTACACATCAACATTATAAATGTAATTGCATTAACGTGTGTTAATATGTTAGAAAAAGTGCTTCCACGTATAGTTTTCCAGTATACAGTATATGTACATGTGGGTAGATAATAGTGCTCATTACATATGCAGGCTGTTTTCAATGCATGGTTGATGGTGTTGAACTGTAGTTCTAATCCCCAATTTCAGTCTACACGCAAATCAATTACAAAATAGGCATCCAGTTTGGCTTACTAGTTTTACAGTGCCTTGAAAAAGTATTCATACCCCTAGACATTGTCCACATTTTGTCATGTTACAACCAAAACCGTAAATGTATTTTATTGTGAAGTGGTAGGAAAATTATAAATGGTTTTAATTTTTTTTTACAAATAAATATGTGAAAAGTGTTACATGTATTTGTATTCAGCCCCTACCAGCTTTACACATCTAGAGAGTCAAATTGATTCCGATCATTCATAGACTTTTTGTGTGTTGAATTGTGTACACACAGTTGAACACACAAAAAGTCTATGAATGATCGGAATCAATTTGACGCATGCTCGGAATCAATGAACGTAATTTTTCCCGGCTTGTCGTAGTGTTGTAGGTTACCGCGTTCTTGGTGTTTTGCAATTTCCGACAACATTTGTGTGAGTGTGTGTATGCAAGACAAGTTTTAGCGAACATCCGTCGGAAATAAATTCACGGTTTTGATGTTGGAATGTCCGATCGTGTGTACGTGGCATAACAGGCTTTCTTCAAGGTTGCACTGTATTTGGCTCCATCCATCGTCCCATCAACTCTGACGAGCTTCCCCCTCCCTGCTGAAGAAAAGCATCCCCACAACAGGAGGCTGCCACTGCCACGTTGTGGGGATGGTGTGTTTACGGTGATGTGCAGTATTAGTTTTCCACCACAAATAGCGTTTTGCTTTTAGGCCAAAAAATATACATTTTGGTCTCATCTGACCAGAGCACTTTCTTCCACGTTTGCTGTGTCCCCCACATGGCTTCTCGCAAACTGCCAACTGGACTTCTTATGGCTTTCTTTCAACAATGACTTGCCACTCTTCCATAAAGGCCAGATTTGTGGAGTGCACGACTAATAGTTGTCTAGGTTTAAATAACCATTTCAATCTCTCAAAATGTGTACTTATTGCAAAACATTACTGATTATTACTTTTAAATAGCTTTATTTCTAAAATTCAGGCTGGTGCAAGTTTTAACCACTTGGCTTCCTCTTATTGTGTCAGAGAAATACCA